>CM071852.1:9998476-11198892 GCA_036507275.1 Sicyos edulis | reverse complement strand
AGAATAATTAGCACACAATCTGTTTTGTGGAGGACCCTGGCCCACAAACAACGTTAATATAAAGGAAAATGCAATTTGCAGTTACCACTTAGGACGAGGGACCTCCACGAGGGGATTTTAAACACAAATATTAATAGAATGAATTAAAAAAAAAACGATATATTTTAATAAATAGTTTTAAAATTATAACATTAATTAGAAAAAAGTTCTCCACAAAACATCAAACTTGTTTTAGTACAATGCAAAATTCGGATACTAGAATTACAAATTTTAGAATTTTTAATACAATCAAAATGCGGGTTTGTCGTATGAAGTGCGTAAAAAATAAATTATTATTTCTTTTTCGTTTCAATGAAATATCATGAATTTATTCTGAATACAACAATGCGTTTTTAATGATTAAAACCTTGTCCCGACATCAAAAGTTTGAATATTTAAATTATATTAAATACGACAAAAGAAAAAAATCAAAACTTTTCCTACACGTCTCACATTTAAAACAAAAAATTTACCATCTTTTCCATAAAATTTCAAAATTACCCTACAACAAGTGGGCCAGCGGTAGGTACGAAGCATCAATTTCGACAAAATATTAAAAAAAAAAAAACATATTATGACAATACAATGCTACACAAAAATGCTTTAAAAAAAACAAGATTACAATTGAATGGGTGATTGCGGCAATTGTTTCATTATTTGATTGGAAACTAGTTCAATTTCAGTGTCACAAGTTTAGTCCCGAAAATCAATATTTATCCCTTCTTCCTATATATACTCAAAAAAAAGAAAGAAAAGATTACACAAAAGTAAATTTTTTTTCAAAAGCTCATCGGAGAATTAGGTTTCCTTAATATATAATTAGTGTAAGGTCGTGCCATGAATATTTCTTGATAATAATCGAGTTTTGTACAAGTTTGTCCATCCAATCATAAATAATAATAATAATAATAATAATAATAATAATAATAATAATAATAATAATGATAAGTGGTGTGTATAGATAGTAACACTGAATAATTTGTAAGGAACTGTCTAAGATAGTGAAGGGAAACAAATCATGCGATTTGTTTATCATCACTTTTTTTTTTAATTTTCTTATGCTTGCATAATTATGTTAAATTATCTTGTCTTTCTAATTTATTTACTTAACATTTTTTCAAACAGATATTTATCGGATATAAAAGTGAAGATTTTAGTCCAAATTGGGGGAAGGGGAATTATAATTTATTTATTTAACATTTTTTCAAACAGATATTTATTGGATATAAAAGTGAAGATTCAGTTTTTTTTTTTCAGTCCAAATTGGAGGAAGGGAGATGATTAACTCCAAACCAGATAACCAATCACGCTACTGACCTATTCGGTGTGAATCCTATTAAACAAAGATTAATAACTTTTGTTTAATAGTTCATTAATCTAAAAAAATGTTGGATACGTCTGTCAAATACATATTTATTCTTTTAAAAACATTATTTAGACACACAATTAAAATTTGAAAATTTTATTAGACGCAATTCAAATTTAAATATTTAGCCACAAAACTATCATGAAATCAAAATGACATGATGAAAAGTGTCATAAATAACCAATAAATGATAAATTCATTTCTATCTATAAAGTAATTTTTTTTATAATTTCTTGGGAAATGGTAAGTATTGTAAAAATCAAACCTTATGACTTTTAAAAATAGTCACCGTAGGTATGATTAATTATCTGATTAGATGTTAATTTATTTTCACTCCACAGTCATTAGTTCGATTCCTAATATTGATATTTATAATCTCTTATCCCCCAATTATACTAAATAATAATCGAGATGCGCAAAAGTTAAAAACCTATGAAATACTAAAAAACATTTATTTTATTTTTCCATTTTTTTAATAAATTATACTAGAAACTGTTTTTTTTCCTTTTTGAAGAGAATAGGCTAGAAATCAATTAAACATTTTTTTTTAAAATTGTACCATATACCACTAGAACTCTACTACATTAAAAAAAAAAAAAACTTTCCTAAAAAAAAAAAAAAACAAAAACTATTAGACATTAAAAGATAACTTTTATGACATTAATTGGGGTCTATTCACCACATTCGGATTGACAACTCACAATAAAATTTGTGATACATTTATCTATCATATAATTATAATCTACGAATTAATTATTATTATTTTTTTTTTTTTTGAAAGGAAAAATTTCCAGCTGTGAGGAAAGGTTGATAGATGAGTCGCAGTTAAAGGGTCAAATCAATGAGACAGAGTTAGTGGGCTCACGTGTGGTCGAGATAGTCCAACAAATATGTGGGCCTAGTGGGCCGCCAATTCTTCGAACAGACCATTTTTAGGTCAAACATAAAGTTTGACCCTTTTATTTTATTTTATTTTTTATTTTTGAAAACGACGTCGGATTTTGGATCTATGTCGGAAGGCGGACGCCCAACGCAACCTCTTAGCTAGCCCCTGCCAGTGCCAAGGAGCCTTATCGAATTATTAATTTTATTTTAGGAACGTTAACAATTTTATTTTAATAAAATATATATAAAAAAGGAGTCCAATGGTTTGTAAGAAATATTAATTGGGTTGTTTTTAAAAGTTTTAATTTAGTATTCTCAACAAATTTTTTTTTATTATTATGATTTATTTTTTAAAATTTTGTTTGTATGATTTTTTTCCTTTTAAGTTTAATAACAATTAGGATTGAAAATTCAAATTTGACACATATTTATAAGCTCAAATAATATAAAAGTTAAATACTAATTTTTGGAATTGAACTTGTAATAATATAATTGAAATAAATTACCACCAATTAAAATAATTAACACACAACTAACCCTTTTATTTTTGTTAATAGTTTGTATTATTTAGTACATTTTTCGTCGTTTTCATTGTTTTTTTAGTACAATCGTCATTGGTTTTTTTTAAAACAAAGTTGTGTTGTTCTTATCCCATATAGAGTATAATTAAAATTAACAACAACAATAAATTAATGACATTAGTCAATAGGAGCAATTGCTCAATCGGGGTTAGTGCAGACTTATTGGCAAAAAGATCATGAGTTCGTATCCCCCACCCCAAATATTGTAATCTGAAATGAAAAAAAAAACAACTCAACGACATTAAAACTTAGCGGCATTAATGTAAACTCAAAGAACAAAAAGTTTTTTGTTTCGGCTCCCTCCACTTCAATTGTAAGTATTCTTAAAAAAAAAAGTTCATTAAAAATTGTAACCATTTTATTTACTAGGGATGAAAAAAAAACAAAAAACAAACCCAACCGATTTAGTGGATCGGTTCGATTGTTAAGAAGTGTAATGGATTAGTCGGTTTAAGACTGCACAAAACCGACTAAAATTGGTTTTGTTTGGTTTGGTATAGAAAACCGATAAAAGAAACCGAACCAAACCGACCTATAAATTACAAATAAAAAGCCCTCGTTTCTTATTAGTCGTTCATTTTCCTTCTTCGATCGTGCTTCTATTTCTCCTTCTTCTCGCCTCTTCAACCTAAAAATTGGCTCTGCAACCTACTAGGCTCTTAAATTCGCTGATAAAATCCACGAATTGAATTTCCGACCTGGTGTACTATTGCACAAATCAAGAATAGTGTATTTGTAAATTCATGATGATAGATGTATAACCTTTCTTTACAAACAACTTGTCATAAAAACAATCACAAAAAAAATTAGTAACTACAAACCTTTATTTAGAAAGTTAAGGAAGCAACTAACTTTTATTGCATTTGATGAAAAATTTTATTTGACATCGGATCCGATCCAAAACTGAACAAATCAAATTGAAAATCGAACATATCGGTTCAATTGTCGGTTTGGTATAAAACAGACAAAAACCGAATCGAAATCTCCCCTAATATTTATGATTTAACCAAAAGCCATCATTAAAATGATTTTTTTTTTCTTACTTTGAAACAATCACTTTAGAAAGAATGAGAAAAAAAAAATATCCAAACAAGAAACAGCCATTGAAAGGGGGTAGGGTGAACAGAAGAATTGAATTATTCAACAATGATTTGAATTGAAAATGACTTTAAAAAACTAGAAAAAAAAAAAAGTAAAATAAAAGAAGAAGGAAGAAGATTCAAAGCACCATTCATAGAAAATTAGTTATAATTTATAAAAAGTTAGGGGTCTTTTTTAGTGTGGCCTGGCTGTGTGTTCAAATTATATAACCTCACTTTTTTACTTTAAGATTCTGATAATATTTGTAAAATATTTTATGGCCTACCCTTGAAATGACTTATCAAAACAACTTGGATTTCCCTCTAATAATTCAATTATTTTTATTATTATTTTTTGACAAATCTAATTATTCCGTTCGAAAATAATTACAATCATACATTCTTTGTTTATTCATAATTCATTCTATTATTTTGAACCAAAAGGTTGCGTCTTTTTGGACGAAAATTTTTGTCTACAAAATAAAACATTTGTGTTTTCATGAATAGTGTTGTTATATTCTAATGTTTTCGCTTTCTTTATTTCTAAGACCACTTGTCTTTTTTCTTTTGTCTAAGAATTAAACTTCTTCGTTTACTCGTCATATTTTTGTTGTTTAGAATTTTTGTAACGCTTAGTTGTTTGAATATTATTATAAAAACCTCAATGAACAATCAAATACTAAGATACAGTAAAAAAATAACGATAACACGAGAGAAGAAGAACTAGAACACACACGAATTAACGTAGTTCACTAACGTTGTGTTAGCTAATCTACGGGCAGAGAGGGAGAACAGTATTATTAAGGAGAGGTGAACAAATATAGAGATGAATGAATGTCATAATACGGTCACGGTTTAATTTGAGTTTATATATGCACTCTTATTAAACTTTATTACAGCTAGATCTCCGACTACTAATCGGAGGGCAATGGTGTATTTCAACAAATATATTCTTATTATTGAGAGCTTTGTTGTATCCTTATAGCATATTTCTCCAACATTTTTTCTGTTTTTGGACATTTTTATGACCGAAATCTTTATCTTTATATGTTTAATTTTTTCTAATATTTACTTTGGTTTTTAATTTAACCATATTTAGTGACAAGAGATTTAAATTTTATATCTTATGCGGGTTGAATTTATACTCATGTTCGTTAAACATATAATATATACTTTTTAGATTGAGAAGAAAGGTGATGATTTTTTTTCTTAGAAAATGATGAATAAAATATCGTTGCTATTTTTTTTATTATTTGAAATATGGTTGCTATTGAAGTCATAGACTCCTATGAAAATGTTTATTTATATATTTTAGGGGTAGGTTTGTTCATGATTTTATTTATCAATTTTGGCCACCATAACACTCCATTAGGAGTTTGCTAGCTCATGGTTTTATGTATCCATTTACTTATAATTGGTTTTTTTTGGGTAAGGAAGATATTAACCTAAGTTAGTTAAAATATCTTCAAGGACATGCTTGAATAAGGGACAGTTGGGAGAAGAAATATGAAATAAAATTTAGTCCACATTTTAGAATAGAAAATTTTCCTCTCACCCTTCGCTCTAAATCTCTTATTCTAATCCAAGTAAGAGAAGAATTTGGGTACAGCCCACGTTACACTCCCACCATGATGTCACATCATCTTTTCTTTTTTCTTTTTTTACTTTATATTTATTATAAAAAATTAAAAGAAAAAAGAAATTATGTGCCTCCACATTGGTGATATTATGATGGGGATGCCTGCATTCAAATTCTTCTCATCCGAGTAATACTTGGATATTAACAAGGACTCTATCTATCCTTATCTACCTTTATGGTCACACTTTTTTTTTTCTTTACCTCAAAAATGTATGGTCATAAATGTAATCTTTATTAATAAAAATCTAAGTATTGCTCTTTTAATCCTTCCAAAAAAATTTATCTAAGAAAGTTTTTCTACCCCTTCTTCAAAACAACTTCTTTCCGAACCACCTTCCTACTAAACAACCTTATTCAAACTAACTTTTTCGGCAATCATTTTTGCAAAAATTTTATTCAAACAAATTTTTTTTATAACCATTTATTCAAACCACTCAATTCTTCAACTAAACATGATCCAACAGAATAATTTGATTATACTTATATTATTTAAAATAAATATAAGTACGAGAATTTAGACATCAACATCCAAATATATATATATATATATATATATATATATATATATATATATATATATATATATATATATATATGTCAATTACTGCTTCTTCTTTTTTGTCTAATATACTATTAGTTTGTTGGCTTAATTTTACTTAGTTTTATTTATTATTATCGTTATTGTCCGTCTATAAATAGTGATCTCATTTCAAACACAAATCAATTAATAATATATTACTAATTTTAAGTCAATGTTCACCCAATAAAATGTTAATTTATAGTTATTTTTCAATGACTATCGTCAAGCCCAATATAGCAATTATGATAAAGTCTTTAGAAGACCATGAAAATGATCCTTTAGTTTATTATTTTTTTATTTTGTATTTTTCCTTCACGAAGTATTATTGTATGCGTTATTTTATCGTTGAATGAACGGCTTTGAATTCAAAAAGAAAAAAAAAAACAATGAAAGAAGCTTAATTAAGTTCTCTTTTCCATTTTAATACAAATTATATCTTTATATCACATATTATCTTGAAAAAATTCAAATAATTAAATAATGAAGATTTTATTTGATAATTATTTATTTTATTTTTATAAATTAAGTTTACAACAACATCTTCAACGTTATGATTTTTTATTTTAATATTTTTATTTCATTTATATTTTTAAAAATTAAACTAAACATTTGAAATTAAAATGAGTAGCTTTAAAATTTTATTTTGATTTTTAGAGTTTAGTTAGAATTTAAATAATTTTTAAATGAGATTAAACCTTTTTGTAAAGAATTTGAGTGAAAAACAAGTTTAAAATTAAAAAAATAATAATAATAAAAAATAGGGGATTTTGCATATATAACAAAAAAAGATAAAATATTTTCATCTATAGCATAAAATCAAAACTAATTCATTTGTAACAAAAAAATTAAATTGAATTCTATCACTAGCTGAGTTCTATTAGTGCTAAATCACTTCTTATTATAACGGTGTAATTAACGTGCTTAGTAGATCTTAAGTTCAAATTTTCCATTCTCAAATATTGTTATACCGAAATATGTTTCAATTACTGAATGAATTAGGGATGCAATAGTTTTATTATTTGATTGTAAATCAATTCAACACCAGCGTCACAAGTTTAATTCATTCTCTAAAGCTATTTAATTAACTCAAAATTTACTAAAACAATTTGTGTAAATCAATTGATATTTACCTATAGAAGTGAGTGATGATTTAGGCCCCGTTTGATAACCATTTCGTTTTTAATTTTTAATTTTAGTTTTTAACTTTTTAAGAACATGTTTGTTTGATAACCAATTTTAATTTTTGTTTTTAAATTTTAAAAATTTAAAGAAAATTTTAAAACTAAAAAAAGTAGCTTTTAAAAACAAGTTTTTGTTTTTATTTTTAAAAAAGCATGAAACAATCAAGAATAAAGACTAAAAAACTAAAAAAATCTTTAAAAAATGTGAAATTTAAAAATAAAAAACAGTTATCAAACATGTATTTTGGTTTTTAATTTTTAAAAATATAAAATTAAAATGAGTTATCAAACATATACTATTATTAATTTTTAAAATTAATTTTTATCACTAGTAGAAAATTCAAGCGGTGATAGAAGAAGTCTTTCATTGATTGAATTCTATCACTAATAGAACTCAGCTAGTGATAGAATTCAATTTGAATTTTTTGCTACAAATGAATTAGTTTTGATTTTATGCTATAGATGAAAATATTTTATCTTTTTTTGTTATACATGCAAACCCCCCTTTAATTAGTGCTAAAACACTTCTTATTATAACGGTGTAATTAACGTGCTTAGTAGATCTTAAGTTCAAATTTTCCATTCTCAAATATTGTTATACCGAAATATGTTTCAATTACTGAATGAACTAGTGATGCAATAGTTTTATTATTTGATTGTAAATCAATTCAACACCAGCGTCACAAGTTTAATTCATTCTCTAAAGCTATTTAATTAACTCAAAATTTACTAAAACAATATGTGTAAATCAATTGATATTTACCTATAGAAGTGGGTGATGATTTAGGCCCCGTTTGATAACCATTTCGTTTTTAATTTTTAGTTTTAGTTTTTAACTTTTTAAGAACATGTTTGTTTGATAACCAATTTTAATTTTTGTTTTTATATTTTAAAAATATTAAAGAAAATTTTAAAACTAAAAAAAGTAGCTTTTAAAAACAAGTTTTTGTTTTTATTTTTAAAAAAGCATGAAAAAATCAAGAATAAAGAGTAAAAAACTAAAAAAATCTTTTAAAAAAATGTGGAATTTAAAAATAAAAAACAGTTATCAAACATGTATTTTGGTTTTTAATTTTTAAAAATATAAAATTAAAATGAGTTATCAAACATATACTATTGTTAATTTTTAAAATTAATTTTTATCACTAGTAGAAAATTCAAGCGGCGATAGAAGAAGTCTTTCATTGATTGAATTCTATCACTAATAGAACTCAGCTAGTGATAGAATTCAATTTGCATTTTTTGCTACAAATGAATTAGTTTTGATTTTATGCTATGGATGAAAATATTTTATCTTTTTTTGTTATACATGCAAACCCCCCTTTAATTAGTGCTAAAACACTTCTTATTATAACGGTGTAATTAACTTGCTTAGTAGATCTTAAGTTCAAATTTTCCATTCTCAAATATTGTTATACCGAAATATGTTTCAATTACTGAATGAATTAGTGATGCAATAGTTTTATTATTTGATTGTAAATCAATTCAACACCAGCGTCACAAGTTTAATTCATTCTCTAAAGCTATTTAATTAACTCAAAATTTACTAAAACAATATGTGTAAATCAATTGATATTTACCTATAGAAGTGGGTGATGATTTAGGCCTCGTTTGATAACCATTTCGTTTTTAATTTTTAATTTTAGTTTTTAACTTTTTAAGAACATGTTTGTTTGATAACCAATTTTAATTTTTGTTTTTAAATTTTAAAAATATTAAAGAAAATTTTAAAACTAAAAAAAGTAGCTTTTAAAAACAAGTTTTTGTTTTTATTTTTCAAAAAGCATGAAAAAATCAAGAATAAAGAGTAAAAAACTAATTTTTTTTTTTTTAAAAAAATGTGGAATTTAAAAATAAAAAACAGTTATCAAACATGTATTTTGGTTTTTAATTTTTAAAAATATAAAATTAAAATGAGTTATCAAACATATACTATTGTTAATTTTTAAAATTAATTTTTATCACTAGTAGAAAATTCAAGTGGTGATAGAAGAAGTCTTTCATTGATTGAATTCTATCACTAATAGAACTCAGCTAGTGATAGAATTCAATTTGAATTTTTTGCTACAAATGAATTAGTTTTGATTTTATGCTATGGATGAAAATATTTTATCTTTTTTTGTTATACATGCAAACCCCCCTTTAATTAGTGCTAAAACACTTCTTATTATAACGGTGTAATTAACGTGCTTAGTAGATCTTAAGTTCAAATTTTCCATTCTCAAATATTGTTATACCGAAATATGTTTCAATTACTGAATGAATTAGTGATGCAATAGTTTTATTATTTGATTGTAAATCAATTCAACACCAGCGTCACAAGTTTAATTCATTCTCTAAAGCTATTTAATTAACTCAAAATTTACTAAAACAATTTGTGTAAATCAATTGATATTTACCTATAGAAGTGAGTGATGATTTAGGCCCCGTTTGATAACCATTTCGTTTTTAATTTTTAATTTTAGTTTTTAACTTTTCAAGAACATGTTTGTTTGATAACCAATTTTAATTTTTTTTTTAAAATTTTAAAAATATTAAAGAAAATTTTAAAACTAAAAAAAGTAGCTTTTAAAAACAAGTTTTTGTTTTTATTTTTAAAAAAGCATGAAAAAATCAAGAATAAAGAGTAAAAAACTAAAAAAATCTTTTAAAAAAATGTGAAATTTAAAAATAAAAAACAGTTATCAAACATGTATTTTGGTTTTTAATTTTTAAAAATATAAAATTAAAATGAGTTATCAAACATATACTATTGTTAATTTCTAAAATTAAAAATTAAAAACTAATAATGAAAAACAAAAAATTAAAAATAAAATGATTATCAAAGGAAGTTTTAGTTATCTTTTAACTTTTCTTTTTTTTCACTCAATAGTAGGCACCAATAAAAAAGACTGAGCTAAAGGCCCCTATATTTAAAAGTAATTAACCAAACAAAGATGGAAAAAGAAGAAAGAAATTTAAGCAAAATTAGAAACTAATCATACAAGAAATCAGAATATAATCTTTTTCCACACATGTGTTATTAGAAACTTACAATATACATGTAGTGGATTACAACTCAAAAGATAGACCTAATAGCAAAATTAATTAGCAAACTAAACTAATAACAAAAAGAAGGTGCAATAATAAACATTAAGATAATTAATTTAAACCCTAATAAGAATATGGGGTTTATATATATATATATATAGCATCTTGAGCAGTCAGCCCATTTTAGGGTTTGCAGGTGGGTGACTGGTCATGATGTTATAAGACTACTAATAATAAGATTAATACTAATAATGCCATTTGCCAAAGCTTTGATTTTTTTTCTTCAAGGTTTTAATGGAAATTAAATTTAATTAATTAAAAGCCATTTCCATAAGAATTAGGAGCCCAATAAGCTGCTCCATTATTGTTGTCTCCTCCAACCAGTTGTGTGCATGAGACTGGCACTAAGCATAGACCTCTGCTCCTCAAGTCCTTCAATGGCTTCTGATCTTGGCTCATCATTTCTTCTTCCTATATTTTCATTAATTTCCACATCAAATCAACCCCATTTGTGCAAGATATTTAGGGCTTGTTTGGGATGACTATGGAAAAAGTGCATTTAGAAATAAAACAGCTGTTTAAAATTTAAGGTTTAGATAACATTTTTAAACTTTTATAAACATTGTTTAATTTATTCTTTATTTTCTAATTGAACAAGGTGAGGTAGAGGGATCCAAACTCGTAATCCCTAGATATTATTGAATGATACATGAAACTACTTGAACCATTATGGAGCGGCTCAATTAGTAAAAAAGGACTTTGAATTGAATAAGATGGTGAGTTCAATCCATGATAATCACTTACCTAGAAATAAATTTTTTATGTACATCCAAATATTATAAGGTCAGGTGGTATATACAAAAGTTGGCCCGAACATTGTTTAATTAGAGTTAGTTTAACACATGCTAAAATGTCTTTTTTTTAAAAGAAAGTTGAGTGCTTCATTTAAAAGTATTTGAAGTTTTTTTTGGAGATTTTTATGAATACTACAAAAGGAAAGAAATTGTATGTATATTAAAATTTTAGAAAAAAATACAAATATGACAAAAACTGGAAACGACATTTCACTCCTTTGGAACATTTTAGTCCACAAATTAATGAATAAATAAGTTAAATGGATTAAAAAAAGTGAAACTAATTAAAAATAATAAAGTAAAACTAACATCAATTAAATCGATTGAAGGCAATAAACTCAAAAAAATTTGTTCTATGAAATATTTTTTAAATGCTATTAAAATTAAAATATTGATGCTAGAATTTTCTAGCACCATTAAATTTTTCTATTTATTTATTTTCTCTAAGAATTTTTTTTAACTATTTCAATTAAAAAGATCTAAATTAGTTTTAGTATTCTTTTTTTTTTTAGAAAATGATGTTAGTTGGTTAAAGATACTAATGATTTTTTGTGTAAAATCATTTGTAAGCACTTTAGAAAGACACTTATTAATTCCCACATAAGTTAGATCCACAAAATAATTAGACGCACTTATTCTCGTTATATTCTATTTTGTTGCATGTTTTCAAAATCCAACCTAAATTTTGATAACTAACAAGGTTAGTTTTTATTTTTAAAATTTAACTAAGAAATTAAATATATATTTTAGAAAATATGAAATTGTGACAATTAGCTGAGGTTTTAAGTAGAAAATATGTGTTTAGAAGCAAATAGAAGTTGGACCAATTTTTTGTTCAAGAAAAATACCTGATGAGTGGCTTTTCTCTTGAGACAGGAATCATTCAAAAGCTGGATTGGCCAAAAAGAAAAAAAAAAGATATTAATAATATCAATCATTCTCAAAACTTTTGATGTTTATTAAAAAAAAATTATTTTTATTAATTTATTTTTTTGAAATTCCAAAACAATTAGGCAGCCCCAAGTAGCACTTTTTTGGGGTTTACTTTTAAAATAAACAAGTATTAAAGTTTGTATAAAGTTGAGAACCTTGTTCTTTTTTCTTTCCCTCTTTATTTTTCTTCTTTATTTCAATTTTATAGTCTTTAATAGATGCTTTACATTTAGACTCAGTCCCCCACTGCCACCCCTTTCAATTCCTCTTTCACTTTCAATCTTTCTTTTTCAAAAATAAATAATACCAAATTTCTCCTCAGTCAAATTTATTTTGATTCTCTTCAAAGAACTTTTATGATTATGATGTCAAAATCTACCCTTCATAAACATGTCGGTTGATATTTCAAGAAAAACTACAAATAACAATTTGTAAAAGTAAAGTTGAATTTTCAGTATCTTTTTCAAAAAAAAAAAAAAAAGAAAGTTGAATTTTGGAAAATTTTCAGAACAAAAGGTGTAAGCTTTAGATATTCATACCGAACTCTTAAGAAAATATGAATTTAGCCAAAAAAAGTTTACCCTTATTAAGTATTTAAATTTTTTTAGTTAAAAAAGATATTTTTTTTAATACAAATTAGGAGAAGGGGGACTAACAAACTCTACATAGAAGACACAATTGACATCAAATAATATGATAGTCAAATACCGATTTTCAAACTCGAACTCATCACGGTGGAACTAGCAAATAGCGTTTATATTCATATTGAGATAGTTGAAAATGTGAGACTTTGGCAATAAATTGAAGTCCACTTAAATAAGCTCTTGAATATCATAACACAAAAGGTGGAACTTTATAGATATTTGAGTAAAAATGATATTACTCGTGTTCATATTCATATTTAACTCATTGATTTAAAAAAGAAAAACAAAAAGGAATAATAAATAAATTCATCGATTTACGAAAATGTTTGAACTTTAGTCGACAAAAAGAAAGTTAACCCTTTAACTATATATGATTGAAAAAAAAAATTACTCGTTAATATTCTTATGAACTCGTAGTTGAAAATGTTAAACTTTTGAGTAAAAAGTTAAAATTTTCAAAATCATTTGAGTAAAAAGGATATAATACATATTCACGATAAACTAATGAGTTTATTAAATATTAAATAAACTCATCGATTTACGAAAATGTTTGAACTTTCGTCGACAAAAAGGATTAAGCCTTCCAACTTTTAATTAAAAAAAATGTTACTCGCTTATATTTTTTTGTTGAAAATGTAAAACTTTGACAACAATATGAAGTTAATTTCAATAAGCTCGTGAACATCATAATCCAAAAATCCAAAAATTTAAGTCCGTTTAATAATCATTTTATTTTTTATTTTTTATTTTTAAAATTTAAGTCTACAACAATTACTTCAATGTTTTTTGTTACTTGGATATGGATCTCTTCCTTATATTTTTAAACACCAAATCAAAATTTGGAAACATAAAAAAAGTAACTTCCGAAACATTGTTTTGATTTGAAATTTGGTTAATTAGTATTCACATACTTTTTTATAGAAAGATCGAACACAATAAAAAATTGAGTAGAATAAGCCTAAACTTAAAAAACAAAAACTAAATAGTTATCAAATTAGTTTAAATTTTCATAAATATTTCGGTAAACGTTGATATTACTCGTACATATTCATACTAAACTCATCAACTTATGAAAAAATATATAATTGATTAACCTTTCTTAAATTAGCTCTCAAACAATCACAACCCAAAAGACGAAATTAATTAAAAACTTTCAGTTTAAAAAAAAGAAATATTATATTGTTCATATTCATAGCAAAATATAAATATATGAATTTGAAATATACTTACAGCAGGGTGTGGATTCCTGAGATCTTTTGGAGCACTTCGCAGATAAGGGTAACTAAGTGCCTGTCAGTCAAAATAATAATAATAATAATAATTTTGAGGATCCTGAGAAAAGAATGTTCAGAAAAGCATGGGATTTTACAGTTGCTTTTTCTAGTTTTTTCACTGCAAACTCATTCCAGTCTCCACTTATATTTTTATAATGGGGTTACTTTTTGCAGGGGCTAACAAATATATATATATATATATATATACTTGTGAGGCTAACAAGTTAGATTACGTACAATCATGGATCCTATCATATTTAGTTGTCAAGTAAATCTGTAAAATATTAATTTTTAAGTAGGTGACAATTATATATAAACTGATGAACTATAATATCTTAGCTAGTTCTTCAAGATCTTCTTGAATCTTGATCATTAAGAGTGTGTTTCGACTTTCGATATATGATTTTGAAAATGAAGGGTTCGGTGTCTTGTTTGAATATAGAGATTTATGAATGATTTTGGTAGAACTCTTAGTTTGGATAGAGAGGTTATGACTAATTGTAACATAAAACTCTTGTTTGAACTATGAATGGAGGAGTTATGAAGGTTGTGAAAGTAAACTTTCATTTTGATAGAAGGGTTATGAGTGGTTATAGTAGCAGTAATATTGTTCATTTATGGTGGCTTAATGATGTTTAATAAGGACTTTTTAAAGATTTTTTTAGAACTACTCTATCCAAACACAGTATGTCTCGTGACAATAATCGAGGTACCCGCAAGTTAACTCGAACAGTCATGTATAAAAAAAAACTCCTAATTAACTCGAATATCTCACCCTTATTTGTCGTAGAACTAAAAAGAAAACTCTTAATTAAACTCTCACAAACACAGCCTAAGTCAATTTATAATAGTTGGGATTAAAAAGGCAATGAAAATAATAATAATAAATTGGTATTACCTCAATTTGTTCCTGAAGAAATCTGATATACCCAATAGCTTCTGATAACACAGAGGCAGTATCAGTCTGAAAAAGTGAATGAGGAAAAGGAATAAAAAAAAACATCAAAACCCATCTTGAATTTAAAGCCTGCAATCCTTTTGATTGTTTGAATTCTCTCCTTTGACATTTATAGCTAAAAAGACAATATTTTTAAAGTAAAATCATGTGGGTTTTGTTACAAGGAAATTACTGTGTGGGAGAGTTGTGTTAAACAGGAAAAATATGAACTTTACCTTTCCAAATGGTGAAACTATTTGGTGAAGAGTTGTTATTCGATCTACGAGCTTCTCCTTTCTCACCTGTTTGATATATTCCAAACTTAAAAAGATGAGTATGAAAAGACTTGACTTACAAAATATGCCAACTTTCATGCAAAGATGTTTTCAAAAAGATGTAGATTTTCATGTAGCTTTAAGGTGAACTTGATAGAAGAAGTTCAAAATCTAGACTTTTTAATATTGTTTTTTAAGTCTAAAATAGTTGCTCTTAGTTGAGAATCCTGCTTGGAAACAAATGAAGAGGTGTTCTAATTTTAAAATCGAATTCAATATTTATGATATCAGTCTTTAAAGTTCAAACAAGTATTGAGTTTAAAAATTTTGAGATTCAATTTAAAATAGTTAGCACCATCATCTTGAAGAGACATATTAAGAATTTTAAATCGTAAAGATAAAAAGATATGTCTAACATTTTATAAGATGTATGAGTTAATTGATTTTAAGATGAAATCTATATTTATCTAATATGGTAGAGTCGTGAAACTTAAATAAATATTGTGATTGAAGAAAAATTAAGATTTGATTCGAGACTGGTAAATTAAAAAAAATACACCTTTCTTAAAATGACAGGTTGAAAATCTCATATTAATAATATGTACTTAGAATGAGCTTTCAATTTATAGGATCATATAATTTATATGAGAGAAATTAGTTTTTGTGAGAAATTACAGCTTCATAAGTTTGGATTTGGAGTAGTGTGTACCTTTAGAGGTGGTTGGTTTGAAGATGGAGGATGAACCCTAGCCTTCTTACACGCTCCACCCGCCGCAAAGGTCGAGTGATTCGACTGCGTGTTCAAGTGAGAGAGAGAGAGAGAAGTAAAAACTTGTCCAAAATCAAAGCCAAAGGGACAATAAAAACTTGCCACTAAATCTCACCTCCGACGACAGGTCGGGGCCGCAGCCACCGCCTGCGGTGGCCTGATTGTTGTTGTGATCTGGGTTGTTGGTAGCACAAGAAAAGCTCAAAAGTTTGTTGGTATGAGAAGTAGTTAAAGTAGTAGAGGGAGGTTGAAGAATTAGTGACTGTTCTCTATTGGAAAATTCTTGCTTGACAAAATCAGAAAAATTAGGGGCTGCAACTTGTGGATTGTTGTTGTTATTATTCAAGATTTGATCTTCCCAATTTTCCAACTTTTTTGGTTGATAATGACTCATCTGGGTTTGGTTCAAAACCCTATCTTCATCTCCTCTATTAACACCAAAAAAGAAAAAAATTATACATATTCAAGAACAAAAAGAACCAAATTAAAAAGAAACAAAAGAGATGCAATAAAATCAAATAAATTACAAGAGAAGTTGGCTCCATGATTGAGGCTGTTCAGCAAAAGAAGTGAAAGAAGGTGAAAACATGCCCCACCAATTAGGGTTTCCAGCCATCATTTGTTTAAGTTGAGCTCTAAAAATTTATGGAAAGAAGAGCAAGAAGGAAACCCTTTTGAAGAAGCTAGAAATGTGAAATTTCCATGCCACTTTTTGAGCTATATGTGAAGCTTAATGGGACTTTGTTTTTTGGAGTTTATTAATTATGGAGGAAGAGAAAGAAATGGGTTTGCTTTGCTTAGGTTGAAGGAAAGTTGGAGAGAGAGAGAGAGAGATTAGATTAAGGAACTTTAATTTGTATCTTTTGTGTATCCTTTTGGTTTTCATTTATTTGGTAAGTTTTTCTTCTTATTTTGGGATGGTTTGCTTAGCTTTATTATGAGTGGATGCTATAAAAGTGAGAGAGGACATAGGCTTCTTTCCTTCTCTCTCCATTGTTTTTATTTTCATATGCCATCTTCTAATCAATCCTGTTCCCTCTTCCTCTCTTCAACAACTAAAACAAACAAAGAAAGAAAGGATAATCGCATGTTGAAAAATAATCAACATCTTGTCTATAAGGGGTAGCACAGTGGTTGAAGACTTCGACTTTGAATGTGTGCTCTCCTTAAGGTCTTAGGTTCAAGACTCACTTGTGATATTAATTTGTAGACACCTCTTGTGTCTCCATTCTTTCGATATCTCCCGGTACCTGGCCCAAGGACGGGTGTGGTTACCCCCGGGTATAACCAGTAAATGAACGAGTATTCGATTCGATTAAAGAATAGTAAACTTAAAGAAAAGAGACATCATCTAAAGATGGCATATCGAAGACTACACTCATTAATCAAATTGGTTTTGATATGCATAGTATTTATTATTGTACCATAGTCTGTAAAAGTCTAACGAGTAGTCGATTCGATTAAAGAATAGTAAACTTAAATAAAAGAGACATCATCTAAAGATGGCATATTGAAGACTACACTCATTAATCAAATTGGTTTGATATGCGTATTATTTATTATGGTACCATATATAATATGTAAAAGTCTAACGAGTATTCGATTCGATTAAAGAATAGTGAACTTAAAGAAAAGAGACATCATCTAAAGATGGCATGCTGAAGACTACACTCATTAATCAAATTGGTTTTGACATGCATATTATTTATTATGGTACCATAGTCCATAGAAGTCTAACGAGTATTCGATTCGATTAAAGAATAGTAAACTTAAAGAAAAGAGACATCATCTAAAGATGGCATATTGAAGACTACACTCGTTAATCAAATTGGTTTTGATATGCATATTATTTATTATTGTACCATAGTCTGTAAAAGTCTAACGAGTAGTCGATTCGATTAAAGAATAGTAAACTTAAAGAAAAGAGACATCATCTAAAGATGGCATATTGAAGACTACACTCATTAATCAAATTGGTTTGATATGCGTATTATTTATTATGGTACCATATATAGTATGTAAAAGTCTAACGAGTATTCGATTCGATTAAAGAATAGTAAACTTAAAGAAAAGAGACATCATCTAAAGATGGCATGCTGAAGACTACACTCATTAATCAAATTGGTTTTGATATGCTTATTATTTATTATGGTACCATAGTCCATAGAAGTCTAACGAGTATTCGATTCGATTAAAGAATAGTAAACTTAAAGAAAAGAGACATCATCTAAAGATGGCATGTTGAAAATTTCAAATTGAAAATGAACTATACTCATTAATCATATTGGTTTTGATATGTATATTATTTATTATGGTACCATAGTCCATAAAAGTCAAACGAATATTCGATTCAATTAAAGAATAGTAAACTTATATAAAAGAGACATCATACATGTTGAAGATTTCACTCGGAAATGTAAGAATTTTATTTCCTCCTCATTGGCAATTGCTTTCGTGATATAACTTCATGCTATCTTACAATTTAAATTTGATTGAGACTATAATTATTGTTGTCTTTTGTTTCAGTAGGTCTTCTTTTTAAATCTAAAAATATGATGTTTTTTATGCACAACAATTGTGGAACCGAGATCTGAACCTTCAACGCTAAGAAAATCAATATATGTTCATAATTAACGTAATCGTCTATTATATGCTAAGATAATATAAATTATCCCAAATTAAAATACTAAAATAGCATAGTTTTATTGTTACAAATGTTTACCTTGTTTCATATTGAAAAAGTGAAGAGTAAAGTGAAGAGTTCCACCGATAAATATTTGATCTACAAATTTAGATTTGATCGAAGATATTCTTACTAAATTGACACCATCTCATAAACATCGTTTAACTTTGTTTTTGAGATAGCACCAAGTGGGTTGTCCTTGAACTCAAAACATAGACCTAGGGGCTGTTTGTTTGACATATTTAGGTAGGAGTTAGTAGGGGGAGTTATTAACTCCTCCTAAAAGATCTACATCCAAACGAGTTTTTATTAACTCCTCCTCATTTTTACTTTTAAAAATAACTCTCATTTCTAACCATTCATTTTTAATCATTCATTTATAACTACTCAATCATTTCTTAACCACTTATTTTTAATCATTCATTTCAAATCAATCAAAATAACTCATTTTTAAACATTCATTTGTAATCATTTCTTTTTTAACTACTAAAAATAACTACTCATTTTCAAATCTTCATCCAAACAAGATTTTGACTTTTAACCCTCTATACAAAAACTACATCCAAACGAGTTTTTGACACAATTCTCAATTTTTAACTCCTCAACATAACTTCTCAATCTAACTCCTTAACCTAAAAACTACCTAAATATGTCAAACAAACAACCCCTATTCTCTTCCAACTATTTTGCTTTTTTATTTTAAAAGTAATTAAGATTATTCCTATATATTTTGTAACTTTTAAAAACACTTTATTCTTGTAAGTCTTTATGAAAAATGTGAAACTGTTTTTGAATGATTGTGTCGGTTGTAAAAAAAGATTATTACAAGCTATATTGTATAAATTTTTTTGGCAGTTTGAAGACCGTTTAAAAAATAAATAAATAAAAGTACCCAATGGTTTGATGACGTGATTGTTTATCATTAATCCATTTTTACTCTATCATCACGGTTCAATCTCTGGAATCGATAGTAAAAAAGGTAAATAGAGATTTTTTATAAAAAAAAAATAGGCAGGATTTACTATAAACTGAATTATTTCTAAAAAGTTGCTATAATTGTAAACTGGGATCAAAAAGTTGCTATACATTCCAAATACCCTAAAAATATATATAATAACCAAAATTTGTATACTTATTTTACTTTTGAACTTAAATTTGCTAAAAAAAATCAATTTTATTTTTGGTGGAAAAATATGAGATTTTATCTAAAAAATTATATAAATAAAAAATGAACCTAGTGTGCTGACTGGTTATGAATTTGCAATTGAACCATGTATTAGGTTTATGGTAAGTACCTAAGATTACCCTCTCATTTCTTGAGGAATAAGAGCTCGAAATTAGACTATTTTAAGGAAAGTATTATGAAAGACCTGTTGGGAATAGAAGTTTTGCACAATAATGAACTGATATATTATTGATATTTTAGACTAGCTTTTATACAATCAAAACTGTCCAAAAAAAGAAAATTACTGTTAAGTAGTTGAGAAATAAAAGCAACCCACTTTTTAGCTATAATTAAGCTAAGTGGTAACAAACTTTGAATTAAAGAAATTGCTAACAATAGAAAATACTAATAAATCTTTTCATTTCCTCCCTAAAACTAAATGCTTTGAAGCAATTAGTTTTTATGAGAAATTTCACTTACTCCCAGCAACTTTCGAAGCTTTTGAAAGACTTCCAACTTCAAGGGTTTGGTCATGATGTCTGTCATTTGATCTTGACTTCCACAATGAATCAGTTCAATTACACCATCCTTTGTCAGATCTCTTAGAAAATGAAATCTCACATCAATATGTTTGCTTCGACCGTGCATAACAGGATTTTTTGACAATTTAATGGTTGAGCTATGGTCACACAGTATAGTAGTGCAACTTTCGCTAGAATGTCCCAACTCCTTCAAAATTCTCTTCACCCAAACTCCTTGACAGACACAAGCTGCAGTAGCTACAAACTCTGCTTCTGTGGTTGATGCAGTAGCTACAAACTCTGCTTCTGTGGTTGATAAAGTCACAATAGGCTGTTTTTTTTAACTCTATGAAACAACACCTGAACTTATTAAAAACACATATCCAGATGTACTCTTTCAATCTTCCAAATCTCCAGCATAATCACTATCTGTATATGTTAATAGTTCACCTTTTCCTTCATTTTTATAATGAATTCCATAGTTTATGGTCCCTTTTAAGTATCTAAGTATTCTTTTAGCTCATTGTAAATGATCCTCCATTGGTTTAGCCATGTACCTACTTATAAGACAAGTAGCAAACATAATATCGGGTCTCGTAGCAGTAAGATACATTAAACTTCCCACCAATTGCTTGTAGTGTGTATCATCAACTGGAACTTTGTTTCCATCTTTACTAAATTTGCAACCTGGAACAATTGGGCTCTCCACATAATTAACTTTCAACCATACCAAATCTTTTTAAAACCTCTAACGCATATTTCCTTTGACATATAAAAATACCATCAGACTTTTGTAACACCTCAATCCCAAGAAAAAACCTCATTTTACCCAAGTCAGTCATATCAAATTCACGCAACATAGCTTCATCATCACCAGTAAAAATTAAATCATCAACATACACACTTACAATGATAATTTTTCCTTCCACACTTTTCTTGGTGAATAATGTTTGCTCGCTATTGCACTTTTGAAATCCTTCATTTATGAAATGAGCTTCAATTCGACTAAACCAAGCACGTGGAGCTTGTTTCAATCCATATAAAGCTTTGTGTAATTTGTAAACTAGATGCTCATTTCCTTTCTTTTGATATCCTTTTGGTTGCTCTATGTAAACATCTACATTCCATTCGCCATGAAGGAAAGCCGACTTGACATCAAGCTGAAAAATCTTCCAATTTTTTTGTGCAGCAAGAGCAATAATCATCCTTACTGCATCCATTCTTGCCACCGGTGCAAAAACTTCTGTGTAGTCTACTCCATGTTGTTGAGAATAACCCTTAGCAACCAATCGAGCCTTGTGTTTGTCAATTTTCCCATGCTCATTGTATTTTGTTTTGAATACCCATTTAACACCAATCTTTTTAGCTTTGATTGGTAGTTCGATAAGTGACCATGTTTTGTTCTTTTCGATGGATTTTATTTCATTGTCCATGGCCAATCTCCAAGCTTCAATTTTTACGGCATCCTCAAAATACAATGGATCTGTCGATATCATTAGTGCCATATGAGCTTCATCTTCTGAAAGTCCTTCTCCACTAACTTAATCATCCATACAAGTAGGAGGATGTCTTTCACGTGATTGTCTCGAATTCCTCACACTTTGTTCACCATTGTTGAAAAACTCATTTACATATCTTCCATCTGTTATCTCACCATCACTATCATGTTCATTTGCATTTTCAATCACCTGTTTGTCTTTATTTGCATCATCACCATCACTTAGATCTAAGTGTACACCAATTTGCTTTGTAATCCAATCCCATTGTTTTTCTTCTTCAAAAAGTACATCTCTACTCACTAAAACTTTTTTACCCATTGGATCATATAGCCTGTAACCTTTTGATTCCTCACTAACTCTTAATAGCACACAAGAAATGCTTTTACTGTCTAATTTGGTTCTTTTTGCATTTGGGACATGTGCATGTGCTATGCAACCAAAAATACGAAAATGATCTACTGTCGGTTTTATCCCACTCCAAGCCTCCTCCGGTGTAATATTTTTTACCGCCAATGTAGGACACCTATTTAAGACATAGATAGTCCAATTTATTGCTTCCGGCCAAAATATTTTGGGTAAATTCTTGTCTGATAGCATTGAACGAACCATGTTCATTATGGTTCTATTTTTCCTTTTCGCTACACCATTCTGTTGTGGAGTATAATTGATTGTTAACTGTCTTTTGATTCCACTTTGTTTGCAAAAATCACCAAACTCAATTGAATTAAATTCTCCTCCTCTATTGGTACGTAAACATTTAATAGGCAATGCAGCTTCTTTTTCGATCATAGATTTAAAATATTTGAAAGAAGTGAAGGACTCAGACTTTTCTACCAAAAAGTATACCCATGCTCTTCTGCTATAATCATCAATAAATAACAAAATCAACCTTTTGTTGCTATTAGATGTAGGGGTGATTGGACCACAAATATCTGCATGGATGAGTTCCAACTTCTGTGTTGCTCTCCAAAGACTTCTCATTGGAAATGGGTCCCGATGTTGTTTTCCATTGATACAATCAACACATGCAACATTTGGAGAAGAAAATTGTGGGAGTCCATGCACCATATTTTTGTATTGTAAGGTTCGCAAACCTTTGTAACTCAAATGCCCATATCGTTGATGCCAAAGATGAGATAAGCTTTCAGCTTTTGTTTGAAAACAATTATCAACTTGTGCATGAGAACTCTGAGTTTGAGCTATCAAGGTAAACATCCTATTCTTGCTCATTTTTGCTTGAATAATCAGCCCCTTCTTTGGATGAGATACTTTGCATTCCCCTCATTTGAAACAAATGGTCAGACCTTTTTCTTGTAATTGTCCTATGCTTAGAAGATTATTACTCAATTCTGGAATGAAGTATACCTCAGCAACAACATGGTTAATTAACTCCATTTAGTAACAACTTTATATTCCCTTTGCCCATCACATCCATTTTTGTGTTGTTTCCCAATTTAACTGAGTGTCGAAAGTCTTCATTGATTTCATCGAACATAGAATGATCACCACACATATGATTAGAACATCCAGAATCAAGAAAGCATGTGCATTCTTTTTGTACTCCATGCAATTCCTCATAAGACATCAGCAACATTTCTTCTTCATCGTCAATTTCAGCATAGTTTACTTCATTATTTTCATGACATTCATATTGGAAATGTTCAAGCTTTTGGCATCGATAACACTGTATATTTGCTTTGTTGAATTGTGATCGACCATTTCCTCTTCCTCGATAGTAACCTCGACCACGACCTTTTCCTTCTTCATTTGTCACCTTCAAGAAGTGTTCATCTCCACCTCGTCGTTGGAACTTTTGTTCATGTACTATCAAGGAACTTTGCAACTCATCAACAGTGAGAGTATCAATATCTTTGGACTCTTCAATAGAACAAACGATATAGTTAAACTTTTCGGTTAAAGATCGTAGATTTTTTCAACGACTTTAACATCTTGCATATTTTCCCTATAAATTCGCATCTTATTTGCCACGGTCATGACTCTAGAAAAATATTTCGTCACTCCTTCACCAGACTTCATCTCAAGAATTTCAAATTCTCTGCGAAGAGCTTGAAGATGAGATCTCTTGACTTTTGCATTTCCTTCAAACTTTTTCTTCATCTCATCTCATATCTCTTTGGAAGTATTTTTCTTGAGAATGGTTTCAAGAACTGTACGATCAATTGCTTGAAAAAGATAGTTTTTCACCTTCAAGTTTTTTAGTTTCATCTCATCATTTTTCTTTCGTTGGGCTTCTGTGTGCAACGACCCGCTAGCTGGTTCAACATATCCAGGTTCCACTAGCTCCCAATATTCTTTGGATCGAGGAAATTTTCCATCAACATGCTCCAATGATCATAGTGACCATCAAAGCGTGAGATTGCTGGCTGTATAAAGCCACCCTCAGTTTTATTTCCTTATGGATTCATTTTTGCTGCTGCAATATTCCAAGGCTGCTGCCTACTTTGAAAATCATATCCAATCCGGCTCTGACACCAGAATGTTGGGAATAGAAGTTTTGCACAATAATGAACTGATATATTATTGATATTTTAGACTAGCTTTTATACAATCAAAACTGTCCAAAAAAAAACTACTGCTAAGTAGTTGAGAAATAAAAGCAACCCACTTTTTAGCTATAATTAAGCTAAGTGGTAACAAACTTTGAATTAAAGAAATTGCTAACAATAGAAAATACTAATAAATCTTTTCAAGACCTTACGAGGGTGTGGAAAGAAAATGTTCTTCTTGATTGAGGAAAAAGAGATACTTATTAAAGTAATGGTTCAGTCTTTGCCCACTTGTGTTGTACTGAAATCACTAGATTTCCACCAAACAATGAAATCAAATAGAAAATTTTGCCCATTTTATATATGCCTTACAAAAATAGTGAAAAGAAGGTTAATTAGTTTTTTTTTTATATATAGTTCACCAATAACGAAGAATTCAAACTCATGATCTATTTATCATAAACACAACTTATATTGATTAAATTATTGCTCTAATCGACAAAGAAGATAATTAGTTCAAAACCCTTTAAGTGTGGTTCTATTTAGATTAGTACTTAAATTCTTCAAATGGGCTTTTACTTCCGGTGGAAAATTAAATCCTTAAGGGGTTGTTTACATTGAGATAATTCGGATATCCAAAATTAAGATGTCTGACATCTTTAAATCACTATGTTTGTTTTGTAAAAATATTTTTTATAAATACTTGGTGATATTTAGATAACAATAACGAAGGGTTTTGAAAAGTGCAACCATCTTTTTCTCCATTGCCCATATGCTACTTCTCTTTGGCTGAATTTGTCAAACTACTTCACTAATGATCCACGAACATACACGATAGTTGAAAGATTTTTGCATGCAAACTTTTTCCTGAAAAATGATTTCCAATGCTTGGTGCTTCTTTCCAATATTAAAGCGACGATTTTGTGGTGGATTTTGGAAGGAAACACTAGTAGAATATTGGATATTGATGGCGGGCACAAATAGATGGCGGGCATGCCCGCCACCTATATTGTGTATTTCGTAATGGGAGATAGGAAAAGGTGGCGGGCAGTGCCCGCCACCAATAAGTATTAGTGGCAAGCAATGCCCGTCACCTTTTTTTTTTCCTAAATGGTTAGATGTAGTATAGTAAATAACGATAAAAAAGAAGATTGTGCCCGCCATCAAAAGTTTTAATTTGGTAAAAAAATAATGAAATAGGACAATATGGAGTCTGCTCGCCATTAAAAGACATTACTTTATAAACAAAATGACGGATATTGTGGCCCGCCATTAAAAGACACTATATCAGTTTACTAAAATTGTGTCCGCCATCAAAAGTTTCAACACTTAATATTTAAACAACCTCCTAATTAACCAATTCCATATAACACATTCACAAATTCATATGTGAGAATAATTCTAACTTCTTAATAAACACTCACACCCACTAACTCATGTTATATGGTTCTAACTTCTAAACACACATACCACTAAACTCATGTTGAAAATTTGAACTTCTAAACACATGCAACAAAACTTTCGGCAGCATAACGAGACAATAATGCGATTCCCAAAACAATATTACACCTGTTATAAAAAATCTATAATGCATATTCATAAATGAGATTATGGTCCCTCTATAATTTAAACTACACATTTATGTTTCTCCATACCTTAAACACTAATTTTGTATCATGTGTCTAGCTATAAAATCTGCCCATTCTACTCGTACCTCATCAATATCAGCTTGAGTAAATGTGTTTGGGCCGTTGGCGAACTACAAGTATTAAACATATAATTAAAAACATCATTCTTGTGTACTATGATTAAATTTAACATGAATGTGTAAACAAAACTTACAAGTCTCAATATATGCGTGGATGAGTTGTATATCATCTTTCGTATGAAGATTTGGACATAAAATCCACATAATATCGATCCAGTTTGTTGAGGGCACTAGTGAAAAAAATAGTTACGTACTTAGTACGGATAAGTCAAACATCACAAAAAAAGGAATAAAGAAATTATAATTTAACTTTACCTTCACCCATTTCCATAATAATTGTGTGTTTTTCAATGAGTGTATTGCAAGCCAAGCTCGGTATGCACTATATTAAGCAAGTTACAATTTTAGGATACTTTGCACGTAATATAAATTCAATGTCCAAAAGTTTATTTATTCACTTACCCTGTTACAGTTTGGTATAAGTTTTCATCGATCCGATTTTGACCTAATGAGTTGAAGACGTACACCGTACTCTCCTTAAGAATTATCACGATCAAATCCATTGGTTCCTATACAATTAATTAATATTTATTATGATATAAACATTCGTATAAGTATTAAACAATGTAAAATTTGGAACACATACCCAGTATTGAAGGGAAAGAACATTCGTTGATCTATATCTGTCAACATGTTGAACCTTTCAACAAGAAGTCTAATTCGATCTTGTTGATTTGTTTTTTTCAATACCGAGGCAAAGTCGCTACCATCTATTAGTAGATAATTCTGAAGTACTTGTTGATCACAATTAGCTCATATGTAACTGAAATAGAATGAGGAAACGTTATTAAACATGACAACCACGTAAAGTACTATGAGGATATAGAACCGTTTACTTACCCGATGTAGCATAGTATAGGAGTATATCCTATTTCTTC
This sequence comes from Sicyos edulis, assembly GCA_036507275.1. Taxonomy (NCBI): domain Eukaryota; kingdom Viridiplantae; phylum Streptophyta; class Magnoliopsida; order Cucurbitales; family Cucurbitaceae; genus Sicyos; species Sicyos edulis. The sequence continues at coordinate 11,171,805 of CM071852.1, read as the reverse complement.
CATACTGCAATATTGTAGGATCTCTTCACCGTCAATATAACAATCGGAAGCAAAACCATCTATGGTAAGCGGTATACTTGCTATGTCATATGCACCCAAGTGATCTCGAACATAATGACGTACTGGCTTGATCATCATTGGAATGGTCGTGTTTGATTGATGGGATTATGAATTCGAAACAACCTTTTTACCACTAGTAACTGATATAGACTTGTTCTTGTTCGGTCGTTTAGGATTAGAGGGCTATGGCAATAAATAGACATGTATTATTAGTAAAACAAATGTGGTACATGCATGTAATTAAATTATTATAAATATATAATGTACAATTATATACCTCCTTTGCTGTAGTATTTGTCGTAAAAATTAGTGATCTTGGCCATGACACAAAAGTGTTGCGAGCGTGTCTAAGGTATTGCAGCTCGTCGTTTATAGGGATGGGCAGGTCTAAGTCTTCATTGCCTACTAGTATCATGTCGACCGAGATCCGCGCATTGAATTTTCCGAGAGGCATACCATGTAACCTACTAGAAGAGCTGCTAGATTCATACATTGTGCCAATTGTAACAACATCACCTCCGTGTTCAACGACTAGTTGACATGCCATACCCTTTAAAAAAAAAAAGAAAAAATAGAGCATAATTAACATATAAATGATTCACATGTTTGATTAATACTAAATAATATGAAACTTACTTCTCCTAAATCAACGGGTTCTTCAGCGGGTTCTCCAACGTCGCTGACCTCTTGAAGGATTACTTGTTCTTTCCTTATGGCATGATCTCTATTACTCCCTTCACATGGAGAGTTGAATCTTTGAGAGCAATCAGCTCGATTTGGTTGTTCATTCATCTTAGACTTTGGATGAGCCATCTTAAAGAAAACTGATGGCGATACAAATCGACCTGCTCGACTAACACGCCCACGATGTTCTGGCGTTCCTAATGCTTCACCCAGAATATCTTGACCTGGATGATTTTATCGTTCCAATTTAATCTGTTGCAGAATAGTTTTAGATTCACACCCTAAGAGTTGGACTCAAACCATACAAGAAATAGAACACGAACTTACAATTTTATCAATTGCTTCAATAGTGTCACGGTTGTCGTACTCTTGATTTTTTCTCGTTCGAGCTGCTTTCCATAGTTCACCACGGGCTGAAGGATCAGTTTTAATATCTATATTCTACAATTAAAGTTTTAGCTCACATGACTTAGTAAAGTAGAAAATACATAATAATAAGAACATATATTTTTAGGGTTTAGAGAGTTTCTTACTAGTTCATGACCGAGCTGCGCATATCCTTTTTTAGCCATGTGATGAGGATACTTTTGTAGAGCTTGCAACTCTTTTTTCTCCTGACTTTGTTTCTGTATAATACATCATTATATGAGGTCGTAGACATTAAAGGTTGTACACATTAAACTAATAAAATAAATATGAAATTACCTGAAATTTTTTAGACAATCTAATGTCCACAAAAACATTCCAGTCCGCTTGTGAGATCCAAGGGTATTTAGCAGGTGGTGTTCTCAAAATATCTGGTTGATCCAAAAATGGTTGGATGTACTTTTTATTTAAGTTGTATCTGAATGTTCTAAACGCGGTTGACATCGACATCATTACATTATGTTTCGACATAGGATCCAACTTAAACGACATCTGTTAACAGAATAATACGTTCGATTAAAAAGTAAGTATGAAATACATGATGAAATTTAGATAATATGCATGTACCTCTATACAATCCCAAATGGTCTCTTTCAGTTGGTCAGGGACAACATACCAATCTTCGTATGTTATAGGTATTTGGTTTCTAACACATATACCAATATAACTACGTAACTCCTCGTCGACGTCCTGTCCCATGGAGTTATATTGAACAGTTCGACACTCTCCTAACATCCTGTCTTGGGCCAGCTCGCGCAAGACTGTTGGTCCTCTAGTGTTTCGGTTTTGAGAAGATCGTCTGCCCATTGGAACATCGTCAGCATGATCGCTACCAGATCTAGACATTATAAGAACCTACATATATAAGAAACAATCTATGTTAATCACATATAGAAAATATTGTACAAAGAATGAGTTAAATATTCACAAAAACACTAACACACTATTAAAGGTTGTATATAAAAACAATAACACTAACCTATTTATTAATCCATATACCATCACAATCCATATAGGTGTCTGATTCATCATCGACAATATTGGGTAGGGATTCTATGACCTCGTACCCACAATCTTGGTCAATATCAACTTCATCATGACCATGTTCTACAACTATCCTTTGTGAGGGCGTTAGCACCACTTACCAACGAGGATTAATTGGATCTTTTATGTAGAACACCTGTTTGGCTTGAGTGGCTAAAATGAAGGAGTCAAATTTATGTCCAATGCGATTAAGGTCTATGGTCGTAAATCCACAGTCGTCTACTTTAATCCCACCATTGTTTTCAACCCAATCACATTTGAATAGGACGACTTTAAAACTATTATAATCGAGCTGCCAAATTTCTTGTACTATGCCATAAAAAGTCATGTCTAACATGATTGCATTTTTGTCCTTGGAACTAGATATTTGCATAGTTTCGGCTATTATCATAACTCCACTATTTTGCACACTTTTAAAATCATCACGTTTTTTTGTATGATATTGAATATCATTAACCATGTAACTTTCGTAGGTGGTAACTTCTGAACGAGGCCCATGTGATATCCACCTTAACGTAGATGATATAGAATGTCTTGGAACCCCTAAAGCCAACCCAACCTGATCACGCAACCAACTGCTAAATTTGCGATTATGTTCATCTTGAAGCCATTTTTTTATTTTTAGACTTAGTAGGATTCACTTTACACAATATTTCCATGTGTTGATCGACATATGGAAGCACTTCATCTACGTTATGAAGTATATACATATGTGCTTGATCAATCATATCTTTAGTTGGTGATTTATAACTGGCAGCAGATAATGGTCGATCGATATTTGAATCTATCATTTTGCTCGATGATCGCAACCCTACTGATTCAACTCCTTGTAAAAATTCAGAACAAAACTCCATTGACTCTTCCAATATGTAATTTTCTCCAATGCATCCCTCCAGACGATTTCTATTACGAACATAACCTTTCAAAACTTTCATATACCTTTCAAAAGGATACATCCACCTTAAATAAACTGGTCCACAATATTCAATCTCTCTTACAAGATGCACCACAAGGTGAACCATAATTGTGAAAAATGCTGGTGGAAAATACTTCTCTAGTAGGCATAAAGTGATTACTACATCATCCTGCAATTCTTTCAATTTAGATGAATCAATGGACTTACTGCATATGGATTTAAAGAAGAAACAGAGTCGAATGATCGCATATCTAACATGTTTAGGCAAAACACCACGAATCGCAATAGGTAACAATTGTTGCATCAGAACGTGATGGTCATGCGATTTAAGTCCATAAAGTTTCAAATCAGTAAGGGACACTAATTTGCTTATGTTGGATGAATAACCTTCAGGAACTTTAAGTTCAGATAAGCTTTTACACACACTCATCTTCTCTGTTCTCGATAGTGTGTAACATGTTAGAGGCAAGAATGTCTTTTTTTCTCCCAGCTTAATTGGGGCTAATTCAGGTCATAATTAAGCCAAGTCTTCACGAGTTTTTAGTCCATCCTTTATTTTTCCAGGAATATCAAGAAGGGTTCCAATAATATTCGAACACACGTTTTTCTCAATGTGCATGACATCTAAACAATGTCGCACGTGAAAATATTTCCAATACTCCAATTCAAAAAATATTGATTTCTTCTTCCAATGAGATTCGGTAGGCTGTTGTCCCTTTCCATACGAAAATTGAAGACCATTCAATTGCGCAAGAATCTCTTCGCCACTTAACGGTTTATGAGGTATTCCATATTCTTGTTTTCCATTAAATGCCTTTCTTTGTCTTCTAAATGCATGCTCAATTGGTAAATATTTTCGATGTCCAAGATACACATTCTTTTTTCCGCTAGGTAGATAAATTGATGATGTATTATCTCCACAAATCGGACATGCTTTATAACCTTTTGTGGTGCACCCACACAGGTTGCCATATGCTGGAAAATCATTAATGGTCCACAATAAAATAGCTTTCAGGGTGAAGCATTCTTGTCGATGTGCATCAAAACATTCAATGCCCGTGTCCCACAACATTTTCAAATCGTCGATTAACGGAGCTAAATATACATCTATATCATTTCCATGTTGTTTGGGTTCTGAGATTAATGAATTTAACATAAAAAACTTTCGCTTCATGCACAACCATGGAGGTAGATTGTAAGTCACCAACATAACTAGCCAACAACTATATCTAGTACTTTGGTCACCGTGTGGATTCACTCCATCTGTTGATAGGGCTAGGCGAAGGTTCCTTGTCTCTAAACTAAAATCAGGCCACCTTTCGTCTATTTCTTTCCATGAGCGTGTGTCGGCTAGATGTCGTATGTGCCCATCGACCTGACGATCCGTAGCATGCCACGTCAATAATCTCGAAGTTTCTTTACTTTGAAACATTCGTTCAAATCTTGGAATAGGAGAGAAATACCACATAACTTTTGCTGGATTTTTTTTTTACTTCTTTCATATTCTTTCAAACCTTCCCTCTTCATGTTTTACATGTAGGACACAATTCTACATCAACAAGTTCTTTTTTATTCAAACAACAATCATTTATGCAAGCATGGATCTTTTCATAATTCATTCCTAAGGTACTTAAAATCCTTTTTGCATAATAGACGAATGTTGGAATTTCATTAGTACTAGGCAATAAAACGCTCAATAATTCTAAAACCTCTGTGAAACTTTTATCGCTCCATCCATACTTTGCTTTCAAATTATAAAGCTTAATCAGTGTTGATATCTTCGTAAAATCTTTACAATTTGGGTACAATGGTTTCTTGGCATCCTCTAATGCTTTCTCAAATAAAGGGAATTTGTCGTTAAAATAATTTTGTGCAGCCTCAAGCATCCCGATTGGGTCATCTGGGTCATCCACATTCTCATCTACAACTTAATCTATTGGAACACTTTCACTATTTCTTTTTCTTGAAACTGATTCTCCATGCCAAATCCATCGTGTTGTAACTTTGGTCGATACCATTACAAAATAAATGGTCTCTTATTACATTCACATTTTGGTACTTGGCATTCACACATTTCAAACATGGACAATAAATGACATTCAACCCTTTCGAATGTCGTATGGCATTGTTTATAAATATCTCAACACCCAATCCGTATTCCGGTGACATTCGATCCTTAAACATCCATGACTTATCTATAGTCATTTTAGTAATTCTATTCAACTAGAGAAATATATACCTACAATTGTTTTTTTAAAAAAAGTAAAGTGGAGTCACATATCTCACATTCTAACTAAACTTAAATTAATCAACAAAGAAAATATAGCTAAAATCAACCCAACATGCATATGGAAAGAGTATTAAATTAAATTTAAGTTTCCAAAATTTAAGAAATGTCCTTATGAAACAAGTTTCGATATCCACTTAAAGAAGATGCTAAATCCACAACATGCTAAAATCCATAAGAAATGTCCATGGAAAGGGTAGCTAAAGTCCACAACTAAATTGGAATTTAAGAAATTATATCCAAAATTTAAGTTTCTTATACTAAGTTTGGAAACAAATGTCTATATAAAACAAACAAACACTTAGAGAAAATGGATAACATTTATCACAAACTTGAGGCATATATGAGATTTGAAGTACAAATGAACAAATTTGAAACATATATGGAAAGATTACAAAAATGGATTCATGAAAAATGACCTAAAAAAAAAGAAAATGGCTAACATTTTATCACAAATATGAAATACATGGAAAGATTTGCTCCATAAATGCACAAATATGAAATATGTATGGAAATATTACAACAAGATTTGGTAAAAAAAAAATTAAAAAGAACTTTAGAAATGAAAATAGACTAAGAAATTACCAAGTTTTTTGGAAGAAATACCACAAATATGAGAAAGAGGAACCTCGGGACGGCGGCGACGGTGTTGATGGTCGGAAAACGGCCGAGAATGACCGGAGAAGTGGCGGCGGCGCCGTGGGGGCTAGGGTTTGGTTGAAGAGAAGATAGAAAGGGGGAAAATGGCTCGGGTAGAAAGAGAAAAGGAAAGAAAGGAAAGAAAAAAGAGGGGAGAAGAATAGGTGGCGGCGGGCCTTGCCCGCCACCAAAAAGGGCCCAACCTGCCATAAAAAAAAAAGGTGGCGGGCCCAATTTGGCCCGCCACCTATCATCCGCGTTTTTTAAACTCCAATTTTTAGTCCGCCACCTATTGATTAAATTGTCGTAGTGAAAGGAATGCACGATCCTTTAACATATAGTACACTCCCTATTCGACAACACGTCTTTGGGAAAACATTATTTTTAACGCTGCGGTATGGTGCTCTAAATCCCAAGCATTTCAAGAATTATTCTACTTCTGTGATTGTTAACAATTGACAGATTTTTCTCTAGTTCTTTCTTCTCCTCTATTCCTTTTCTCCCTCTCTTTTTCTCTGCCACGTTTTCTGTTCTTCTTTGTTCTCTTTTGCTCTTTATTCTTAATAAATTTTCAGTATCCCTTTTTCAAAAAATGATATTTAAATAGAAATGTTTCTTTGTCATGAATCAAACATTTGAGTTGAGTAAATTTACCTAAAGTTCCAAGAATACTTTTACAATATTCATATAATTTTTATAATAAATTAATATCATTTTAATTTATATAGCATACTTATATATTTAAACTTAATTATTATGTATTTAAATAAATTTTGGTTTTTTTTAAAAAATATTTTATTGTATTCATACTTATGTTATTTTGCTAATCAATTCATTCATATTTATTTATGATTTTTAACTTCAATTTAAATATGAATGTATTTTTTTTAAAAAAAATTATATATTTAATTTTAGTTTTGATGATGTATTCAATGTTCATATATGTCTTATAAGTTTTGATAATATATATAAATATAATATCTAAGCAAGCTTAACCCGGCATTAATTGACATATATTGTGGAAAAAATATCATAAAATATATCAAATAAGTAAGGAAAAAAATGTTCTTAATGGATACCTTCTACATAAGAATCTAGAAACATATGTTTAAAATGACATCCAAAAGGAGCCAAATGCCCTTTAAATGGGCATCCTATGATACCCATCTTTTGAAATGTTCGCTCACATTCTTGCAAAAGGAATAAGATAATTTAGATATCCATTTCATGAGAATTTCAGATTTCCTCAAAGTGAACGACTTCTAATTAGTCAAAACACTCTTTAGGATTTTACATTTTTTATTCAATTATATTTAAAGAGTGAGATTTAAATATGTAATATCATAGTCATTAAGTCATACTTTTGTAACATTGTACTTTGACTTTAGAATTTTTACCTTAACAACCACTAATTTTCATTTAATAACATTTATTTATCCATAATTAATTTAATCTTCAAAAAAGATTTATGAGATTATACAAAAGGTGGGTGAACTCATGACTTCTTTGTGACTAATTGTAGCCGTTGAATTACTACTCTGGTTAGCATTTTAAACTTCATTCTAAACACATTGAATTTAGTATCATTTGAGTAAAAAATATACTAAACAATTTTTTTCCCTCACACGCTCTAAAATACTTTTAACAAGAAAAAATGCTTCTTTTTTTTTTAATTCATCTTTTATGTTTCTTTCGAACATTAGTTTAAATGAAAATTTTATAGATATGACAAGTTTTCTCTCTCTTTTTTTAATTAAAAAACAATTAGGATGAAAATTTGAACATGATACTTATTTTGTTTTCGCAATATGAAAATTTCTTTAAATCATACCAAAAACACTCTTTATATTATCTTATGTTAATGGCTGGAACATGGAAAACTAATTATAAGGTTTGAACCCAAGAGATTTCTAATGAAGCCTTGCCATTAAAATATAACAACACTCTAATTATAAGGTTAGCTACTTTTATATATATATATATATATATATATATATATATATATGAAAGGACAAAATTGACATGAATGTGTAAAGTTTGAAGGACAAAAAAATATATAAATTTATTTAAAAGATGAAACCTTTTACTTCAACTTTTCTAGTTCTTGTCTGTTTGTAGGAATAGCACAAGGTTTTCTAAACCTTTTTTCTTTTTAAATTATAGTCTCGTCGATAATTGAGATGGTAAAATATTTTTCTCTTTTTTAAAAAATTCATTGATTTCTTTTTTTTTTTTTTTTGAGAAACATTCATTGATTACTTCTAAGTCACAATGGTGCATCCATATCTCAAAAGGTTTAATTAATAACTAAAGGAGTTAAAATATTTTTTGAGAATTTTTAATTTAAAAAATTACACTAAAAATGTTTAATTCAACAAAAATGAACGGCGGGGGTTGAATTGGACACACTACTCTATTTTTATGATTTTATATTTTAATAAAGTTCTAAACTAACTTTATATTCCAATTAAAAGACTAATGAGACTCTTTTTTAGTAGGGTGATGCAAGAAGTCAAATAAGGATATATTTTTTTAGTTGGTCCCTTTTGAGGTTGTTAAAGAAAATAATTCCAACCACTCCCACCTCTAGCTGCCAAAATTAATAATGGAAAATATTAAATTTCAAAGAAAAAATATGTTTCCTAATAATCCATTTTTTTTGTCTAATGGACACCAAGCTTCAATTTGCATTCACTTTTCAAAATTAAATATTCTTGTCTTTTTTTAGACTATTAAAATTCACAATATCTCACTCTTTAACTAAACCTTTTTTAGAAAGAAGATTGATTGTCCTACCTCTAAAATTAATCATTTTCAAAATTGCCCCAATATTTTTTATCACTTAAAGTGGTCAATAATTTATTTATTTTCTTTCTAAATATTTTATAATGAAATCATGGTTTTTTAGTAAAAAAAAATGTTTATGTTGCGACTACATACCATGTAAAAGGGGTCTAGCTTCTTAATCTCATATATATATATATATATATATATATATATATATATATATATATATTCTTAGCAAGTTAACAACTAACTATACATAATGGCCAAAACAAGAATAATATTCAAATGGTATTATGTATACCTTGGTTACAATTTGAAATCTCAAACGGTTGTAAAAATGCACTAATATTTTAATATAATTTTATGCAAAAAGTATCTTGGACCATTAACTAAAAAAAAAAAAGTTGTTTAAAAAAAACTCAAAAAAAAGCATTATGGACCTTAAGTATATGACCCATAATACGTTGGGTCTTTACTAGAAAGCCCAGTGGACTAAACTATCAGAGGAGAACGCAAAATGAAAAAAAAGAAAAACAGTATGGGGTGAGAGAGGCTCGAACTCTCGACCTCAGGATAACTCGCTTTAGCTATGAGACCTACGGGCTAGCCAACTGCGCCACCACCCCATTGTTGATATATTTTAAACATTAAAATACATATTGCTTTTTCATTTTCAATTAGTATTGATCATTTTAACTTAGTCTCCTATATTTCAACCATTTTCAATTTTAGTCTCGTGGTCAATTTTAAAATTTATTGATAAATAAATTTTGGGATAATATTTGAATCAACAAAAAAAAAAATCATCATGAGCGTCCTATCTTTTCTCTCTTTTAAATTTCTATCCAATTAAATGTTTATCATCAACACATTCTAGCCTATGCTAAGACTTGATCAATATTTGTTTGTTTGCATTTTTATTTTTTAAAATATCTTAAACAATGTGTTTTTTTTTTCTTGTTTGAAGCAAGGGCTTGAACAATGTTAAACAAAAGATATTAAATTAAAACTTCAAATATCGTAGACTATAGCATATATTTAGCTAGAACAAAACATCATTCCCTATTATTATAGTGAATTCAACTCAACTAACATAAGTCCATTAAAAAAAATGTACTGAGGGTCAGAGGAGCAGTTCGATCACGAGTTCGAGTTTGGAAATCGGTATTTGACTGTCATATCATTTGAGAATAGTTGTCTCCTCTATGTAGGGTTTGTTGGTCCCCTTCCCCTTACTAAAACATCTTGGAGTACTCGAGAACTCTTCGTAATTTTTTTGAACCATGCAAAATACGTTTATTTTTAAGAACATTGTGGTTGTTTTTTACATAAAAGTATAGTGATCAAAATCTCAGTTTAGTACAACTTTCTTTTCTTTTTTTTTTTGACAAGTTAAAAGTTATAATTGACTATATTTAAAAATCATTAATATAAAACTAGACCAATGTTCCAGGACATGTCTCGAAAGCCAATTTATATTTTATTTTTATTTTATTGCAATGCGATCTCTAATGGCACCAAAATGGCATACTCTAAAGACGTGGTTTGGAGTCTAAATTTGTAATCGAAGATTCTACGTGAACTTTCCAACTCAAACTTGCCTATATGCATGTATTTTGTATACGGGTTAAATTACAAGTTTATTCTATAAGTTTTTAAGTATCTATTAGATTAATTTTATACTTTATATTTAATTATTATTAGTTGACAGAGTACTAACAACATTCAAACATTAAAATGATTCAATTCATAGTCACTCATTTAACAAGTGATTTCCCATAATTCACTCATTTAACAAGTGATGTCATATAATTCTTTTACAATAAAATGTGGTTGTAGGGTAATTTAGTCGTGTAATTTTATCTTATCTTACTTGAATATAAGTACGAATCAATACCATATTTCACAAGTAAGATATCTTTTATATTTATATTTATTTATCTTATAGTATTAATTCATCAAACTTTATATTTATTTATATTATTTAATAATAATTTTATAATATACCGTATTAAAGAAATTATCATGATTCCAAAATTTAATACATTAATACTTCATAAATAATGTGTATGAATATGCAATATATTTTGAGAATGAATTGCAAAAGGTTATTATTGTTTTGGACTGCAAAAGGTTATTATTGTTTTGGACTAAAAGTAAAAATTTGTGAAAAAAGATATAGTAATTTCATAAAATTTTTAATCATGTATTAATACTATAGTTTTTAAATAAATAAGAATTTATGGATATTATCTTGGAAAACTTTCATAATTAATCAAATTAATAAAATAATTACAATTAAGATTACTTTTAAAAAAATTGCAATCATAGTCATAAATATTAATAATCATGCGGCTTAATACTGTAATAATATACAATATTGTATTAATAGTACATGTAATAATAATAAATAATACGGAATTAATAAGTATCAACAATATAGTATTGAACTATATTTATGACTACAATATAAATATTTTTAAATTTAACTGTATGTATAATTATTTTTTAAAAATAATCTATCCATTACAATTAGCAATTAAAATCATGAATTTTTAATAGATAATTTTTAAATAAAAAATTAATAAAAACAAAGTTTAAAAAACTGAAAAGGCTGATTAAAAAAAAACTGAAAAGGCAATATTTCTATAAAAAACGAAAATAAATAAATAAAGTATAAATGGATATCGGCAGTTGGATTGAACGAATTCAATCAAACAAAAAAGATAAGAAATAAAAAGTAACGCTACGGCGAGAGATTTGGTTTCCAAACTACCTCGAAGGTATAACAATTATTGTCAAAACGTATTATTAATTAAATTTAAAACAAAACATATATTTACGAAAACTTTAAAATATAGCTATATTTGTAATTACTTTGTTAAAAGTGACTATCCATTACAATTTCTCGTTATTTTTTAAAAAAAAAAATTAAAACATGGGATGTTCAACTTCTTTTATCTATAAAAATGAGTTTTCTCACTATTTCTTCATAACTTTTTGCAATCTAAAATTTCTCTTTATTTTGTTTCACTCAATTCATTGTTCTAAAAAACTCTTCAAATCTTCCAATCATCTTAAAATTTTGATGTTACATTCAAGTGATGCACATGTTATCGAATCAAAATCTTAAATCTTATGAGTTCTTCTCACCATTTCTTCATCAACTCTAAAATCTAAAATTTCTCTTTATTTTGCCAACCATCTTAAAATTTTGGTGTTATATTCAAGAGATGTATAATTATAGATTTAGATTTTTTTTTGTTGTTACTTTTTTTTTTTTTTGTAATTTTATTTAGAATGTGTTTACAAATAAATGTGATTTTTTTTATATTATAAGTTACTTTCAGTATGTTGAGTAAAATATATGTAACTGTTTACTTCACAATTTTTACAATTAATTTTAGAATACAAAACTACAAGATTTGAAATTGAAATATAACTAAAAAAAGAATATAAAGAATATAATTTATTAAAATATTCGAAATCAAACTACCCCCACTTTCAAAACAACCCTAAATGCATAGTACAATGAAAATGAAATATAATATACAACTTCAATAAAAATGAGAAAAAAATCAAAACATAAAAATATATATAATCATAATTTTGAATGTTTTGGTTAACTTTTTTTGCAAGGGTTAATTTGGTTTTTTTATAACATATTATTAAAATAAATTTATAATTAAAATTAAAAGTAAAAGTAAAAATTACTCAATCGTAATTATAAAATAATATAAAACTTTTAAAATATAACCAATATATATTACTATCATTATTTAAAGAAAAGAAAGAATAGACATCTCAAAAAATAAAGCATACTAATTTATAAAGAATTTATTAAATGGTTTAGAAAAATACGTTCTTAAAAAATATATATACAATCTAATTTTTGGAAATTATTTTTGGGAAATTGTAGTAACTATACCACATTTGAGAAGTATTTGCAAATATAGACGTCCAAGTTTTTTTTTTTTGCAAACTTAATTTTATTTTTAAATTCGAAATTAATCATTTTTTAGTAATACCATTTTGCCCTTCTACCCATTTAATGCCTCAATTTCAAATTCAACCTCCATTTTTCAAACTTTCCATATTGATATTACATACCACTTTAAATGTCAAATTAATGTTATGAGATTTTAGTAGTACATTCCTAAAATACTTTTTCCAAAATGATTTTTCTCTCTCTTCATCTTCAACCACTCATTTTGTTGTTGTACAAAATTTTCGTTTGGATTTTTTATCAAAAACTTTCCTTATTTCGACAAGATACAGTTCTGTCAAGACTGTATTGTTATGTACTGATTTAAAAAAAAAAACATGGATGTGTTTTTGAAGATTTTTGAAGTGCACCAGCGTGTCTTGATTTATGGCAACGCTCGTAGGAAACCCTAATTTGCACGAACGTTGCAGATAAAAATAATACGGTTTAACTATAATATTGTATTACTCATAACATAAATAATAATATATTACCATGTATAATACATGAATACAATTTATTCATTATAATACTGAAATTGTATTGTTCGTGAATTCTTATACATCGTATGTGTGTATTCATTTATATTAAAACTCTAAATTTGCATGGATGTAGACAATGAAATTAATATGTATTGCTAATAATCTTATTAAAACAATAATGTATAGGTCAATTAGAGAAAGTATCAAAGCAGTATCATATTATATTACAGAACAACACTGTATATTTGTATTGTTAAATCCTTATGAAATCCATTTACCCAATAGGGCATTTTCTGAAGTGTCTTATTGTTTTAGTAAATACTGTATTACACTTCCATTGATTCAATGATAGCTCTCAAATATAGCATATTTTAGTTGTAGCTCTAGTTGTTAATAATAACCTCATTTTGATACCCTGGACGTGAAATACAATACATAAATATACCTAAATGTTGCTTAAAGAATAATAATACGGTTTGATAAATATCGAAAATCCGATAGTTTATTTCGATACACTTTCATGTGAACGTAATACTCATAAATCTATATAGTATATACAGTCTGCACCTTAAAATCAAATTCAAATGAAATAATGATTGTACAGGACTTTACTATTGGTTGTTCACTATTGCACTCACATACCACTATCATTATATGACTAGACGGTAATTTATCCTCTTGACCTATTTTTTTTCGACAATATTAACAGACATGTATGATTAGACAGTAAGGTATCATCTTGCCGTATTTTTCCTACAGTATTTTCAGACATTCTAGTTGTTCATACTTCTCCTCTGAGTCTTACTTCTATCACCCTTGTTCCCTTCTATTCATTCCATCGAGCTTTGGGTTTCACCGTCTGATGATCTTTTTTTGTCACAATCTGAAGCACTAGATGAACTTGTTGTCTTAAATGTGAAAAAGATAATTTAGTTAGTAAATACAGTACAACATAAACAAAACATTTATACATTACACATAACCATACCATTTACACCCTGATGAAAGAATATACTAATTCAACTAAATCAACAGAAGACTAAGAATTTTCAAACAATCAATAAACGACTACAATCCAAATAGAAGGAATAGTGGAAACCTATCAAAATTACAACATTATCGTAGATACAAGTTAATACCGTACATGTGAGTTAATACACTACAATACACATCCTAACCATTGTGCACTTCTGTTTTCGGGCGCTCAAACCAGCAATCGACAGTAGTAATAATCTCAAGAACTATAATAAATTTTTGTTTAAAACCCTAACCACAAATCGAAGAACCAAACGAATTAAACTCATACAATGTTGATTATTACAAAACCTCGAAACTACTGAACTCATATCTCCAAAATCCCCCCTCGAACACGAAATTTGATTGTATTAAAAAACCAAAATACTATACAGATAAAAAAATCGTCTGTCAAAGAGAAAATCAAATGTGTACGTCTTCTTTATATCTAATTTAGAAAGAAAAAAAAAACTTTAAAACTAAACAAAACTATAAAACCTACCATAGGAAGTTTTTCTCTTCGAGCTACACCACGTTTCCAATTTTGATCATCAGTACTCTAAAGCTGTTGAAAGGGGGCCAAGATTTTCGGTGGAACTTTTTTTCGAAGACTTTTAGAAGAAGACTAGAAGACCGAAAATGTGAAATTGTGAGGCTAAAATTCAAATGAAAAGAAAATATGACAGTTTCTATTTTGACATAAATTGTAATAACGACAGCACGATTTTAGGGATTATTGGGTATGAAAGTTGGGGATTTTTCCTAAATAGTTAATAATGTGAAGTTTAAAAATTCAAATTAGAAGGGTATTATTGTAAATGGAAAATTTACGTAATTAATGATATTATTAACGAAATTTATTTTTGCAAATACTTAATTGACCTATATTTGCAAAACCTTTTCAAATATGGTCTATATATGAAAAAAGCCCATTGTTTTTTTAATTATAAATTAAAAAATATATTTTATAATTATGTATTGAATTGTATGAATTAATAATTCAAGAGATGTATTTAGCAAGCCATTATTCTTCTTTAAAAAAATATGAAATAAATAAAACAAAAATAATGATCTCTTAAAATAAAATTAGTTTTTAAGACAACATTATTTTATAAATTTTAACAATAAAATACCATTTTATAACTTTTAAAGATAGAACAACCTCTCATAATAGTAAATTCAATAAATATATAAATTGGCTATTTTTTTTATTATATGGAGAAATTAAATTTAAAAAAAAAACTTAAAATATATATCCGATCAAGGTTTTTTTTTCTTATTTTTTTTTAATACCCATCGAAGTTCTTATTCTTTTCTTCTTAAAATATATATAATTTCACATAAAAAAAAATATAATTTCACATAAAAAAATATCTCACTTGCAACATATTTATACAAAATGAACAAAATTTAGTAGTTAACTAAATATAATTTTGTGTTTCTTTTCACCATTCATATTTTAGATTTTCATTTTTAATGTATTGTATTATAAATTTTTTAATGTTGTTGTACGTAATAAGTGTTGTTATGGTCCGATTAATAATAATAATTTAAAGGTTAAAATACCATTTTGGTCCCCCGACTTTCATACTTGTTCCATTTTGGTCCCTCGACTTTTAAATGTTCAATTTTAGTCCCTCAACTTTGATTTTTGTCCAATTTTGGTCCCTCAACTTTGATTTTTGTTTAATTTTAGTCTCTCAACTTTAAAATGTTTAATTTTAGTCCTCAAACTTTTCTTTTTGTTCAATTTTAATCCTCCAACTTTCATTTTTGTTCAATATAAGTCCTTAGCGTTCTTAAATTTTATGTTAAAAAAACTCTCTCTCTCTCCAATTCTCCTCTCCATCCAAATTATTGTCTCTCTCATCTTTTCCTTTATGTTCATGAACACTACAAAAACCAGTTGAGTCTGTGCCCAACCTCCATCAAGGCGTGATACGCAACTCTGGGGCATGTATTGGCGACGACCGAGTCCGCCATTAATGTTGTTCAGCTCGAAGGTCTGGTCGGAGGAGTCGACGACAAGATCCACCATTAATGACTTCTAAATTTCGCATTTGGGGGTTTGAGTTTTGAATCTGTTGATGATCCGTGGTGGTGGGAGATTTAGAATTTCAACCTTTTGATTGAAATGGCCAACCATTTCTTTTTCTTAAATTAAATAACAGTGGAATTTTTTTCTTCTTCATAAACTATAATCGAGAGTTCAAAATTGGAAGGAGGTGAATTTTGGAGATGGAAAATTCAGGTGCTTCATGATGGGTTAAGAAAAAGATGGCCATGCTCTATTTTCTTTCTTAATGTTTCCTCTGTTTTTGTGGTGTTTTTTTTTTTTTTAGAAGATTTTGTGGTGTTGTTGAACATAAAAGAATAACATGAAAGAGACAATAATTTGGATGGGGAGGAGAATTGTAGAGAGAGAGAAATTTTTTTAACTTAAAATTAAAAAATGGTAAGGACTAATATGGAACAAAAATGAAAGTTAGAGGATTAAAACTGAACAAAAAAAAGAGTTTGAGGACTAAAATTAAACATTTTGAAGTTGAAAGACTAAAATTAAACAAAAATCAAAGTTGAGGGATCAATATTGGACAAAAATTAAAGTTGATGGACCAAAATTGGACATTTGAAAGTCGAGAGACCAAAATGGAACAATCATGAAAGTCGAGGGACCAAAATGATATTTTAACCTAATTTAAAATTAGTTTTGTCGTGTGCAAAACACGTTTAAAATTTCTAGTTTATTATCAAATGGATCAGTGACGCGATTAGTTATCTATTTTGGTGTTAATTCATTTTCACTCCACAGTCACGAGTTCGATCCCTAGAATCGATTTATTTGAAGTGCCGAAAAATCACTCACAAACAATTTTAATATTTAAAAAAATCTATAAAAAAAAATATATCCGATACAAACATACTTGGTTTGAAATCAATGTGCAAAATAATCTTAATACACAACTAGAGATGGGCTAGTATATTCCCAGATATATATAGAGATGTCCATTTTTCCCATGGGGTCGGCTCCTATAGGGGCGGTGAATGGGGGAGTGATTGGGGATGAAAAATTTTCTGCAACCTAAATGGGGATGGCCGCCCCGTTCATATTTTATATATGTATTTTTTTTTTCTAAATACATTAATATATATATATATAAAGCAGTAAAAATACTTATTTGGATTATTATTTTTCTTACCTAATTAATTATTTAATTAAAAATCAATAAGCATTTTTTTAATACTAAAAAAATTATCTAAAATTTAGTGAATTGAGTTAACAACAGGGAAAGTTTGTAAAAAGATAAAAATAAAAAAAGAAAAGAAGAAGAGTTAAATGGTGAATAATTCCCCGTGGAAAACCCGATCCCCGTAATTTACCCGTGGTGAATCTCCGTCCCGTTCCCCGCAAAATTTTATGGTAAATTTTGAGAGGATGGGGATTGAAATGAGTAGTGGGGATGGAGACGGTAAAACCATTCCCATCCCCGCCCCATGGACATCTCTAAATATATAGGACTCTCAATCATCAAATAAATATTATAAGATTAATATGAAAGAAATTTTATTTCTTTTAATACAAAAAAAATTAACCAACATTCATTAGAAAAAAAAACAATAACTATAGGAATCTAAGGGACAAATCCAACACATCATTTAAATGACAATATATATGAAATAAGAATTAGAACAAATTCAAAATAGAAAGAAACATAATGTCATTTTATTATACAACAAAAATTTTCAATAACTCCCAACAAAATCTTTAAATTCCCTATTAATCTCATCCACCAACTCCATTTCCCCAAGCCTCTTCAAACCCCTACTCAAAACCCTAACCATATACTCATCGGTTTTCATGGCCGACCCCCAACCGCTCCTCCTCATCATCCGATAAATCCTGACCGTCGATTCCCTTCTCTCTCCCACAATCACCGCCTTCATCAGCTTAATCAACCCCTTATCGCCGCCGTCGATCTTCCTCTCACCGTCGTCCAGGTCGCACACCAGACGGTCGATCTCCTCCGCCGCCCCGTTCCTGGCCAGCGCCGCCGCGACCTCCGCGTAGAGCCCGAGATCGGCGTCGTACTCGGATCGGATGACGGCGAAAACCTCCAAGGCGAGGGCGCAACGGTCCTGCCGGAGGAGCTCCTTCAGGGCGGCGACGAGGTCGGCTTTGAGCAGCCGGGAGAGAGTGCTGGAGAGTACTTGCTGGAGCTTCGTCGGGTCGGATCTTTCGGCCCGTTTCAGGGATTGGATGGCTTGGATTGCTTCCGTGCTTAGGGTTCTGCCTTTCACTAGTGGTCCTCGGTTGTCGCGTGGGCCGCAGCGTACCGGAATGGTGACGGCGGTGGTGGCGGAGACGGCGGTGATCGGAATCGGGATTGGAATTTGGGATTTGAGAAATGAGGAGCGAAGAGATGATGCCATGGCAGAGTGCAGATTTGGGATAATGGATTGGGGATTTTTGGTGGGGTGCTTTTGCAATTACTGTTATACCCCTTGCTTCGCCAAACTTTGGACTTAGGCTCGGCCCATTGGCGTTTTGTTATTGGGCCCTATAACTAGGCTGCTACACTTATTCGCTTGGGCCATAAGTGGAAAATTGTCGGCCCAATAACCTACCCGAATTTACTGTGTTATGAGTGACGAATTTTTTTTAAGGGTATTCTTTTTTGAGTAACAAAGGACTATTTTAATTAAATTTATTAGAAAATCATCTAAAATCAAGAAGCGTTTAATTCACTTGCTACTTTTGAATTTTGTGGAGGTGTTTGTTTGATATATTTAGGTAGTTTTTAGGTTAAGTAATTATATGGAGTCGTTAAAATTTGACATGCCAAAAACTCGTTTTGATGTAATTCTTGTTTAGATGAGTTATAATCAAAATTTTATTTAGATGTTGATTTAAAATGAGTAATTATTTTTAGTTATTAAAAAATAAATGACTAAAAATAAGTTATTTTGATTTATTTGAAATGAATTATTAAAAATGATTCGTTAGAAATGATTTAGTAATTATAACTGAATAATTAGAAATGAGAGTTATTTTTAAAAGTAAAATTGAGAAGAAGTTGGTAAAAACTTGTTTGGATGTACATTTTTTTAAAAAAATTAATAAATTCTCAACTTAACTCCTAGTTAAAAATATAAAAACAAACAGCCCCTCGAAGAGAAGGATATAAATCATTCCCCAAAAAAAAAAAACCAATTTCCTTAAAAAAAAAATTACTGTAAAAAAAACCCACTAAATATTGAAAACTCATTTAAAATTCATTACTTTTTTGACGTGGAATGGGGTAAGTATTTTTAATACATCTAGATTTTAATTAAAATGAACCCAACAAAAACAACCAATTTCAAGTTATTATCGAGTAAAATAACATCCCCATAGACTAAATAGATGCACAATTTAAATTTTAGGTACACGATTAAATTTTTTCAAAAGTTCGAAAACTAAACAAATACAATACATAAAGTTCAAAAACTGTATCTATATTTCAAGTTCACTTTGATTCTCTTGTATTGACTGTAACTAAGCTTAAGCTCGTCCCTCTCCAATGTAAAATCTACTTTGACTGTCTAGGCATCAAAAGACATAGCTCTTTAATTGACATTTACCATAATTTAGAAATTAAGATCTCACATATTTAAATTCTCACTTCCAAATGTTAAAGAATGAAAATAAACTCCATTGAATTTCACTAATAACCGATTTAATATTAATATTCCTATTTGTTGAGATCAAAAAACAAAATTGTCTCGAATTAATTAGATAATGAGAAGATCAACAAGAAAGGAGAAACACAAAAAAATATGGGAGAAATTCTTGTTGCACATATTGCTATATCACGTTGCGCATATATGAAGAGACCTCAAAATAGATAGTATCAACGGTAAGACGACCTCCTTTAATAATTTATCGTCTTCAATATCTATCGACCCGACCTTTTGTCCGAGCCCTACCTTTTCTTTTTTTTTTTGAATAAAAAGATGAGATTGAAAGCGTGTGAAATGCACTTAGATTAGGGAGAAACCAAAGCTACGCGTGGGGAACAAAATGGGTTATGCCCCTCCATGTCCCTCAATCCCACTATCATATGTTTTGTTTCCTTCTTTTTTGATACATTTTTTCATTTTTATTTCAACCAACAAAATCATAATTATTTCATTGAAGTTTAGTGTTATGTTCTTAGATTTTTTATTTTAAAAAATTGGGTTTGAAATGATGAGATTTGTTATTGGTATGGTGTGTTGATCATAAAGAATTGATTTAGATTTGTCAACTATTTATCACGACTAACCATTCATTTAAATAGAAAAGTAATACATATTGTAACAAGTGTAATGTTTGATTACACTATAAGTTGAGATAACTTTTATGGTTGATGTTTTAAAGTAAACTAAATTTTCTATTGACGTTTTTTTTTTTTTAAATTACAATAATTAGAGATGAGCAGACTCGAACTCAAGACCTTTAGAGCATATACTGGTGCTAATGAGCAACGGCTCTTGTTAGTTATTTCTATGGCATTTGATTATGTAGTTGATTGATGCAAAAATGAAATATAATAATTTTAATAATCATCCTAAATTTAATTTGTGTATTAAGTACTTAGACTCCTCAACTAAAGTAGTGAAAAATACTTCTGATTTTTTTCAATCCATCACGTCAAACTCGCTGTAAAGAGACAAATGTTTAAAGACCTTGGTTTTTTTTTTCCTGAAGTAAAGTCCTTGGTAGAGAACAAAAGAGATTCTATAATTTCACATTGTACAATTTCATTTATTTTAATTTTATGATATAAAATATGGAATTTTATTTTTTTTATTTATTTTTTTGAAAGACCAATTCATTTATTAATAAACCAAACCAATACAATCATTCTCTAACATGGAGTCAACATTAGGGAGAGACTCCCCCTCCAAAATCAAATCCTCAAAAGAGATGATTGGATCCTTCCAACAAAAATAGTCTAAATCGAACTACATCTGCAACCTTGTTACATAACCTGTTACAGTGAGACACTTTCACAATGCTCATTGAAGCAATTAAATGCTTAATACTAACAATAATATTGTTGTCAATACTAACAATAATATTGTTGTCAGAAATTTCAAAGAAGTCATCAATAATAGCTTAATAATTTTTGAAGCATCGGACTCCACCAAAATAGGAGGAATGAGCAGATTTTGCAACTCCAAAATATGAATAAGACCATCCCTCAAAGCAATGCCCTCTAAAAACTTAATTGACATGTTTTGGAAGTTTGCTCTCTAACCAGCCATCGTCACCTGCCCTTTTCAATCTCTAATGACCCAACCAATGCCTCCCTCACCCGAACTTGGCCTCACCGATGCATCCACATTGATCTTCCACAGACCATGAGGAGGAGCTAACCATTTGATGTTCTCATTATCATTACGAAAAGGCTTCTTTAAAGGACCTGCATCAAGCAAAATAAATGAATTAATAGTGTTTTCCATAGTAGCTTGAAGATTATAGAACTCAAAAGAATTATTTTCATTTATTCCTTGGTCACGAAAGCTCCATAAACTCCAAATAACCACAACTCCTTTACAGAGCTCCTCCTTTGGAACTTTATCACGTAAATCCATCCAAAAATCAATTCCTTTATCCACATTTTTTTTAAAAATGTTTGAAATTAGTGAACCAAGGAAAAATGTTATTTCAAGCATGGATAGCGATCTTGCAATCTTTAATTAATATGTATATTCGACTCTTTGCATATCCTACACATAGGGCAAATAACATTAGTATCCACTCTTTTTAAATAAAAGTTACTCTTAGTCGGAATTGCATTAGAGAGAACACTCCAAGCTCCCATTTTAATTTTAGAAGAAATATTGATCTTCCAAAACTCTTTTCAACAAGCGCTAGTAATTTTAGAGTCAGATGTGGACTCCTCTTTTGAAGCCAAATTAATACCAGCATGATAAGCACTTTTAACGGAGAAAATACAATATTACATATATATATATATATTATCTCACTATTTTTTTTTCCTTTTGCTTTTCTTTCCACAAACTTCTGTATTAATTACTTTAAAATTTAAGTAAACAATAAAGGAGTGTTTTTTAGGAATAGGTCAAATTGAAAAAGTATTTATAATATAAGGTAAAAAAAAATTAGTAATCATAGTCAAACATACGGTATAATTAATATTCATCATATGGTATTATTAATACATAATACTGTATTAATAGTCTAAATTATATTGTACAATGAGTATTAATTAATCATATCGTATATTTGATTATGGATACAAATATTTTCAAAATTTATCTAGATCTGCAATTATTTTGTGAAATTGAATTATCCACTACAATTTTCCAACAATAAATTAAAAAAAACATTTCAAAGAATTATAAAATAAATTAAAAGACATTATGGTATAGCAGTTAAAATACTGATGATTTCATTATTTGATAGAAATCGAGTTCAACACCATAATCACAAATCCGAGCATAGATTGATTATTAAATTTCAAAATATCATTAATTAAAAAAAGTGTTTAAAAAATGTAAAAATACAAAAAAGATGGTATGAACATCTCAAAATAAGAAAGTAAATAAAAATGTGAAATTTCGTTATTAAAAAAAATGTCCACGAAAGTATTGTCCATTGACACATAGTTCAGCGCTGATTGGCACACAAATTCTTCTTTGGTGGAAGGTTTAAATCCCCATATTCTATTTGTTGCTCTAAAAATCTTCAAAATCTCTTGAAGGAACACTTTAATTAAAGAAATAACATATAATTAAAGGGGAAAAGTGGAAATGTGGGAGATTAATGATAATAAGGTGGGTAGGAAGGACAAAGAACTCAAGAAAATTATTGTTGAATTAAAATGGGGCTAGAAATATGGTATATGTCCTACAAAGTAATAAAAACTAGCGATATTTTCTTCGATAGTCTAATTTCACAAAATAATTGCAGATTATACAGTATAGTTAATACTCACTGTACAATATAATTTAAAGTATTAATATAGTATTTTTTATTATTAATACAATATTATATTTTATTAGTACAATATTGTGTATTAATATAGTATTATGTACTAATAATACTTTACAATAAGTATTAATTATATCGTATGTTTGACTACAATTACTATTTTTATTTTTTTTGCCTAGTATTATAAATACTTTTCTAATTTAGTATATTCATAAAAAAAACCCTAAAAACTAAGGTTATCTTTTCATTCGAACTTTTTTTTATGGGTGGGAATGGTATCATTATATGTGGAGATTATGTGCAGATTTACAAATAATATATGATCCATTCACTTCTACTCTTTTCATTATTCAATTTCAAGCCTTTTTTTTTATCCCTTTTCATCCAATTGTCATATATTTATGGATTTGATTCTTTATCTAGTCCTTTCATATAAGGTTTAATTTCTTTTTACATGATCATTAAATCCTATCTATTTAGAATTGTTTTCTTTTGTAGTTTTACATTCTTATGATTTACCTTTTAATTTTATCTCAAGAGTAAGAAGAAGAAGAAAAAACTTTATAGTAATAGAAAAATTATTGTCTTTGCTTTATAGATTTTTAATGATTTTAGACTTTTTTTTTTAGAATCAATGATTTTATACTTTTAACTTATTTGGGACTTGAGATAATGATTATACTCTTTATAGACTATTGAAATTGACTTAGGCTCAACCTCTTTGCATTGTTCCACGCAGAAAGATTTGGAGTAGAGTGGAAAAATACATGTACTAATTTTTTTTTTTGGTGTTTGTAAAAAATAGGTATTGTGACATGTGGATTAAAAGTTATGCGATAAAAGATGTCATTTATATAATGTATAAAGGTTATGAGATGTTAATCTCAAAAAAAAAAAAGGTTATGAGATGTTTCGACTTTATAATCTTATTAAACTAATGATAAAAAAAAAAAAATACAACATGAGCAGTTGTTTAGTGCAGTAATGTATGTCTAATGATTATAAGTCTTAGGTTCGAGTCTCCCATCCCCACTTATTGTAATCTAAAAAAAATTAATGTAAAAAATGAATATAAGATTTATTCTTCATTACATTTTTATCATAAAAAAAGTAATTCTTGTTGATTTTATTGTTTGATTAATCCAATTAAATATGATGATAGGTTTGATTTCAATTGGTACTAAAAAAAAAAAGGAAATATTTGGGAAAGGTCAAAGTGTAATATTATTTACAATTATTTTAAAAAAAATTGATTGAAGGAGTGTTTTTCCATAACTTGGTCGTTAAATTTGGGAACATTTTAAATTTTAAATTTCAAATTACAAAAATTTAATAAATATAAGGTCAAAACCTCTCAATTATTTTGTGGTTTTTTTAGAAATATGTCGAATTGAAAAAATATTTATAATACTAGGTAAAAATAATATAGCAATAATAATAAAAAATACAGTATAATTAATATTCATTAGACGATATTATTAATACATAATATTATAATAATAACATATAGTATTGTACAAATAATACATAGTACTGTATTTATATTGTATAATGAATATTAGTAGTATTATATTTTTATTATGGATGAAAATATTTTTAAATTTAATTAGATTTGTAATTATTTTGTGAAATCGGATTATCTACCATAATTCTTCATTATTTTATAAATAGTACTAATTTTATGTTTTTTTAGTATATATTAGGATAGGAGGAACAAATACCGATTCTCGAGCTTGAATCCATAGCATTGATATTGAATTGGTTTACAACTAAATGTTGAAACCATTACGCCATCCATTCGATGGTACTAATTTAATGTTGATTGCGGATAAAAAATGAATCAAAATCATTAGATAAAAATGATTGGGATCAAATGATTATGAAATGTGAAAAAATGGTGGAGGACAAACTTTAGTCGGCGAGGGAATATGTGTGGTAGTTGATGAAAATATTCGATTCAAACTTTTAATAAATTCATCCTCAAGTGCACTTGCTACAATTCACCAAATCCTAATTATTCTCATTAACCAACATTTCTTTTTCTAAATATATTAAAAACTAGTTAATTAAATATACTTTGTTAAAAAAAAAAAAGGTTAATTAAACATACTCCAATCCTAAATCTTAAATACGAATATAGTTTATGCTTGGAGCATAATTCATGTGATCGAGTATTCTCTTTAATCACACTACAACTTTATCTTTTTAAAATATATTTTTTAATGTTAGTGATGATTCTATATAATTTTTTAAATAATGGTGATATGTAGAAGCAAATGGTAAGAGTGTTGAAACAACTTACCTAAATTAAATAACTCGATCAATTTAATAAGAAATATTTTTTGAGTAAGATTGAGTTTAAAATATTAAACTTTTCATAAATTTGATAGGTTCACTAAAATTAATTTAGATTAATTGATCTGACTCGAATTTATTATTATATTTAAAAATCTTACATATAACATGATTATACAAGCAAATATTACTTTAATTTTTTAAAATTTCATTACGATTTTAAACTTTTTATTCTCTAAACTTTTTTTTTCCAATTTTGCTTAAGTTTTTAAATATATATTTCATAATATAAAGTAAAATTAGATATTATCGTATTGATTTATTTAAAAATTAAAATTAAATAAAAAAAGATTTAATTATAAAAATTAATTTGATGCTAGCAAGAATAAAAGCTGAACGACATTAGTGTATATTTATTGACCATGATGTCATGGGTTTAAATTTCCCTATTTCTAATATATGAGTAGTTTGGGTTACATTAAGGTATAAAGTTGGACGAATAAGTGAATTCACCAAACTAAAAATTTGATTTGATTTCAAATATCTTCTTAATCCAACTCAACTTAAGTATACCTCTAGTTTGGGTTATGTAAAATATCTTTAATATGCTTATTAAATGTAGTTTTTTCATAATTAATAGAGCTTTAATGACAACATGTACAACTTAGGCCCCGTTTGATAATCATTTTATTTTTTGTTTTTTGTTTATGAAATTTAAGTCTACGACAACTACCTTACTATACGTTTTTTCTTATTTGGATATCTACATCTTATCTATATTTTAATAAACAAAATCAAAATTTGTAAAAAAAAAAAAAAATAGCTTCAAAAAACGCTTCATTTTTTTAAAAAATTGGTTAGCATTTTCTTACTTTCTTAAAGAAAAATGGATACATGGTAGGAAAGATGAAGCACATGTAGGAAATTTGAATAGAAATAGGTTTAAATTTCATAAACAAAAAACCAAATGATTATCAAACGGAGTGTTAATAATCGAGAGGTAATTTCTATATTTGGGTCCCACAATTTTCTAATATAGTAGAATTATAAAAAAAAATTCATAGTGAATATTTATCAAATTGTTTGAGCTCGTGCAAAAGCAAAATTCAACTTCTCTATCATATTATTAAAAAAAACATACATTCAATATAAAAGGATATTGTCATTTGATAACACAAATAGACATTTTTTTGAAAGATCTAACAAAATCATAGGAGCAAATTAAAATACTTGGTAACAAGGTGGCTGATATGTTAGCCAAACAGGCTTCTTCGGATTATTTTTGTTAGTTGACTCCGATGCTCTCTGTTGAAGATAAGTCTTTTTTTTAGGAGGAATCTCCCCCCTGACATTGGTGCTGCCTTGGAGAAAGATTGTATCGGTTTGCTTCATAGTTAATGAAAGGTTTTTTTATCAAAAAAAAAAAATACTAAAACCAAATGGACTAACTTGAAACCAAGGCGAAGCATAAGGACTAGAAGGCAATTTAACACCAAAAAAACCCCAAAAGATACTTTTTCATAAATTAAAATATTCTATTTTCTTTTAGGAACCGTGCAGGACCTTATAAAAGAAAGCAAGCTGCATACTGCAGTTGTCCCCATCTGATAAAAATCTCAATTCTCAACACAAAAAACACATAAATCGAATAAAAATTATAAATATCTTTTTGGTATCTATATTTTGCTCTTTGTTCAACAAATTTTTAAATATCAAATTTTAATTCATAAATTTATTTTATTTTATTCCTTAAACTTTTAAGTTTGTTGAATTTATTTTGATTTATAGATTTTTAAGTTTGTTAGGTTTTGAGCTATTGCTTTATTAGCAATTTGTTACGTTCTTTCCTTTGTTAACCGTTTATTTTTATAACCGAATGAGTGCGCAACCCAATGTTTTCAGTCTTTCGTAGTAAACTAGTTGAAAACTAGCCTCACAGGTTCGATCTCGAGAACCAGTATTTGTTTCTCCTTCCCCAATATGTACTAAGAAAATAGTTTATTTTTATAAATGTCAATATAAACATATCCATTTCATTAATATATTACAATTTAAGATTAACCTAGTCATTATCGTTAACAACTGCAAGGTAACTAATGACTTTTTTTAGAGGTAAAAATTCAACATTGATATAATGTACGAGACTAAAATCGAACTACTCCTTCGCTAATTGAATTTGATATGCATATCCACACTATCTAATCTGATATCGAAATATATTATCTCTAAGACATATTTCATCTATTTTATAAATTTTTAGAAATATTCTCACTTCAACAATGTAGAACCCTCAAAATCGATGGAAATGTTAGATATTAAAGTATAAGGATAAAATAGAAAGTGGACTACAAGTTCAATGTATCCCCCAGAGTTAGTTTCAGAGTTCTTCTTCAATAGGGGATTTTGGATGTATATTAAAAGAAATAAAATAATTTTATGTATAGCATAATTCTGAAATTTATTTATTTGTGGCACAAAAATGATTGAAGTTTATCGATTGAATTGATAGAAGTCTATTAGTTGAACTTGATAAAAATCTAAAATCTAAGAGTCCAAAGTCTAATAATGTTAAAATATAAATTTTGAACAAAATGTGAAAATGAAATTATTTAAAAAAATGTACGAGTAAAAAATATGTTATAAAAGTCAAATTCCCTAATTTATAAGACTGATAAGAAATTGAATTTTTGTCTTGAAGGTAAGCGACTGCAGGAATTAGCTGCAGTGACTGGCTGCCATTTTATTTTTCTCGGCAACCCCGTGGGTCAAATTCTGTTCTCTCCTTCTACTTTTTTCGAAAACCCCCAATCACCAAAATCACTCTGAACAAAACCCATTTCTTACCACACAAAAATCACTCCTAATTTTGAAGTAATCACCCCTGTAAGCACACACTTGTTCAAGCAAATCAAGCTTTGTTCAATGGGTTGAAAGCTTCTTTTGCTATCATTTCAGTTTTGTAATTGGGGAAAAGGGAAACTGGCCATTGCTTCAGAAACTTCTTTTCTGCATAAACTCAACCGGAAATTTTGGAACACTCCTCCACACCATTGTCCCTTCTTCTTTCTGCAATTTTGAAGTTCTTGATTCTGTCATTTTTCGATGGAGAGAACCCCAGATAAGATTTCTTCCTGTTCTTCGTCTTCTTCTTCCACGACTAACGTGAGTTTTAAGGACACTGAACTCAGGCTTGGTTTGCCTGGTTCTCAATCGCCTGGAAAGAAATTGGGAACTGGGATTTTTCTGTTTGGCCATGATTTTGAGGATAAGCAGAGTAATGGGTTCTCTTCTTCTTCTTCTTCTTCTTCTTCTTCTTGTGTTTTGAAGAATCTTGCTTCTGGGTCTAAGAGGGGTTTTTCTGACGCCATGGATGGGTCGAAATGGGTTTTCTCTGGGAGTAATGGATCAGAGATTAAGGCTTTAGGGGAAGGGGCTGTGTTGTTTTCGCCTAAAAGTGGGAGTAATGTTAATGCGCCACCACTTTGTGGTTCTTTGAAGCCTGTGAAGGAAGTGGTTTCTGTTAATCAATCTTCTATGCCTGTTCAGGACAAGAAGCCTGAAAATGGCGGTGCTTCTTTGGCTAAGTAAGAGAACCAATTTTCTTGTTTCTTTTCTCTTGTCTTGAAATGGTGTTTTTAGCTTAGTTTGTGTTCGTTCATTGAGTTGAATGGAAAAATTTGTTGGGGTTTCTTTGATGTTTAGATGTGTTTTGTGATGTTTCCTCTTTGTTGTTTTTGTTGCTGAAAATGGCAATTTCTTTTCTTGTTGATGCTAGCTTTGTCTTGCTATGTCTGCTTGTTTTGGTATTCTGTGTTTGTGGAAAGTTGAGATTAGAATATGCTTGGTTTCTTATAATGAAGCTTCTATCTGTAGATGTATTTATAGTACAATCATGTTTGATGATTTTGAACATGGAGATTGGCCTATTGGGAGTCTTTCCTTCCCATTGTTGGGCACATGTTCTCAAGGGTGTTCGCAGAATGTGTACGATGATGATTGCCGAAAAGAAAATCGACTTGAATAGTATGCTCTTGTGTTTGGTTGGGGATGATGTATAGGAATAGATCGGGCTCTCTTATCAGTTGCGATTTCTATTAGAATTAGTTTATCCTATATGATTTTGATATCTACTATGCATATGAAGTTCCTTCTGTTGTGAAGTTATCTTCTTACTTGAGATTAAACTTGGTAAAGGATGGAATACTGAGCATGACAATCTATGAAACACAGGGCACAGGTTGTGGGATGGCCACCAATTCGATCCTTCAGGAAGAACACCATGACCTCTGCCAATTTGACAAAGAACACTGATGAGGCCGAGGGAAAATCGGGATCTACTGGATGCCTGTATGTAAAAGTTAGTATGGAAGGTGCTCCATATCTAAGGAAGGTTGATCTCAAACTGTATAGAAACTACTCTGAACTATCCTCTGCTCTGGAGAAGATGTTTAGCTGCTTCACTTTTGGTAAATCCCCTCCCTCCCAACAACTATTTGACTTTATGTTCTCAAACACGCTTCATTCACATTAATCTATCAACTTTGATCATCTTTTTAATTGTTTTATAGACGCAACACGATAAATATTTTGATTTCTATGCTTCAGGGAAGTGTAGTACCGAAGGACTTCTAACTGAAGAGCGTCTGAGTGAGAGTAATTTGAAGGATTTCCTCCATGGATCTGAGTTTGTGCTGACATTTGAAGATAAAGATGGAGATTGGATGCTTGTTGGCGATGTCCCTTGGGAGTAAGTTGTTTCATTTAGTTTCTTTTCTTTCTTTTAAGCTCAGAAATAGTCTGTTGCATTTCTACAAAACGAAGAGTCATGTTCGTGTAGATTTGATATGTGAATAACAAGTAGAACAATTAGAGGAGGTTATTTGACTCTTGCCTAGCCGAACATGTGTTGATTTCCATGCTTTAACATGATGTCTAAGTTCGGATGGCGTTGGCATTGTCAATATGTTTGATATAGTCAACTTTAACTTTGTTTCAGATATTTGTTCTGTGTTTTTGCTTGTTCTTAACTGAGAAACATGCATGTTCAAGTCGTGCTTACTTTCTTTCTTATCGTTTCGGGTCGGATTTTGCAGGATGTTCACTGATTCATGTAGAAGACTCCGAATCATGAAAGGTTCTGAAGCAATTGGGCTAGGTAAGTTGAGGCTTAATCTGATATCTAGCATACTCATTTTTCACGGTCATCTTTTTTGTTCATCAATGAAGTATTGTAGATATGTGAACATAATCTAAAGAAATGTCTGCTCATTGTGCAGCACCGAGGACCATAGAGAAGTGCACAACCTGAAACTAGTGCGATGAAGTCCCGAGCAAGACTTTGAAGACAACATCACTTGGGATTGCAAAAGTCCTTTTCAAAAGAAATATTATTGTTCATCATGTTACAAACTAATGCTGTATGTTATGTAATGCTAACATTTTCTTGCTTGGTAGATAAGAGAATTTCACTGAAAGACACTGGATGGAGTGTTGTGTGTTAAATGATAATTGTTGTTATTGCCCTCCCGTCTTAAAGCAAGAGTAAATCCTATGAGTATGTTTGCACTTAACAAGATACCATTCAAATCACTATGATCACATCATTACCTTATTATTTCCGTGTCAATGCTAAGCTCGATAACCTGAACACATCATGCCCAAAAGGGGCATTAAGAATGACATTTCCAAACACAAAAACGACTCGAGACATGCTCTATTATCTCGAGAAGGAAGGAAGAGGAGAAGCATATCAGAATTTGCAGGGATAAGAAGAAGCATGTTTTATGGCAGAGGTGTTAGTTGGTGAAGAGGAGCGGCGCCGGTCTGTGGTGGAAGATCGATGCTGAGAGAAGATAGTCTGTGAGATCTTTTGCAGGCAACAAATATTCGGAGACAAACCATGGCAAAGAAAGGGAGGTTTGTTTCTGACGAGGGTCAGTAGTGGCTAAGCTTTTTAAGGTTTGGGTTCTTTAAATGCCCAAACTATGAGCAACAGGAAAAACTTTTAGGCATATTTTTGCTTGCCTCATCTGCCACTGTTACATCACTTTCACTCCAAATGTAAACATTATTGATAAAGGAATAAGTTTTCACATATTTAACTTTGTTAAAATTTTGACTGATGTATTAAGTTTTATAAATTATAAAGACTAAATTATAGTTTTTGAAATTATTGGACTTTTCAAACTGATTTTTGTTATAGAATCCAGTTATGTTCTAGCTGATTTCTATATGAAGGGTATTGCTACTTTTAAATAAATTAGAGAAAAATAATAAATTTTATGATTGAACTCGTGGTATTGAATTAATTATTACCAAACAATAAAATCAAAATGCCACCAACTATTTTGATAGGTACGGTCGTATTAATTAAAGTTGAAAAGCCTATTAGTAATTTACATGGAAGATACAAATAGTTTTAGAGTTCTCTTAAAGCTGAGGAAATTTATCCTCACTAACACATTCTACCTCTTCTATTGTATTTGTTGCACAATTTCTGAAACAATTCATCTATAGCACATGATTTTATATGAGTGATAGAACTCAACCAGTGATAGACTGAGCGTGATAAAACTCAACCATTGGTAGAATTCTATCACTGATTGAATTTTCTATGAGTGATAGAACTCAATCAGTGATAAAATGAGCGTGATAAACTCAACCACTAGTAAAACTTTATCACTGATTGAATTTATGGGTGATAGAACGCAATTTGACTTTTCTGCTACAAATTAATTAGTTTTGATTTCCTATAGATAAAAATATTTTACTTTTTTTTTTGTTATACATGTAAAATTTTCTAAAACTTAAAATTTATTTATTTATTCTTTTAAAAAGAACTTATAAGTTGTACGATAATAGGGGGACATTGAAATAAAAACCATAAAAATGAAGATTTTTTCTCCATACTAATATAGTATCATTGAAAAAATATCCAACAAAAATAATAGAAGTGCATAAATATTTATGATCAAGAACTCTTAGGAGTTGTTTGTTTGACATATTTAGATAGTTTTTGGGTTAAGGAGTTATATTGAAGAGTTAAAAATTGAAAATTGTGTCAAAAACTCGTTTAGATATAGTTTTTGTGTAGAGGAATTAGAGTCAAAACCTTATTTGGATGTAGATTTAAAAATGAGTAGTTATTTTTAGTAGTTAAAAAATAAATAATTAAAAATGAATAGTTAAAAATGAGTTATTTTGATTGATTTGAAATGAATGATTAAAAATAAGTG
The DNA here is from genome assembly GCA_036507275.1 of Sicyos edulis. NCBI lineage: Eukaryota > Viridiplantae > Streptophyta > Magnoliopsida > Cucurbitales > Cucurbitaceae > Sicyos > Sicyos edulis. The sequence continues at coordinate 11,138,968 of CM071852.1, read as the reverse complement.
GTTAGAAATGATTGAATAGTTATAAATAAACGATTAAAAATGAATAGTTAGAAATGAGAGTTAATTTTAAAAGTAAAAATGAAGATAAATTAATAAAAACTCGTCTGATATAGGTTTTCGAGGAGGAGTTGATAATTCCTACCTAAATATGTCAAACAAACAGCCCCTTGAGTTCAAATGTCTACAAATTATTGTTGAACTAAGAAAATATTCTAGATATTGTAAAGAAAAAATCGTAAATAACAATAAAAATACGAAAATACGAGACAAAGAACCTGAAGATTTACGTAGGTCATTAACACTCTGATAGCTATGGCAAAAGACGAGATAAACTATTCTATTAAAAATAAGAATTTAAATGTTTGGCCAACAAATAACAAGTGTTTAAAGAGAATTTATATAATCTTTCATAAAGTTTTAATACATCATTTGACTCAAATTACATAATAGCGTAATGCAAAAATATAAAACATAATTATTTTTTTTAAAGCATAATTCAAGACATTTCACCACTAAAAAGATTAGAGATTCAAATCACATACTCTCACCCATGGTAAAAAGAGGTTGTATAAAATTAAAATATATGTATATTATTTTTAAAAAATTGTTAATAATATTAATAAAAAACATTTCAATAGTTATTTTTTGGTTAAAATAACATTTTGGTCCCTGACCTATCATGAAAGTTCCATTTTGGTCATTCCCCTTTCAAAAGTCTAATTTTGGTTCTCCAACTATCATTTTTGTTCCATTTTGGTCCCTCATTAAATTTAGTCTTTGAATTTTCTAAAAAATTTAAAATTAGTATTGAGTTAAAAATAAAATTTAACCATAATTAAAATGGATGATGTTGCAAAAATATAATAATAATAAATTTTTATCATCTTCTTCCACTTCTTTCTCAAGACCTACACTTCAAGAAAAAAATAAAATAAAACTATCCTTGTTTAATGCCTTTTTTTTTTCTCTACTGCTCCTTCTCATTCTCTCCAAATTCATTTTTAAAGAAAGCAAGTAAAAAAAAAACTCTTGGTTCTTAAATATATGAACAAAATAGAAAGTTCATCCAAAAGTTAACTTTAAAAGAGCTATTTTTCCCTAAAAAAAGATTAAAGAGTAAAAGTATCCTTGATCTTTCCATCCTTAAACCTTCCCACGTGGGGAAGGTACGTGCGGATTCCTTCATCGTTCACTGTGCTGAATGGACTGTGCAGTTTCAGCTCTCTTTTCAGGTATAATAATGTCTTCAAGAGCATGCTACAAATCTTTGCTCTCCTTAATCCCTTATACAAATTTCCGACCTTACTACCTCGTTGGGTTTTCGATGAATTGTCCCACATCGAAAAGATGCAAGACAGTGGTAGACTTCAATCACTTTTAAAGGAGTACAATGCTTTGGTTTCAAAGTATGCACTTTAAATTTGGTGTACTAACTTGACAATTTGTCACATAGTGGAAGTTCTTTCTATTCGTAATTTTTTTGAAGTTTTAATTTCTCAGTGGAATCAAACTTTGCTCAATCAAACTGTTCAACATTTGTCAGTAAATCTGAAATATCATAGCACAGTAAAAAATTTGAAATTCTTGGTCTTTCTTTGAAAGATTCTCTGCATTACTGTGGTTAATCTGCTGCTTCCGTGCTATTTTTGAAACATACAAGTCCGTATGTTCTACAGCAGACGGTAATCTAGCTCTGAAGCTCCTTGTATTAACTGTTAATTCAGTTTTCTATCTGTTTAAGCTTTTTAAATTTTACTTAACTCTTGATTTCCAGTTGGTATGATATTGGCCACTTTAAACATAATTCTCATGGTTATGCTTTTGTTCTCACTCAAAAGACCTCAACACTAATGAAGACAAATGCCATATAATTTATATATTCATGATCTTCTGCTCAACAATACAACTTTGTTTGTATCCCAACAATCCTCCCTTTGAATAAAGTCCCACCGAGCCTTTTCCATGGACTCGTCTCCTAAGTTTGACACTTCGGATTCATACTTTTGAAAATCCTTTTAACCATTGAATCAACTCATGCTCAAATATCAGTACCTATTGTCAATAATGTCAGTTGCACGCTACTGTTATGAATGCAACGCATAGGAAAAGGTACACACGGTTTCGTTCAACTTTTCTTGAATACTTTCATGTTTTCTTCATATGCATTCTATATAGTTCTTTCCATGTGCGAATCTGTGTGTTAGAATCCTGAATTGAACCGAATGGGTCGGTGACGCGATTGGTTATCTGGATTGGAGTTAATTCATTTTCACTTCACGGTCATGAGTTCGATCCCTGGAATCAGTACTGTAATTCCCTTCCCCCAACTTGTGCTCAAAAAAAAAAAAAAAATCCTGAATTGAAATCAATTCCCTTTATTTCGTTGAGGTTATTTTATGCCCCAAGTCAAGGAGTTGAAGAGAAGAGAGGAAGGAGAAGGAGTCGGGATTTTCCAGTTCCATATTTGTTTTTAGGACATTATCCTCTCCTCAACTTCTCTTTAACCTCTCCTCCAACATCACAACAAATCTTTTATTTAATCATTTAAATGTCACATCAAATATTTTTCTAATTTTCAATCATATAATATAATATAAAATATATTTTATCTAATCTTATCAAATATCACATCAAACTTTCTCTAATTTTCAACCACATAGAAAATAAAATATATTAAATTAATTAACTAATATAAATATGCATTGTTTACATTAAAAAAATAATATAAAATAAATACTTTTACAACATCTTCCCTCCAAAACACCAATATTCAAACAAGTACTTCGTATCATTAAATTACTTCACTTTCTCTTCCTCTTCCACTTTCTCTCCTCTCCTCAATCCCAAAATCCAATCACCCCTGAAAAAGAAAGATGAGATTGTAATATAATAGACAATTTAACAGGAAATTGAAGTCGATGACATGGGTAAATCGAAAAAAAAACCTGAATGGCATACAATTACAGAATTTATGTCATAATGTAGTTACCTGGAATGTCTATCAAATATCAAATAAGAAAATGAAGAGAAGACTAACATTTTGAGAACCTTGGAGAATAATTCATAAATCTATTAGTTTATACTCATTTCTCTATAAGTTTATACTCATTTCTATCTGTTGAGAAAAATGTGGAGACTTTCTAATGTGAGAGTATTCTTATTACCAATTGGTTTTGAGATAAATGTTCCTACTAAATATGTTTTAAATTTTTATTTTGATATCCATGACTGTTCGAGCCAGCTTGCGCACACCTCGACTAATGTCATGGGACATACCGCTTGACCCTACAATATTTGAATGCCATGAAAATCCGTAGGAAATTAATTCCTAGGTAGGTGGCCATCATGAGGATTGAACCTATCACCTAATATACTTCAATACCCTGTTTGACCAATTGAGTCACACTATAATGGTTGTGTTTTTAAATATGTATGTATATATTTAAAGACATTATCAGAGATTATAAATCAGATAGAAATGACTGTATGTTACTTATTCAGAGGCTTGAATTTACTTTATCCTCAATTACTCGTCACAAAACAACCTTTATCTTGACCGAAAAAGTCCACAATACTCTGGTCAAAGAAAAAAGTTCACAATACTTTTTAAGTTTTGGAACTCTTATCATGTGACCACAAATGATTTAAACTGATATTCAAAGGGAAAAAAGATGATAAAACAGAACAGGGGCAGCATAGCTCATAAGGCCATAATGACTACATAAAAGACTTAATGCCAGTGTCCCACAAATTGTATCATATACCCTGGTTTAGTCAGAGCTTGCCTATGGATATACAAAAGTATACATGTAGGGGATTATTGGGATACTGAGTCCACACTCTTTATATCGTGCTAATGTTTTTTAAAATCGAAAGAATAATGTCAGTTGAGCGATGCTCACGTTGGTTGCATAATGCTAACGCTAATAGTCAAAATCTAGAATTTGGTAAACAAAGAAGGGAAGTAACATTTAACCGAAAAAATAGAACAAAACTGTACAATATAAACAAGGAATAATTACAGTGTTAATATAGGGAAAGGAGCTTGCCTTTGTAGGCTCCAAAGTGGATGAGTTAATGTCCATAGCTTAATCTTCTCAGCTAACTCAGCTCTGATGGGTCAAAAAACAAGTTAACTCATGCAGATTCTGAAGATTCAGATGATCCAGAAAGCTCTACTTTTTCATAACCCCATTCAGGAGCTTTCCACTCAGGCAACTGTTGAACAACAAGCTGCATCCAAATAAAAACAAACAATAAACTCATCACAACTAGAGAAAAGATAACGCTGTTCTGTTCAACAACATTATCAAACAAACTTCTACTGATTACCATCCCTCTGGAATCTGGTATCCCAACAGTGGTTTGGCAAGCTAGTCTCCAGTTTTTTGGTTTCTGTATATCACAACAAGATCACTTTACTTTTGTCAATCAACTCCTTAAGCTGCTGTTGGTTTGGCTACATTGTGATGTTCAGAAGAAATGAAACTCGGAAATTCTTTGTTTGAGTGAATAAAGGTACAATGAGCTTAACATCCACAAGACAGTGTCCAAAGCCATTGTTGACTCATTTTAACTGAATGCCCATTTAATGATAAGACATGTTTCAAAAGAATCTAAACCTTGGTCAAGACTAATGTTCTGGAATTGGATCTCTCTGAACTAGGAAATGCCATTGAAAACTTTAAGGTCATTGCTCCTTCTTCAGGAGTTATTACCTTTAGTCACTGTCATTGCTCGGCTCACTCCCTTGCACAGGCGAGAGGGTTGATGGTGATTTTCATAGTAGTTTTGTGTCTTCTCCCCCGAAAGATGATTTTATTGTTTGGATGAGCTTAGTCCCAAGTAGGGTGGCTTCAAAGGTTGCTGGGATATAAGGGTTGTGACTCTAATGTGGTGTTTGGTTAGTTTCAATATATTTCTCTTTAAAAAAAGTGATTAACTGAATAATGTTAGCATAACAATCAAACAAAGAAAGATGCAGAAAGTAGAAATGAAAAGGGTATTGATTAAATCCACTTTAAGAACATGATCTAATGCAGTAAAATCACCTCCACCAAACAAGTCCCACAAGTTCCTCCACCCGCACAGTTCAACAGAAACCTCGACTGAAAAAGAACATCAAAGCCATATTACAATCAAAACACCAAACATGCTCATAACTTCATCAATTCAGGAACTGGGAAACTCACATAAGGCCCATACAACTCAATACTGGAATCCAATCAGGAAGCAAAACAGACTACTAAAACAAGCACACAATCAGACTCGAAAAAACCACTTTAAACCCAAAAATATGGCATCAAAACTTACATTAACGAAAGCAAAATCAACCATGGGAGGCTCAACATGGTCACTAGTTTGGAATTGGCCTTGTGGGTCAGTGCCAACAGCTCTGATTTTGCCTCTGCGACAACTTAGGGGCCGAAATCGATTAAGGTTATGGGTTGAATTTGTAATGTGGTTGAAGGAGTGAAAGAAAGATGAAGATGATCAACTGTATGAGCCAAGATTGAGAGAGTCTCCATTTTGGGGAATTGGGTATTGAAGAAATGAAGTGTTGAGTGAAAAATGGATCATATTTGTGTGTTATGGGTCAGGGTTTTAAAAGTGAAAGAAGTGATTTGGAGAAGAAGGAAAAAATAGGAAAAAAAAAATATTGAAAAACATCGCTAGAAGGAGGGCTTGAACCTCCGACCTTGTGGTTAACAGCCACACGCTCTAACCAACTGAGCTATTCCAGCTTGTTGAGATAAATTTACACGTTATTGTTTAATGACTATACATTTGAAGTAATTAACATAATTCATGGAATATTTATCTTGTGTATATATTAAAATATGTTTTAGTATACTTATACATGTGTTTGACTTTGATATTTGATATCAATACTAAAAAAGTCCAATGTCCTTGAAACTTATATTTTATGTTCCTGTGTGATTTTTTTACCTTTTATAGTATGTGTTGGTCTTTATACTTGAAAAATATAATATGATTAATAACTCAAATACATTTTTTTTGCTTTTTTCTATATTAATATGTTTTTTAATTAATGAAGTTGAGCGAAAGGGAACTTCTTAACTAGTAATATAGAGCAAGAATTCTAATATATATGACTTTTTTTAATCGTTAAACTATCTTAATTAGTCGAGACATGATCAGATGCATTAAAAAGGTTATAGAAAACTAAATTAGTGAACTTGAGCCAATGTAATCATGGCTCGTCAACGAAAGTAATAGTTTAATCGTAATTTGATGTACTAATAACTATAGGGTATGTGGATCGAATTCCCAATTTTTTTTTATTGTACTAAAAAAAATTTAATAACGGTTATATATTGTTGTTGATAAAGGTATACAAAAGAACCAATAACCCGATCAACTCAGACTAGTCAACCTAAACTGTAATGATTATGTTGGATTATAATTTTGTTTGGGTTGGATTATAGTTTTCTAATTTTTTTTTATTATGAGGGGTTTAAGAATGAGTTAAATCCCAATTAGTGGGCCTTTAAGAAGGAATGGACTACATAATGGGGCCATCATGTCCGTTCATCCCTCTCATCCCTTCCCTAAAAACCTGCTTAAACCCCTCAATTTCATTCCCCACTCTGCAACTAAAACCTCAAAAAATGCCATTGCCGCACCTCTCAACCCTTCGCTTCCTCTTTCTCTCTCCTCTCCCCTCTCTCTCTCCTCCGAAATTCCCCTTCTTCCCTTTCCCCTCTCTCTCCTCTTCCAAACCCCCTTCCCTTTTCACCATTCTCGCCTCTTCCCACCCAAATCGCCGCCGTAGCAGCGCCGCCGCCGGCCACCCCTCTTTCAATTTCCGGCGGAGAAACAGTAGCAGTTTGAGCAAAGGGAAAGAGAAGCCGGTCCCTATGGAGGAGACTGACGCTGTGTCTGTTGGGTTTAACAAGAGGAGGGCTGAGGGCAGAGATAAAAGTGATTTTGCTAAGAAGAATCTTCAGCTCAAAGTTAGGAAGTTGAATCCGGCCAGTACCATTTCATATGTTCAGGTTGAAATTGGGTTTTGTTTTTACTGTTCGTTGGAGTTGTATTTGAATTTTGAATCTTGTTTCATTCATAACTTTTTGTGTGTGTGTGTGTGTAGATACTGGGAACTGGAATGGATACTCAAGATACGTCGCCTTCTGTCTTGCTTTTCTTTGATAAACAGAGGTTTATTTTTAATGCTGGAGAGGTAACATTGGAATGTTCATTATTCTCTCTACCCATTTGGTTAATGCTATGAATTTTATGGTTTTTAATAGAGAAACGACTATCTTCTTGCTTTATGTGTTCTAAGTTGTAGCTTATTATGAACTTTTTCACTGCCTTATTTAGTGCTTTCTTATTATTAAATGCTATAATTGATATTCATGTGATCGTTTAGTTATGATTCAGTGGGTTATTCACACTCACATGAAGCTTTGGAGCTAAATAGTTCTAGTTTTATGGTCTCTCTTTTTACACTATTGGGATACAATATGTATATCTTGAGGCTTCCTGTTGAATCGTTAAAAAAACTATACCGTTTATGGTTTACGTTACAGGGATTGCAACGATTCTGCACAGAACATAAGATTAAGTTATCCAAGGTATTCTGTTTTCGAAAATTTTATCCTCCATATCCTGGATTCAGGTTTTGCCTTTTGGAACTGATTGTTATTGTATTCTGAACCTCGTTAATTTATTGGTTCTTCACCTAGATAGATCATATATTCCTTTCCCGTGTCTGTTCAGAGACTGCTGGTGGACTTCCTGGTATGTATCTCGAGTGATTCGATACGGTTATGATATCATTTATTTTTTTCTAATGTTGCTTATTTTCACTCAATATACCACTTCTGATTTAATTGGATAAGATCTACCATTGCTAAGTTTGCATTTGAGATCTTTCCTTGCATCAGCTTAAGCTTTACAATTAACCTTCCAGGTTTGCTGCTGACGTTGGCTGCCATGGGAGAAGTTGGAATGTCTGTAAGTATGACATTTACATAACTCATTTTCAAATTACTGTAGTCAGAAATAATACAAAATGAACGAGCTGTTTAACTTGTTCTAACTTATACTGTTGTTTGTTCTTGTGAAGGTCAATGTCTGGGGTCCTTCTGATTTGAAGTATTTAGTTGATGCAATGAAGTCTTTCATACCAAATGCTGCCATGGTTCACACACGGAGCTTTGGACCTGCATTCAATTCTGATGTGGATGCTGCCCATGAATTGAGTAACTTTTCTGATCCCATTGTCCTTGTTGATGATGAGGTGGTCAAGATATCAGCCATTTTGGTACATCCTAGCTCAAATAGAGGGTTCCATCCCCAATCAGAGAGAATAAACCACGATTCTGTAGCAAGAAGTTCAGCAAGTTCATCTACTGTAAAGACTGGTGACATGTCTGTAGTATATGTATGTGAACTTCCTGAGATTAAGGGGAAGTTTGATCCATCAAAAGCAGCTGCTTGGGGTCTTAAACCCGGGCCAAAATATCGTGAATTACAACTTGGAAAATCGGTGATGTCAGACCGTCAAAATATCATGGTAGGATCAGATGTTAGTAGCTGTGCTCCCTTACTGGTATGATCTCTTAAATGCCGTGTCTTAATCTACTGGTTTTTCTTTTGGCTTAGGTTCATCCAAGTGACGTCCTTGGCCCCTCAGTTCCTGGTCCAATTGTGTTACTTGTTGATTGTCCAACCGAATCTCATTTGTTAGAGTTGATGTCCTTGCAATCTTTGAGATCTTATTATGAAGACTTCCGGAGCAGTGAAACTGAAACTGAAACTGGCAAGGTCACATGTGTTATTCATCTAAGTCCTGCCTCTATCCTTGGTAGTTCTAATTACCAGAAATGGATGGAGAGATTTGGGTCAGCCCAACACATCATGGCCGGGCACGATAGGTGAGTCTCGTTCTTCTTTACATGGGTCTGCAGATCTTGTTTGCATCTGTATAAAATTTCCATTCTCACTTGATTTTTCTGCAGGAAGAATGTTGCAGTTCCAATTCTGAGATCCAGTGCAAGCATTGCTGCCAGGCTTAATCATTTGTGTCCTCAATTATTTCCAGCTCCAGGCTTTTGGTCCCATCAGCAGCTTGCTTTCCCTGGATCAGATTCCTCAGCCTCATCTGAGGTTTGCTGCAGTGTCTATATTGGTTTTAAAATATTTTCTAGTTGTAAAATAAATAACTTATCCATTGATCCTCCCTTACCAGATCGATGTTTCAAATCATTGCAAAAGCACATTTGCTGAAAACCTTTTGAAGGTATGAGACAAGATTAGCCAAATGTTTGGTGCATATTATTGACTATAGAGTTAGAGTTGCATGGTATGCTTGTGTAACTAATGTTTTATTTCTACTCGATGAAATCATTTTAACTACTAAATCTATAGTAGATTGAACATTTGTGCTAGTAATCAAGATTCCATCTCCCTGACTCAAAAGAAATTGTGTAATGAATACATTACATCAATTTGAATCCATGATTCTGAGTGATCCCTTTCTGCATTTTTCAAGTTATTTTGTTCATTGGGTATTCATTAGTATATTCATAATATGCATCAACAGTTGGGTCTGGGCCTTGGGATGGGTTCCGTGCGGGTGTCCCAAGTATATAGTGGAGCTGGAGCATCAACAGTTCAAAAGGCCTGTTAAGTGCCAAAATAAACTATTTGGTTTGAAACCCATAGGTTTTCAGGTTGAGACTGTTGACACATAAAATATGCTTCCAATCCATGCACTTCTCCCTTTTTTCATGTACTTTATTGCTACATATCTGAATGTTTGACGACTAGCCTTCATATAATTAATTGCGAAACAGTTTACTTTGCGTCCCTATGCGCATCTTGGATTGGATCGAACTGGTATTCCAAGTCAGTTGTCTTTATCAGAAACTATTAATGAACTGCATTCTGAAATTCCGGAAATTCCGGATGCTGTTCAGCACATTAGTCAGCTTTGGCATACTTCTACCGGGACAAACGAGAAAGTTCCTATTGAAGATGATAATGTGATGGTTGAGGAGCCGTGGCTTGATGTGAATAATGTTCCAAGCTGTCTGGAAAATATTAGGAGAGATGACTTGGAAGTTGTTCTTCTTGGTACAGGGTCATCTCAGCCATCCAAGTACAGAAATGTCAGTTCCATTTACATTAATCTTTTCTTGAAAGGAAGTGTGCTCTTAGATTGTGGTGAAGGAACCTTGGGTCAGCTTAAAAGAAGGTAATTGTTGCATTTTCTTTTAGATCATTTTGTGTATTTCAATTTTTGTTCCTTCTAACATGTAGCTATTGGTACAAATTGAGTAACAGATATGGGTTAGAGGGTGCTGATGCTGCTGTAAGGAACCTAAGATGTATTTGGATTTCTCACATCCATGCAGATCATCACACAGGGCTGGCCAGAATACTAGCTTTACGGCGTGATCTCCTATGCGAAGTGCACCATGAACCTTTACTAGTAATTGGGCCAAGACAGCTTAAGAGATATCTGGATGCATACCAAAGATTAGAAGATTTAGATATGCAGTTCCTTGACTGTAAGCACACTACACAAGCTTCATTGGATGCTTTTCAAGATGTTGCTTCAAAAATTGATACGTCTCCCTCAGGAAGTCCTATCAGTTCCACAAACGGAAACATCACACCGAAAGATGGAGGAATAGAACAGAAAACCATGTCTAGTTTATTCGCCAAAGGATCTCGTATGCAGAGCTACTGGAAGGGTCCTAGTAGTCCAGCTGATATCAATGCAGCCAGGCCACTTCTTAAATGCTTGCATAAAGTTCTGAATGAAGCTGGTCTGGAAGCTTTGATTAGCTTCCCAGTTGTGCACTGTCCACAGGCTTATGGTGTGACCTTAAAGGCTGCAGAAAGGGTTAATTTAGACGGAAAAGTGATACCTGGGTGGAAGATTGTTTACTCGGGTGACACCCGGCCCTGTCCTGAGTTGATCGGAGCATCTCGTGGTGCAACACTTCTTATTCACGAGGCAAGTTTTAGAACCCCTATATTGAGATTTTTCAGTATTTGTAGTAGTTACTTGCACTAAGGATAGGATGTATTGACACACATTTTAACAAGATTTTTGTTGTTATAGGCCACTTTTGAGGATAGCTTGGTGGATGAGGCTATAGCAAAAAACCACAGCACAACCTCAGAGGCTATAGACATAGGAAACTCTGCCGGAGCATATCGAATTATCCTCACGCACTTCAGCCAAAGGTACCCGAAAATTCCCGTGGTCGAGGAGAAACACATGCATAAGACTTGCATTGCATTTGACTTGATGAGTGTTAATGTGGCAGATTTGTTAGTGCTTCCTAAGGTTCTACCCTACTTGAAACTCCTTTTCAGAAATGAGATGATAGTAGACGAGTCCGATGATGTTGTCACTGTAGAGTCATAGACAGGAGGAAATATTTGCTATGGGCATAGCCCTAATTCATTCTTTTGATGACCAATATGTATGTTGTCAACAATAGTAAAGTAAAGCTCAATTGGTACGAAGTATGATCTAATGTCAAGCACTGTTACCTCAAGGAATGTCACCAAATATAGTCGAAACACAATTTCAGGCAACTTTCAGACTTCTCAAAATTGGATGTAGCAACTGGTCTGGAACAGATCTTGTTTAATGTAAACTATAACAAGGATTATTGAAGACACTAATTTCGGGTATAGTTAATGAAATCAACCTAGTTGAGAACTGATGTTACTACATTAATCTTCAATTATTACATGTATCTAAACACAAAGTGGCTCTTGTTAAAGAATGTGCAAGTATACAAATTATGGAACAAAAAAAACATTTGAAACAAGCATATGAGATAAAACAATCAATGATTGTACAAATGCCTGCCTGTTGAATCAATGTTCTCGATGAAACTAAACCTACAAAAGATTAAGTTCTTTGATTAAGGTCAATGCATCAAGCAAAATCACGGTTGTCTATGGCTGAGCGATTTAGATTTGATTCAAATTATCATCAGCTAAACTGGTCTGACTCAAATTCTTGAATCCTAGTTCTGCCATGTCTTGCTTTGCCATTAAATTCCTGCAAAATCCCAATGAAATGTCATCAATAGTCATACTAATACAGCTGAGCTAAGTAAGATAATAGATCACGAAGTTAAAACGAATCAGAAACTGGATAAGTAGTAGAGAAAAACTTCCACCAATCTGCATGACATTTGGTGAAAGGAGTTGGGATTCACAGCAACATTGTGATTCTAATGTGGAAATAAATTATTGTAACTAGAAGAATAATTTTGATAGCAGTATTCATTACAAAGTAATTAACTCTGGAAGGGAATATTGAGCCCAGAATTACTAATTGGGGGATGGCATAGAATTAGTTAGCAAATGAGAGAAAGGTTGATTCCTAGTCTTCAGGGCATATGAGTTAGTTGGTCGGTAGCCAAGCTTGAGAGGGAAGGGAAAGTTGGCATTTTCAATCAGGAACACAGTAACTTAAGCTTACAAATACTTAACCATGCACCTCATTTTCTTTGTTAGAGCCACATTAAGTATCAAAATGGAACCCGAGATTAATACAAAAGAATAGAACTTTCTGTTCTACTGGAATTGGTACATGGTACCACTGTGGAGGTAAGATTTGTTCTTATATATGCATTCATGCCACTCAGCTAAATGTGGAATCTTGGTTTGTATAGCATTAGGATTGAAGGTCATCATTGACCTCACAAACAAACGTTTATGAATCTATAGAATAGAGAAAGCCAAGCAACTCATGTTTTTTTTTTAGAAACTCGGAAATGAGAGTTTCGCTCCACTATACCCGAGATAACCATGCCCGTCCCTAGACCAAGCACCAGAAGACATCGAAGGAATGGAGTTAAGGGAAGTGTCTACAAATTAATGTCATAGGTGAGTCTCGAACCTAGGACCTTGAGGAGAGCATACCTTCAAAACCCATCGACCATCACACAACCCTTGGGAAAGCCAAGCAACTCATGTTATACAAAACATAATATAAAGAGTCAACAGTCTTACTTTTCCATGCGACATTCGAGGTATTTTTTTGATAAGTGCCTGCATTTTTCAGATTGGTGACCGGAGGTTTTCAGACAACTGATGTATTCTTTCTTCTCCTGCCATAAAGCCCGTGCATCATAAAACAAGCAATGAACACAAAAATGCCTTGAAAAGGATTCCAAGAACAATATATTATATGTTACAGCTACAGTGTGTAGTGCTGAAAAAATAACAAGGAAGTACCAGGTCGCAGAGGCGCATATGATCCAAAGGGAAGACTCCTTTTTCTGGGGGTACTGGTCTCAATCCTCTATTTCCCCCAAATGAACCACCTGCAGGAAGATCACAATAGCTATCGCCGAATCAGTTTATTGAAAACAGAAAACATTTCCATTCTATGCTGGTCTGTTAAATTGTAAATCAATTTCTTTAGTACAAATATAAAATGATTATCTTCTTTTCCACCACCAAAGCATTTTAGGCTTTTAATCATAACTTTTCTTACCAAATTACTCCTCCATTATATCCTCTAAAACACAAAGAAGAAAGAACATTCCGAAGATGAGCGAACTAGTCTTTCCAAATCCACTAATTCGAGGTAATATCAACATAACTCACAAAGCTAAACACCACTCAAAACTAGTTCTTTCGCAGATCACTTAACTTGTTATTAATGCAAATGGTGGCAATCATTATATACAATACAAACAAGAAATAAATTCTCCCGAACCCCATTGAGAATGAAATGAAGGATGGCTTTCAATTCGAGTTTCTTGACAATCAAATATAGTAGGGTCAGACAGTTGTCTAATAATATAAGTCGAGCCGAGGTGAGGGTAAGCTGGTCTCGACATTCATGAATATATAGAAAGAAAAAATGATAGCTAACTACTAGTCATTTAAGCGACTGAATTTCAACAGGACCAATGATACAAAAAGGAAAATGAAAAGAAAGAGGATATATTTTCCCTTTCAATTTATTACCTTATCAAGAGAACCTTAGAAACTATGAATTTTTTTGAAACAAAGGTAACCGGTCCACACCCATCCCTTGGCCAGGTTCTGAGACATTAAATGAGTGATGTCACAGGTGAGTCTCGAACCTAAGGTATTGAAGGGAGCGTACATTCAAAGCTCAAGTCTTCAACTACTGTGCCACTCCTTGGGGACCTAAACTAAGAAGTTGAAATTATAGGTTCAATCCATTGTGGCTACCTACCAATGAATTAATTTCCTACGGATTATCTTGTTAAACAAATGTTGTGGGGTCAAACAGTTCAACTCTAAGAATAGTAAAGGCGTGCATAAACGGGAAGAGAAAAAAAATCCATAGTTATAAGTAATTCAACTCTTTCTACATTGAAGACTATGCTATGCTCTACTAAGAGACATGTAGAACAAATGGAATTCAAACAACAAGACCGACCCATCAAACTTTAAAGTTCTAACGTGCTATAAAAGTCTACCCATCTGATAGATAGAACTCATACAAACAAATTTCGCAAATCCATTGATAGGAACTTTTTGATTAGAGGTAAGATTCTGCAAGCATGTATTGACATCTTGAAATCTTTACATTTTCCAAATGAACTTGAAATCTGAAAATGATAAAACCCCAGCTCCTAGGTATATTTGATTTTTGGTTTTGTGGAAGGGTTACAAATGAGCGTTTGTAAATCCTCCTCAAAAAATCACATCCAAATGAGCTATTGCAACCACTCAAAATAACTATTTATTCCTAATCACTCAAAATAACTTCTCATTTCAAAACCATTTATTTCTAACCATCCATTTCTACATCCCCTCTACAGAATCCACATCTAAACAACCTACTGGCACAAAAGTCTACATCCAGAGTACTTTACAAAAATACACATCCAAACGAGTTATTATTAAACCACAATTTCTACCCACTCAAAATAACTTTTCATCCTAATCACTCAAAAATAAATCCTCATGCAACTACTCATCCAAACACCCCTGATCCGAACCCTGTAAATTTACGGGAGAGTCGGCGACGATCAAGAACTTAAATCAATCAACAATTAAGGATTTTCAATAAAAATTCACCCTCAGAAACAAAATCATGCTCGCTCACTCTCTGTTGTCCTCAGGATTCAAACAACCAAACAAATAGCGATGCAAATGCCAGAGTACCTGCGCTCATTGTGGAAACTCCTTAAAGCTTGAAGTAGAAAAGTTCTATTCGTCTTTGTCTCGAACGGACCTTCAAGTTGCAATCAAGCTCGATCAATGAACGGCGCCGGTGACAACCAAACCCACGAGCTCGCCGGAAAATCACGGAGGAAGCTCTGCGGCGGCGCAAAATGCTGATTTGAAGGGAATGGGCAAAATTGGTATTACGGATTAATAACTGGGCCAGACCCATGCACGTTGAGAAAGCCCAACTCATCAAGGCCAGCCCGAGTGTAACGGTAACAAATAACTACCTTTTTAAGAGCGGTTTGTTTCGCATATTTAGCTAGGAGTTATTTTTAGGAGTTATTAATTCTTCGTCGAAAATCTACATCCAAACGAGTTTTTATTAAATTTTCCTCATTTTTATTTTTAAAAATAACTTTCATTTTTAATCATTCATTTTCAATCATTTATTTATAATTACTCAATCATTTCTAACCACTTATTTTTAATCATTCCTTTCGAATCAATCAAAATAATTCATTTCTAACCATATATTTTTAATCATTTCTTTTTTAACTATTAAAAATAACTACTTATTTTTAAATCTACAATCAAACAAGATTTTGAATCTAACTCCTATATACAAAAACTAAATTCAAACGAGTTTTTGACACAATTCTCAATTTTTAACTACGCAATATAAATCATCAATATAACTCCTTAACCTAAAAACTACCTAAATATATCAAACAAACAGCCCCTAAAGTTTATGAAGTGAATAGTTGATTAGTTTTAGACTGATTTTTATGTATTTAAAATTATTAAATTTGTGATTTGAATTCTCCACTCATATTATACTAAAGAAAAAAAAATTAACTGGTAATTAAATGGCTAAATTGTTTACCACAATTGAAGGTGGGTAAATAAATGGCTAAATTGAATTTTAGGAGTATGGTCACTTTTACTTTCCATAAATGCTCTAATCATATAATTATATATACATTTTTTTTTTGTCCTCCACCATTTTAGAAATGAATCACTAACTCAATTCTATCTATGTACATTTAATGACTAAAGTATTATCTGGTCGAATCTCCTACCCTAATTGTTATAATTTGAAGAGAGAGAAAAAATCTTCACATTCTCTTCCATTTATTTATATAATTTCTCTCACTTTTACCAATTCCCTTTTCTAAGTCAATAAAATAATGATAAATTGGATATAGAACCACAAAATATATGAAATAAAATAATTATTATTTTTTTTTTTTGAGTACAAGTAATTAATTTATTTGAGTAATAAAGTAATAAACAGAATCTTCCCATTCTTTCCCATTTATTTGAGTTCGAGAACTATCACCCGTGCTTAAAAGCAGATTGGCCCAATACACATTGGCCCAACAGAAAGCCCATAAGGTCTAATTAATAAATAAATAAATTAGAAATGAAATCACAAAAATTTCAATACAAAAATAAGTTACTTCCCCATATATAGATTTGGAAAAAAAAATATATCTGGAAGCAAATTGCAAATAGAATATGTTAATGGACTGGTAAATAATATAATAAAAAGCTAATTATCAAATCAGTTTCAGCAAAGTTTGACACATTTTTTTTTTTTTTTTTGAAATGAGTTTGACACATTTCTGTTCAACGCCAATTCATTACTATCTGTACTAATTATTACATCTTTATAATTGTGGCTCTGTTATGCTAAGACTGTCCAAATAAATATAAAACATGATAATGATATAGTTTCAACAAAAAAAAACTTGACCATTTTTATAGTTTCAATATAAAACATGACAGTGATGCTAATTTATTTTATGTTCGTTGAAATTCCAATAAATTTCAAAAGCATTCAATACAAATATTAGAGATTTGGAAACACAAATCAAGAATCAAAATCATACAGAATCAAGATTTTTTTTTTTTGTTTTTTATAACAATGCAATTTTTCTATATAAAAAAGACGTGTTGTTATTATTATTTTTTACCTTAGGATTATATTATTTACAAGATTGACTTAGCTGTCTTTAGGTAGATTAGTACTATATTGATCTTTTGGCAAAATCTTTGCAACCATCGTTTAGATCTTAATCTGGTATTATAATTCAATAATGATCAAAGCTGTCCTTTTTGTCTAAATAATATTGAGGAAAAAGAGAATAGTACTTGGATATAAATATTGTATATCAAGGCTCAACTAATTAGATAAAATAGAATTTACCATCAATAACACATATTATCTCTTGTATTATACTTGGAGTACAATGATAAAAAGTTTAAGCTGTGATAGAATGATTGGTTGAATTCTATCATTAATAAAACTCAAACAGTTATAAAATTCAATTTGGATTTTCTTCTAAAAATAAATTAGTTTTGATTTTAAGCTATAGATAAAAATACTTTAGCTTTTTTATTATACATGCAAAATCATCTTAGATAAAATTTATTATAGGTAGATTTATCAAGATGAGCAGACCAATGATAGTCCTAACTGTTTATCAAAGGTTGTAGTGCAATTGTTTCATTATCACACTAAAAAATTAAAGTTAAATATCAATTTTTAAGATAAGTCTGCGAGTGTGGTGTTGAATTAAATTACCACCAACTATTGATCCATTCAATTTTGAGTTATCATTCTTAAACCTCATGCTAATTTGTGTTGAGGTGAATGTTATTAATTTAGAACTACCCTTTTAGTTCATCTCTTTTATTTTGTAGGCAGGTATCCATCCAAAAATATACTTAGATCGAAATTTGTCATCAATAACACTTACTTTTAAAGATTGTACTAAATAAATATATTCGGCTGGAATGAGATTGTTTGTGTATGTATATGTAAATATATGTACACACTGTCGAGAATATATATTTATTAACTTTGTTGTAGACTTCAAAATTTAAGAGAATAATTGAGAGCTAATTTTCAATTTCATAGATCGAATTTGTGAGCGCGGTGTTGAATTTCAACCAAACAATGAAATTATTATCATACCGACCCTTTCGATATTTAAAACGCTTTGTTGTATATACAAAAATTAGTCATTATACTTTAACAATCAATCTAACGCAAGTTAACTCTTTAAGATGCATATTATCTTTTTTTAAGTACAAGTTGGAAAAACAAACCTTACAAAGGATATTACTAGTCTCAAATAAATAAGAGGGATAGAATCGGTACCCATAATGTTGAACTAAATTTTCACAAACAACTATCAAGCTACCGTCTTTTCGGTAAATGTATATTATCAATTAAAAGATTAAATATTTGAATATTTACTTTATATGGTGTTCACCAAAGAAAGAAGTAACTTTTCATGTTTGAGATTTACATATAGATATGCACATAAAATATTTTTTATTGATTATTTAAATTTTGAGTAATATAATAGAAATCATATTTTAGAATATCTTTTGCCCCCATGAAATAGGTTGACTTGTGTCTTAATTATGTATGCAATAAATTAGTTTCGTATTGTATTTGATAAATCACACCTCGCTATTCTAAATATTTTAGGATTAGTAGAAACAGCTTAATTTTTTAACTTGCTTATGGGAATCTTTATAAGCAATGATTTTTTAATCATGTAACAATTATTTCTTTATTAAGAAAATTTTCTGGAAAATAAGAAAATTTCAACAGCCAATTGGAGGAGGGTAAACAGATATAGAAACCCTTCTATCAAACAAAAAACAAAACAAAACAAAACAAAAGGCCAAAACAAATACAAATCCTAAAATCGTGGGGCCATACACAGCCATTTATTATTTGGGTCCAACGTTCTTTCGTAATTTCCTTCTAATTGTGAAGCTAAATTATAAATTATAAAGTAAACTATTCATTTCAACTAATATGATAGTTAAATATCGATATTCAAACTCAAATTTATAATCATGAAATTGAAATAGATTAACACCGATTAAGATAATAACCAACTGCACCATCGACTTATTCGATTAATTTTAGAACTTAATGATTTAGTTCTTAATAAGGTTTGGAGAAAGATAAATCTGTTTAGTTTTTATAATTTTTAACATTCGAAGTTAGTTCACATAGTTTAATAAAATTTAAAAAATTAAGTTATGCTTTCGTAACGATTGATAGTGTAAATTAAATGATTCTTTGGATAAAAAAAATCGTGTCATTTGCAATTGAGTAGTTATGTTCACATATTTAATTTGTTGGCGACTACAATGATATGAACTATTTTCTAGACGTCACCAAACTATGTGATTAAATTCTAGACAAATTTCTGTAGATGACAACTTTTGTGTTATCTATTTTTAATTATAATATTTCCTTTACAAATATTTTGTATATATTTTTTTTAGTATAAGTTGGGGACCACGAGCACAAACTCTTTAAAAGAAGATATAATGGCTCTAAAATAATTGAGAGCCAAATACTAATTCGAGAGATCGAAAATGTGACCGTTGAAATGAATTTCCACCGAAAAATGAAACAATCAGGCCACCGATCTTTTTGGTAGAAATATTTTGTAGTAAAATTTTGAACGTCTATTTTTTCATATTCTAAATTTTTCTTTTATGGTCTCTTGATTGAATAATAATTTTTGTAATGATTGAAGACTATCAATAATATTGATTAAAAATTATATTGATTGAAAAATATTTGTGATTGTGATTGAACATTATTTATAACATTGATTGAAGATTATATGTACATTAATTGATTGAAAACTCTCTATTATATATACTAATTGAGGTGCATGAATTTTACTTCTTTTTACTAGGATCACTTCAATTTTTTGTCACGCACAAATTTCTTCTAAAAATTTCATTTATATATTTTTTAATTTTTTATTATACATGAAAATTGCCCTAAATTCTACATTTAAAACCAAAATGAACACCACCATTTCATAGTTTCCCTTTGGACTATATTTATGACTTTTAAAATTATAGGAACAAAATTCTAAATTTCTCAAATTAATCATTATATCAAGGATAAATTATCATTTCTTATTCTTATTCTTAGTATCTTCTTTTTTATAATTCTTATTCTTAGTATCTACTTTCATAGGAAGATGTCAAATAATTTATAAAGTTTGGTAATAGATTACTCTCCATTCCCATGTCAATTGTTTGGCTAATTTTGTTTTTTTTTATCGTATTTCAGATTTTCCTAAACCAAGCAAATTCTTGGTCGGTTGGTGGTTTTTCTTTTTAATTATTCTTTTGTTGTTCTCTTTTATTTATCTATTTATCTATCTATATATATATATAATATTTATTATTATTATTTCTCTTCCTTCATCTTTGTATTCCAAGATATTTTCTATAAGTTTGGTTCTAGTGAGATATACAGAAAATAAGGAAGGAACAACTAATCAAATTTAAAAAGCCAAAAGATAAAACCAATTTTATGGAAGTAATTAGATTTTTGTTTTCTTTTTTTTAAGACAGTCTGAATTATAGCTAACCAGAATAATAATTAAACCACTCAACTGCCAGAGTAATATTTTATGTTTTTCAAATTCACGTGAAACATTTTGTTTGACGAATATGTTTTACAAAATCATTTCTGAATTATATGATCTAAATAGTGAAAACTGTGAAGTTTTATTTGTTTCTAGATTCAAATTTTCATATTAAAGAATTTTGTACACAAATTTGAAAATTTAAAATATAGGTAGAAATAGTATTTAAGAATATTACAAATAAATTCGATTTATTTTATTAAATAAAATATGTATACATAGTACAATATAATTTTGTATAATTGGCCTTGGGATTTTTAAGGTGATGAGTTGAATCTTTGGTGGTCATTACGATTTAATTTTCTATGAGTTTCCTTAACATTCTAATGTTGTAGGTTAGATGGTATGTCCCGTGACATTAATTAAGGTGTGCACAAACTAGCTCAGAGATTCACATATATAATATATATTTATAGTCATGTATGATTGTAGCTAAAATAATTAGTTTTCGAGTGACTTTACGTTTCACTTTGTAAATAGTCGATTAGGGATTCAAGCGTGAAAATAAAAATTGTTAGATATAACTGTAATGTTACCATAACACCCGATATAACATTAAAAAAATATATTTATAATTTTAAATAAATTAATAATTTTTATTTAATCTAATATTTAATTTTACAATTACAACTAGTTTTATGGTTTATAAAACATTATAACACATTTTTGAACAATTGTTTGATAAGAATCGAATTTCTAAATATGTCAAATACTACATAATATATTTGTCTAATTTTTATAGGAATCCTTTTCTTTTTGTGGGAGGCATTATAATATTGTAGCTTATTTGCGTGTTAAGTTTTATTTGTCTTAGGGCTCTTTTCAATTTTATTTTTTAGGTCGTTCAATCTGTCTGAATTTGATTGAGGTTTTGAGTTGGGTAAATCTACCTAAAACTTGCCTCTATGGTGATGTTGGAGCGGAATCGCTCTGGTTTAATTTTTTTTTAATGAATTTATGTTTTTTTTTTTAAAGAACTACTTAACACATTTTTGAACAATTCTTTTTGGATTAAAATATCATTTTATTGTTCTATTATTATGTTGTATATGTACTTTCAAGTTTTAATGTGGGTACAGAATCATGTAACACAAATGTTACATCATTTTTCTCTTTACCATCAAACTTTTTCTAAATTAGCACATACAAATAGGACAGGCGAATCTGTTTCTAAATATCACTTTTTTAAGCAAGACGCATACAAGGCCATGAACTTAATCCCCACTCCACCTAAAAAATTCAACATATTTTATCTAATTTTTATTCCACTATAAAGTGTAAAATTGAATATTTCAAAACCAACGGCCAAATTTCAAATTCCCTTCAAAATAAGGAAGGCGGTAAATAAAATACAATATTTATTATTATATTTTAGAAATATTCCATTTTGGTTTTCAATTTGTGATTTATCCTATTATAGTGTTGAAATTTCAAATTTTTGATTTTAATTTCTAAATCGGAGATATATTCTAATTTAGTCTATAAAATTTATTAAATTCTAATTTTAGTCTCTAAACTATGATATACTTCATTTCGCTCTTTGAATTAAAAATATAAATAAAAATAACTTAAAAATTGGACTTTAGAATTTTTGTGTGTTTTTTCTTTATAAAATTATCATATTCTTTCGTAAGTGTTAAAAATATGTTCACATCTTATCTTTAATTTAAGAAAATTATTATTGAATGAATGAATAGTGAGATTGATTATCTTGTTTGGTATTAATTTTTTCTCCCAACTTGAACTAAAAAATATATATATATATATATATTAACTTCAAATTCATGAACAAATTTTAAGTTTTTGTGAAAATACCAAAAAAATGATACCAATCTCAAAATTCAAAAATTAAAATTAGCAAAAAGTCAATTTAACAAATTGAAAAAAAAAAACTATCTCGAAGTATGAAGAGCGGCCCCAACGACATTCCCTACATAAGCTTCTCTCTCTCACATGTCCGCCATGCTATCCTCAAACAGAGCTTCACGGCTATCTCACTCTGTTTCCAAAAATGGCAAAACCAAAGAATTCAAACAAACCCACTTCTTCTTCTCCGTTCACCCGGCCGGCTTCCCCCGCCGGCCCGGCCCAACCAGACCCACCGCCCGGAAAACGACCCAGAGACTGCAACAAACACCCGGTCTTCAGAGGCGTCCGGAAGCGAAGCTGGGGCAAATGGGTGTCCGAAATCCGGCAGCCGCGTAAGAAATCCCGAATCTGGCTCGGCACTTTCCCGACGCCGGAGATGGCGGCGCGTGCACACGACGCGGCGGCCCTCTGCATCAAGGGCGACTCTGCCATCCTCAATTACCCCGAACTCGCCGACTTTCTGCCCCGCCCGGCCTCGCTCATGCCCCACGACGTTCAAGCCGCCGCCGCCAAAGCGGCGGCGATGGTCGTTGCATCGCCGTCGGAGGAGGAGGAGGAGGCGCAGCTGGGTGAGATAGTTGAGTTGCCGAATATAGATGACGATTTCGGTGCTGAGTCGACGAACGAGTTGAAATTGGTTGCTGAGTCAGGGGAGTGGTGGGAGTACGTGGCAATGCCGTTGCCGGCGGAATTCGGCGGCGGTTTTCTTTTCGACCAGACGGCGGCGGCGGCGGCGGCTGCGGAAAGTTTTTTCCCTGGCAGCTTTTACGGTGCTCTTTGGGATTAATTACCGTGGGGTTGTCGGGTAAATTGATGACATTTCAAGCGGTAAAAAAAAGATATAAATTCTTGCTTTATTTTTCAAAGATTTTAGTATTATTTTTACATTTTCTTACTCTTCTGTAAAATATTATACTCTCTGTTTTTTTTTTTTTTTTTAGTGAGGAATAATTTAATCGATGTTTTTGTAAGATGTAGAAAATGAAACACATGATATGTTTGTTATTCTATTAATCCTCAATTTCCAGCTTGCTAATTTTGGAATTCTCCTATTATTTTCGAATAAAATGAATGACTGATAATTTAGATCAATATTTCTCTAAAGAAAATAATTTTTTAGAGACATAACGAAATAATTTAGATCAATTTCTTCTCTAAAAATAAAAACAAATCATTTAGATTAGTGTGTGTCTTATTTTCTCTTAATAATGTCAAGATCATGAGCATTGCATAAACGGTTAGCTTTTGATAATTATCTAATTTTGGGAAATTATGTTTGCCTTTTCTTTTCTTTTCTTTCCCTTTTTTTTTCTTAACTTAAAAAATTGAACTTTTAGACAATTTCCATAAAGAGACACAAAAATTTTAAAACAGTATAATGTTTTTTTTTTTTTAACTTACCTGATTTTTAAAAAAACATGTATAAAAAAAGGGATTTTGCATGTATAGTAAAAGATGACAAAATATTTGCACTTATAGCACAAAATCAAAATTAATTCATTTGTAGTAAAAAATTCAAATTGAGTTTTATTACTCATTAGTGATAGATGTCAATCACTTATTAGTGATAGATGTCTATCACTGATTAAGTTCTATCACTAGTTATTGATAAATGTCTAATGTGTTATACATTCAATTATTTTAGAAAATTGTGCAACAAAACTAATATAAGAGGTAGAATTTGTTGCGGAACACAAATTTCCTATAAAAAATAGAGAATTAAAAACAAATAATCAATCATTGATTTAGATGTTTTCATAAATTGTGAATTTTGTTAGGCTCTTGCTTGAATTTAATCTCATCATGTGCCATAATCTGTGTTTTTGGGTTATTTCTTCGTTTTTTACCAAATGACAAGAAAATTCATGACAATGTTTTTTTTAATGACCCGATGTTTTTGTTTCCCCTCCTTGAGTAATACCGTTCTTTATTATTTGAATTTCCAGAAGCTAATTTTCAATAAAATTAAATTTAGGGGAGGAAAAATTAGAGAGAAAATTCCCAATTGAAGTACTTTTTATGTATGTGTTTTATTGATTGAATTAGGACAAATTAAGAGGGGGAATATTCTTCTCTTCATTTCACCTGGATTATTTGTAATGAACTTGTGTTGCTTTAAACTACATGCCTATTTTCTAGAATCTTAAAAAGCCTCTTATCCATTTGTTAACATCAAAATAGAGATAAATACGAGTTCAAATAAAAAAATAATATAAATACTAAAATCAAAATAAACATTTTTTATTTTTGTTCGAGCACTAATTAAACATATTTTAAAACTTAAACTACTAAAAATGAAATATACAAAGTTCAATAAATCAAATAATATTTTACAATTTGGGAACCGAAAAATAGATAAGTGTCAAATATTGAGATGAAAATGTATTGACTTGTATAAATAAAATTATAATTCAATGATATAAAATAATGTTTTTGTAAATTTACCTCAACTTATAAATTTGATTTTTTTATACACGACTTTTTTTTAGTTGATTTATGATTTAATATGTTTCAACTATATATTAAAAGAAATTTCTATATTGGTGAGTTTTTTATTTTTTCTTTTTAGAAAATGAATGGTAGTTTTTAGTCAAGAATAATAAGTTTGAGAATTTCAAACTGAAATTTTTGTAGACTAATGGAAAAAAAAAATATTTTTAATCCCTAAGAGTGTAATTTTTATTTATTTTCTATATTTAAAAATCAAACATTTTACACATGTCATTTATTAATTTACGTCTATAGTTATTTTATTTTATAACATCGTGTAAATATTTTTTATAAAGTGGTATTGAAAGGTATAAAGTAAATAGGGATTAAAAAGTTATTAATTGTTTTTGTTAAAAATAAATAAATAATAAGTTTTCAAATAAAAAAGAGAGAGAAAAGATTGAGAAGAGAGAGAGAGCCGTTGGCGTTGGGAGAAAGGGATGAAGGATGATTGGTTAAGACGGTACGGGAAATTAGGATTTGTCAAATGTACCGTTAGTGGGACCCTCCAGACTTTACCACAAAAGACAAAAACGAGAATTCGGATGAAATTCTCAGCCCATTTTTGTCTCTCTTTTTTCTTTTTGGATAAAGTTCTTTTTTTTAGCGTATATGGGAGGAAGAAGACAAATAGTGTTGGACTTATTTACTATCGGATAATGATGGGATAAATTTCATTTTTAGTCCTAATTGTGTGTTTTAGTTTTATATTTCAAGATCGATATATTTTACACCTAAGATTAAATGACATTTCTTAATTAATTTTGGAATTCTCAGTCAATTAGAATCGTAGTTCAACTTGTTTTCTAAACTTGTATTTGAATTCTTATTCTTCCAATTATAAATGAACTAAAAAGAATGGTTTTTAATCCATAGCTATAAAAATGTTTTTTTTATAAATGTCATATAATAAAAATTGATTCAATGAATTTAATTGATAGTAAAAAAAACCACTATAATTAAATAAAATTGATATTTGCAATCAAGTGAAATTTATAATTTCAATCATTGATTGAAAATAATGAAAGTTAATATTTTTTCAATGTATGATATTTTTAAAATGTTGCAATAAATAAAATAGAAATATTATAATTTTTTATTTAGGACTTTTTTTTTTTTAAAAGCTTCTAAATCTTAATCAATTATATTATATATACACATATACAACATTAAATTTAAAAATTAAAAATAGTAATTTGACTCTTTAGCTTGAGTAGTTTTGTTCAATCTCTATTTAGGTTATGGATTGAAATCCAAGTAGACTTGCTATTATTTTTCATTTGGGAGACTGTCTCTATTCATTCTTTTTATTATTATTAACGAGAAAGCGTCTCCATTTATTGGTTCAAAAAAAAAACGTCTCCATTTATTCTTTTTATTATTATTAATGAATGGTACTCATTTTAAAAAATTAAAAAAAAAAAAAAAAAAAAAAAAAAACTTCATTTGATGTGTGATGACGTTGCACTATTAATAGCGGAGACGACGTTTGATTTGCCAGCTTCCTTTCACAATCCTTTCACGCTCCCTCCCAAGTCCCACCATAACTATTATAGCAAATTAAAATATAGCAAATTTTAGTGAAAAAGTATTACAAGAAAACTTCCTAAAGAGAGGAAACATATTGCTCTCTGCCCACGAGTTAGGCAAAGGAAAAACAAATGACAAAAAATTGTAAATTAAGAAATATATAAACTGGTCTGAGACACTATTGAAATTGACAATTTTACCGAAGAAATTTATTTTTTATTCTTTCTAAAGTACCATTTAAATTACGAGTGTAAACATACATGTAAGGATCCGACCCATCAAGGGTCCAACCTAAGTCCTTAACACTAAATGCATGAAAAACGACAAATAGTAGAGCATGCAAGGTTTAAAACCAAACTTGAAGTCAAGTCTAATCGTAATAAAATGGTCCAGCAAAAGTCCAAGAATAAAAAAAAACAATAATAGTGGGTACCCATAAGTTCGAAAACATAACACAAGTTTTGGTAAAAGTAAATCGTAGCATGCTCCTAAAATCCGTGCGGAATAAATAACTAAGAAAACTCAAAACATAATGCAACATGTCCCATGGTCATCTCTAGCTCATCCGATCCTCCATCTCAGTACGATCTAGCAGTACCTGTGGGATTCCATAGTGGAAAGGTGAGTTTCGCAACTCAGTAAGGATTCCCCAACTCGAGATAAAGACATGCATCAGGTCAACAGAGACACAACTTGTAAGATAGCACATAAACAAGGGGTCCACAAAACCCGAGCTCCTGGGCGAAAGGGATCGAGAACCATGTCCAGGGTCCACGCCACGTAGAGCGGTCTAAGGCCTCAAACCAAAGACCCAAAGTCACTAGAGACCACAAATCTCTAAGGCAATCTGGGATACCTGCTCTAGGCCGAAGGATCTTGCGAGTAGAGAAATCTGGCAGCTAAGGGACCACAAATCTCATAGGTCTCATACTCACGGTGAGGGTGGATCCATCACGCTCACCAAAGGGCCACAAACCCAACCACATACCTGGAGAGCACCCTAGGCTACTAGTAAAATGCCGACGGGGCCATGAGCCTAGTGGGCCAACCATCCACGGGAACCCGGCGGCGAGGGACCACAAATCCCCGGTCGAGAACGTGCCGACCACAAACCATGCACGTCCGCTTACTAGCATCCTCTATCCGGTCTCCGTGTCTCGTTTGCGTCCAAACGAAGCACCAAGTCGTGCATCAAACATCATGCAAGTCCCTAGCGGTACACCAGAACTGTCATGCAAGACCGACTCTGACATTCACATACGGTAGTCCATGCATATCAACACAATCTACATGCTTGCCCTAGACATGATATCAATCACATATTGCATGCTCTCAGTATAATCAAATGCAAGAAACAAATAGAGTATACCACATCAGACAAGTAAGTGAATACAGTAAATCTAATACATGTAATAGCCACGGGCCTCGAGAAGGGGGTAACGGGTCCCTTACCTCGGCTGAACCTCCCAAACAACACTTTAAAATAAACTAGAATCCCCCAAAAGTCAAAACACAACTTCGAGCCCTGAAACAAGCAAACCGGTCAAAACTAGCACCTTAAACCATTCAAAATGGATCCAGAAGGTCAAATTTAGTAAACAGTGAAGAACCTCGAAAAACGTGTCCCGGCGCCGAAGAACGAGGAATATCTTCGGTCAACTTTGGTCAACATAAAGGTCAAACTTGTCAATACTTGCAATTTACCCAAACAAACACTATTGCACCTAAATCCAAACAACCCCTAATTTCCAACACTCCATAAACTCATAACCAAACACTAATTAATTCTAACTTGAACATCCATGGACCAGCAGCCAAACAGTCCTTAATCATCAATTAAATAACTTCAACCCCTTAACCAAACAAGTCTAAACCACTACTTTAATGAGTTTGAACTTAAAAACAAACAACCTCTAAACTTCACTTGAATAGTCTTAAACATGCAACCAAAAAGCCTAATTCCTCATTAAAACAAGCTTGAACTCCAGACCAAACAAATTTCTTCTCATTAGAATAACTTTAACCCAACTTAAATAACCAAAACCCTACTTCCAAACACCCACATTCTTCTTCATTTGGCCACCATTTTCACCCTAACTCAAAAATAAGAGAAAGAAGGAAGGGAGAGAGAGACCTTACCCGCACTACCTGCGACGACCGGCGATGGCTGACCGGCGTAGACGGCAGCGATGAGGACCCATGACCCAGCCGGTTGAACGGCTGCGCCGTAGAACCCACACACACTCGACAGACGGCCTGCACGCGAACTACCCGGCTGCACACACACACACACGCGACCGACAAGCGCCCCGACGCGCCACGACCAATCACACACACACGCGCGGCGGGCGGCTCGCGACGCAAACTACCCGGCACACACACACGCGACGGCAATAAACGACCGACGCGCACGACCCAGCTGCACACACACGCGAAGATCCTCCTCAACGCAGTCGCGCGTCACACCACAAACTCGCCGAGACTGCACTACCGGCGACAGAGCTGCTGGTCGAAAAATCAGGGAGAGAGAAGGAAGGCGGCCCGGAGCTCGAGGTTGAACAGTGAAATGGCAGCCCTATGGATCCGAAATGCATTTAAATACAATAGTAGAAAGACCATTTTGCTCCTTTTTATTCTAAAAAACCACCAAAAGACCATTATTTACTTTAAATAAACTCACTGAATGGGAGGTTATTACAATACATCATTTAGTATTTTGATAAAAATAAAAATAAAAAGTATAATTTGAGACTTCTAAAACAACAAACTACCATTTAAATTTAGTTTAAGAGTTTTCAAATGTTTTATTTCTAGTTAAGAATTGAGTATAAATTTAGTAAGGAATGGGACCGACTTGCCCAACTCTACGGGCTAAACAAAGGGATGGAACCCATCCATTCCCCCCACCCCAAATTGGCCCTTAGAGAATTGAGCATGTCATACTCTTAGTTTATGTATGATAGGTTGTCATCATCTAGAGACACTAAAGGGATGTGATGTAACATGTCACCCTCTCAGGGCGGAGATGTGATGTAACATGCCACCTCTGGTAAATCCTAGTTTGTAGCCTACTAGAGCGGGATCTTTTCCAGGGTGTAAGCCCGCCATGGAACGATCTTTACTTCAGGTCTTGGCTATGAACATGCTGACATAGTTGGATGTCGAAGGCCTCCCACCATCTATAGATCAATGGACACCATTCCGTGTAGTTAGGCATGTGGATTTGGACCAGCGTGGTTTGTGTATGCCTACATTTTCCAAGTTTGCAATAGCATGTGATGTGCGCGCACACATATTACATGTCGAGAGGACGACTCCCTCAGGCTAATGTCGTTAGTACAACCATTTCGTCCAGTCTAAAGCTAGACACTTGGAGTGCCCCCTAAATATCCAGGATCAGCATAGCGAGTTGATCATTAAGATGAGAGTTAGAGTCTCTCGAGGGTTGGGAGTTATATTGATAACTCAGTTTGAGAATCGTTGTTCATTTGTATTGCATGTATTCTATGATGTTAGATGATGTGATGTTTGCATAATGGACCCCCCCATAGGGGGTTGTTACTAAAGGGTTGTTTGGGTCACCAAGAATAAATGAGAGAATGGGAATGAGAATGATTCTCCGTGTTTGGGCCACCGAGAATCATTCCCCCCATAATCATGTTTTACAAAAATCACTTTTTTCTTTCTCCCCCTACTACTTTTTACTATCTCTCCAACAACTTTTCATGCATCGCATCACTATTTTCACTGACACCATATTCATTATTTTATTTTTTTCATAATCATTACTTTTATCTCAGACACAAATAATCATTCTCTCATAATCATTACTTTCACCCCAAATACAAATAATCATTACCCCATAATCATTCTCCTCCCCTTGCCCCAAACACACCCTAAATACATTTGAACTCACCCTTATTTCTTTTGTTTTTCACCAAGTAACTTGGGACATCACCGAGATGGCTAGAGGCTTGAACTCATGATTTGGTTACTTTACCGTTGGAACTGTTCGTTGGTTTAATAAACTGGTTTTAGTTTTCGGTTGTTTACTATTCATCTACTTTTAAATCATGCATGCTGAGTAAAAATTGAGTTTAGGACGGTTTAGAAGTCGGGTTCTTACATGCCCACACCTCGACTAACGCCTGACCCTACAATATTTAGTGTCAAAGAAATTTGTAGAAAATTAATTTTTAGATAAGTAACTATTTGAGTCATTCCTTTCATCCACTATATATGTTCAATAAATTTGAATTCAAATTTATTCATTTTTAATTCTAACAATATAATTTGCAACTAAGTGATATTTAAAGTTAGGAAAAATTATATTTTTAGTCTATTATGTGTGGGATTTAATTTCAATTTGATTCTTAAATTTCAAAATTAAACAGTTTTATATATTTCAATAATACTCATTTTTAGTTTATAAGATAACAAAATCGTTAATTACATAAATTAAAATAATAATTAAACTAATTTTAAATTCCAATACCTTGATAAAATGATTATTTTAGTTTTCACAAATTTTTTTAAAGTATAAAAATAAACTAAAAAAAACTAAAAAGCAAGTGTTATTGAAATATCATGATAAAAATGTGTAATTTTGAAACCTAAATAATTTTCCTTTAGAGTGCGTTTGGAGGACCGGTTTAGTTATTATAGACGGAAGGTTATGATAAACAGTGAGTAGTTATTATAAATGGTGTTTGAGGGGCAAGTTATTATAACGAGGATGATGATAAACGGTGTTTGAGAGGCTGGTTATGTAACAAAAAGTAATATATGTAAGGTGTAGATAAACAGACACGTAGATTTAGATAAACTGGCACGCAGGTTTAGGTAACAACCGTTTATAATAAACGGTGGGGCAAACATCGGTTGGTTTATTATAACCAACTCGGTCGTTTATATAAACGGGGGCCTAAACATACCCTTAGAGTTATGATCCCATATTTAAGGGGTGTTTGAATTTTGGAGTTATAAAGAGAAAATGAGAAAAAGAGAAAGAAAAAGTGAAGTGATTTGGAGATATGAAATATTTGTTTGGATATTGGTATTTTGGGGAGGGAATGTCGTAAAAGTATTTATTTTATATTAATTTTTTAAAATATAATAATCGTATATTCATACTGTTGATAAATTTAATATATATTATATTATAGGGTTAAAAATTAAAAAAAGATTTAATGTGACGTTTGATAATATGAATGACAAACTCAAGATTAAAATGATGTTAAAAATAGTTTATTTGATTCAAGCAAAAAAAGGAAAATCACAAGCTAAATAAAACCCAACGGACATTGTCAAAGGAAGAAAAAAATAAAAGCCCAACAAATAGAAGTAAGTCCAATAAATAAATATATAACTGTAATCATTCATTAATAATATATACACAATCCCAAGCAATGAGAAACACCACTCTGATCCCAATTTATAACTCTAAAAAAATTCTGAAACTTCAATCAATCTTTTAAAATTAAATAATTTGAATCCTTATATTAAAAAATAATATGAAAACTTTAGTTATATAGATTTTATAATTAGTGCATTACAATTCAAATAAAGATAGTTCAACTATAATCATCATTCTTTAAATTAGTTTTCTAACTCAAATTCTTTGACTAACTTAATTAAGTATAGTATCCAAGCCTCACACAGCCTAAATTCTTATTTATTTTGTAGGTCTTGTTCTTTTCATGTCAATAAAAAAAATTAATTGTTTCGATTATGTATGCAAACTTTTCCTTGACTAGATTTGGACAACCAAGATTAATGAGTTGATGAATGAGTGAAACTTAGAACAAAAAAAAAACTACTTTTGAACATGATAAAAAATTATATACTTTTTTTAATTCAATAAAATTGATATGATTTGGCAAAGATTGGAGTAAAAGAGAAATATTTATCTCCTAAATGGAAGCAAGTCCTCCTTACTGTCTATGTAATATTGGTACCACAATTTTTCTTTTCTTTTTAATATTGTTCAAACAAATTATTTTTTTTCAAATACATATTGGGAGAGGGAGACAAATACTAATTTTCATGATCAATTTTGTGACGCTAGTGTTGAATTGTTTTGAAACCAAACAATAAAAACCATTGCATCAATGACAAATATTTTTGTAATAACCTATTGTTGCCATATAGACACCAAAGAAGACTTGTCTTCTTCTTCTTCTCTTTTTTTTATATTATTAGAAGATTTGTCCTCTTATTCATAAGAAACAAATATTTTTTGAAGGTAAAAATGAAGTGAAGCAAATTAATGTATAAAGTAATTGTTTCGATTTGGGCCTAATGGATAAGGCGTCTGACTTCTAATCAGGCGATTGTGGATTTGAATCCCATTGGACGTGCATTTAAGTCTTTTAAATTTAAATATTAAACAGCATATAGATGTGATAGCCAAAATTGGTAAAAAAAAAAAAAGTGAAACTTAAATGATACGGTATGATGTATTCTATGATAAATAGGAGAATACGGATTCAATGTTGATTTTTTATAGAATGATTCAAGGTCGAGTTCGTTAAATAAAAACTAATCAAATTCTAGAAAAAAAAATATTTTTCTTCTTTTCCAAAACATGATTATGAAAATATAGGAAAAAGACGGAGAGGGTGAAATAAAAACTAATTAAATTCCATTTTTATTTTCTCTTTTTCAAATCATGATTTTGAAAATATAGGAAAAAGACAGATACTGTGTGAAATAAAAACTAATCAAACTAAAAAAAAGTTTTTTCCTTTTTCAAAACATGATTTTGAAAATATAGGAAAAAAGACAGATAGGTGTATGTGAGAAATGAAATATAATCAAATTCCAATATTTTATATATTTTTTTGTTTTTCAAAACATGACGTTAAATATAAGAAAAGACAAATAGGTAACCTAATTAATAATAAAGTTCTGTACTTATAAAATAAATAATTTAAGTTGAAGTATAGTTTTATGTATTTTTATTTTTATTTTCTTTCTTTTTCTAATTTTACATATTTTAGGAATTATAAATTGGATTTTAGAGAATAAAAAAAAATAGAATAATACAATTAGAGAATTTAATCTAATCCAACTTAATTAAAAAAAGTATAAGATTAGATTGGTGTAATACATAAAGTTAAACGAGTTAGTAGATTGGTGAACCCAAAAATTTAAGGTCATTTGATAATCATTTCGTTTCTCCTTTTTGTTTCTATTATTTCATTTTTGGATTTTAGTTTTTAATTTTAAAAAACAAAAATTGTATATGTTTGATAATTGATTTTAGTTTTATGTTTTTTAAAATTAAAAACAAAAAAAAAACATGCTTGATAATTGGTTTTTGTTTTCAAATATCACATTTTGTTTTGATTTTTTTAGTTTTTACTCTTTATTTTTTATTTTTTATTTTTTTCATGTTTTTTTAAAAACAAAAACTTGTTTTTAAAAGCTACTTTTTTTAGTTTTTAGAATTTCTTTAAAATTTTATAAACAAAAACCAAAATTAGATATCAAACAAATTTATTCTTAAAAAGTTAAAAATAAAAACAGGAAATTATAAACGAAATGGTTGTTATTCAAAAAAAAAAAAAGTGAACTCAACTCAATCTTAACCATATACATCTCTAATCTCTAATCTCAGGTTAAAATCTGGTAACTTTATTGTTATATACCGAAGAATTGAAAGTATATGTAAAATTTGAACTGTTAAAAAATTAAGGTTGTTTTGATAATCATTTTGTGTTTAATTTTTTATTTTTGAAATTTAAGTCTTCAACCACTACCTTAATATATGTCTTTTTTGTTTGGATTGCTACATCTTACTTATATTTTAGTAAACAAAACAAGAATTTGGAAATAAAAAAAAGTAGTTTCCAAAAAACTTATTATTTTTATTTTTAAATTCTGGTTAACATTCACATACTTTATTAAGAAAAGATAAATAGAACGTATAAAATTTGACCCTTACTTTTCTAAAATACTTATCAAAAGTGGTCAAAATCTATCGTCGAGACTATCTTAACTAATGGGAAACTTTCAATTTTATTATTTACATGTTAATTAATTATGTTATTACTGCATCAAAACAAATATTTATTATGCAAATGTTTATTGGTTTAGGTTGAAGTAGCAAATGGGTCTCATGGTTGACTCTTGTCTAAGCAAAATTCTAGATCTTTCACAAAATACTATAGCTTTGATTTTTTTTTTTTAATTAAATCCACGCGTTCGATCGACTTTAATTTTTCATATAATTTAATTTGATGCATGCAATGAAGAAATTAAGACATCGAAGTATTTATATTTATTTATTCAAATGGATAATAAAGGCTTTAAAGTTAAACTTTAACACGCTGATTTTAATAATGTAAAGTTA
The DNA here is from genome assembly GCA_036507275.1 of Sicyos edulis. Lineage (NCBI taxonomy): Eukaryota > Viridiplantae > Streptophyta > Magnoliopsida > Cucurbitales > Cucurbitaceae > Sicyos > Sicyos edulis. The sequence goes on along the minus strand of CM071852.1, from coordinate 11,104,072 downwards.
GAGAGCATAGACATGAAAACTTAGAATTTGCCTTTTAAATCTCTTGGCTAAATTTCAAGGGTAGAAATTAGGAAAGGACCAGGCAGTTTCCTATCCTAAATTTGTCCCTCAAAGTCTCTCCCTTCATTTCATCATCCTCTTAAATATTTATATTTCAAATTAATTACAAATTCTATACCTATTTTCGTATTTGTGTGATATTGTCCATTTTAACTATAAATTTTCATGACTTTATTTTTATTTCACTTATGAAGTCCCATTTGAATAAAGTTGTTTAATCAAACATAAAACTACACTTTGTTTGAAATTTTAACCATTTTTTTCTCGAACAAAGTATTATATACGAATCTCATCTCTAAATAGTTTACCCCTCCAAATTATACTCGAGAATACTAAAACTCAAGTATAATTTTTTTCGAATTACATTTGAACCGCTGAAAAGCTCAACCCACAAATCTATCTAAATTATGTTTGAAAACCCTCAGCATCTACTCCTCATGGAAGCAACTTTTATTAAGAACATCTCACCCAACCACTTTTATAAGCATCCCTCACCATAGGATTTCATAATGATCAACAACAAATTTTTTAGGACTAACTTACACCTCAAAAATCTACATACATGGCTAACTAAGGGGAATGCTCTAATCCACTAGTTAAGGGTGACAATCTACCTTTGAGGAATTTCTACATTGATATATGATATTATCTATTTTGGATATGATTTTATTTTTGGTTTCCACTTAAAATATTTCATACCAATAAAGATATTTCTCCTCCCTTGTGTACCAATATAGTCTATTTTCTTATTTAAACAATATGAAACTGTGTTTTATTTGTATTTCAACATTTAATTTAAATAACTCTAAACACTTAACAAAAATAAGTGGAATAGATACTTAAGACCTTATTAATTGATAATACGTTTTCATTTTCGTTTCTAAAAAAAGGAAATTAACAAGATTAGTCAGAAAATAATTATAAATGTAATTACTTTAAAAAAAATAGTAATCATAGTCGTATTACTAGTAATACTATACTAATAACACATAAAATAATATTAATAATACTTAATATTCTATTAATAAGTATTTATAATACAATATTAATGATTCTGGATACAAATATTTATATTCGTGAAAAGAGTCCATGAGTAAAATTTGCAAGAAGAAAAAAGCAAAAACTTGTTTCATAATTATTATTCATAGTTTGCTTGTCAAACATAGCAATATCTCAAACTAGATTAGTGTATGTTCATGTGAAAAGTAATAAAGTTTTACTAACATCTTATATGATTGAGTAATTATGAAGTTATAAATTCAAATTTCGAAGTTCGAAGTTTCAATTATTTATTGGATTAAAAAAATATTAGTGTATGCTTGCTCACGACTTCTTTATCATGAGTTTGAATATACAACCTTAATTGTTGTTGAGGTAAAAAAAAAACAATTTATTACTTCTTTTTTTTTCTTTTTTATTCTCTTTAATTTATAGCTTAAATAGTTTTAAGTATATTCTCAAAAAAAAAAAAAGTTTTAGGTATATAATATGTATATATAACAAGAATTAAAAATATATATAAAGGCAATCATTAAAAGTTTGCCTAATCTAATGAAAGCAATTTAGGTGATACCTTGACATTACCTAAATATCGAAATCCACTTACGTGTGGTGTGGCTTAATGAGAGCCAAACTTTAATTTTTTTTAATTTTATATTTCTACTTTTTTTTAAGTTAGAAAAGAATAAGGTGTTACTCTTATTAAACCACGTAGGTGAATTTCAATATTTAGATGATGTCAAAGTATCACCTAAATTGCTCTTTAATGGAAATATAAATAAGTTTCATTTACATTATCTGATATAAAAAATTATCAATAATAGCTTAAATGAGTTTAGTCGATTGATAGTAATTATTATTTTTTGATGAATTGATCGAAAGTAAAATTTGGGGTCGTCTATAAAATTAATTGAGTCTTAAACTTAGGACTTTGAGTAAAGTACACCTCCAAAACTCAAACACTCGACTTCGGCACTACCCCTACGAAACATCGGAGAGTGATAATTATTATTTTTTTGAACAATAGGAGAGTGATAATTATGAAACATGTTATCTAAGCATTACTCTAATTTTAACCAGGGAAAACTTCTTTACGAAGTTTGCATAATTTACCTTTTGTTTGTGTACCACACTATTTTTTTTTTCTTTTAATATTTTTATTTATAAAATAAATTTGTGTGACTATAAATAATTCTACACCTACAAAATATAAACTTTCTTTTACACACTCATGTGTAAGTAAATACTATCCACTACATAGTGGAAACATACTTGACATGAAATTTAATTTCAAATGGCCTTTTTTTCCTTAACATTGGGAAAAATCTAGTGACATATCTGATCTCCTTCCTTCCTTCCTAGAAATTTCCAACCTTGCTATAAAAAAAAAATTCCAACCACACTATCAAACAAAAAACCTAAGCTCAATCACCATTATATATTTCCACAGCCTCAAAAAAAAAAATGACTTTTAAGTTTATTGGCAAAATATTGAAGGCTACCCCTAAACTTCTAGGAAAAACCCATTCTACTCAGGTAATTGAAATAAAATTTCAGTGTGAAATGAAATTTAGTCCTTTTTTTCCAAAAAATAAAACAAAGTCAACAGCCCTTGACCTTTAGCAAGTCAAGCAACCAAGCTTCCAAGAATTGAGTCTTAAGAGACATTACATCCTATAAAATCCCTCATCTTCTTCATCCTTCTCCATTCATTTGGGCTTTAAAGCCATCTCGATCTATACTCTTTCGAGTTTCGAGAAGAAAAATACTTATCTATCCATCGATCAAAACCTTTAAAATGGACCAGTATTTCCTACAAGCAATCGAAATGAATGCGACATCGGAAGTTTTGAGTTTGGTGAAAGAAAACGAGGCGATTGTTCGACAACCAACCGAGGACGATGCGAATACCGCATTGCATATTGCGTCGAGATTGGGGCACGTCGACATGGTGAAGGTGGTTGTCGAGCTATGTCCCGACTTGGTTGTGGCTGAGAACAAGAAATCGGAGACGCCGTTTCATGAAGCTTGTAGGCATGGACATTTCAAAGTTGTGAAGTTGCTTCTTCAGGCCAACCCTGATGTTGCTTCCAAACGCAACTCTGAGAAGCACACTGGGTTTTTTCTTGCTTGTTCCAATGGCCATCTTGATGTAGTAACCCTTTTGTTTGCTGAGATTGGAACCTCGAGCCATTTCGAGCAAGACGCCGTCGATCAAACTTGTGTTCATGCTGCTGCATGTAATGGTCACATAGGTAACATGTTTCATAAACTTTCAATTTTGTGTCTAATAAATCATATTCTTTTAACTCTGAGTGACTTTGAAAAATTTAAAGTTTTTGGTAAACTTTCCTGCTTTGTTAGTCATAAATTGGAAAATTCAAAAGTTCTTTAGAAATTTAGTACGTGGGCCAATCTACGAGTGGAGTTTAATGAATGACATGAGATTTTTAGTAAAGTTTTTTTTTTTTCCTCTCTCTAATAGAATTATGCATTATCTACACCTACTGGGAAACTTTTTTTTTTTTTTTTTTTTTTTTTTTTTTTTAAGAATAAACATTTATTTTTCGACTTCAATACAAATTGGGTGAGAATACGAACTTTTTTTTTGTTAAATTATACATCATGTGATCACTTGTTGTACGTTAATTTACGTAAATATTTTCCTTTTGCAAAACACAATTAGAAGAGGGAAAATATTTCTCTTAAAGAGAAATAATGTTATAAAATTAGAAGTCACTATTAATATACGAGATACTTATAGACCTACATCCAAACGAGTTTTTATTAACTCCTCATTTTTGGGTTGTTTGTTTGGCATATTTAGGTATGATTTAGCTTTAGGATTTAATAACTTCTCCTCGAAAACTTACATTTAAATGAGTTTTTAATTAACTTCTCATTTTTACTTTTAAAAATAACTCTCATTTCTAATCATTCATTTATAACTACTCAATCATTTCTAACCACTCATTTTTAACTACTTATTATTAATCGTTTCTATTTTAACTACTAAAAATAACTACTCATTTAAATCTACATCCAAACAAGATTTTGACTCTAACTCTTTTACACAAAAACTACATTCAAACGCATTTTTGCCTACAACTCTCAATTTTAACTACTCAATATAATTTTTTAAGTTAAATCCTACCTAAGTATGTCAAAAAAACAGCCCCATAAAGTATATGATGAGAAAGATTATTATAAATACGTATTGATCTCTATCAAAGTAAGTATATAATAGATTTTTTTAAAAAAAAGTAAGTATATATAATATGTTTGAGAAATTGACCTGATATATTGTTTTCCTCGAAGTCTCGAGATTAAAATTTCCATATCATATTTGTTAGAAAACACTCTCCAAAACAAAATTGAAAAAAGAGAGAAAAAAAAAAGGAGATTCTTGACATGCATTCATCCATGGCAGATGTAGTAAGAGAGCTGATAAATGTGAATCCAAACCTCGTAACGATGGCGAGCTCGAACGGGAACTTGGCGCTGCACGTAGCTAGCAGCAAAGGGTTTAGAGAGATAGGGTGGACATTGCTACAACGCGATGCGAACATGGCGATGCAATACAACAACAATGGCTATACGCCGTTGCATTTGGCCGCCATGAACGGTAGAGTTGCAGTTCTTGAAGACTTCATGTCCATGGTGCCTACCTCCTTTTACCAATCCACCAAAGAGGGAGAAACTGTCTTCCATCTCGCCGTTCGATATGGCCGATACGACGCCTTTGTTTTCTTGTTCCATGTCTGCAACGGATCCAATCTCTTGACTGTTCGTGATCGTTACTGTAATACTGTGCTCCATCTTGCTATTAGTGGACAGCGCCATGAGGTAAGTTTAACTGCCATCTGTTTGATAACTATTTCTTTTTTTGAAAGAAAAATTAACTTATAATTACTGTTCTTTTATAGTCTTCTCAATTTTGTTATTTACTTTTTATCTCTATTTTACAAATTCGAGTAAATTATTAAATAGTTTAATGTCAATAAACATTTAGCACAATTCTTATGATATATAATCTATAAGTAATGAGTTCTAATCATTTCTCTTAAATATGGTTGATTTTAAGAAAAATAGAAATCCCTTTTCATAACTTTTTATTTTTTGAAATTTATTTTTATACAAAATTTTTACGCTCTTAAAGAAATATTTGAATTTTAACTAAATTCTAAAAATCAAAATAAGAATTTAGGAGCAACTATTTTTATTTTCAAATTTTGATTTTATTTTTAAAAATATAGCTAAAATGTAGCGCTTATGTAATGTTTTAGTGGCCTAAAAAAGTTTTGGAGAATTCAATTTACATTCCAACTATATTTATTGAGATGCGCACAAACTAACCTAAAAATGTAATTGGGTAGATTATATTGTTGATCATTATTTGTAATGACCAAACACAAATTCGTTGCAGATAGCTGAGTTTTTAATGAGAAAAACAGGAGTGGAAATAAATAGCCGAAATTACAAAGGACAAACCGCCTTGGATATCCTGGATCAAATCCAATGCACCCCAGAAAATCGCCGACTCGAAAAACTACTTACAAAATACGGCGGCCGGAGATTCGCCGACGTTCAATCTCCGTCGCAATACAACACCAACGCCGGCGCCTCCCCGAGCTCCTCCTCCTGGTGGAGCCATGTGGACGACAAAAGCCAAGAACTCGACCCGACCGACATCCGACCCGACTCCAAAAACGCCGATCTTTTCTCCAATAAATCGGAGCCCATGAAATTACCGTTAAACCCCCCGATTTCAACCGACTTAAAACACTCCCCCGCGAAACGACGCCGTGCCAAGATCTACACGGAGGCCATCCAAAACGCGCGAAACACCGTCGTTTTGGTCGCGATTCTAATCGCCACCGTCACGTTCGCCGCCGGCATAAACCCGCCCGGCGGCGTGTACCAGCAGCAAGACGACAAGAAAAGGAACGAGCTCGGGAAGTCCATGGTGGGCGACACGTGGGCGTTCAAGATCTTCATGGTGTGCAATGACGTGGCGCTGTTCACGTCCTTGGCGGTGGTGATCGTGCTGATCAGCGTGGTCCCGTTCCGGCGTCGCCCGCAGATTGTGGTGGTGTCGGCGGCGCAGAAGGTGATGTGGGTGTCGGCGGCGTTCATGGCGACGGGGTACGTGGCGGCGATATGGGTTGTGGTCCCGCAGGGGAAGTGGGTGACGGAGGTGGTGGCGGCGGTGAGTGGGGGCATTATGGGAATTGTGTTTATTGGATTGACTGTGTTGATGATTGAACACCATAGGAATAAATCAAAGAAAAGGAGAAGAAGAAGGGAAAATAAAGGGGAGGAAGATTCCATGGAAATTGAAAGTGTAAATTCAGATATTGAGAATATTAATATTTGTAAAAGAGGATATCGCTCTTTCTAAATCCCAATATTGTTTATGTAATATATTCTTTTTTTTTTCTTTTACCATAAGTTTATTAGTAGTTACTTTCATGTAAAAAAATTAAATTAAATATATCAAATTGAATTTAGTCGCTTCTATTTCACTATATTTTCAAGTTGAATTTAGTACATAAAAGAATTTGATTTTTTTAGCATTGTTCGGGTTAATTATTTCATTTTCGTTATTTTTGAACTATAAAATGTGTTTTAAAAGCTTGATTTTGCAGCATTTAACACGAATTTCAGAGGGTGAAAATGACATATTCAAAATTCATTTTAGATGGAACCCTCCCTTAAATAGGGGTCAATTACAGTTCAGGAAAGTTTAATTAATAGTGGTTAAGCCTAACTAAAATACTAAGTAGAATTAATAATCTGTACAAGCTAAAAATAGATCTTTACTAATCTAAGGACTTCAAGACGACGAAAGCGCTTAAACTAGAATACCCTTCAAAATATTTCGGTGTCACAGTCTAAGAACTGGTTAGTGGTGCTCTGGGTATAGGAAAGTGAAGCTCCAATTTCCTGATTTTCAAAAGAAAAATAGTTGATTGTGCGATTTAATTTCTTTTTATTAAAAAAAATAGTTTATTGGTCTCGAATTTTGTAATATTCAACCGTCAAAAAACTTTTTATTAGAACTCAATTCTAACTTTTAGGGGCTACTTTTTTTATCTATTTAAGGAGGATTTAGCTTAAGGAGTTATATTGAATAGTTAAAAATTGAGAGTTGTAACAAAAAACTCGTTTGAATGTAGTTTTGTGTAGGAGAGTTAGAATCAAAACCTTGTTTGGATATAAATTTAAAATGATTTGTTATTTTTAGTAGTTAAAAAAAATTATTAAAAATAAATTGTTAAAAATAAATTATTTTGATTGATTTGAAATAAATAATTAAAAGTTAGTGGTTATAAATGATTGAATAATTATAAATGAATAAGTAAAAATTAAAAGTTAAAAATTAGAGTTATTTTTAAAAGAAAAAATGATTGAGGCTGTTTGGTGTTGACTGTGCCAGCTGCTGGCAGCAATTTTTTTTTTTATGTGAAACGCGCCATTTGGGAGGAGGAGAGATGGGCGGTTCATGTGGTGCAACTCCAATGCCCCACGTGGCCACTTTTTTTTTCTTCAGCTTCAAATTCTTTTTCATTTTTGTTTTTCTAATTTGGGTTTTCAATATTTTTCATGTATTTCGCTTTTTTTCTTTTAATTTGAGTTAATTTTTTTCCAACATTTTTATAATAAATATTTTAATTTTATTTTGTTATACTATTATTAATAAATATATAATATATGTTTTTTTTGGTATTATTATTTTATTTCTTTTTTACGCTAATATTTTTCTTTTCTTTTTTTTTTTGCTCGATTCCTTTTTAATTTTCTTTTTGAATATTTTTGTTTTCACACTTTTTTTATAAAAAATTATTTATTAAAAAAATAATCATGATATTTTTCATTTTATTATTATTATTATTATTATTATTATTATTATTATTATTATTATATTCTATTTATTTATCCAATATTATTATTTAGAAAATATATTAAGTAATTTATTTTATAACTTGTAAATATATTTTTATGTATATAATATCTTTAATTTAAATTAATTAGTCGAAAACTATCCTCATAGGAATAGTATCATTTTTTAGGTTAAAAATAATAAAAAAAATTTAATGATTTAATATAATAAATTTATAACTAATTAATTAAAATTTGTCACAAAAATGAACATTAAAAAGGCAATATTGTAAAATAAAAATGAAAGATATTCTCTCCAAAAAAAGTGAATGACGCAGATTATAAATGAAAAATATCTTTAATTTTAAAGAAGTTAATTGAAATTTTTTTTGTTAAAAAAAAATTTCTTTTTTTAATTATTTAATATTAGTAATTTTCAACTAATTAATTAAAGAGTATTCTCATTAATAATATTGTATTTTTATAATTTATTCCATTAAAAGTAAATTAAATGATTTTATTAAAAAAAAAAAGTGATATTATCAACAAAATAAATAAATAAGATGATATTATTTTTTAGGATAATAAGATAATATTATTATAGAAAATAAAATGTATTCTTACTGAAAAATTTAAAAATATAAATAAAATAAATATGTCCAAAAAAATAATTTTAAATTTCAAATGATAAATAAATTAAGTGAAATTATAAATTATTAAATATTAAACAAATTTATAAATATCACATCATTAAAAAAAGTAACCTACCTCATTTATAACCCACCGATCTAAAAATCACATCTAAACGAGTTATTAACAATCACTCTTCAAAACACCGTACGAAAAACTACATCCAAATGAGCTATTAATAATCACTCTTTGAAACACTCCTCTAAAATCTCATCCATACAGCCCCATGAAAAATTAGTAATAGTTCGTTTGGATATAGGTTTTCGTAGAGAAGTTAATAAATCATAAAACTAATCCTACCTAAGTAAAAACTTGTTTGAATGTTATGAATTTATTTTTCTTTTTCTTTTTTTGAGATGCAAAATTATTTTATTCTCTTAGTCTAATTCTCAAACTTTAACTTTAGTTTTTCAATATAATAAAAACTATGATCGAAATATCAAATTAATTACGACTTTTTTAAAATTGACATATCGTGGAATTTTGAAATTTTTTCCTTGCAAATTTTCAAGAAACTTTGTTTCCTAAATTTTATATTTTACACATTAATTCTGAAATTTAGAAAAAGAAGCTTTTGGATAACAATGATAAGCATTGGAGGTACAGGTTTTAAATTGTAAATTGGAAAATGACAAATAATAGAAATTAGTCAGTGTGAACTCTCTGAAAAATAATAGAAATTAGTCATGTGCATTCCTGGAAGGAGAAGCTCAAATGATATGATTATGACTTTCAGTAACATTATTTGATTTGGTAGAAAAAAATCTTCTATACTTTTTCTACACCATTTGTTTGTTTCTAACAAGATTCTTAGGGGGCACCGTTTATGTTAGTGTACGTAATTGAGTTATTATAAATAGTGGGTTATAATAAACGATGTTTGAGGTGCAAATAGGAATTTTGATGAATGGCGTGTTTAGATCTTGGATACAATGGTTCCCCGTTTACATGGTCTAAAAGGTGTTCTAAATCACAACCTGAGTATTTTCGTGATCGTCTATCCAGCAGCATCTTGAGTGGGGTTGGTTTGATCATAGAGCTATTTGTGGCTTTTTCAAGACATGTGAGGAACATTAGTCAACTATGGAACAATATAAATTGCAGGTTGAAAATTGTTGGAATTCACCGTTGCAACCTTGTACTAATGTGATGAGCAAGGTATTGAATTGGAATTTTTAAGCTATTTTCATTCCTCATCAAATCTGTGGTTAGTTTATTGAAGTATGGTCTCAACAGTGTTGTCTAATCATAATGGGACTGTTTCGGTAAGGGATTTTAATCATACTAATATTGTTCTTATTCGGAAAACAAAGCATCCTAGTATGGTTTCTGATTATAGACCGATAAGTTTATGCCACATTTGAGGCTGATTACTGATAATGTACTGGTTAGTTACGAGTGTGTTCAACACATATTAAACTAGACATGAGCAAAGCATATGACCGTGTGTAATGGGGTGTATTCAAGTATTTATGGACTGTATATCATCTATTATCACCGTATTTATTTCTCCTATGCACAGAAGGTTTATGAGGATTGATTGAATCTGCTCACGCTTAGATTTTTTTTTAGTTTGCAAGGCCAATGGTGTGGAGGCTAATATATTCAAATGTTAATTTATTATCACAATACAAATTGGCTTCTGGCCAAAGGAAAATTCATGCTCTTTTGCCTACTAAATATGTATTGTATTGCACCCATGTTAATGTAAATCCTAAATGTATTTATTTTCTTGTAGTTTGTCTGAGCAGGTGTGGCAGATTATACAGCTTCCCTTGATGATTGATAATGATTATATGACGATTGTCTTCCCCAATTCTCGATGGATGTTGTTAATCATTTGACTGAAAATGATGGCCCATTTGATAATCATTTTGTTTTTTGTTTTTTAAATTTAAGCCTACAATAACTATTTCACCATAACTTTTTTCCTATTTAGATAGCTACATCTTCCCTATTTAGATAACTTTTTTTTTTTAATTTTGTTTTTAAGGAAAGATGGATACATTGTAGGAGAGATGGAGCACATGGTAAAAAATTTGAGTAGAAATAAGCTTCAATTTCAAAAACGAAAAACAAAAAATCAAATGGTTATCAAACGGGCCGAAATTACTCGACTTTGTATCACTTGACTCTTTGAATTGTAGCCCTTTGGGCCCTTCTATTTCCTATATATAATGGACTTTAATTTTTAGATGAAATAAATATGATGATTTCTTCAAAAAAATTAATTGCACATTTTATTCATCTACTCTAAAAATTAATTGAGGAGGATAGGGTCCGATCTTGAAAGGTAATGAGATGGTAATCACTTTCTCATTTCTGAAATCTTCCATTCTTTCTCTTAACATTCTCACCGTTTTCATCTTCTTTATCCTCTTCTCTCCTAATCCGTGTCAAGACCAAAATGGACCATTATTGAAATGCCATTTATAGAAATGTTTGATTTTGAAATATATGACCAAAATGAAACTCCAATCAAATGATTCTTTTTTCTTTCTTTCTTTTTTTTTTTTTTTTTTTTTTTTTTTTTTTTATGTATTCCCATTATCTAGACTACCAAAAGTATATACTCCTAAAAGTGATTATCTAAAGTAAATTAAATTACGAAACAAAGCACTGCCGTAGAGGCATTAGATTCAACTAAAAAGGCTACATGTTCAAGACCTCTCCCCCATCCCAAATGTTGTTGAATTAAAAAAGATAAGCCATAACTGTTATAATTACTCTATCATTCTAATGACATAGAAAATAGGGCACTTCAAATAGACATTGTATCAACAATATATAATAGAATCAAATCAACATTAAGAAAAAACCAACAACAAACAATAATTAGTCCAAAACATAAAAATAGTTGATCAATAAGCTTAAAAGGAAATCAAGAACAATCCAAGAACAGCAGCCATGAGCAATAGGAACACCGGCCCGGTGACCGGAACTGCAGCTCCAGCATTGTGGGAGAATGGCGGAGGGGCAGCATCGGTGCCGTAATAAGACTCGGGTGGAAGAGACGGCGGGGAGACGAAGAGATGCGAGGACATGACTTCGACGAGCAAGCGCTGGCCGTGTTTGCAGTGATCTGGGAAGCCGCTAATGAAGAAAAAGGAGCCTGCCCTATCAAGCTGTATAAGGCCTTTGCCATTGTTGAAAGCCAGTATTGGATTGCTTGAATTGCAGTGATAATAATCCCATTTTTCCACCATCAAAACTGAATCATTCTTGTACTCGAAAGCTACACCTCAAAATTAAATAATAATAAAAAGAAATAAATAATTTGAACTTACCGTGATATTATTTTCTCATATGAAACATATGTAATGGAAACAAAGAGTAATAAACAAGAAACACACAACTCTTAAATAGAGCAACAAAGAATAGTTTTTTTTTATACTAAAAAATATGTATACATAGTTCCTTTTTTAAAAAAAAGCAAATAATTATACATAATCTTGTCCTTCTAACTTTTACCATTGTAATTTTAAACATTAGTACATATTAATGTGTCTAAATATATTTCTACATTTTGAGTATATATTCTCATGAAAATTTTACTCAGAAGGAGGGGAAGAAAAGGAAGGACTTACAGAGAGAATCTCCGATTCGAAAGCGGTTAGCAGAGGCCCAGTAAGTATAGAATTTAGAGTTGTTGGATGGAGGAACTTGCCAACCCATCTCGCCAGCGACTTTGAACTCGAAAGCTACGGCGGCGGGGGCCAGAATTGCAGTGAAAAAGATGAGCATAATAACAATTTTAAGTTTCATTCTTCAAACTTGGAACTTAAAATTGGCTTTGAAGACTCAAAGAAGTTAAGAAGCTGATATATGTTTAGAAATATAAGGATTGTGTGTGTTTTCTTTTTATTTATAAACGAAAGTGAACCAAAAATTATGGAGAATTTAGAGAAAGTGGGCAGTTGGGTTTTAAGGTTTTGAACGTGGGCAGTTATTCAGTTATATTGGCGACTTATTTGAAAAATCACGTCGTTTTGTTGGAACCCATCTGATTAATACAGCCTTTTGGTTGGGGGCCTTCACCCATGCAAGAATTCAACTCTCAATGGCCCATATGTAAAATCACAAGATAGAATGGGAATTAGAAGAAATAATTAATTAATACATGGATGAAACAAAATAAAAGGCAGTGCACAAAATGGATACAATTTCTTTTTCCAAGTTTAAGAGGAGAAGATTCAAACCCAAGAGAGCTATTATTCTTGTTGCCAAGGATGTTTTGGATTTAAATCTACACCTCAAGTTTAGCATTTTGAGCTTATTTTTTAAATTGAGTTTGATCGATGAAAAATATTTGTCATTGAACAAATCTCTCAAAGGTCCCAAAAGGCTCATCAGTTCATCATTTACAACATTTGGTACTTGTTATTGCTAGCCAACAACGATTATCAGAGTAATAAACAAAAATCAACTACAGCTTGGGAATGATTCACCTGAAATGGTACAGCCTATCAATGGAGAAAAAGGTCTGTAAAATTGACAACTTTGCAAATACACATTTCAAATGCGGTAAATTTTGAACAGAAACTGACAAATATTCACCTGTCTGCTGTCCAACTGATCGACCAGATTATCCGACTCCATCGTGCGATTCATGGCGGGAAAATGACTGGAAGAACCGGTCTCTAGCAAATTTTCGAACCGGATCTCAACATTTTAGAAGAGACCAATGGTTTTTTTGGGGAGTCATGTTTATGAGCTGTTGCTGCCTACGGCTATTTTCTTTTGGTTTTTCAGCATCTCCTCCTGAAACTTGGTCCGTTTGGCGATTCGAATGTCGATGATGCTTGGAGGCATTGGCTTAATCGAGCCGTGCAACTCGACCAGATGGAGGAATTCCTCTTTTGTTAAACTTTTCTTTTGAATAAGCTCGTCAACCACCGTATCCATGAGCTTTCTGTTATGTTGCAGAATCTAATGCATGAAACAAGGAGAATAAAATATGGTGTTATAAGAGGAAATTCGTATAATTGTTCCTATACGACATCTCTTTACAAGTTCCAGTACCTCTTTTGCACGCTCATAGCAGATGTTCAATATCCGTAATGCTTCCAAATCAATATCCTGTCATGTCAAGATCCGTCACATAAAGCTAGATAATGGCAAGCCATATATTCAGAAGTTTATTCCCGACATTTGCAAAGTTTAATTTTCTTCTAAATGCAAATTTTAATATAAGAAAAACGACGGGCCAAATAGTGGAGGGGAAGAAGGTAGGAAGGGTCACTGACAATTGAGCTCGCTTTAGATTAAAATTATATATAAATTTAAGATTTTAGTTCTCTCTCATTTGTTCTTTTTGTTTTTGATATCCATGTCTAAACTAGTTTACGCACACTTCGACTATCACCTGACTCTACAACATTTGAATGTCAAAGAAACTCGTAAGAAATTAATTTCTAGGTAGATGGCCATCAACCACTAAATTCTCTCCTTTATTCTTCAAAATTGCAAAATCAAAAGATTAAATATATAAAGTTAGGACGTATCATTTTGCCCCCTAAAAGTTTTTGACTCCAACCCCTCAGACCAAAGAGGGCGAAAATTTTAACCAGAGTCCAATTTTTTTATGAAAATAAAGGAAAAGATGTATGGGACGTCACTGAGGCCACAAATGACGCAAACCACATTAAGGTATGTGGTTATGATATGTAGGCTCTTATCTTTCTTCTTTTCGCATATATGATTCTGAGTTTACATCAACTATGAACTTAGAAAGGATAGTTTTTACTTTTTGATGTCCGTGACTGTTCGGACTAGCTTGCACGCACCTCGACTAATGTCACGGGACATATCGCCTCACTCTACAACATTTGTATGTCAGGGAAACTCGTAGAAAATTAATTCCTAGGTAGGTGGCCACCATGCATTGAACCCATCACCTTAAGCACCCCAAGACCCTCTTTGACTACTTGAACCACTCCATAATGGTTTACAAATGATAGTTTAAGTGTTGAAATATGTTAAATCACCTATCAACAAAAAAGTTTAAGCTGATGGGTTAAGGTAAATTTGATTATATCCACCAACATTCCCTCTTGCATGTGGACTTAGAAATTTGAGAAATGTCTTATAAGTAGAATTCAATTTTAATTGGGGAAGAAAATGACTTGACAGGGACTTGAACTCATAACCTCATTCTCTAATGTCATGTTTTTTAGATTACAACAATTGGGAGTGGGGGGATTTGAACCCATCACCTTTTGGTCATTGGGTGTACAATAATATCGTTGAGCAACTGCTCTTATTGACATTCTCTGATGTCATGTTGAAACACGTTAATCACTAATCAACCCAAGAAGAGCTTATGGGTTAGAGTAAATTTAATTATATCGAGGGTCGAGAAAAAAACTTACATTGATTCGATCAGCAGCCCAGAAGTTTGTCACTCCATGATGCTTCTCGGAAAGGCCTCCAAGAACAAGGGTCCTTGCAGCTGATCTAGCATTGTCAGCTGTTTCAGCCCAAATTGTACTCAACTGTATTTCAGAATAGATTGCACTAGCTTAGACCAACAATTCAAGAAAAGAAACTGCAAGGGGATGCGGAGTTTTGGAAGAGAATAAGAAGTTGTTCCAGGCAGCAAGTGCCATGAAAGTTCACCGTTTAGCTATTATCCATTACCCCGCAGATTTCACTAAAATGACAATGAAATCCTAAATACATGCTTTAAACATAATTATCTCTCCCGAAAAATAAGCAGTACAAAAAAATTGTGAAACTGCAATTACAAAAAAGAAACCGCTAGCATACCTAGCATTTATACAACTGAGGTCAAGGTGGGTAATTTTTTTTTGAGTTCAACAACCATCGGGAGATTTAAACACATAACCTACCTCTAAGTCTTGGTCATAAATACACATTATATGCTTGAGCTATGCTCTCGTAGGCAATGTGACTAAAACATTTTCCATTTATTTAGCTTTTGTATTATACTTCAATCGGCATTATTATCTAAATCCAGCAAACTCAACAAAAAAAAAAAAAAACAAGTCCAGTATGTTTAGAAGAGGATTTACACTACGTGTTGGAAAGAAAGTTGTAACATAACTTGCAATGCGTCTTTGGAAAGTACCTGATCTTCCCCATACCAAAGCTCATCTGCTGCACGTGGTGCTAGTTGAACAGTTATATGGTCCAAGAGGGACTGGCGGCTGCAAGAAACCATATGAGTAAGAAATACAAGATGAAATTGATACAGGTTTTTTAGGCACAATGAAACGGAAACTAATGTGAAATACCCAAAAAAAGGATTAATGAAGGTAGACAAATTTTGAACAGATAAACAGCGCGGTAAAAATAACTTGGACGGCAACTCATGAGAACGTACCCCTCTCTCAGTTTAGCTACTCGTAAAAATAATTACCACTCGCACAAAGTGTTTGAAACAGGTGAAAGAAGAGACTAACTAAAAAATATATAAAAATAGAAATACGTCTTACGTGAGCATTCCTTCATTGTACTTTATGGAATTCATTTTCATTCGTACATAGCCCAATTCCCTACCAGCTCTAGGTGCAATAGTGACCTGCATCAGATACAGTCATGTCCAAATTATTAGAGTATATTGCATGCATCAAGTTAAAACAACAGCATATAGAATTCAGAATATTGGCTTAGAGGCAAGCAGAAAAATCAATATAAAGAGTTTTCAATAAGAAAGCCATATTTTGAAAACATTATACTCCAGGTATGTGGTCTACTATTGTTGCTAAAGTGATGTAGACGCTGAGTGAAGCAAATTTGATTTAAATACTTGAAGTGTCGTTGAATATTGACTTTAGGAGACCGGGGACTCAATCATATGAGTTATTTCAATAAGAGATCCCACAAGAACCCCCGTTATTCAAGTGAAAGTGTTGATGCAAAAGTTTCAAATTGATCCAGAATCATATGCAGTGCTTCCTAATATTAGTTATTTAGTTCAATCTACCCCAGAAATATACAATATAAAGACGGTGGATAATTCATAATTCTAGTGCATGAGAAAAAAAAAACACAAAGGGAAGTAGAGAAGTTTATAATTAAGATCATACAAATTCAATATTTTTAAGGTCAGGAAAGTTCACGGCTACAACAGCCATTGCTGCTTCATTAATGGCCACTTGCTTCCATGTCTCTGGGCTTCTTTCCTTCCTATCCAACATTCCCCTTTCTTCTATTTGAGCAGCTTGCAATAAATCATCAGTTGTAATCTGCACAAATGACAAATCAAAGAATCTCTTTCTCATAATAGGATAGGAATCCTAATATCATAAAAGAATGGAAGAGAAAAACATTATGGCATAATTTCCTCGCAGCG
Source organism: Sicyos edulis (assembly GCA_036507275.1). Lineage (NCBI taxonomy): Eukaryota > Viridiplantae > Streptophyta > Magnoliopsida > Cucurbitales > Cucurbitaceae > Sicyos > Sicyos edulis. The sequence goes on along the minus strand of CM071852.1, from coordinate 11,087,124 downwards.
GTTAATTGGAAGATATAGATGGACCAAAATGATCGACCCTCAAAGATAAGGGGTGCTCTTCCAAACTCCTTTGTTGATTCCTTTCTTATCTAGCACTATTTTGGAGTAAACGGTCTCAACCATTTCGTAGTTATACACTCAGTGTCTTAACCTCAGTGGCAATGCTTTCTATCATTTTGAGATAGACTTATTAATATTTTTCATAAATCAACGAAAAAAATGTGTTTCTTATAAAAAAATAATAATAATAGGAACTGATATCTAGAAAAAAGACTAGCATCTTGTTAAGAAATATTAATAGAGAAAAATTAGACATTAAATTAAGATATTAGGAGGGCATATTTGTCGCTAGTGAATATCAGGTTCAGTGAAAGGAGGCTAAAAATTGAGTGAGGATTAGAGATTGAAGGATTTTGGAGATTTGAGTGAGGTTTAGAGATTGATGGAATTTGGATGCGTTTTTGAAGGAATCCAAGCTTCTCAGGGTGATTGGGTATTGTAATAATCTTTTCTTATTCTATTATGTCCTTTCCTATTGTAATTCCCTGACCCAAATTTTCAAATCCACTAAAAGTATCATTCCTACTAGACGCAAATCCACTATAAGTATCATGGTGAAAAATATGTCTCCATCTTATTAATCAAAATAAAGCAACTATGCAAGATTGCGTTCAGGAGAAAAACACTAGCCATATGAGATGGCACTCTCTTCTCTCCCCTTTCCTTTCTCCTCTTTCCCCATCCCTCGATGAAGCCATCTGTCCTTTGTACTGATATTCAAAAAGAAGTATAAGCCCTAAGGCTTACAAAATACTCAGCCGATTTGAGAGAGCTGGCAATATCTCCTTCATTGCTAAGGAGGTCCAAAACTATCTAAAAACTTGACATTATCTATACACTACCTTTTTCCCTTCTAACAGGCAGTACTACAGAAACATTCCATTGCACGCACGACGCACCATTCCACTAACTTTCTAACTAACTGGTCTCCTTAGAAAAGAGTCTCTTGCCCTTCTTGCCTTTTCATTGATACAGACAGTGTTATGATTGGGGTCTAGCACCATCCTTCAGCCAAAAACTTTTTGCCTCAATGGTTCCTACACCACTTCAATATCGACAAAAGAACCCTTTTCTCTTGAAAATGCCCAATAATCTCAGGCTATTTTAGATTTACTGAATCCACACATAAGTGATACTGTGGATGAAAACTGCAAAGTCTTTTGAAAGGCTCAAGAATTTCACATTTGTTACATACCTACCGGTAAGCTCCCATGACCACATTGACCCTCCTTTAAGAATGCGCATGCCTTTGCCTAAAACACTGGAGCCATAATTCCTAGAAAACAATCAACATACAGGGGACGACTCTCTGGTGGAGGTTGATGTGGAGGAGGATTCGGTTATTGATCCAGTTTTGCTTTTAAGTTTTACCTATTATTTTTTTAGCAATACTTGAGTCCTTGCTAGTAAGGACCCAACACATACTTACTCACCTTTATGGCCACACATTTTTCTTTTTCTTTACCCATATTTTTCTAAACTAAAAAATTTGTGGCTATAAAAAGATGGGAAAGTATGGCTTGGGGTAAGGACCCAAGTATTGCTCTTATTTTTCCTTGGCTAACAAAAAATGGTTTATGCATTATGATAGATAATGCCATTGAACAGCAACACATCAACCGTAATAAAAAAGAAAACATATTCAGTGAGCTACAAAACCTTAATACCTCAGAGAACTTTAACACAATACAGTTTCTACAAGAAGATTGGAATCAAGTCCCACAAAATGAGTTATCCATCGACTCCTTTTTGGTTTTAGGTCATTTATTGCTTTACAAATTATCCTTTGAAGAGTTTTGAAAGGGAACACATCCCATGCAAATTCTCTCAGTCTCAATCATCTAAGCCAGAATCACACAGATCATGAAAAAGATCTAGATTCCAACATAATCCCTCAAGTGTTTTTGGCACACCCTTTTGGGCATTCTCTGGTATCAATCCTTTTAGATACGATGGCTTCTTATTGGGCTTGTTTTTTTTTAACTGGACTTGTTATAATCATTGGTTTTTAGATGGTGATCTTACTTTTTAAAATATGAGTATTGTTTTACCCATAAATCTTGTAAATAATACTATTGATTATTATTTTAAATGCGTCTTGCTTCACTGAGGCGATGTTTTTTGTCGACTCTCGTCTTTAGGAGATTAAGAAGTTTGCCACTCTAGTCTAGAGTGACTTACACTTTGATAATGCTGTTAACACTAGACACATGGTACTCTTTCACTCATCAATGATTAAAAAAACACTAACCAGATTCTCGATTAACTCAATATGATGACATATTGGCAATTTTTTGAAAAAATAAATGACAGTAGTATCATGCCATTGCGTAGAATAGTACCTCAGTTCTGCTATCACGGATCATATTTAAAGCAGCAACCTCGACTATGTTTGCTAGCTCTGCACCAACCATTCCATCTGTCATACTCGCAACAGCCATATAATCAACGTCTTCAGCCATAGGTTTCTTTCGTGCATGAACCTATAATCATAGAAGAAACATACGAGTCTCTGAAACTCATCGTGTTGATTGTTTACTAACTATCACCGGAGTATGGAATCAATAAAACAGCACCATGAGAAGGAAATGAAAACTACATGACCTTGAGAATTTCAACGCGACCAATAAGTCCAGGCTTGGGAATAAAAATCTTTCTGTCAAATCGTCCAGGTCTAACTAGTGCTGGATCAAGAATATCTGGCCTATTAGTTGAAGCAATAGTGATCACCTCCCCCCTGCCTTCAAATCCATCCAAGCTGACAAGAAGCTACAATAAATAAAAGCAACAGCAACACAGACCATTAAGCACAAAGCAGGACTTCACAATAGCAAAATTGATAATTCTAGCATAGAAACCTGATTAAGTGTAGCATCGCGTTCTTGCCCTCCAGAACCTTTTATCAAACCACGTTCCCTTCCAACAGCATCTAGCTCATCAATGAAAACAACTGATGGAGCCTACCATAAGCATAACCAACATATAGCACTGAGTATTGAAGACAATGTTAAAGATGCCAGAACATTGTTTTTACATTATACCATATGAATTGGAAAAATTAGAACAAGAAAGTGAAAAAAATTATAGGTACAGAAATAAGAAGTGGAAATATGAAACCGGTTTAGAGTTAGAAATCATATATTACATTAACGAAGCACCACCAAGACAAGAGTAGCATCAACCAGAGAATTTTAAAAAAACAAAATAGAGCATACGAAGAGAGGCATACATTTTCTTTTGCTTCTTGGTATAGGGCCCTAACACGAGAAGCACCAACCCCAACATATATTTCCACAAATTGAGAAGCAGATATGGAGAAAAAGTTAACTCCTGCTTCACCAGCTACTGCTTTTGCTAGTAGAGTTTTCCCCACTCCAGGAGGACCGCAAAGCAGTATGCCACCTGATAATGAACATTTAAGACAAGAAGAATTTTAATGAAACATATCCTATTACTTTGTGCTTCTGTTGGAAGAAGAAAACTATTCTATTTACCACAGAAAAATACGCATACATAGCTTAATTTACATTAGCACCCAAAGAATTCACATCTGCAGTTCAAACAAACCATTAAAAATAAGGTTCATACTCTAAAAAGTAAATTTTGACCTGGAATCTTTACCCCCCTTCTCCTGTACATTTCTCCATGTGTGAAAAACTTCACAATTTCCTCAAGCTCGAGCCTTATTTTCCCAAGTCCTGCAACATCTTCAAACTTCACATTCACACCTTTCTCAAGATACTCAGGCAGCCTCTTGCCATGTGCCCGACGAACTCGAGCACCCGACTTCATAAATTGCATAGCCATCTTCAAATAAGGATTTTGTTCCCCTTTACCTTGCTCAATATCATCATCCTCACCCTCAATACCTTCATCCCTCTCTAACTCTCGCATTTTCTTCCTCTCCTCTGCTTCAGCCTTCTCAATCTTCAATCTATCCTCATAATCCTTCTTTTGTCTCCTATAGCTAAACACCACAGTTCGATAAAAGATAAAGAAAAATACCAAACCAAGGGCCGTTGCCACATTCGAATCCTGAGCTAAGTCCGCCCACACATTCGCCATATGTTGATAGTTTTTCCTAGCCTCACGAAATGATTCCACCTGCTTCTTCCTCCTTGCATCTTTCTTAATCCTCCTCTCCTCCTCTTTCTTCTGCATCTTCATTGCCTTCTCTATCGTCTCTCTTTCCTCCCTCATTTTCTCCAATTCGTCGGCCTTCTCCATCTTCAACTCCTCTCTTACACGCCTAAGCTCTGCAGCTCTCTTGGATTCCTTTTTGGGTTTCACAAATGAAAACATAAACGCAGGTACCTTCCCTAAGATCCCCAAATATGGAGTCGGCACTTCGGGAGGCTTTGCCGGAGGCGTATAAGCATTGACACAAACAGAATCAATCCCCAACTCATCCCACACCTCCCAAAACCTGCGATTACTCTCCTCAGACGGAACCATCGTTCTCAGCACTCTGGAATCCTCCAAAACCACCATAACCGGCTCCGACCTCAGCCTCAAAAACCCATTAGGAGCTTTAACCACATGCTTAACCTTCCCCTCCCTTTTCAAATCAAGGATTTCAGTGAAGGGAATCCGGTTGGAGACAGGCGGAAGCCCCTGCGACCAGGAAGCCAGCTCCTGCGGCGAGAGCGCTTCGAGTTTCTTGGCGGAGGGTCTCTTAGCTCCGCGCTTCCGTTCTTTGACTTCTTTGGTGGCGGCGAGGGTGGCGGAGAGAGGAAGGGCGGAGGAGATTACAGTGAGGGTTACGGAGAGTTTGAGGAAATTGAGGCTGTCGTTCTTCTTGGAAGGGTCGCCGTCGTCGTCTTCGTCGGGTTGAGAAGCGGATGATGGAGGTGAAATTGCAGAGGCTGTTATGGAGCGACGCCATGATCGTTGGTTGAGGATGCTGAGTCTGGAATTGGGGAATGGGGAAGAAGAAAGAGAGTGGAAGGGTTTGGACGCCATGGATTGAGTGCAGAGAAGAAGATCAATGGAAGAGAAACCCTAAGAGAATGCTACATTGTTGGAAGAGAAGGGGAATTGGGATTTTGCTGTGATACCTTCCTTCATTGTTCATTGCTCTGGATAATAGAGGAGCAATTCAACCAAAATGAATTGTATTTTACTAATGTTGTCATTTCAAAAGTTGGAATTTACTCTCTATACTTTTAAAGATTAAAATTTAGTGCTATGTGATTTTATACCAACTAAAATATAGTTTTTATCATACGAAATTGTTAGACACATTAAATACATATAAATTCACTATTCATACATGAGCGATATGACTTTTTTGTTATATCACTGTTCAAAGTAAAAGATCACGTGTTTCAACAAAATTCTTCTGCGAAAGTAAATAACATTTTAAATCTTTGCACGTCACTTGGATTTGGATTGTGCAAGTATACACAATATTACTATAGCAAGTTTTAAATAAAAAGTACGTGTCATCTCTACAGGGATTTTGTGCAATGTTCATCTCAGTTCTAAAAGCAAGAGTCATGGTAACAGGAGAATAAGGTTGTGATGGTTTTATAGCTATCTTGCGGAAATAAAAATGATTTAACGAAATAATCAAAAGGGTTAAGATGATGAAATGTGCAAGATGCAAAAACTATTGGACTAACTTAATTCAGTTTAAAGGTACCGAAAGGAAGTTAGGTTCGTTTAGAGTATTACATTGCAACAGTGAAGTGTTATAGTGAGAAGCAAATTACTAATTCACCTTAACTTTCGCTCTCTCGAGCTTTAGAATTTTAATAGCAATAGAGCCAACAACACTAGTAAGTACCCCCCTTCTCTAAGTGTTTCTTAAATTGTAAGTTAAAAACAAACCTAATGTTATGTCTTGCAAGATCTTTAAGTTCCTCTCCTCTTGGAATCAGAATGAAACAAACACAATCGGTTGATTAACAGAATGTATTTAGAGTTAAAATAACATGCATTTATAGCTCGACATCTCCCTACCTTTATGCTACAACAAAATACTCTTACTCGTCTATTCCCGATAGATTTAGCTATTCATAATGTAAAATAGATTCAAGGCAACAAGTTCAACAAAATGCATCTACATTCAATCGATGAAATAACGAAGTGTTCGGTAACAATGCTTAAGAAAAAATAATGCAAATACAAGTAGAAGACAAATAGAGTTAAAAGAAGTCTGATCAGAATCACTAAAACAGAGTTAAAAAGAGCTAAGAAGAAGTCTAAAAACCAACTCTAGCAATACTCTGCAACACCAGTTACAAATCGCTACAACTTAAAGTTAAATAGCTGGAAAATGAAACTAACTACTAAACCATTCTAAGAATGTGCGATAAACTAAGAGAACGAGACAGAATTTCAGATAAAACACTCTGGTTTAACTAAGTCTAGACAACGAGGATTTGTATAAAATATTGGTCAGAAATGGAATTCTAAATTGATCTCTCTATAAAAAAAATGGAGGATGTCTTTAACAATGACAAATGTTGTAATTTATATTGCTCCCGACAAAGCTGCACCACGACCTGCTACGCCTGCTTCACCCCTAACATTCCCTACTCCACAATCCGCTTCATGTGCTCCTGTCAGAGCAATTAGAAATTATTGAAATATGGAAATTCAAATTCTCTAAATTGTTCATTTAATAATAAACCCAACACTGGGTTTAAATAGAGTACATGAGATGACCTAATTATAAAAGGAAAGTATAATATCTAATCATAGAAAGGAAAAGATAACTTAATCATAAAAGGAAAATATTCTACCTAGTTACAAAAGGAAAAGATAGAAAATAATATTTAATCTAATCCTAAAAGGAATAAATAATTAAAAAGATGAAAATACAATTTTACTAAAATTAACATAAACCAACACTCCCCATCAAGTTGGATTGTATATAGAATACAAGCCAAGCTTGTAGTTAAATTAATCAGAGTGGATGATGATGCGCCAATTGTGATGATAATGATATTGATGTTCATGCGAGGGCCAATTGGAAATACTGATTGTCATGACTAATTGGGAATACTCATGTCAGGACCGATTGGATGAGTGCTGCTAGGGCCGATTGGATGAGTGCTGTCAAAGCCAATTCGGGAATACTGGTTAGGGCCAATTCGAGTCAGTAGGAAAGGAGATCCAGGGCCGACTCGGAAAAGGAGATGTCAGGGCCGACTGGGAAAGGAGATGCCCAGGCGACTGGGAAAAGGAGATGTCAGGGTCGACTAGGAAAAGGAGATGTCAGGGTCGACTAGGAAAATGAGATGTCAGGGCCGGGGTCGATTGGGAAATGAGATGCCAGGGCCACTTGGGAAAGGAGATGTCAGGGCCACTTGGGAATAGGAGATGCCAAGGCCAACTGGGAATAGAAGATGATGTGAGAAAAAATTCTTTTGAAAAATATGGTAGATTTTTTTTTTAAAGAGAGTAGAATATTGGTAATGAGATTTTGGATTTTTTAGGGTTTTATAAAATGAGAACATAAAGATTTGAAGGAAGGAATTCTTAGAAGATTTGGAGGGAAAGAAGAAGATTTTGGACAAAGATTTGGAAGAAAAAAACACATAGAAGAAAGTGTTGATTTTGGATTTTTTTTTTTTTTTTTTTTTTTTTTTGCTAGGTTTTGAGATGTGGAATTTTTTTTTCTTGATATTTGACGTTTTTTTGTTTAAAAAAAAGAGGAAAATGATGAAGAAGAGGGTGAAGTGAAGGACGATTAGAGAAAAAGTTTACCCAGATCGAAAGTAAAAATTTGAGGCTATGATACCATATTGAAATATGGAAATTCAAATTTTCTAAATTGTTCATTTAATAATGAACCCAACAATAAGTTTAAATATAATACATGAGATGACCTAATTATAAAAGGAAAATATAATACCTAATCATAGAAAGGAAAAGATAACATAATCATAAAAAGAAAATATTCTACCTGGTTACAAAAGGAAAACATAGAAAATAATATTTAATCTAATCCTAAAAGGAATAAATAATTAAAAAGATGAAAATACAATTTTACTAAAATTAACATAAATCAACAGAAATTAACGGATGTAATAATGGCCTCATTTAGATCTTTGGCACGCGTCTCTTCTTAGATATTTTGTACGAGCAACATCTTGCTTTTAAAAGGCTTTGTTATTTCAACGATGCTGGGGCGCATCTTCTCAGTTGGCTCATTAGGAATGCTACAACAAAATATAATTATCAGATCTATAGAATTAAAACTTTGAGATTCACTCATTCATGCACCTTTGCCACAAAAAAATCTTTAAAATATTATCATAAACAGAAAACTATAAGATATTGCGTTTTGCCCTAAACATGATGCTAAAGCAAACTCATTAGCAATTACTTTTTATAACGTAGCAAATTTTTCTTGTGAATTACTCATATGCTCAGCATCAACTCACAATTCTTGAGAATTATCAATTAGTTACTTGATTCATATTTTTGACACATGAATAATTAACTTTTATGTACTTAATTTTCTAATTATTAAAAACGACAAGGATTGTTTTTTTAAGTTTAATCAAATTATAGGAACTAAATTCTATTTTTTAAAACCACGTGGACTAAATTCTATATTTCTTCAAATCATCGAAACTACACTCTAGTTTTTGAAATGATGAGAACTAAATTGAAACTTTCTTCTCACCATAGAAACTAAGTTTATATTTTACCATTTTTTTTTTTTGAATTAAATTTATATTTTACCTTTTTTTTCTTTATTTTTAATTCCATAACATTTTAAATTCTTGACTCGTGCACTTTTGTTAACCTCAGCAATCTTGAGCAGGAATACATATTTAACTTTTTTTTGTTTTTTATCGTAAGCTGATTTGTGAATTTCAAACACTAACCTTAAAAATACATAGATCTCCTAGTTATTTGGTATCTATGAATCTTCTTGTTGATTAATAAATTTAATTTGTATGTCTATATATTATTTAAAACAAATGCTTTTTTTTTAATACATATCGCGAGAGGGGGACAAATACCGATTCTCGAGATAGAACCTGTAACATTGGTGTTAAACTAGTTTTAACCAAATAATAAAACTATTGCACTACTGCTTCTTTAGGTACCAAAATAGTGACTAAAAGAGTTATTGCATGTAGACTTGATTAATTTGTAATAATCTAATTCAACTTCACCGTAGCATATTCGATCTATCTTATTTGAGAATAATAATAGATTTATCTTATTTGAGAATAATAATAAATTTTAGATAAGATTTTTTCATGAATAATAAAAAAAAATAAAAAAATAAAAAAAATTATGGATGTCAAAAAAAAAAGTTAATTAACCAAAATTAAAATAAGAATACTAAAATGTTGGTGGATTTATAATAATGTGTTGGAGATACAACGTTATTATAGTGAATGAATCATAATAGTCTACATTAAAATAAAATAATATTATAACATAAATTTTAAGGTGTACGTTATTATAAAATAGAACCCAAGAACCTATAAGCAAACAATTGTCCAATCCAAGAACCGATTTAACCTAACAAAAACTATAAGACCACAACCCAACCCCACCTAAAAAAAAAACCTATAACCCATATAGTTTGATTTGGATAATCTTAAATGCTCAAGTTGTCGATTTCTTTGTGCCCCTCTATAGTTGAAAAAGGATAAGAAAGGTCAAAAAAAAAAAAACAACATATCTTCATTCGAGTATAGGCACAACTAGCGTTTTATTAGATGTAGTAATAACTAAAGTAAGATCAAAAGTTCAAATCTCAACTCACAAGTTAATAATAATTATTATAAAATTTAAATTTTTAAAAAAATGTAAATACTTAAATAGAAAAAGGATCTACAAGCAAACTATTCCTGAACCATCTCCAATTTGCCAAAAACAAAGAATGATACACGAGGATAGGAATTTCAACCTATTGTCATTCCCACTAGACTTGTTGGGTTGAAGATGATGCACAAAAGCAGTCTCAACAAAGGGGACACAGGAATATACCACATACCCGGTTCCCATATTTGCTGGTTTTTAAGGGCCTAAAAAGTAAAAAAGATTTCCACCATCATGTTCATTTCCTTGTCTCATTTTGTAAGAGTAAGAATCAGAAAAAAAAACAAAAAAACAAAAAAACAAACAAATAAAAACAATCACAAGTATCAGAATTAAGGACTGTGAACATTGTACACAGTTACAACAGGCCTAATCAATGTGTAGGCTCTCAAATTTTTAAGAATATCTTACCACAGAAAATCGATACCGAAAAAGGAGCTAACCTAGACTCCAAACATCAAATCCATGACCTTGGACACTAACGATTTCGATGGCGAAGCAATGGTACCGCCTGACTGCCGTCCATTACTGTTACCATTTTGGAGGTAGGTACGCGCAGGTCCTTTTGATAGAAGGAGTTCTGAGGTTCGAGAAGATACGGGTGGGATAACCATAAATCCAGGATTACTTAACTTTTCATCTAGTGTCTGCCTGTGCATTGGGTCCACTGATTTCACACCAACAATTAGTACCCCATTAATTTGAATGCCATTTTTGTTGAGAGCCTTGTGGGCATCAGATCGGTTCTGCATAAGCAAGAAATGAAATAACACATAAATAACGCAGATAGTTTTTCTAAAAGGTTGAACCTTCATGTTTCATCTAAGAATATCATATCAGTTACATATACTTTTTTTTAGTGCAATATCAGTTTCATATACTTGACATAATATATATGTATATATATCTTTCTAAAAATCAAAACCTGTGTTGAATAGATGAGGTAACTACTCACTATTCACATAAAACGCCCAGCAAGTGTTAAATCTTACAACCTAATTAACATATAAATAAACCATAATAATTATCATGAGTTGGCCTAGCGGTCGCTTCCCTATAAATTAATTTCCTACAAATTTCTCTAATAAATTGTAATAGGGCCACACATTTGTCCCATGATTAGTCAAGATGAAAGTATCCTGGCTCGGACGCTCACAATATCAAATATATATATATATACACAAACCAACGATAATTGATAAGTTCTTTAACCTCATCTTGAAGACGTCAATACCTTCTGCATATTTATTTTCAAACTAAATGAATTGATTATCATGTTCTCAAAATTTACTAACTAGCAACCAAGCCATTCCAGCAATCAAACATAACAACATTGGCCGGAATAGTCTAAAAGAAAAGGAGCATCAAACAAAGAAACCTTAGTCCAATAAAGCAAGAAGGTAAAAACCCATAGATCATTACCTGGTAAAGAATGTGCATCCAATTAGCATCTCTTGGACCAGGAACGTGTTTCAAGATCTCGCCACATTTTTCAAATTCCCTCAAAACTAGATTTGTATCAGCAGGGGAGAATCTGAAGAAAGAGAGCTCAAAATTATACAAACAACATTGGGAACCAATAACTGCAATTCTTCTATCAAAATCAACACATCTGCTATAGCTTATAATAGCAGCTCCATTGAGGTAAAAAAAGCAGTTAGAGGTACTTCTCTGCATGTCAAAAATTGAAGCATACTCGTTCATTACAACAACAACCAAAAAAAGGGAAGTAAGAGAAGCAGTCAGGGTAAAAGAACGGACTCAAAACGCTTCCAACTTGAAGATATTTGATTTCACAGTGATTATTTGAAGCAATGTTCAATCCACAAGAATGCTAAAATGTGTAGGAGTGGAGTGCAAGTGTGTAAGAAAGAGATGCATCCAAAAAAATGGCAAGGCACGACTGCATAAACCATATACAATTAAAACCAATTTGATCATTAGCATCATGATTTAGCAAATTGCAAGATGACCGGAAGAAGAGTGGTCAGCTATTTGACATGTAGATTAAAAAAAACTGTAATCGACGATTCGATGAGGCATAGCGACTCAAAGATGGTAAATGAATCATTCGAATTTCAACTCAACCCACTACAAAAATCTCAGCTAACAATGATGCATGAGAGGGGGGAAAGGGAATACAAAACTCACCCATACACAGTAACCCATTCCTCCTCATTGAGTTTTCCAGCAGGCAAGCAATTCCTATGCACCTCCGGTCTGGCAACTTCTCTTGGGGTCGGAAGTGTGATTAATGCACCAGGTTGAATCACACCCTCAACTGGCGAACTTTTTCCCTTATCTTCTTGCTCACTGCCACCACCTTTTGATGCTGACCACCAATTAAAGCCAGCTGATCCCTGCCGGCTTTGTTGACCACTGATAGGTGTGTATGAAGTACTGGCATTTGACTTGTTTTTCATCGGTGAAGAGAAGTCATGACTTTGCATAGGGGTCCTTGGGTCTGTTTTAATTTCTGGGGAAAGAGGATAATCGGGAATCCCATACTCAGGAGAAAAATCTGAGCCCGAACGATCTTCCAAGGTAAAAACAGGAGGAGGAGGAAGATCCGAGTTTCCAAAATTCTCCCGCCATAAAGCAGATACAGCAGCTGCCTGACCTGGAGTTGAAAATTTCCCTTTTCGCGTAGTAACAGGAGATGCTAAATCTTGATAGAACAATGACTGCCTCCCAGAATTGGGGGTTCTACGAACAGTGTTCATGGCTTAGAAGAGAAAGATAACTCAACTGCATAAAACAAATAATCAGTTCTGCCTTAAATAAAATAACTTGAAAAGGTAAACATTTAAATACTAACTAAACTGCTAAACAATCCCAGGAAAGAACCATCAAATGGTAATAAAATCTCCACAATCATAAACGACATGAGATGACATGAGAGTTGGTGTTTATGAACTTTTAAATTCGAAAAATTGAAAATTTAAATTTAACTAAACCGCTAAACAATCCCATAACAGACCCATCAAATGGTAATAAAATCCCCACAACCACGAACGGCATGCGATGACAAGAGATTTGGTGTTTGTGAACGTTTAAATTCGAAAAAAACAAGGTTTAAATTCGAACTAAACCGTTAAACAATCCCAGAACAGATACATCAAAATGGTGATAAAATCTCCACAATCACAAACAGTCCCATCTAACTAAACCGTTAAAATTCGATCTCATACATCTTCTAACTAGTAAGCTTAATTACAGAACTAGAAGACAGCACAATATAGCTTCCGGAACAAACTCCACCAATACGAATTCTAAGAGAGCAATCTAAAACTTTAAAATAAATAATAAAAAAAAAAAAAACCAGAGACAAGCTAATGATCATAAAATCTAGGCTCATGAAAACTCATGAACATGAACCACACGGTTCATTTCTTACAACCCCAGATTAGCCATTTCTTAAAAATCTAACATCCTCGTCCTCCATTCAGCTGCTGAAATGACGCGGAAAAGATCGATTCAACAGATCTTGGGTAACGAATGGTTCGCCCAATGTGCTGAACTTCCAAAAGTTTACGAACCCAAACGAAAACAACTTCAAATTAACAAAATTTCTTCACTTTCTCAGCCTCGATTCTCCCAAAAATCCCAAAAAAACACACACACGCACACAACACACACAGAAGTTCATCAAACTAAGAAATGGCGATGATAAAATTGAGAAGAGATTAGAAATTCACCTTCAGAAAGTGGCCGAGCTCTGCTTCGAACTGAAGGATTGGATTCGAGGCTCGAAAATTTGATTTTCCGTTTGGGACGAAAAGATTTTGGAATTTGAAACCCTAAACCTCAACTTCGTCCACTGAGGAATACGATTTCGCGGTGCTATTTGTGTTCGTATTGGGACGGAAAATTAAATTCTGTAAATATTAAATTATAAAAGGATTTTTTTTTAACTGTTGAAAAATAAAATTTAGCTTTACCTTTGGAATCTAATTTCAAGTTAATAAAATTAGTAGTTAGATAAAGTTACGATGATTAACTCCACGGTCATGAGTTCGAATTTAGAAATATTTTGCTCTCATTTTATTTTAGAGTAATTGTGCTAGTAAGATTTGTTGGTCTCCCTTTCCTCAATTTATACTAAAAATAAATAAATAATAAAATTATATTGATTAGGAGGATCATTATAATCAATTACTTAATTTTACGTGAATTTAATATAAAAGTTAACTAAATAAATCAGACAAATATTAAAATTAAGTATTATTGAAATGTGAGTAAAAATGTTCAATTTTAAAATTTATGAACTAAATTGAAAATAGGTTTCAAACTTAATGAGTAAAAAGATCATTTTCTCTTAATTATAAAATTGGTTTGTATCATTTGAAGAATAAATATCCAATTTTGGTCTCCAAAATTTTACTGTAATTAAAAATGAGATTAAAAGAATGTTAAAAATTGCATTTTCTCTCACGTATTCAAATCCAATGAGCCAACATTAAAATTAATTCATGCACTAAAATAAAAATATAATTCAAAATTTATGGACTAAAATTAGAATTTTGAAAGTCCACTGTTCACACAAAATTGATGGAGATGATTTTTGCGAAAGTGGTTCAATCTCTATACTATGACTTGATCCTCTGATTCCTCTGATTCATTCTCTCTTAATGGATGTTCTTGGTATGAAGAGTTTGTTCCTCGTATATGGAACTATTTGTCTTTCGAAGTAATTTTTACCTTCGAAACGACGTTTGATTTTCAGAACTGTGGGGAGACCTCAACAAATGTGAATTCCCTCTCTAGTTCCAACAATTTTTCACCCTTTGAAATGAACAGAACTCCTCTATTTATAGAGTTCTCATGCATCATGGGCTTGAGCCCGTATGGGTCTTTAGGCCTGCCCATGGGTCTGGCCTTTTGAGCTTGAATTTCATAGTTCAGTTCACTTGGTTTTGTTTTATTTTGGCCCAAATTCAAGATAAACCAATTTTTTTTTTATTTAAATTAATTTTGAGAAATATTATCCCAAAATTTAATTTAATTTCGCCATTAAATTTGAGATAATGATGTGGCGGCTTGTAATTGGCCGAAATTTCTCCGACAACATCCACAAAAAAATAAAATGAAACAAAACTCAAATATATGTAGATATGTACATGGGATAGGGTGGGGGAATGACTTCTCTGTCCTTGTCCTTCCACAAAAAACAATCTATATCTCTACATAATTCATAATTGTTTTATGGGTATCGGATTCCCTTGCATTAACTTTTTTGTTTTTTGTTTTATTTTCTTTTATTTCTAATCTTAATCTTTATTAGTATTTTTTAAAGATATTTTCAATAATTAATTTTTAATTAGATAGTTAAATGAAACTAGGAAGGTATTCTCATCCTCATTCCGCTAGTTCCATTTAACTCGATGAATTTTCTAGCTTAAACAAGATTCACTATTAAGAGTATGTTAGGGCCCAACGGCAAGGAAAAAATGAACCTCTCTAATTTTCATTCACCAATATTGTTCTTTATTTTTTTTACAAAAGTCACTTCCAAATTATTCTTTAAAGCTATACTTGGATTGGTTTTTTTACTTGTATACTTTTTTTCACTTCGGTTTCATGAACTCAACAAAAAATATTACAATTCAATTGCCATACAACGAATAATATTTTTGTAGCAATATATCATGCCTTACATATTATCAATGTCATTTTAATTAGTGAAGATTTATTCATTACAATTCACATAAGTAGTAGTCCAAACCCTTTCAAAAAAAAAAAAAAAAAACAACAGTTGAGATTAAATAAAGGATGAAAGCATCAAAATGGAGCTGAAACTGGCTCTTTGAACATCTGCAGTTGATTTGGGGAATCAATAGAAATGTAAGAACATTGACATCTTTTTATTCCTTCTTTATTATCTCTCGGTTCTCTTCCTCTTTGAATCATTACGTTCATCGGTTTCAATTGTTCGACCATCTAAACATCATCACATAAAAAAATCACAAAAAGTTGCAGCAAAACCAATATTTTTATGTTGCTCTTTTTAATAGAGTTTGAAAGTTAGATTTTAAAAATATTCGAGAGTCATGTTAACAAGTAGCTTATATTTCTAATTACAAAGGATTTAGTACTAAAATATTTTTTTTATAGTACTAGGATTTGAATATGCAACTCTGTTAATTGAGTCAGTAATAATAAAATCATTTTAATATTTAATTATAAATGCTAGAATCATCCACTACTAAAAATTACTCTTTCAACAAAAAAAAAAACTACTAAAAATTGCCTTAAAACAGGGTTATTTATTCAAAAACCAATCATTTATGATAGCCGTTTAATATTTTTGTTTTTTATTTTTGAAATTTAAACTTACAACAACTATCTTATCAGATGTGTTTTGTTACTTCGATATTTACATCTTACTCATATTTATAAAAATGAAATCAAAATTTGAAAGGAAAAAAAAAGTAACTTTCAAAATTTTGTTTTTGTTTTTATAATTAGTTGGTTAGCATCTACATTCTTTCTTTAAGAAAAAGTGATTACATTATAGAAAAGTTGAAACACATTATAGAAAGTTTGAATAAAAATAAATTGTAATTTTAAAAACCAAATAATTACGGATTATAATTATTATCTCTCCAAAATCACTTATACATTACAAAAAAAATCATAATCATTTGATTTCGACAAATGTAATTTGAAGTCACTCCCAAATTTTTTAAAATATTTTTTTTAATTCAACGACATTTAAATTAGATGGATGTGATTTGAATCTATAATCACTCGATTATCCGTTCATACATCATAATTAAACTCTTATTTGCACCCAATAAAACAATTGTAACCACTTACATCAATCAATACCAGAGAGGCTTGATTGGGTTCCAGCCTTTGAACAACATCAGCAGCCACTTCCTGCAGAAGCAAAAACATACAAAAACAATAATTAAAAAAAAAAAAAAACCCAAGAGCCAAAAAGGGTTAGCTTTTGAAAGGGTTTCTGGCTGACCCTGGCTTGGTGAAGTTGGCCTTGGTTCAAGGTTTTGGGCTCCAATTCAATAGAGCAACGGACATTAGCCTTAGCCATAATAATCAAGGCATAACCTTTAGCCCATTAATATTGCTTCACAAATACACTTCACACCTTTGAATTCAGTCCCTATATTCATTTTCACTAATTTATAGCCACATTATTCAACCATATTTGGTTCTTTCTTTTTTGTAGAATCACGGGCTATTTTGACTTATGAGAGCTTCAAAATCTTGAGGCTGTGAAGAAAAGTTATCTTAATTTTTATCCTCTCTTTTCAGCCATTTCTCGTGGGGGTGCAAAATTTCAACCAATGCTTTAAATCATTGGTCATGTAATTTCCTTGAACCCGAAAAAGGTTTCGATGAAAGTGACTAACACATAGGTTAAGCAGTTGTCATTCAAGATATTAGAGGTTTGAATCTTTAAGTATTGATCTCATAATATCGAGTGTTTGAGAGTTAAGGTGAAAGAAGAGGAAGACGTTGAAGAAGGGAAGAAAATTTTCACTATAGGACCAAGGACATATGGTGGAGGCTCGTAGTGTCACACTAATACAACCTAACATCATTTATATACTAAGGCATAAAATATCTGATCTATATAACCTAATGGAGTACAATCGGCCTTACACAATAACATTAGATATAAGATATATAACATTAATAAAAGTAAGTTATTTCTAGTTTAATAGTGCTAATACTCTTACATCCAAGGGTATGTTTTTTTTTTTTGGACATGAGGAATGGTTGTTAGATTAGACCCCTTGTTTTTTGTCGTAAACAACTACTCATCAAATCCTCTATTAAATTCCACATCAAATTTCATCAAACTTATTTTTTAATCACGACTATCATTAATATTCAAATATTTCTTTCTAAAAATAAGTTTAAGTCTACCGAAAAAATCAATAGCATATTGGCTTGGTTGAAATGAATTGTTTTTAGAAATAAATTATTTCATAAAAAATTATCAATCAATAATAATTTTAGTTCATAAAAAATCTTATTTTTTTAATAAAAAAGTTTCATGTAAACATATTTTTAAAATTATGAAAAATTAATAAGAATAAATTTGCAAATTAAATATAGTAATAAATCAATAATAAATACTAATTTTAGATTTATTATCGTTATAAAGCTTATAATTTAACATTTAAAAGTAAAAGAATCAAAATAAAATAAAATTTAAAATATTTACACCAAAAATGACATTTTAGTATTAGGCAAACGATTTTTTTTTATATATATTTTGAAGTTATGAATATTTTTTTCCTTCTATTCCTTTATTAGGAAACAAATATTTTATTAATATATAATATATTTTGCTTACATTTTTTAATTAGACCATTCTTTTTTAATTAATATCCTACTACTTCCTACAAGAATATATTTTTTACAAGTTTCACATAAAATATATTTTCGGCTACTTCCTTTAAAATTTACATTTTTAACCATTTATCCAACGGTAAATTTAGTCCAATTTTTTTAAATTTATTATTATTTGCTTAATTCAAGTTACTAATTTGTTTAGCAACAAAATATAAAACTAAAAGTTGATTGATAATTTAATATGATAGTATTTTTAATTATTTTAGGGGTGTATTTATGTGTCAATGAACTAAAATTTCATGAATTTAAATTCTTCAATTACTGTTAAACTAAAAAAGATAAAAATGTTTTTTTAGATCGGTTAACAACAATTGAGGTGAATAATTAAAATTTATAAATATTTAATTATAGAACACATAATTGTTGTTATTTACTAATTCAATCACATTTTCAAAAAAAACAAAAAGAAAAAATTTATACCAACCACCTTTAACCTCAATCTTCAACAAGTAGTTGATTACTTCATTATTATTAATCTCAATTCCTAAATGAATAATTAACCACTCCAAATTATTATTAACTACTTCTTTTCCCTTCGAGTCCGTTTCACTTTCTACCTAAAACAAACCTACCAGTCAAATGCATAGAATAGAAATAAAACAATATCTAAAAAATAAATAAATAAAGATTGCTTCAGAATTAATGAGTAAACAGTAACTTATTTCCATCTCAGAAAATGTAAATCTATACCAAATAAAGACCAAAACAAAAGATATTTTCAAAATGCTAATGTGAGAATTTGGTCACAACAATTATCTGCAGCTTAATGGTCAAAAAAATATTTTTTTAAAAGATTATAGATTTAATCTTAAGATAACTATCGATAGATTGAAAGAACAACCACGAGTGAAGTTCTTGTTTGATAGAGAGAATTGGGGATGTTTATTCATTGTGAAAGATGATAAGTGGAGACTTTAAAGTCATACAAAACAATACAACATTATCATTAACCTGCAGCAAACCAATATACAAATTTAGAGAGCTCATTCTACTTGACACTTTAATAGTGACCACCTACCAAAAAATTAATTTCTTATAAATTTACTTATATTTAAATGTTGTAGGGTTTGACTCAAAACTCAAACATATATATATATATATATATATATATATATATATATATATATATTAAAAAAACGACATGTGGATTTCCAAATCACATATATATCATAGAGTTAAACACCGATTTCAGAATCAAACTCATGATCGTGGAGTTGAATTGCATTACACGAATCAATTAAACCTAATATATATATATATATATATATATTTCATTTAATAATTTTTGTTTAATTGGTGTCCCCAAAGGGCAGCCCATCGGTTGAGGCTAAGGACATCACTGGTTTGAGACTGCTGGAAAGCGCTTAAACTAGAATACCTTTCGAAAGTATCCCAGTGCCTCAGTCTAAGGACAGACCAGTGGTGCCCTGGGTATAGGAGAGTAAAGCTCCGATTTCCCAGTTTTCAAAAAAAAAAAAAATTGTTTAATTGGTGAAAGTATGTACGAGGTAACCCAGATCATCGATATGGGGTACGTAGAGGATACGATGTGTAGTAAAAAGTGTTACGAAATCTCAATGGGATAAAACCCATGCTAGTGGGTGCCTTTGGTATTTTGTCTTAAAGAATGGAAATATTTTAAATAAAAAATCATTTCTTTTTGGGAAATTGGCTCGATAGTTCAATTAAATAATTGCATTTCTAAGTAAATTTGAATTTTTTTTGTATCCATAGTCAAATATATTGTATAATCAATATTCATCCTACGATATAATTTAAGGTATTAATACATTATTATGCATTATTAATACATTATTATATGTTATTAGTATATTATTGTATATTAATACACTATTATATATTAATTATAGCATATAATTTATGTATGGTATGATTATGATTGATTATGATTGTTGCTTTTTTCCCTAATCTTGTAAATATTTTTTCCCCATAATTTTTTAAATTATGTTGTTGAATTCTTTCTTCTATTAAAATTGTTTTATTATTAAATTAATTTCAATTTAAGTGGACTTCAAACTTAGAATGAATATCTATTTTATTTTATTGAGTATATATCGTGGGAGGGGGACAAATACCAATTCTCAGGCTCGAACCTGTGATGATGATGTTGACCTGGTTTATAACCAAACAATGAAACTATTGCATTACTAACCTATTTGGATATAAAGTCTAAAATTAAACCGTTGACCATATAAGAACACTTAAAAGTAAATCGATGAAAATGTAACTAACTTTAAAATATATTGATCAACATTTCATGTGCAATTTGGCCATATGTCTATGCCACAAGAAAAAACTAACAAAGCTGCAAAACATTTGTTTTTGGTTTCTTTTGATGGCTCATTTTCCTTTGGTTTAAACCTGAAACTTGTTTTTGTACCTTATTTGGCTTCTTTTTTCTCATGTTTCATGATTTTTATTTCATATTTCCTTTCCAACTTGTTCATCCAAATTGTTTATATCATTCTTAGAAGAAAGTCTCGAGCATCAAAATGATTAAGACATAATAACTCCAAGTTGAATTATATGATAATTGTATTTCACATGTGAGATGGAATTTCAAATTAGGAAGGGAATTGAATGAAATAAGTTTGGAATATGAAAAAAAAGTTTTTAAAGAAGCGATTTGAATGACAATCTTTTTTTTTTAGAATAAATGAACATGAGGATAATAGGAGGAGATTTTTTTAGGTGATGAAGAAAAAGAAAGTGAAGGAAGAGAAGAGAAAAAGTCCAACCCCGTATGTAAAGAAAAAATTTGGGACATGATGGAATTAAAATTATTAAAATTGTTCATTTAATAATGAATCTAATAAACTAGACGAAATAACTTAATTATAAAAGAAAAAGATACAACCTAATTATAAAAGAAAAAATAACTTAATGATAAAAAAATATATATTATCTCGTCATAAAAGAAAAAAAAACAATATTTAATTTAATTCTAAAAAAATAAATAATTCTAAAATAAAAATAAACTTGATTTATTTAACCCATAAATTTTATACACTTGCAACCGTGGTTGGTTGAATTTGAATGGGTTAGTTTTTAGTTATTAATCTCACAAACATAATTATAATTAAATAGGCATAGTAATTTGGGAAGAGTGTGGTCAGACTTGGCTAAGGCCTAATAAATTAAATTTCGCTAATGTTGGAGTATCTCCAACATTTTCATAACACATACGAGAAATTTTCTTTATTAATTATTTTTTTTTTAAATCAGGAAATCGGAGCTTTGCTCAGTTATGTCAAAAAAAAATTTATTAATTAATTTTGAGATAAAATTTTTACGTTTTCAATAGAATATAAAATTGATATTTATGATAAGTTTTGAAATTAATTTTATTTGAAATAAGTTTGATATAAAGTTAATGTGGAGTACTTTTTAAAGAGAAATAAACAGAAACTTGTAATAACAACTAATTATTTAAAGTTTTTTAGTACATATAATATAGTTGGAGTTGAAGTAAAATGAAATGTACTTATAATTAAGAAATTTGTCCTAGAAAGACAGTGGTATACTTCAAACATTATAAAAAGAGTGCGTATCTTTGAAATTAAAATATTTTTTGTTCATGATATTTTCTTTTATTTTAAAATTTTTCCACGTGCCTTTCTATTGATATTTTATCGTAGAATATGAAACAATTTTATAAGTTGAAGCGAAGAGATTTGATTTAAAACTATTAGTTATTTAAAAGAAGAAAATGTTCGACCGAATTGGTTAGTGGTATAATAACTTTATTGTTTAATTATAAACCAGTTTCACAAGTTCGAAAAAAAAAAATGTTCGAGATGGGGATGATTTGTACTCTAATTTTTGTAAGATTGAACTGCTTAGAAAATGAATCAAACATTAGGCTCATTCGATTTATATTTTGTTTCATCTTTCATTCTTCCTCCAAAATTCTACATTTATATCTTCACTTATAAAATCATAATAAACTAAAATTTTGTCAATTACTCTGTCTCCTTTTATGATACGAAATAGACTCAAAAATGAAAAGGAAAAAAAAAAAAAAAAAAGTAACGGCACCAATAAAAAGCCCATGCTAAGATTCCTACGCTACGATCCACTAGATCATATGCCTAGCATTGGGCCCCACCTGATGAGAAATCAAGAATTCATCACAGCCGTTCGTTACTCCGAAAACAGAACTCTGACTAATAAACTGTTGCTGTGTAGACATTTGAATCTCCTTTTGCCTTCTCAACTCCATAACTTTCCGGTGAGAATTCGAGTGTTCCGCCGACGTGAACGTCGGACTTGCCGCCGGCCGATACTCCGGCACCAACCGGCCGGACTTGTACCGGACGCCGCAAGCGTTACAGAGCGTTTTAGGTCCCATCGGCCCCGTCCGCCACTGAGGCGTCTTCTCCACCTGACAATGCAGGCATTTCCGGCCGGTTCCGGCGGAGCCTCCGCTCGCTGCCTCTTTCTTCTTCGCCGGAGATAGCAGGTGGAGGAGGCGCGTGGTCCAGTCGCAAGGAGCGGTTCGCGATCGCTTGCTTCGAGCTTTGCAAGGGAGAAAAGTCGGCGAGTTTTTCGAGGAATCGGAAGGAATCAGTACGGTCGATGAAGTTTCTGGAGTTCGAGGCTTCGAAATCGAACGATTAATCGTGAGGTAATTAATCGCCGGTGGATCTTCCCCTTCCGTTACCGAAAACGAATCGTCGACGAAATTCGATAGCCATTCCAGTTCCGCTAATTCTTCATACTGTAGAAAAATAAACATAAAATTGAATCAGAATCCAACTAACCTAACTTCGATTCGTTTCAATTTCAAAATCAATTGGCTGAAATACATTCCGATTCGTGAAATTCTGAAATGAAAAACATCATAAACCCTACCGGAAGGCAAAATTCATCGGAGAATCGAGACTCGTTGAAGCTTCCATGGAGTTGTTGATCGCCGCCGGAAACAGAGGAGTTACAGCTATCGACGGCGGTGACGGTGGAGGAATCCGTCGAAGTTCCGGCCACATTATCGAAGAAACCGTCGGAGAGTACCGGATCTTCATTAGAAAAATCAAGTAGGTCGTCAATGGCGAAATGCCCCGCCGCCTTCGTCGTCTTCTCCGGCGAAAACTCCGCTGCTCCGGCGTCGAAATATCCGCCGATCAGATATTTGTTGACCTCCATAATCACAGAGAAAAGAAAAATTGCAGAAGAATTGAGGGAAGAAAATGTGTGTGATGGAGAATGGTGAAGATGGAAGTGGGGATTTTGAGGACCAAAGGCAAGGGCAAAAATGGAATAAAACATTTTGAAGGGAAAAAAAAAGGGGAAAAGAATGAGCATCTCTGTGCATGCAGAGGAAGATGAATATAATAATGAGGAAGTGACTTGCAAGGTCTGTAAAGTTGTTTCCAATTAAACCCTCCTTTTCTTTTTCCTCTTCCAAAAATATACCCTTTTTTTTTTTTTTTTACTTTTGACCATTACACCCTTCATTTCGCTTCAAATTTTTTAACCTCTCTGCCACCAGTCCAACTCCAAAAAAAAAATCATAGGAATTTAATTCTCAAATACGGGGCATCATGAATTGAATTCATAGCACTATGCATTCAAGACTCTCTTTGATTAATTGAATGCTAAGTTTATATTGTTGAGCTAAAATAATAAAAAACACCCTAAGGCATTTTGTCCCTATTTAGTAGGGGTGATTTCGGTTCGGTTTTTGTCGGTTTTGTACCAAACCGACAACCGAACCAATATCTTCGGTTTTCAAAAAATGGATCCGATCCAATGTCCAATAAAGTATAGAACCATTGGTTCGGTTTTTCAATGTCCAAAAATGGATCCGATCCGATCCAATGTCCAATTTTTTTTAATATATCAAAAATAATATTTCTCATATAAAAACAACATTCTCATAAACAACTATTTTTTAAAAGGTTAGAAGTATTTTTAACTTATTTAAAATTATTTAAGGATATTTTTTACTTGAAATAGGGGTGAATTGAAATATTAATGGAAAGAAGATTACTCTATGTCGGTTTGGATCGGTTTTTTAAAATGAAAACTGGAACCGATCCAATATTTTCGGTTTTTTCAAATTACAAACCGATATGTCCAATTTTGAGGTAAAAAACCGATCCGATCCATTGGATTGGTTCGGTTCGGTTCGGTTTTTCGGTTTTTTGTTGCACCCCTACCATTTAGGCGTAGATTAAATTTTATATATACCGTCATTAAATGATTACGAATTAAATAAAAATATGAGAAAAAGAAGACAATGAGTTAAAGTATTATTTCAAATATGTAATTTCTTAGTTGCTACATCATATATGATATATTTAAAGTTTGTCTAGTTTTGACAGAAAAGAAAGAAACTGTTTTATTTCAAAAAAAAACACAAGTATTTGATTATATGAAACTATAATTTTGTATAAAAAAGCTTAATATGAAAAGTATAAGTTCAATTATATAATTTAATCCATTTCAATAAATACATATATTTTATGGGAATGGTCAATGACGAGTTAGTTTTATTATCTTGTGATAATTCAGTTCAATATCATAATCTAATTTATTTGACCGCAATAATTATGCATTTGAAGTAGCGTTTGTGTGGTCTCCCACCCTTCACTTCTACTAAAAATAATAATAAATTTTAAATGGAGTTATCATAATTCAGGTTACATAACAAATATCCAAACATATGGTAGCAGGTTTTGTCGCTGTGATTCCTTCAATAATGTACAAATTTACAGCCAGAATCTTCTGCCTTAGCTAATAATAGTTTCCCATTGGAACCTGTGCTTTTTATTTTAAAACATTTTTAATTATTGTAACAAATTTCATTTTAATTTTAATTAATATTATTTTTCCCATCATAACCCTTTATTTTATTCTTCTCCCCACGTTTAAGCACGACGCTTACAGCTCAACTTCTTCGCCACTTTTAATCTCTTTACTACCAAATTTCAAAATTAGTGTTTAATTTTGAATAAATTATCAATTCTACGAGTTGGGTTTGCGTAACATTGAAATATTTATATGAATTTTCTATTTGGAAAAATGAATTATTGGCTGAGAAAATATTATGGAGGACATTGAGGCAATACACACTGATCCCAAAAAATGGATAAAGTTGTTAGTTATTACTCGGTTAAAATATGCATTAAATTCCTTTTGTAAATCATTGCACTGTTAAACGTACTTTTCTTTATTGTCCTTTCATTAGAAAACTATTTATTTCCTAAATTTCAGGAGTTAATAATTTGGTATCGGCAATTAAGTTGAAAATTTGTAACGTTTATTATTATTATTTTCTAGTATATATCAAGAGAGCGAGACGAATATCAATTTTTTTAAATCAAATATATGATGTTAGTATTAAACTAGTTTATAATCAAATAATAAAATTATTGTGTCACCGACTCATTCGACAAAAGTTGCAATATCTAAATTTTAGCATGTCATCTGAAAAAAAAGAAGAAGGATTTTAGCATGTAAATGAATGTATTGACGATATATTACGTAATAACCATCAAATGTCTGTGTAAATTATAAAGACTATACTATTGTATAATAAAATTCATCTTTTCACTTAGATGAAATGTTTAATGTATAATAAATTGTGTTGAAGTGTTAAATGTATTTAAACTATGTTAGTAATGAATTCTAATATATATTTATTGTTAAGAGACAGACAAATATGTCTTTATTGTTAAGATTACCATTTTATTTGTATTTTTAATATTTATATATATAAAAATTTAAAAAGTCTACACATGAGTAATAACGATTAAACTGTAAATTTAGTTACATCAAACTAAAATTTAAATGTAAAATATTTATTAAGTTAAAATATCATTCTGATTTTATACTCTCTTATCATCTTGGTCAATGCACTTTAAATATTAAATTAGTCTCTATGATAAAATTTAATTTTATTAAAATTTTCAATGATATAGGAAAAAAGATCATGTGAAGGTATTTCAAAATTTAAAGAGGGCAAGTTTATAAAAAAGTATTGTTTCAAAGAAAAAAAAAGCTAACAAAAATAACTTAGCATAGAGAGCTAATTTATGTATTATTGAAAGAAAAGTTACTAAAATTGGACATCTTAACTTATATACGCCAATATAAAAGAAACTTCAAAGTAAAAAAACAAAAACAAAATAGTATTTAAACCTGACTTAAAAGAAGATAGAAGGATATTTGAATATGGAGTTCTTTTTTTTTTTGGTAAGCTTTATTATTATTTTAGTTTGGAATTAATAAAAAAGAAAGGGTGGGGTCCAGGGAGCACGTGACAAAGGACGGGGGATGTCAGGGAGCATGTGACAGGGTTCTCAAAGTTTTTGGTTCGTATAAGCCAGCTCATTGGTTCCTCATGCTGGTCAATGTCCACGTGGCCGGAATCTACTGCCCGCAATGACCGTCATGTTTCCTCGCACGTGCTTTGTCGTTAACATGTGTAAACAGTGGCACCCCTCGCACGTGCACTCCCTCACGTGCATTGCACGCACGTATTCCCCTTCATCACCTCCATTGCTCCTCACCCTCCCTCGTTCTCTCCCAGTCCCGTCGTTTAATTGTGATTTTCAAATTATTATTTTTTTTTTTTTTGAAGAAATGATTTTCAAATTATTTATTTCAATTACTTATTGAATTTTTTTCCAATAATATTTCTTGGAGTTTTTGTTCCAACATTTGCAAAATCAAAGATTAAACCTTTTTTTTTTATTACCTAATATAGATGGGAGAATCGATTGATGTAATCGTACAAATTTTATGTCATTTAAATTAAGTTCATTTTCAAATTGGGTTATCTATAAACACGGTTAAAAGTAAGATTTGATTTATTCGGACACTGTTCGATAACCGTTTAGTTTGCGATTTTCTATTTTTTTTAATATTTTAAAAACAAGTTTGTAACTAGTTTTGGTTTTTTTAAAAGAAAATTAAAAACGTTTTTAAAATATTAAAAGATTTCTAAAAGTTAAAAAAGTAGATTTTAAAAAATATTTGTATTTTTTTTTTAAAAAAAGTATGAAAAAATCAAGAATAAATAATAAAAAATTTAAATAAAATATGATGTTTGAAAACAAAAACAAAAACAGTCATCAAATTTGTTTTTTAGTTTTTAATTTTTAAAATATAAAACTAAAATGAGTTATCAAATATATACTTTTTTTTTTTTTTTAACAAAAAATCAAAAATGAAAAATTAGAAACAAAAAATGTAAAATAAAATGATCAAACACACAATTATCATAGAGACATTTTTCTTATTTCAATATTTTAACGTGAGAAAACCTCGAAATCATAAGTTATATCAATTGAACAAGCTTGTCCCAGAGGATAGAACCCACAAGAAAGATTATGAAAAAGTGGGTTTATCTTCAATCTGTACACTTTTTAACTTTATTGTATTAAATATTACATTCATATTAATAGTTTAGGTTATCTTATTGTTATTTTATTCATATTAAATTGTATACTAGTTTTTTTTTAAACCAATTGTTTACTAGTTAGCAGATGACGATTTTTTCAAGCGACTCCTAAATTAAAGCCATGAAATTCCATTGATGACCTGACATTTCAATGGAGTCAACTCTATGACTTCATATAGTAAATAAAAGGTGGGATTAGGGAGGTTGGTAACAAAAATAAGTTGTTTTACAGTGCCCAGCAATAATTCAACAACCATAGGTCATGCCAATATGTCGAATCTCAGCAATATCTTTGGATGTACGACTGAAATGTCGAGGCGATTCTGAATCGATGTTTCGAGCCTTCTAGATTAGTAAGATGTTCCTTCAAAATTCGAAAGGCATAGCAGGATAAATGGTCAATGTTGAAGATATAATCAGTGAAGACTTGCATATAAAACCCCCAGACTTGGATCATAATGTCTTAAACATATCACAATTGTTTAGTTTCATGCCCACTTTGCAACATGACACATTTTCATCGACTAACCACTATGGTAGAAGATCCGATCAAGATTTCGAACCCAACGGTGACGAATAGAAGTTTAGGTAGGATGATTACTCCAGCAGTGCACTCTAGCAAAATCTTTGACTAAGGCCTAGAATTAACACACTTCCGTTAAAGCTCTTATGATTTATGCGGTCCTAACTTCAAGAGGCTGCTATCTATCCCAAGGACTTGAGTTGAGTTGACCCATGTTCAAAGTTCGATATGCAAATGGGGTCGTTAGAGGTAGATTTGTCAGGTTGAAGAGAATAAAACAAGAGTTTATGGACATCTAACGCGATAAAACTCACAAAGATACAACGAATTCCAGGTTGCTTATCAACTTTTCTAGTGGCAAATAGCTCAACTGATATAAAAGTGCACATGACCAACATGCACTTCTGCTAGCTCTTTTTTTTTTGGATCTAGAGCCGGCCACAAAGATGCAACCTATGCTCTGATACCAAATGATAAGACAACCCTAATTCTCAGCCCAAAGATCCAAGCTTATGATGAAGCAAGAACCCTTGAATTAAGAGATTAACACCTCTTTATAAATTTGGGAACAACCAAGAGAAAATGCTAGAATTTGATTACCTCTTAAGATCAATGATCTAGAAGCAAGATATGAAAGATCTTGTTCTAGATTGAGTCACTCCACAATCAAGCTTGATCAAGGCTGGATTGAATGGCTCAAATGCATTCTATCACAAGATTGCAAGGGAAACTTAGAAAAAGAGACAAAGAACATGCCCTAAAATTCTAAGAAAATGATCTCTTGGAGAGAGCTAATTTTCATTCATTCAAAATCTGAGTTTTACAACTTACTTCATGGCTATTTGTAGCCTAGGAAAGTTAAACCTAAAATAAAGAAACTAACATAATTACCATAATTGCCATTGTTGCAAAATTTAACCTTAAAAACACATAAATGAAAATTTTAAACCTAAAATTACATGTAAATAGCCATAAATATGAAAATTGATAGTTTCTAAAGCATTCTTCATGATTTTGTATCCATCCACAAGTAAATGAAGATCCCTTCTAAGTAGCTTGAAGGTAAAATGTTGAGTCACATTCTGATCCATATCACTTTTGGTACCAGAAAAGTCTTAGGGCATGTGATCACAAATGGCCCTTATAACAATTTGGCAACCCACGAGTGTATTTGAGTCAACAATTAAGTTATTATAGTCATGAGAGAATATAATAATATGCATTTGGAATGCATTTTATTATAACATGGGTTATAAACTTATGATAACCCTATGGTTGGAGTATTGGTTATTACAACGATGGATTATTGTAAGAGAGTTCTATTATAATATGGTTGGAGGGTTACTATAGTTGGGATGAGGAATTATGGACTAACCTAACCCACCAGTTATTATAATCGGTGGCTCAAACAAGGGGTGGGTTATTATATAACCCAACCTAACCCACTCGCCACCATGGTGACTGGTCATTTGTATGTACTATGAACCTATCAACCACAACACAACCAACTGATTGGGAGGGCAAAGGAGAGGAAGGGAGACTACTTACCAGAGTTCCTACATGCAAACTAAATGCCAGAGTTAATATGTTCAAAGTGGACCATTGGTAAAAGATTTAAAGCAGAAAAACAAATCAATGATATATATATTTTGAAAGAAACAAGATATCTTTCGTGTACAAAGTAGATTATAAAGTCTAAAACCAGATGCATTGCAAAAAAAATTTTAAAAAATGGATCTATGGCTCTACGGTCGTCACCTGTTGCTAATCCCCATCGACAGCTTCCTTCCACAAAGTCACATTGTTGTTCCCATCTGCCACAGCCAAGATGTTTCCAGTCAAAGACCATGAGACCCTCCAGACAGTAGTTTTGAAATCATTCAATATCTTCCCTTCCCATTAATCCCCTTCCCTGGCAACAGTCCATATGATGACTTTCCCATCCTGAGAAGAACTTGCAATCGTAGATTTCGGTAGCCCGAGGTTTGGTGCCCATGCAACATCCCTAACCCAATCAGTATGCATTTGCAATGCAGGGAAACAGTCCATCTTCCAAATCCCATTATACGGTTTCACAACCTTCACAGTGTTATCACAACCACTAGAGCAAAGCTTTTGAACAGAATCAACCAAACCAGAACCAACAAGAGAACCCGGCGCAGACGAAGGAGCCCAAGAGATCGACGTGACACCAAGTGGATGAGCTTGGTCGATCCTTGTTGTATCCCAACCACCATCCTGCCTTGCAGTGAATACAGAGATATTCCCATCAGATGAACCACATGCCAGACATAGACCCTGTTCATGAGGAGCCTAGGCGATCGAGTTAACCGAAGACTTATGATCATAAAAAACATGGGCTTGAGTCCACTCATTCTGATTTCCCTCCTTCCATATAATCACACGTCCATCGTAAGAACACGAAGCCAGCAAGGACCCGAATTTTGGGTGCGCCCAAGCCGCCTGCCAAACTGATCCTTGGTGACCCGTAAGCGTGGCTAGATGCTGCGAAGCAGAATTGCTGACTCCAATTATCTTAATGGTCTGGTCAGAGGAAGCTGTTGCAAGACGCTTCCCATAATAATCCATCGCAATATCATGGACCGTATCCTGGTGGCCACTTTCTATCTTCTGAGCAGGCATTTCTTTAGCACCTATATGCCTTAACTCCTCAGATAAACAAACAACCTAAATCAATTCGAATATTGAACTTTCCCTCTAATCAGCCCTAGCAGAAATTGAAAATGCAGTTCTTATTTACAATCTTCACCTATCAGATTGAAACGAGAAAAAAAAAAAAATTCAAAGCAAGTTGAGAAAATTTCTAATCGATTCCAGTCAATGATGAGAGCAATCCACTCAGTAAATCAATTTCTAACGTTAATCGGGTTTCAAAATATTTACAAATCTGAATTCTAAGATATAAAAGTGTGCTCGAAATAGATCGATCAAATTGTAAGAAATTAACAACACATTAAGAAAAGAAAATCGGAAAATGAACAAATCTCACATCATAACGATTACGAAAAGAGCGGAGATGAATTTATGGATCGTAAGACAAGATCCGAAATTCGAGAACAAAAATTAAAAGCTATTCAGTGGGCAGAGGATAAAATTAACGAACCTTGATTGAGAAGCCGATGCAATTTCCAGGGAGAAATTATCGCTCTCTTCAACTGCGATTAATGGGGAAAATGGAAATAAAACTGAAGAACACAAACGTGTTCAAAAGAAGAGGACCAGCAAAAAAAAAACTAAAATCCTAAATAAAAATAAAAGGTGTGTTTGATCTCATTTATGTAAATGACAATGTCAGTTATAATAATTGAACAAATGTTTATCTCATCCTTTATTATAAAAGAGAATATTTAAATCTTCGTGTTCACTTATCTAAATTTATGTTCCCATTTATTTCAACCATATATATATATATATATGACTTTTTGTTACCTAATCAGTCACTGTTTATCATAATTTATGTTATAATAATTTGTTCCTCAAACATAATTTATAATAAGCTATTGGTTATTATAGCCCACCGTTTATCATAACATTCCGTCCGTCCATCATAACTAAACCGGTGTTTCAAATGCAGGCAAAATAAAAATCGAAGGGGAACAAGAACGGGCAATTATCGTTTGCCCGAAATCCTCCACGTTGAGAATGTATGATTGGGCCTCTATTGGGCCAAGTAGTACGATCACTCATACTAACATATCGGGCTTCAACCATCACGGGCTATTTCCAAAACTGTCCATTTCGAAAAATAACTAAAAATGTTTGATTTCGAGGAAATGCCTAAACCTTATTTTTCGAGTAATTTTAATGGATTTGGTTAAAACATTCATTCATCTTGAGATTGAGGTATTTATGTTTGGTTCGGTCATACATTTCAAACAAGCATAGGAGACTCATAACCAATGTACAACAAGGTGGTTATAACAAGCTCAAATGAACATATAAGCAAGTAAAGAACACTAGAGGTGTTCAAACAATTCGACAATCTTAATAACTCGAACTAATCCAATCCAATTTAACAGGTTAGATTGGATTAAATACATTTTTGAATTGGATTAAGTTCAAAGTTATAAATTTTTCATGGATTGAGTTGGGTCAATAATTGACCTAAAATTAACTCAATCAAACCGGAATTTATTATTTAATTTTTTTTAAATAGAATTTTTATCTATAACATATTTATTATGTTATTTAATCATTTAAATTATATATGTATATTTATTTTAGCTAATTATTATGATTAAATTTTTATTTTTCAATCTTTTTTAAAGTCTTTATAATCTATATATCATGATAAAAATATATACTAACATTATACATCTATTTTTGTTGTTTTAATTATCTATTTATTTTATGTTATATGGTTCGGATCTTTTATATGACGACTAATAATGAGTGACTTTTGATTGCATATTTTGTATATTTAATATTATTTATATTCAATTCATTAATTTGATATGATAATGATTGAAGATTGTATTTTGTTTATGTATAGCATATGACTCATCTAATAAAAAAATATATATTTGCAATTTATTGATGAATCCGATAATCTTACCCAATCTGAAAATATAAGAATTGGATTGGATTGTCTCTTTTAATTAAGTTGGGTTGAGTTAGAAAAGTGAGTGACCAACCCACCTGTAAACCTTTTTCAACCCAACTGTCATGTCCTACGGAAGAGTTGAAAACAAAGAAATAAAAAGGTTGTCGGAGATGTTTTTTTTTTTTTTTTTATTATTATTATTTTGAAAAGTGTTGGAGTTATAATAATAGACTCCAACTAATCAACAATCAAGCAAAGCTCTAAGAGTAAAGACGAATTAGATTGGTTATGAATTTTGTGAAATTATGAAAGAGTGAATCTGTGTTGAGTGAGTTCATGAGAGTTTTGTCTTTTGTGTATGTTTGTGTACTGTGCAATGGAAAACACTTGCAAGAGATGAATAACAATATACATGTGCTCTTGTGGATGTAGATCTATATGTTGGACATTATAAATTTTTTGTGCAATATCTTCTCTTTAGTTCGAGATGAATATCGAAAAAAAAAAAATCTTTAGGAAATGCTTAAAAAAAATAGAGTGGTTTGTGGTTTAATTGAAAAAAATTTATTAATACTTAATAGATTAGTGGCGCAATAGTTTAATTGTTTGGTTGTAAACCAGTTCGAACCCGAGAATCGGTATTTGTTCCTGTTTCTTAATATGGGACTAACAAATAGATGATACTATTGCTCTCAAATAATATGAGAGTAAAATATCGATTTTCATAATCAAATTCTAATTATGGTGTTGAATTGGATTAATGAACCTATTAGGCGAGAGAGTTATGTTAACCAAGTTACATTTAACAGCCCCCACATTTAAACAGCTTTTTACTTTTTATGTGAATTATTTGAAGAGCACCAAAAAATGAGTGAGTCTAGCATAAACATACTTTCAATTTTTAATAAAAATCAACATACGAAAAATTAGAGAGTCCATAAATTTTTTTTTGTAACTCTTCGTTTTCTAAATAGTACGTTCAAAACTATAATGTGAAACTGCAAACATTACTACTGAATTAATTTTTCTAGTACAATAAATAAATGTGAAAGTGCAAATACGTATACTACTGAATTACATTTATGTCCACAAACAAACTTTTTTCGAACGAAAAAAATAAAAATAAATGTTGGAGGAGGGGTATGCAACTTGTGACAGATTTCCCCTATGAATCAGCCTTCCCAAATGTATCAACATAATAAATTTCTATTTTGAAATGAGCAATAAATATTTCTTTTTATTGGTATTATTACTATTTTTAGGATTTCATTCGATAAGATTGATTTTCGGCCATCATCAGCCGTGAGACTTGAGTAGGCCAACTAAAAAAAAGAAAAGAAAATCAAACTAGTAAATGATTTACTAATAAATATATATACATTTTTCTAAATTTATAATTTTGAGATTATATGGTTACTCAATAATTTTGACATTATAAGGTACTTAAAATAATAAGTTTAAATGAAATTATTTAGTATGTATAAATTTTAAGCATTACAATTTTATTATCACGTAGCTTTAAAAAAATAAACAATATAATTCAATCAAAGAAAAGCTATATTTGAGTGAGAATGCTCTTAAATCATTGTATAAACAACCTATGGGAAGAGATTCCCCCACCATGAAAAGAACCAGGTCCTTATCGGCACGAAAGTAAAAATACAACAACAAAAACTTAAAGGAAATGTTGTTCTTAAATAACGAGATCATAGACCTAGATATCAGCTATCACATCTTTGAGTTTAGTATCTTGAAAAATACCATTAAAATATTGATAAGCAATTTAGAATCAAATTCGATCAAAATAAGATGATAGAATCAATGATACTATCTAAAAATATGTTGCACCCCACCCTAATAGCCAACTTTTTATAATCTTAAAAGAAGCTCGAATCAACGATACTATCACATTGAATTTAGTAACATCTTGAAAAATACTATTAAAAATATTGATAAGCAATTTAAAATTTAAATTCAACCCGTCCTTAGATAACAAATCTTATATTATAATTTTCTAGGGGTGTTTGTTTGACATATTTTGGTAGGATTTAGCTTGAAAAATGTTGAGTAATAAAAAATTGAAAGTCATAATAAAAAATTCGTTTAAATGTAATTTTTGTATAGAAAAGTTAGAGTCAAAATTTTGTTTGGAGGTAGATTTAAAATGAATAGTTATTTTTAGTAGTTAAAAAATAAATTATTTTGATTAATTTAAAATAAATGATTGAAAATAAGTAGTTACAAATAATTAAGTAGTTATAAATAAATTGTTAGAAATAAAATTATTTTTAAACGTAAAATAAGAAGATATTAGTAAAATCTCCTTTGCACTTAAATTTTTGAAGGAAAACTAATAAATTTTAAAATTAAATCCTATTAAAATATGGTTAACAAACGGCCCCGAATCTTATATTGATTTTTTCTTAAAAATTAAATACTATAAATGTTTTTTTTTTTTTAAGAAATAGAAAAATTAAGAAATGTTTTACCATCAGTCGTCGCAGTGTCAACGTTCGTGTAAAAAGAGAAAAAAGCGTCAACGCCGGCGGTGGAAAATGGCGTCCCACTTCACCAGAAACCACCACTACCACCAAAGTCCAACAATAATTAATGCCACGTCACCGTCCAGGTCAGCAATGTACAACGGGGCCCACAAAAACACATTCTCGAAGTCATCCCAGCCAAGTGGACCCCACAGATATCTTGTCAGGTCATGCCTGTCCACTATTACCACACCCTGGCTGGGTCCCACTCTGTTTCTCTCTCTCCCCCAAGTCACGTGCCTTGTGCATGCTATTTCCTTCTCTTCTTTTTTTTTTTTTTTGCTTTTCTTTAGTAAACCATTTCCATGTGTTTTTGTTTTATGTATGTCATGCCCATGACATTGCCATATGGTCTTAGTCTTATGGACATCAGATTAAATCATAATATCATTAAACTTTTCTTTTTTAAGTATAATTCGGTAAAGAGGATTATAAATACCCATTTTAAGAATCAAACTCGTCGTGATCGTAAAGTAAAAATGAATTAACACAAAACTAAATAATCAACCACGTTACTTATCTATTCAATAATAAACTTTCGTCTTTGAACAAGCGTCTCTATATTTTCTTAATATATATGTATTATCTCATAACAATATTAAAGTAAAGTGATCATTTAATAAAAATTCAACTATTTTTTTTTGTTTGAGAATAAAAAGTCAACTAATTTGAATGTCCTTATTTCAAATTGTATACCAACAAATATATCACAGTCACCACAAAGTTGTTTCAAATCTATCATAACTTCGATTTTTTAGATAATATTGTAACATATTTTTATTTTCGTGATGGTTTTAAGAATATTTATAAAAGGTCAGGAGTTATAACAAATTTTAAAACGAGTTTCAAAAATGTAAAAGTTATTAAAATTTTAAAATGTAAAGGTGAAAAATAAATAAATTAATGTCTTAGTTGCTAGTACATTTAAATTGTTATTAATCCACCATAAAAATTTGAAGCCTTAAAATTAATAACTTAGAGTTATAATACAATCAATCGAATAAGAGATGGTCAACTTGTATCCATATATCATATTTTAGGTTGTGACTCTTCCTAACATGGAGGAATTTTAATGAACTTATTAGGATAAGGATTTGTGCTGGTAAGATGTTCTTCCAACTTATAACTTCTTAAAATATAGAGAATAATGTTTTGTAGAAATCTGGAGTCATTTCTATCCAACTTTATGGAAGTAACTTGATTTAGCAAAGGGGGTTTTCACAAATGTAGTTGAAATTATCAAGTAGAATATATCACAAAAGAATCGTAGGATATTATAAAAAAGACTAACTTATAACAATTTTTTAGAAGAAATTTATGTACAATAGAAAATTGAGGCGAATCTAGTAAAAAGACTTCAATCAATGTAAAATATAATTTTCAATCATTGTATGCATAATTTATAATCAATGTCACAAATAATGTTCAACTAGTATCTCTGAAATTTTTTATAATTTTCAATCAATGCAACATATTATATTTAATTAAGAGAATGTAGAGAACAAAATTGAAATATACCAAAAAAAAAAGCTCAAAATTATGTTGTGGATAAAATATTTCTAAAATGGTATAATTAAAATAGAGAAACAAAATACAATCTAAAACAAATTCTTTTATAAATATATGAAAATTTTCATTTTAGGTGGCAGTCTTTTCTTTCTTTATTTCAAAGTTATAGTTAAAGTAAAGTTTTATATGAATGTTTGAGAGAAATTAGACAAAACTCAAACCAACGTCATTGATTAAAATGCATTTGTCCTTAAAATAACCTTAAAAGAACGCGGTAAATAAATGATAGTAATGTTTCTTTTCTATATATATAGTTTTGAAGGAAAACTTTCATACGTATAAATAAGAGGAGAAACTTTATTATATGTATATATGACATTATTATAGTCACATAAATGTATATATTTTAATAGTTTGTTGTTTTTAATGATACCACATAGAAAATTGTAAAATTCTCCTATACATCTATTATACATAGAGAGCTTTATCTTAGGGGTGGTTTGTTTGACATGTATATATGAAGGAGTTAGTTCTAAGATTTATTAACTCCTTTTTAAAAACCTATATCCAAACCAGTTTTTATTAATTTTTCATCATTTTTACTTTTAAAAATAATTCTCATTTCAACCATTCATTTATAATTATTCAATCATTTCTAACAACTTATTTTTAATCATTTATTTCAAATCAATCAAAATAATTTTTAACTACTAAAAATAACTACTCGTTTTTAAATCTACATTCAAACAAGGTTTTGAAAGTTAGAGTCAAAATCTTGTTTGGATGTGGAGTTAAAAATGAGTAGTTATTTTTAGTAGTTAAAAAAGAAATGATTAAAAATGAGTTATTTTGATTGATTTGAAAGGTATGATTAAAAATAAGTTGTTAGAAAATATTGAGTAGTTATAAATGAATGATTAAAAATGAATGGTTAGAAACGAGAATTATTTTTAAAAGTAAAAATGATGAGTAGTTAATAAAAACTTGTTTGGATGTAAATTTTCGAAGAAGGGTTGATAATTCTCAATTCTAACTCCTACCTAAATATGTTAAACAAACATCTCCTTACAGTTTTGAACGTCAAAAAAGTTCAAAATTTTAAATTTTAAAATATTATTAAACAAAAGGAAATAGAAAATAAAAATTAATACAAATATTTTTTTTAAACAAGACAACGTTGGAAATATTGGTTAAAATTTCCGTTTTGGTTACTTTAAATTTATTATATTTAGTTTTTTCAACTTCTTGTTTAATTTTAATTTCTAAATTTTGAATTTTATTATATTTTAATCTTTAAATTTTAAATATCTAATTTAATTTATATATATATAATAGATTTTTATAATAATTTTTAAATTTAATTTTAATTGAATTTGATTTAACAATTTTAGTACAAAAAAAAAAATTGAAAGCCTTTTTTCTAAAATCTATAGAATTGATGATAATTTTCAAAGAAAAATTAATTTAAAAATTTCAATATAAATAATTTTTTTTAAGTATATTGACTAAAATTTGATATTTGTATGTTCAGATACCAAAATTAAATAAATTTCAAATTTTAAGAATTAGAATTAAACATATAAAAGTTTATAAAGCAAAATAAAAGAAACTTGAAATTTATGGATAAAAAAAAGTATTTTAACCAATGATGTAAAAAATCATGTATCAAAAGTTTTAACTAGGAAAGGCAATTGGCTGCAAGGAGAATATTTGTGCCATCAGTCCTAGGGCAGTAGTTCATCCAATTAAATTATTGAAAACCTTAGCCTATGATTTATTTATTAGAAAATTTGCTTTTTCTGTAATATAATAATTTATTATGGCAAAATACTTTATTATTATTTGTTTAGTTGGACCCAGTGTAACTATTCTTTTTTATAGTTTAACAAATACAATAATAGAAAATCAAACTTTCAATAGTTGTGCTCGAGTTCATATATAATATAAAATTTCCAAAGGTCGACGAAGGAGAGGAAACGATGCTGATTTATCGCTTCTCGAATGGAATCGTGGACATCGACGATGAGAATTGAAGCAAGGACTTGAAACTCTCACGAGCAAGAGGTTGAACCCACCAAGGAGAGAGCAAAAAATGTTAGTACTCCATCTCAAAGGGGAAAGGTGAGTAAATTAAAGATTTTTTTGGCTTATTTAGATCCCGTTAGATAACCATTTTGTTTTTTATTTTTTGTTTATGAAATTTAAGCCTACAACAACTACTTTACTATACATTTTTCTTTATTTGAATATCTACATCTTACCTATAAACAAAACCAAAATTTGTAAAAAAAAAAAAAGTAGTTTTCAAAAACTTGTTCATGTTTTTAAAATTTGGTTAGCATTCTCCTGCTTTTTTAGGAAAGATGGATACATTGTAGGAAAGATGGAGCATGGTAGGAAATTTGAATAAAAATAAGTTTAAATTTCATAAACAAAAATTAAAAAACAAAATGGTTATGAAATGGGGGCCTTAGTGATTTGGAAATTATAACCTTTAATGATTTGTAATTTAAAAAATTTTGCAACTTTTTTGTCATCAACTAAAGAAATGGTATATATCCATAGAGTTGATGTTGTGTTAGTTTTTTTTGTTTGGAGGTAATCTAATTCAACACCATACTCAAGTTTTATTCCAAAATTGATATTTAACTTTCATTTATTTGAAAATTGTATAGTATTCTTAAGTATTAATTTAAAAAAAAATAAAATAAAAGTACATATTTAAATTAACATTCGGTTAAATATTTAAATTTAATTTGTCCCATGTGTTTAACCAATGAAAATATAATCAAAACTTAATAATCGCCTGCAACAGACATTAGAATTTTTTAGTAAATTCAAGTAATGTCAAATACCATTCCTATTAAACAGACATAAATATCTAAATGTTATTAAGTATTAAAAAAAGTTTACAAAATAAATATAATAATCGAAGGTAATAAACATCTCCAATTTTAGATATGTGAGTTTTCAAACATTGAAATAGTTAAATTATCCAGATAAAAGAGAAAAAACCCAACAAGATCCAAATGTCTTCTTTCTTTTCTTTTTTTTTGTGGATACATATAAAAATAAATACAAATTTTCAGGATCAAATCTGCAAAATAGGTTGAATTGATTTACAATCAAACAATAAAATTATTGCGCTACTAATTCATACCATAAATCCAAATGTCCTGTATAAGAACATGACTTTATATTCAATAAGTATACAATAATGCGGTTTAACAATTACTATTGTTGACTTATTTACAAATAGTTAAAATATTGTCCTGTATATAGAATAATATATATATATTTTTTTAAAAATGAAATTTAAATGCATAAATCTTAGGCGCTAATAATAATATATATATATTGTTTGTTTTTGGGAAAATACGAAAAACTCAGAAAAGTGTAGTAAAGAGTAAAGACAAAGGACAGAAATGGTATTTTCGCATCATCCATTATTATGTCGCATGTCATGTCAATCATGTCATGTATGCCATGTTATGTTATGTTGATACGGCATCAGCGGTATGATGACCACTACATCACCCTTGCATTAAATTAATTCCCTAAAAACCCAATACAATAAAATGTAGTTTCATTTAAATTTATAAAAAATAATATATAAATATATATATATATATATTTATAAAAAGAGGATTTAAAAACCGAGACGCATGCAATAAACCTCATCATGGTGTCCTCTGAGCCCCCCCTCTCGTTTCGCCTTTTGTATTTTTCAAGCATTCTCTTCGCGCCTCCCTTTTCATCAATACCCCTCGTCTTTCACTTATTTACACTTTTGCCACTCCCACTTTTACTCTTTTCTTTTATTTTGTTTTTATCCATGGACCAAAATGCCCTTTCATTCCCATTATTATATTTATGAAAAGAAGAAAAAGAAAGGGATATCTTCCTAGAAGCCTTCCAAGAGAAGAACTTCTCCAAATTTTAATTATAAGATAACGCCACTAACCTTACGTTTGTTAGTAAAATTGTTAATATTTCAATTTTATGTTAAAAAAAACATTAATAGAAGGTTGCTGCCTATGAACATTTATGAGAAATATATTTTAAACAATATACAAGTAAACTCAAAATATTAGAGTTAGTTTTAATTGATGGCGAGTAATTCAATTTAACTTTAAGGGTTTTTTTTTTTTTTTTCTTGAGTTTACAATAATGTGGGGTGGGGGAGACTCGAACCTAAGATCTCATGATCTTTAGGTGTACATCGATGCCGCTTGAGCTACTGCTCTATTGACACTTTAAGGGTTTGATCCTTTACTTTTTGGCTACTAAAAAAATATATCAATTCTTATCTAAATGGTATAATCAAGTTCTCATATTTTATCACAAATCTCAAAAAATAAAAAAACATTTATATAATTTATATCATTTGGTTTTTTTTTTAAATTTATTATTTTCAAAAGTTAAACATTTTTTTTAATCAAATTCTCTATAAATGTTCGTTTCGAAAGAGAAAGCATGTAAATCATAATTAAATTTTAAATAAAAAAAATTTGGATTTTTTTTCTTTAGAATTTTTATTTGATTTTTTTAAAACATAGATACAAAAATAAGAAAAATCATAAATGATATAATTGTTGTGAACTTAAATTTCAAAAAAAAAAAAAAAAATTATGAAAAGTATCTTAGTTTACCTACAATATCAATATAAATTCACTAAATAATAATCTTGGGTTCAATTTTTCATAACAATGGTTTTAAAACTAAAAAAATGTCTTGGTGTTTTGTTAATTAAATTTTGACAAGGTACCATGCTAAATAGGCAAATACCCAATTTATTTTAAGATTCAATTCCATAAAGTTTAAAATCCTCAATATAGAAAAACGTTGTAAATTTTGTTAAAACATTTTGTCGAGGAATAATTAGCACATAGTTACTATAAAAAAAAAAGAAAAAGAAAAAGGAATGTTACCCCATAGATCAAGGGCAATATAGACAATTCGAGTGGTAAAAAAAAACGAGATAGATAAAAACAAAATGATGGGCAATATGGTCTTTACAAAGCATCGAAATATTTAAAAATATTTAAAAAGAAAATACAAAAACAAAACAAGCTCCATTTTCCATTTGCACAGTGAAGCAAAAGACTAAAACTCGTTTCGAGCAGAGCCGAAAGTGACGAACCAATGGAAGCTCCGAGGTGAAAAACAAAATCCGCATCAAAAACCAACAAAATTCCTTCACATTTCACTGTTTTCCCCAATAAAGTACTCTCAATTTCTCTCTCATTCTCTCCAATGGATTCCACCGCTCTGTTCTTTCATCAATCCATTGAAAACCTCAACCATTTTCTGTAGAAATCAGGTTCCACTGAACCCTCACTTTCCCCCCCTTTTTTTCTTGCTCCATGGCGTTCGTTTTGAGCTCTGTTCGTTGGTTCTGAATCCCCACATCATGTTTTGGAGATTGGGCTTGGTTCTTGTTCATCAGCTCCATGAAAATCGGCGATTCGGCGGTTTCCGAGGCCTGAATCGAAATCGGAGATCGTTTTGAGTATTGGGTTGGGGTAGTTTTGGGGGTTTGATGCTGAATCTTTGATGGGAATTGATGGATTCGCTAATGGGATTTATGGGTCTGAGTTAGTTTGTTTTTCCGTGTTTGTTAGGGTTTCTATGCACTGGAAATTCAGATCGTTGTTGATTTTCTGAAACCCATGCTTGGTTTGAAGCTCTGATCTCGAAATATTAACTTATTCTTGTGTTTGGCGCTTGTCTCACTTTGAGTCAACAAAGACAAGTGCGTTACGGTTCCGGATATTGCTATAGTTTATCTCTGTAGAGCTAGTGGATTAGCCATTACTGTAATACACTATAATTTAGCAGGATTGCTCAAACTTTTGTTTCGTTTTTTGGGCTGGGCGAGGATTGCTCAAACTTTTGCCCAACTTAGCAAAGAGGGTTGTGCTGTTTCATCGGTTTCGTTAGAATTTCAGGTTGAAATTTGAGAATGGCTATGTCCTGCAAGGATGGTAACAAACATGCTATTGATAATGGCAAATACGTTAGGTACACACCGGAGCAGGTTGAAGCCCTTGAGCGGCTATATCATGAATGTCCAAAACCCAGTTCCATTCGTCGTCAGCAGCTTATTAGAGAGTGCCCCATTCTCTCTAATATCGAGCCTAAGCAAATCAAAGTCTGGTTTCAAAATAGAAGGTATTCTTAGCTCAATCGAACTTTTTTGTTTTTAGTTTGTCTGTGTGTTGGATTTAGTTGCTGCTGTTTTAGTTTTATTTATGATTGTGGTTTTAAAGGTTATTTTAACTTATTTGGTGGGTCTCTGTTCTTACAATGATAACCGAGTTGATAATGGCAGAAGTAGATATGAAATAGATATAGTAATTTAGTTAGTCAAGAGTATTAATTGCCTTTATTTCTTCAACTGTAAGATTTATTTCCATCCTTACAATAGTACATTTGGTTATTGTTGTTTCATCAGATGTCGTGAAAAACAGAGGAAAGAGTCATCTCGGCTTCAAGCTGTGAACAGGAAGCTTTCGGCAATGAATAAGCTTTTAATGGAGGAGAATGATAGGCTGCAGAAGCAGGTTTCTCAGCTGGTGTATGAGAATGGCTATTTCCGCCAGCATACTCAGAGTGTGAGTATCTTTTTTCAGTGGGCTGTTTTAGTGATACTTTTTTCTCCATTTTCCATTGGGGGTTCCTTAAAAATGTTAACTTTTCAAAAAATGCTATTTTAGATGTTAAATTAAACCTACTCAACCAAATGGAAATTGGGGTATTAGGGATGAGAGGAGTAACCTAGCTATTTTATAAATGCAAGTAGGTCTCTTCACCTTTCTAACGTGGGATCTTCAACATGTTCTCTCAAGATGGTGTCTTTATTTTCACCATTCTAGGATGGAATCCCATTTTTCATTTTTATTGGACTAAATACTCATTTGAGTTTATCGACTTTAATACCATGTGAAATAGTATGAGATTATATTTCAAAACCAATAAGTAATGAGAGAGTAACCTACCCATTTTATAAATGTTAGGCCAATGTGTGATTCTCATTAGGGGATTATTGTTGCTAAGTTACAATTTTGATTTGTTGTGGAATTTCTGCAGACGACGCTTGGAGCTAAAGATACAAGTTGTGAACCGGTGGTAACTAGCGGTCAACACAATTTGACATCTCAGCATCCTCCAAGGGATGCTAGCCCTGCAGGGTTAGTGGGCATTTGGTTATTGGGTCCTTTTCTCATATCGTAATCCGTGACCACAATGCTGTCCGTGCTTGCAGAGGATTAATTTATTTTCTGTTTCTTTTCAGACTTTTGTCCATTGCAGAAGAGACTTTAACAGAGTTTCTTTCAAAGGCCACTGGAACTGCTGTGGAGTGGGTCCAAATGCCTGGAATGAAGGTGTCGCTTTGCTCTCCTTTTCATTAAATGTTTAATTGTGCTACTCTGACAATTGATTTCGTTATGCTAAATCTATGGTCAGTATATAGTTTAACTTTGCTGGGAAGAATTTATTCTGTTTTTTCAAATATTACATTCTCAAATGTCAGACCCTTTTGTCATTACTTTTGTTTTCTTTTGTTTGTTTTTATTATTATATTTATTAATTCTTCAATTTTTTTTTCTTTGCTTATTGGAGGTACATCATGGTTTTTTTTTTTTAAGTAACTTTCTTAATTAGAATGTGCTAAATTGTTTTCTTTGAATATGATAAAATCACCTTTTTAAGCATTCTTGTTGCATCTTCCTTGTATAGCCTGGTCCGGATTCCATTGGAATCGTTGCTATTTCTCATGGTTGCCCTGGTGTGGCTGCACGTGCCTGCGGCCTGGTGGGTCTAGAACCTACTAGAGTAAGTGCTTTGACTATTAAATTTAAGTCAATATTCAAATTTAGCTGGTGACTGTAAAAATGACTAATAAAACTTTCAGGTTGCTGAAATCCTTAAGGATCAGCCATCGTGGTTTCGCGATTGCCGAGCTGTGGATGTTCTGAATGTGCTGCCAACAGCAAATGGGGGAACCATTGAGCTTCTTTACATGCAGGTTACTACTTATTTCTAAAAAAACTTCCATGCCTCTCCTTTGGCTTTCAAGCATCTTGGTCACATCACACTGACATCTCG
Source organism: Sicyos edulis (assembly GCA_036507275.1). Lineage (NCBI taxonomy): Eukaryota > Viridiplantae > Streptophyta > Magnoliopsida > Cucurbitales > Cucurbitaceae > Sicyos > Sicyos edulis. The sequence goes on along the minus strand of CM071852.1, from coordinate 11,042,197 downwards.
TGTCTCCCTGATTTTGTAGCTCTATGCGCCTACAACATTGGCGCCTGCTAGGGACTTCTGGTTGTTACGCTACACTTCTGTTTTGGAAGATGGTAGCCTTGTGGTATGCTATTTTTGGATTGTTATGACACATCTTTTGAAAGTTTTAACTACATTTATTCATTTGGGCTGGTTATCTGAAATATTTGGTGATTTGGTGCATATAGATCTGTGAGAGATCACTTAAGAACACCCAGAATGGTCCAACCATGCCTCCTGTGCAGCATTTTGTTAGAGCAGAGATGCTGCCGAGTGGATATCTGATTAGACCATGTGAAGGAGGTGGTTCTATCATTCATATTGTCGACCATATGGATCTGGAGGTAGTGTATACAGTTGTATTTTTTTTTTCTCAATCAGATTGCCTCTTCTCACGTTTCCACTTTCCATTTTAAATTCATTGATAAATTCTAATTTGACTGTACATGATTCATTATTTAGCCATGGAGTGTTCCAGAAGTATTGCGTCCTTTGTATGAATCATCCACTGTTCTAGCTCAAAAGATGACTATGGCGGTAAGATCATCTATGGATTAAACCACAACATTATCCATTACTTCCTTAACTTGGGAAGAACTCAGTGACAAGTTTCTGAATTATAAGCTTATTTGAATTGATTGAAAAACCTATTCATACACATAATTTTTCTCATTTTTATTCAGGCCCTACGCCAGTTGAGACAGATAGGTCATGAAGTTTCACAGTCGAATGTAACAGGCTGGGGTAGACGCCCTGCAGCCTTACGTGCACTTGGTCAGAGGCTAACCCGGTTAGGCACACATCAATTTATTCTCTATATCAGCTTCAATTATATAGCTTTGTTGATTGTTTTAATTCTGAGAATGCTATATAGCTTTGTTGATTGTTCTAATTCTGAGAATACCTTGTAGGGGTTTTAATGAGGCACTTAATGGGTTTAATGACGAAGGGTGGTCCGTGATGGGAAATGATGGCTTGGATGATGTGACTATTCTCATAAATTCATCTCCTGACAAGCTAATGGGATTGAACATTTCATTTGCAAATGGATTTTCTTCCATCAGTAATTCAGTTTTATGTGCTAGAGCATCGATGCTATTGCAGGTAGAATTGTGTTTTTTTCTTTGATTAATGAAATGACTGGAAGTGTTTCTTTGAAGTATCTAGGATGGCAGAAGTTCATTTGCTTTTAATTTCATTCTTTCCTATAATGCCTTCTTCATACACATTCTGTAGTACTGATTGGAAAATAGTTAATCCATTATTGTGAAATTCATCCAATAGTTTTGAATTCTTTTGCACTCAAATAATTGTTTCAAAGCATTTTCTTTTCTTTTCTATTTCACCTTAAATTTTGTCTTTGCAGAATGTGCCTCCTGCAATTCTACTGAGGTTTCTGCGGGAGCACAGATCGGAGTGGGCAGACAACAACATTGATGCTTATTCAGCTGCTGCTGTTAAGGTTGGCCCATGGAGTTTACCAGGCTCCCGAGTTGGAAGTTTCGGTAATCAAGTAATACTTCCACTGGCAAATACCATTGAACACGAAGAGGTGAGTCATGTCATGTTAATATTGCAATGAATTATTTCTCTCAAGACTACTGGGCTGTTTATAAGACCAAATTATGTTTTTCTGACCTCAGTTCTTAGAAGTGATTAAACTGGAAGGCATTGGCCATACACCTGAGGATGCAATGATGCCTAGAGAAATGTTTCTTCTGCAAGTAAGTGCTACTTCAGTAGGTTGCTCATCTCATTCGCTAGATGTTTATAGATTATGCTTATGACTAGAGGCCAGGTTACATAAAATGTGCGATGATTGGACAGCATGATACCAGCCCTTTGTTCTATGAAAAGGAGATTTGATGTAACCTCTTTTATATCATATGGCCAATTTAAGTTCATGGCGACATCCAACAACCATGCCTGAATTTTCTTATTATGTTATTTTTTAAAATTTTAAATTCATTATCCAAATCATTGGAAACAGATGCAGTTTCTGTTGCAGTGTTTTAATATCCTATTGGTTCTAGGTCCTTATTGTTGTTTTCTATTTCGATAGCTTTGCAGTGGAATGGATGAAAATGCCTTTGGAACATGTGCTGAACTAATATTTGCTCCAATCGATGCATCTTTTGCTGATGACGCGCCTCTTTTACCCTCAGGGTTTCGGATCATACCACTTGATTCTGGGAAGGTTGGTGTAATTAAATAAATTCAAAATCATTCATTCTATTGAATGAGTTCTTTGGGACTACTTTGTTTTTGCTTCTTTTCTTCTAGATATGTCGGGAGTGTGGTTTATTAGTGAATCACGGGAAGGCGGGGCATTGTGAAATATAAGATTTGAGCTCTGGTTCTTATTATTGTTATTTTGATATTGTTGAACCAATGTTTCAGGAAGCATCCAGCCCAAATCGCACACTCGACCTTGCTTCTGCTCTTGAAATTGGGCCGGCTGGAAATAAAGCACCAAACGACTCTGCAAATTCTGGCTGTGCAAGGTCTGTAATGACGATTGCTTTTGAATTTGCATGTGAGAGCCATATGCAAGAACATGTAGCATCCATGGCTCGGCAATATGTTCGTAGTATTATATCATCTGTCCAGAGAGTTGCATTAGCTCTCTCTCCGTCTCATTTAAGTTCACACGCCGGACTACGATCTCCCCTTGGTACTCCTGAAGCACAAACACTTGCTCGCTGGATCAGCAACAGTTACCGGTATAGTTTCTCTTCAGCCTGTCGAATTGTGAATTTTGAAATTTGGATCTTATTCTTGCTTAAGGAAAACTTCAAACATGTGGTTTATTGGTTTGGGTGCTTAAATCTGTACTTGCACAGGTGCTACTTAGGAGTGGAGCTATTAAAATCCGGAAACGAAGGTGGAGAGCTTGTCCTGAAAACATTGTGGCATCACTCGGATGCGATCATGTGCTGCTCTCTTAAGGTGTGTATGTTGTATCAAAGCATCTCATGAAAATAAATTTTCCATTTGCGCTCACAGCTTTAGAATATCGAAAATGATGAACTGTTAGTTTCCAACTGGTATGGCAAGAGTTTCATTGATTTTAAAAATAAGTTATTTTCTTGACAAAACGAAAAAACAACCTTATATGGTTTTTATCCGTTTATAAATGTCCTATAACTTCCGGAGCTTTTGTTCTAGCTGTGTTGTTGTGGAACCATTTTTCTGTTGGTAACAGAATACATGATTTGATTACTTTTATTCTACTTGTTTTTTATCCCTTGGCTAAAAAATGACGCGTAGTAACTTGGTTTTGTTAAAGCATTTCTGCGAGTGTACAAGACCCATGGACCTAAGAAGACTTTATGGCTGAACATTGTTTGTTTGTGTGTGTTTTTTTTGTGGAAGTGGTGGCTGGAAAGAAATAACCAAGTTTTTATTTACCCTCTGCATTCTTTAGATCATCTCATTGAATCAAGTCTGGATTATTATGGATTCACCGTATCTCCCCTTTTTGTAACTATAATATCTCGACTCTATTTGCAAAATAACGAAGTTATTATTATGGATTCACCCTGTCTCCCATTTTTGTAACTATTATATATGTTGAACATTGAATTATGTTAAACCACCAATCAACTCAAAAGGTTAAATTGGTAGGTTGGGGTAAATTTAGTTATATCAACCAACACTCCCTCACTTGTGGGTTTAAAAATTTGAGAAATGTCTTATAAGTGGAATTCAACTTTAAATAGGGAGGAAACGACTTGGTAGAGACTGGAACTTGACGTGCGTGGTTATGCTTGTTTCAAAAAAAAAAACCATGACTAGAACTTAGGAATTTCTACTCTGATATCATGTTGAATTATGTTAAACTACCAATCAATCCAAAAGCTTAAGCTGGTAGGTTGAGATAAGTACATTTAATTAACCAACAATATATATTTAGACAATTGCAAAGTTTGTTGTAACTAGTTTTGATTGGGTTCTGTAGTTTTTTTATAGAAAAGTCTACGTACCCAAGAAAAATAAGTATTTTTGCAAAACAAGGGTGTATAGTATATACCATCCATTACGTTATTGAATTGGAAAATCTATCTATGTTCAACTAAGTATGCAGTTTTTTTTTTAGAAAAGTTTATGAACTCCTTACAGCTTGCCATACTAATCCATTTCAGTTCTTGCAAGATTCTCTTTCATCTACCCTATGCTATATTTATCTTCAGCACTTTGTTTAAAAACCTTTGTGATATGCAGGCATTGCCAGTGTTCACCTTTGCAAATCAGGCAGGGCTCGACATGCTCGAGACAACCTTAGTCGCGCTGCAAGACATAACTTTGGAAAAGATATTCGACGACCATGGAAAAAAGACACTCTGCTCAGAGTTCCCACAGATAATGCAACAGGTCTGTACCATTTTCCAAACCTTCTCACAGTGACAATCGTTTAAAACACGACATTCTCAAAGTCGCTAATGATAACATGCTCTTGTATTTTAGGGATTTGCTTGTCTTCAAGGAGGCATATGCCTATCGAGCATGGGCCGACCCATCTCGTATGAACGAGCTGTGGCTTGGAAGGTACTGAATGAAGAAGAAAATGCACACTGCATCTGCTTTATGTTTGTGAACTGGTCTTTTGTCTGATGCTAAGATTTGCCCAAATGAAGTTGAAGACTTATTTACTGTTAGATCTCTTTTGTTGGTTATTTTTGTTATGTAAACTTTGGATTCCAAGTAAGAGAGAGACAGACTATGAGTTGGGCTGCCCCTTCAGTACTCTCAATCTTTGTTCATCATTGTATGTAATGTGCCAAGTTTCTTAGTTAATTGCTGTGCCCCATTTGACATCAGTAAACAAACAGAATCATTGGTCACACAGTTCAACTTTAAATTTAAGGTTAAATTACAGATTTGTCCTTGTGGTTCTGTGGAAGTTAGTACAAGAGTTTTTGTGGTTTTTAAAGTTACAATTTCTTTGGAGGAGCCCTACAATTTGATGATGTGGGACCATTGGTGTCACAAAAATTCCTTTATATATTTTTTTTTCATTTATAAGAAGAATTTTTTTGGCACCCAATGGTGTCACATATCAAAGTGTAGAGTTCCTATGTGTAGGAGAGTTTACTCTTTCTTAAATAATTTTTTTTCATAAACCCCTCAAAACAATAATTGTTTTTCTACGATTCTTTCGAATGACCTTTATCAAACAAAGTTTTCTTACCCCTACTTTTTTAATTAACTCTTTTCAAACAAGAATTTTTTGCAACTTTTCTTTCGAAGACCTTTTCTAAACAAGGTTTCTTATAATTGCTAAATTAACTCTAGGATTCAAATTACTCTATTCTTCCTCTCCTCTCATCTTCTCCTATCCAAACATGTCTTTTATAATTGGGTAAAAGCTCATGAATAAATCATATTGTTTGAAAATTCCTTCAATAGACACTGGTCTTTGTGAAATTTTTATCTTAGCATGGAGAAGAATACTATGTTTTCCATATTGTATGAGCCAAATTTGTAACTAAACCCAAATCTAGGCTGTAAAAACTTGCAAATTATGCCTTAAAATATCACAATTGACGTGAGTAATATAAGAACAGATTTTATTTGAACAAGCTTCATATATATACATGGTGTTGATGGCCTAAAGTTGAATATGAATTGTTTCTAGTAGCCAAATCTTCACACCCAACCAGAACTTTGCCAGTTAAGCTACAAGCTTACTCACTTTTTAATGCTAATCAAAGCAGAAGCTACATGATAAAACATAAAATACCAAATTTTGGGGTACTCTTTTACTGCAGAAAAAAGAAGCCCATGAAAGGGAAGCAAAAATACTAGAATCCCACCTAGAAAAATAAATGACCTTTCAAACCCATATATGAACTAGTTTTGCAGTTTGAGATTGCTTATATCTTCTGATCTTATGATGGCTGCAATGCAACTTGAACTCCTAGCAATCCCACCTTTCTTTAGGACTGCAGCTTTGTCTCTAGGACTCAAAGACTTAGCCCTAAGACCACTCCCATCCCTTTTACTCTTCTTCAACATCTCTCTCATTGCCTCAGCTTGAAACAGCACTGGATAAGCCCTCCCCAGTTTGCTAAACCTTGCGCAGGCGCTCATGTGTGCGTTCAACGCCGCCTCTCTGCTCCCTCCATGCTTCTCCATGTCCCCTTCCACGGCCTCGGCGCAGAGCCCGCATATCCACTTCCCGAGGAACTTCTTGCGCATCCGATCGATGTACTCTTGCGTGTACTCCTCGCACATGCCACAACACTCGCACCGCGCATCCTCGGTCTCAGATATCGGTGGAAGCGCGCCTTGTTTTGTATCCGATGATGTTATCGTCAACTCCTTCCCCAATTCCATTGATATGTCTGAGATTGTTCTTTGGAGAGCATTGCATGAAAGCCTTGGTGGTTTGGAGAAGTTGTTGCTCCTTGAAATTGCATCTCCATGTGGTGCCATTTTGGCTGAAGAGAAAAAAGAAATGCTTGGCTTTTTGAAGAACTTGAAAGACTTGAATTTGGTTTTTGGGTATTGATTGAAATGAGGAATCTAGTGGTTTGTAGAAGTTAAGTGGGGTTTTAGTGTTATTTATAATAGTTGGAGTACTGTGAAGAAAGAAGTTTCTGTGGATGAAAGGAGACTCACATGTCACTTTTTAAAGTTAACGTGAAGAGTCATGAACATGCACAAATCTTCGAGAGTTTGATACCCCATAGTTGGCTTGAAATAAATTTGCATGGCTACGATTTTCGATCGACAAGGGCTCCTATTGTACTAAGACAACAATCATTTACGAATCTCTACATTGATATGATATTACTCACTTTAGATATAAGATCTCGTATTAATGAAACTAATCCTATTTAGTCAAGAGGAATATTTAGGTCATACCCGGATATGATATAAAAAATAATGTCCACCTACGTGACCGGCCACATTCTATGTTATTTTAAATCCAAAAGATAAAAAGACAAAATAAAGAAAAATAGAATCTGTCTTATATTGAATTACGTAAAAAGACATTAATATTTAACTCATGTCCAGACATAACATAAATATTTCTCTTTAATCAATGTAGGACAATGGTTGAATTCTCAATATAATTGAATATAATTAGAGCTCATAACAAAAATTAAAGAAAAAAGGAGAATGCATCTCGAAGCTAATGAAACACTATTTTGAGGAGCATATTATCAACATTGGAAAAGTGAAAAAACCTCACTGTCACAACCTTCAGAAGATGCATATATAAATTATTTTTTCTCAGAAGCCAAAGTTGAAATCCATAATATCTTAAACTACTTTTAAACTTATGGCTTCATTGCTTCTACATTTGTAATGGAACACTTCTTTTTTACTATTCAATTGACCAATAAATCACTGAACTAATTGCTCCCAAATAATTTCAATGCAGATGACATATCTTCACCAATTTACTGTTTCATTAACCGACAAACATGATCATTTTTCTTGCCAATTGAGCCTAACAAGATTGATTAAAGTTCTATGCATCAATCTAAAGAAATTAAACACCTTTTATTTAGTCTTTGATGACCTCACGTTCACATAATTGAGAACTATTCTTTAAACAAAAAATCAGATAAATTGTTTTATAATTATGCAATAACTCTGTTGTGTTCTTCGTAATGAGAGGGGACCACAAATCTTACATTAAGGGTACTACCTCTCAATTAAATGAATTGAGAGCCAAATATCGATTTTCAGGATCGAACTTGTGACTATAGTGTTAAACTGAATTACCACCAAATAATGAAACTAACATGTCATCAACCTCTCGTCAAAATAAATTATTAACCAAAAGATGTGCTTATAAACCTACCAATACCATCAATTTTTTGTAATTAGTGTGTGACTTTGGGTCACTTCATTAGCATGCAATGCATAGATAACATAAAGGTAAATACAAGAAAAAGGAAAAGTACACTCTTAGGTTAGCATTCATCTGAACTTGGTTTTCAGTAAAATTTCACCTTTTCTTTCTGTTGAAGTATCACAAGGGTCACACTTTTGAGTCATGTTTTTACTATGAATTAAGTTGCTTTTTTGGAGTTAGTTGATCAATTAATGCAGTGTTGCCACTTATTTGAAACATATAAAAATAAATTAAACTAAACTAAAATCAAATCAAATCTATGTATTTTTTAGATTAAATTATCAGACATACTCTTGAATTAGGAGGTTTTTGTCAACATTATCCCATTGAAAAGTTTCAAAAATACTTTCGAACTTTACAAAATGGTTCAGAAATATTATTACCGTTAAAATTGGATGGAAACCATTAAAGTTTTGTTTAAAAAATTCTTCTAAATTTAAAAAATTCAAAAATACCCTTCTCTATATAAGCTTTAAGTCCTGATCATTTGATAACCATTTGGTTTTGTTGTTTTTTAAATTTAAACCTATTTTTAGTCAATACTTTTTTTGTTTTCAAATTTTGGTTTGGTTCCTACAAATATAAATAAGATGTAGATATCCAAATGACAAAAAAATATGATAAGATAGTTGTTATAGACTTAAATTTCAAAAACAAAAAACAAAAAACTAAGGTCCCGTTTGATAACCATTTTATTTTTCACTTTTTGTTTATGAAACTTAAGCCTATAACAACTAACTCACTATACATTTTTCCTTATTTAGATATCTACATCTTACTTATCTTTTAAAAAACAAAACCAAAATTTGTAAACAAAACAAAGTAGCTTCCAAAAGCTTGTTTTTGTTTTTGAAATTTAGTTAGTCTTCACCAACTTTCTTAAAGAAATATGGATACATTATAGGAAAGATGGAACACATAGTAGGAAATTTGAGTAGAAATAGGCTTAAATTTCATAAACAAAAAATGAAAAATCAAATGATTATCAAACGACGCCTTATAAAATATCTGTATCGTTAATCATTTTTAAAAAAAATGTTAAGAAAGATTGTTCCAAACACTTTACATATTTAATTGTAATATATATATATATCTTTGTACTTTTAATTTATAAATTACTTTTATGCGTAAATATTAGTTGTTTAATTAATTGAGTAATTAGTTTGATGTTGAAATTAATTTCTTGAAATATTTTTCTTATTGTTTATCATTTATTTTATATATTTAATATCATTTTATCTTTGTTTTTCGATTTTGATATGTAGAAAGTATGGTTGTGCATAAGGTTGAGTAAAAGAGATTTTTTGGACCAATATAAAATTTTGAATTGGTGAATCTATCAATTCATCCAATCGTGTGTGTTTGAGTATTAAATTTGGTTGAGTTATTTTGAGTTGTTGGGTTATTTGAACAATTTTAATAGAAATCATTGAATATTAACTTAAATTAATCGATAAGAAGAAATTCAAAAGTTTTAAATAAATCATAAAGTTATACAAATGAACTCTAAATTCTAGTTTTAATCTTGATGCAATATATTTTTTTTTACTAATCGACCAATTGAAGCTAATCTCCCTCGGGCCAATTCCCAACAGTCTCGAACCCGAGATGCTTGAGGAAGCATGCACCAAATGCTTTGTGCCTCAACCGTTGGGCCGCCCGTTAGGGGTGTACATCAGTTGGATTTGATTGAGTTAAAGAAGGTTTTCAACCGAACCCAAATTTTCGGGTTGATCACTTTTCCAACTCAATCCTTATACTTTTGGGTTGTGTCATCAGGTTCATCAAATACATTGCAAATATATATATACAATTAGTTATACACTATACTTAAACAAAATACAATCTTTAATCATTATCATATCAAGTTAATGAAATGAAAATAAATATTAAATATACAAAATATTCAATCAAAAGTCACTCACTATTAGTCCTACCATCATGGTTCATATAGAAGATCTCAACTATATAATATAAAACAAATAGATAATTAAAACAACAAAAATAGATGATAAAATTCAACTTCCTTAAAAAATAGAAAATTAAAACCAACAAAAATAGACGACATAATTTTAGTATAAATTTTCATCATGCCAAACTGAGTAAAGCTCTAGCGGCATCTTTTATGACTTAGTAACCATGAGATTACAAGTTCAATCCCCCCTTCCTCATTTGTATTAAATAAGAAAAAAAGTATAAAAAAAATATTTTTAAACTAAATAATGAATTATGGTTGGTCGGGCATGGTTGGGTTAATTGTAGGTCAACCCTTGACCCAATCCATGAAAATTTCATGTGTTTGAATCCAACCCAAACAAAAAATGTATTCAACTCAACCCGTTAAATTGAGTTTGGTTGGTTCGGATTACTCGGTTGTTTGAACACCCCTACCATTAGGAAAATTTTCGATGCAATGTTAAACAAAAGAATCTTAAATTAAAAGCAATTATGAAGTGATCGAAATTTTATTATTCACCTATAAAATTTAATATTAAATTCAAACATTTAGAAAGCTAAATTGTTTGAATAATTCAAGATTGAACTTTTAAATTATCACCAAACAAAACAATAATAAATTATCATTTAACTTTTAAAGAAGTGAATAAATCTTTCCAATTTAAATCTTCAAACTTATCCCAACCATAGTTGAATTTAAAAAAAATAATAAGGTTATCACACTCGTCCTTAGGCCAAGTACCAGAGACATCGAAGGAGTAATATCACAAGTGAGTTTCGAACCTGAAACCTTGAATTTTTTAAATTTAGTTGATCAAATAGTGGATCTTTCAAATAATATATGTTTATTGTCATTAATTTTCATATTGCAAAAAATATTAAGTGAGAAAGAAGCATAATCATTTTGGATTAAATTTTTTTTAAAAAAATATTTATGAATGGTCAATGACATATTTATTCAAATTTTTTTTTAATGTTTTTAATTCAAAACTAAATGATAAAAATATTTTTTTTTAATAATTTTTATAATTAAAGGTATTTTTAAAACTTTTTAAAGTTGATGACATTTTTAAAACATAATTTTAACGGTTATAGTAATTCCATAATTCAAGAGTATGTTTGATAATTTAATCTTTGATATTTCTACTACAATAATAATAATAATCTTTTGGATGTGCTGCAAGATGAAATTAGTCCATTTATCTTCCCATTCACAATAAACATCAAATAGTCCCTTTCTTCGTTTCAATTCGTCTGTCCATTGCAAGTCATATTATTATTATTCCTTTCTTTTTTAAGAAAAACCAAGTCATATTAATTTTGTATTTTGATTAATTTTTTTAATATCTAAATATTGTAGGATCATGTGGTATGTTTAGTAATAATAATTAAGGTTATATATATATATATAAATATAACCAATACCAATCTTTTAAATCTAATATATCTAATGTATCACATCAATTATTTTCGAATAATGTCATGGATTGATTTTTGACAAGCTCAAACATTTAGTAACGTAAACATTAAATTTACCAAATCAACTAGAGAATGTGAAAAATACAAAATTGATAGCAAAGTTAGAACCTTTTGAAAATATATCTAAGAAATAAACCACCGGAACTTTGAATCAAATTGAGTCTAACATAATAAATTTGACATCAATTAAAGGTGGATATTTTGATCCTTATCCCCCGTCTAAAATAATAATAATTACAAGCTTTAAATTATGAGAAACCAATAATTGATTGCCAATATTTTTCCAACATAAAAAATGAGAGTAACATAATTAAATAGAAAGACACGACAACCAAAATCATAAAACTTCTGTTTCCAAATAATAACATAGTGGTTAAAGATTTGAGCTTTGAAGGGATGTTCCTTTCAAGATTCAGCTGTGATATTATTGTTCTGATGTCTCCTGTACCTAGTTAAGGGATGAGCGTAGTTACCCTTATTACAAAAAAAATCATAAAACTTCTCTCTTAAGCCCATCGATAAGCATTTAGTTTTTTTTTTTTGAAAAATTTATAAGATTAGTCCAATTAAGAAAAATAATTATAAGTATGTTCATTTTTAAAAACAAATTAATAATCATAATTAAAGGTAATAATAATAATAATATTGTATTAATACACAATATTATATTTATTTTAAACAATACGCAATATTATATTAATACTACATTATAATACATAATAATGTATTAATAATATATAATAATGTATTAATATTAAATAATATTGTATGACTATAAATGTAAATATATTCAAATTTGATTACAAATATCATCCCGAACAACTCTTTTTTATATATAAATAAAATTTAAGTTTATTTTCACAAATTTTAAATAAAGGGTTTTACATGATAAAATATGTGTATCTTAATTAAATTTGAAAGTTACTTATCTTAGTTTTAAAATTTTAATTTAATTTTTAAATATATAGGTAAAAGGTCGGTATTAAAGTAAGAAAATTATAAAAAATATAATTGGTGTGTACTTAATTTTAAAAAATAATAATAATAAAAAAATCGTTATCCAACATTCATTTATAAACCTATTTAATGAAAGAAACTTGATATGAAAAGAAAGAAAAAGGTTTATACTAAAAAATATTGTCCTTTATTTATTTATTTTAAAATTTTGTCCTTGTCAACTTTCACTACTAATTTCACCGAATAATCATTTCACCCTATGGTAACTAATAAAGAGTTACTTTTTAAAAAATTAATTTTTAGATTAAAAATGAAAATTTAAAAATTAAACTTATGCCAAAATAGATTTTGAAACAAAATTTTGTCCCTTCAGAGATCACGAGATTGCAGTCTCGAGCCACATAGAGACGCAATGATCCAAAAAGTTGGATCATTTTGACTTTTTCCACACCCTTAACAATGCACCCAGTGACCGAGAGGTGTTTGAATAAGGTTTTGATGAGGAGTTAGATTAACGAATTATTTTAAATAGTCAAAAATTGAGAATTTTAATAAAAATAAATTAATTTGGATGTGGATTTTTTGGCAGAGGAGTTATTTTGAGTAGTTCAAAAAATAATAATTAAAAATGAGTTATTTTAAATGATTAGAAATAAGTGGTTAGAAATGATTGAGTACTTATAAATGAATGATTAAAAATGAATGATTTGAAATGAGGATTTATTTTTATTAGTAAAAATAATGAATTATTTTGAGTAGTTACAAAAACCTACAAACTCGTTGGGACGTAATTTTTCAAAGAAATGTTAGTAAATCTTCAATTTAAATCTTCTTTAAATATGGCATTCCCTCGATCTCCCATTGTTGTAACCTCAAAGATGGAAGAAAAAAAAACAAAACACACTGCTAAATAATATACCAGCCATTACGAAAATCCCTTATTTATTAAGTGATGAACAAAAGAAATTGTCCAAGCACATTAAGCATATTAATAATTGATATGTATCATCGACCATAAAATAAGAGATAAGGGTTATATTAGTTCGGTTATCTTCAGTTTTGAGTTAAACTAAAGATCGAACAAATCTAATAAATTTGACAAAAAGAAGAACCGAACTAATGTCCAATAAAAGACAAAACAATTGGTTCAGTTTTTCTATGTTTTTAGGCCAAACCAACAATCGATCCGATCAAATTGATTTTAGGAATCAAATCAATATTCAATAAAGGACAAAATCATCGACTCAATTTTCTTTGATTCGGTACTCTTATGATTTAATTCTTTTTTTACTATTTTACTTCCAACTTCTATTTAAATGTTTTTTTTATTAATTTCTTTTCAAGATTTATAATTAAATTAAACAAAAATAGTTAATCATAACTTCTATTTAAATGTTTTTTTTATTAATTTCTTTTCAAGATTTATAATTAAATTAAACAAAAATAGTTAATCATTTACCAATAAAGAGGTAAACTAACATATAAAAAGAAAAAATAGGTAAATAAATCATTATCAGTTCCGTTTGATTTTTATTGGTTTATACTAGAAACCGAACAGATCCAAATACTTTCGATTTTTTCTAAATAAAAATCAATATATCCAATCTTATGCAAAAATATCCAAACCAATCCAATGAACCGATTTAGTTCGATTCAATTGTGTCAGTTTTCAATTTTTAATTAGAGGTTTAATTCTACACACCTGGTGTATTATACTAAAAAAAATGTCTAAGACATTAAATGAGAAGAAGAAATGTGTCATTTTAAAGTTGGTTAGAGGGAAAATGAGGCTTAAAAGGATGCAAGTGGATTTTGCATTTGGTAATAAGTTTGTTTGATTGTGTGGTTCTTAGTGCCTTTGAAGCCTTGATATTTTTGGCTTTCATTGCTTCATTTATTGTTGTGATTATGCCCGTGCCACTACCAATTTCAAGATGTAGAACATGAACTTTAAAAAAAAAAAAATGTTAATGATGTTGAAAATTACATATTTGCATTTGTACTTGAGAATTTAACATATTTGTTGTCAAGTTCTTACCGATGCTCACTTTTAATATTGCGTCAATTTTATATAACTATGATTAAATAACTAAGTTCACTAAGTTTGTTAAACTAATTTAAAAATAAAACTACATCATATTATTTTAAACTAATGAATAGTGTTAATAGCAAGAATAAAAGTTTGGCATTAATTGAGAAAGTTTAAAGGTGTAAAATCTTAAAATTTAGAGACTAAATTGAAACTAAACTAAAAATAAAGACAAAAACAAAAGTGTACATTTAAAAACTTAGAACTAAATAAAATTTGTGCTCTTGAATTGGATGAGTTTTTAGCTTGATATATAGAGCTTTTGAACGACTCATCTTTTTTATTGTTGTTTTTCTGTTTATACTAAACTTAGTTTTGTATTCATTATTGTCGTCGGGTTTTGTTCTTATTACGCTAATAACTTTGTGTTTTGGTGGGGGTATAGTATTTTTCTTGTTTGGTTTTATTTGTGAGTTGTTTGGGTATACTTTTTGAGATAAGCTATGTCTTCTTACTTACATGCTCGAAGCTTCTAAATTTACATAGTTACTTTGTGGATTCATATACTCCGGTGATCTATGATCTAATCACTAGTCTTCTACATATTTAAATCCCTATTCTCAATATGCATGGTTGAATCGACAAAAAAAAAACAACTACAAAATTATTGGACAAAAATCTATTATTAGCACAATAGAACGAAAGCTAAAATGAGCATACTCGACATTTGATAAAAAAAATATACAATACGACAAAAATTAAAAACTTTTTTCTAGTAGGACGATTCTTGGTTTTTTTAACCCGTGCCATCTTTCTTGTTATAGCAAGTAATAATAATGTCGAGGCAATAGAGAATCAAAGTAAGTTTTTTTTTCCCTAAAAAATAATAAAAGAATGAAAGTAAATTTATAGAAAAAACAATAATAATTATTATCCTAAATTCCACCTCACTAGTCACTACTCAACTAAATGACAATGTATTCACGAACAAAGGTAATAGTTCACCGACATAAATATATATTCAATCACCAAAAGGTTATAGATTTAAATTTTTCTATCTTTCATTGTTTTTTTTTTTTTGAAATACTCTACCTTCAATGGTTATAATTAAAAAAAAAAGTGAATTTATAAGATTAATAAAATTTTAAAAATAATTACTACTTTTTTTTAAAAAAATTAACAATTATAATAATTGGCATGAATGAGTATTGTCACATACTTATGATAATATTATAATAATAATACATAATGTTGTATTAATGAGTGTAATGCTGTATTAAAATATATTATTAACTATAAATGTAAATATTTTAAAATTTGCGTACATTAATAATTATTTTTGGAGAAAAACTCTCCAATACAATTTTATCCTAAAGATATGAGGATGTGATTCACATTTAAGGCCCATATTGAGAGCCCATTTAGCAAATGTCATGGACCAAGTCATTTTATTGGGCTTTTGGCATCCCATCATGGCCCAAGACTTTATAAAAGCTGATCCGCCTCTTTTTTCTTTTGACATTTTGATCACATGCTTGCTCTATCTATCTTATCACGCTGTCCTACCAAACTAAAAGACACGTGCTTTTTTTCTTACGAAAATATTTCAAACGTGTAATTTAATTCTAAGTAATGTTATTTTCAATTACCATTAATGTTTGAAAGAGAATATTTGGCTACAAGTGAAATGAGACAAAATGAAAAGTTGATAGTAGAAAAAATTTAATTGGAGTGCACGGAAAAAAGAGGAGATGACAGAAAAATTTTGTTTTGGGTGAAGAGAAAGAAAATAGAATGTTAATTATTTAATATATTTTTTAAAAATCTATTCTTATATTTTTTTAATAATAAAATTATTTGCAAATTTTTAACTATTAACATAAATATATGTAAATATAATTACTATCATAAATAAATTGTAAGTAATATAAATTCAATATTATATCACGTTTGATCGTATTAAGTTTATATTTAAAAGAAATAGAGTTTGAATATTATTATGTACGACCTAATAATCATGGGATCAAAGTTTCGAATCTATTACATATAAATATTTTTTAATTAAAAAAAACTTCACACAACAAAAATGAAGTTTGACTAAAATAAAATATTTATAGGTCATTCATAACTTCTATTTTTTATTTAAGATTTGTTAGACTTAAATAATAAAAAATAAAAATAAACATACAAGATTTTTTTTATTAAAAAATAATGAATTAAAAAATTTTAAAATATCATTTGGTTAAACTAGTCATTATAAAATCTTGATAGCAATTTTTATTTTTATTATTAAAAAATAAACTATTTTCTTATACCTTTAATACATTCATATTCATATTGAAGGTAAACAAATTGTCAATAAAATATATTAATTAATACATAATAATAAATAAAATATTTGAAGTATTTATATTATTAGTCATTTATACTTCTCGAAAATTTATAAACAGCTCTAAATTTTTTAATTTGTTTTTCTTTTATAGGTAAAGAAGAACTCTATCACATTTTGATAATAATTATTACATGAAAGTAAGGCAACATCCTTCAAATTTTGGAATTTTTTTTTTTTTTTTTTTGTCTTTTGGATATAAAATAGATCTCAATCCCTATGTTGACGCATAGAATTACTAAAAGTTATAATTATTTTTGGTATATACAAGCAAAACTTTCAATATTATTTAAATTAATTTACCCCCTTTCCGAAAAAAAAATTATAAATCTGCTCCTACTATTATTTTTAAAGTGTAGTTTAGTTAGAGAATATAAAATTTGAATCTTCTTTTCTTAACAAATAAAATAAATTCAATATTTCTAAATTTATTGAAAATATGCTCATATTTAAAATCTATGGTAAATTATGAATAAAAATTCAACGTGTATAAATTATTTAAATTTAGTTTTTGTTTTAATAATAAATTGACGTACATAGTATTAATATTAAAAAGAAATACATTGTTGTATAATAATAATTTTTTAATTATAAATTTGTACCTTAAACCCTAAACTCTAATTTATCTCTAAATAATTGAAGTTTCATAAACTTTTTTGTTATTAAGAATGAATAAACAAAGAAATAAAATGTATTTAAATTTTTAAAAAGAAAAAATAATAAAACTTATTGTCATATATCAAAAGATAATATATATATATATTATTTTTAAAAATTCAAATTTATTTAAATAAAAATTTGATATAGTATAACAATTATAATTATATATCTGGCGTATTAATATATTTAAATAATAATATTATACAAAAATAAGAAATCATAAAAATAAAATAAGAAAACAAATATGAAATATAAACAAAAAGATGGAAAATGTTAAAATGAAAAAAAAGCAAAAAAGGTGTTGAAGGCCGACATCTATTTCATCCCAAAACGAACCCACCAACAATGATGTTTGCTTGAATTTAAAATGAATATTTATTAACTACTTGAAATGAATATTTATTAACTACTTTTCAAGAAATTAAATTGAAATGAGTTTTTGTAACTATTCAAAATAACTCATCATTTTTACTACTTAAAATGACTCTTCTTTTTTAATCATTCATTTATAACTACTAAAAATAAGTCTTCAATACTTATCATTCATTTCTAAACATCAATTTCTAACTTTTCAAAATAATTTTTTTGTAATTATTCATATCTAATTATTTTTTCAATTACTCATTTTAAATCTACGTCCAAAACAAGCAATTGTCTCTAAACTCTCTATATTAAAAAAAAAAATCATATTTAAACAAATTTTTGCTATAATTACTCCTAATTTTTAATTATTCAAAGTAACTCAAATTAAAAAAGAGCATACTTCTTAAGCTAATTTCTATCTCATCCAAACTCGTCCACCGGTGTCAACTACTTACAACATAAATGTTTATATACTTTTTTAAAAAATCAATAATATTTAAGATTAGAATACTCGAACCTACTATCCTCTTGATTACTAAAGTATATATATATAACGAAATTGAAGTTTTTTTTCGATACTTCATTTGTTGAATAAGTAAACAGCAAGTATATAATCAGTAACTTGTCACTATTTCAATGAAATAAAATACTCAAATATCAAAGTTTATACAAATATATAATTCTAGCAATGCTAAATTATAGACAATATCACAAAATATGAGGCTTGTATAAAAAATATCTTTAAAAATTAATCCCTAAATTTTACATAATATTTCTAAAATATTATTGGCCTTAAAACGTAGATGAAAAATGTTAAATATATTTTTCGATGATACTCCATTATGTTTGGTAAAATGCATGTTTGACTGTTTAAATCAATTTCTTAAGACATCTGTCTCCAAGAAGTGGTACAGTGGTTGTAGATTTCAGTTTTGAGAATATACTTTTCGTAAGGTTCCGAGTTCGAAATTCACCTGTGACATTAGAGACGGGCATAGTTACTCTTAATTGAAAAAAAAAAAAAAAAATTTAAGACATCTCTATAACCTAAATTGGACAAACCACCAAGTGAAAATTTGCAAACTTAAAATGGAATAAATTGAAAACCTAAAAATTAAATATTTAAAAGTTAAACTAAAATAAAACAAAGAATGTTTCAAAAAAAAAAAAAAAAGAAAAGAAAAGAAAAAAGGGACAATTAGAGAAATGGCTAGAATTTAGAATTTAATTAGGGTTGTGGCTAACCATCTTTAGACTTTAAATTTGTGTTTTTTTTTTAATTTTCAATTTTTAATCAATTTTTAATATGGAAAGTAGTTTACAATTGTGCCCTTCCTACATTTCATGTAATTTTTTTTAATCAATTTTAAATATATTATTTGTAACTACCTTTTTTATCTAAAAAAAATCTAAACCAATCTAACTAATTCAAAAAACGTTAATCAAACATAAATACATTAATAATTATAAAATACCATAAAATAAGAGATTTTGAAAATTTAAAAAATTTATACGTAACATAGAAATTTTGTTCTTAACATTCACAAATATAGTCATACATCATCTTTCCATAAGTTGTCCATACTCTCGTTGGTAGGTGTGATTATTGTAAGTCTTGTTAAATATAAATTAAAAATGGTTGAGCATGATACCTGAGCTTGAGTTTTATGAGCGCCTTAAATATCAGTTTTTGAAGAAGATGGAAAATTCATTTTGATTCTTTATTCCCGTTGAACAACCCCTCGAAAACCCTCCACCCATGTATTTGCGGTTAATTTGAAATATTCAGTCGCAAGAGAAATGCATGAATTTTGTTGCGCTCCGATTCTCGAAAGTTTGAAAGGGATCGACATTGGAGCCACGTTTCTAAAGATTTAAACGTTTCTGATAAAAGCTTTCAAATCATTCTTTGTGCTCGCACGTTTTTTCCAATATGAGCTTCCAAATCTTTCGTATGACTTTGGTTTTTAAAGATATTAACATCTAAAATTGAATTCCTACTTTATTGGGATTTTGTTTTATTTTTTTGTTTTATTTTTATTTTTTTAGACATGGGTGGCACACATTTGATACATAATAAAATCTCTACTTTGTAGGGATTATATTTTCCTTTATTTTATTTCGCATGTGTTAGACATTAATTGCGAGTGTTTTGTACATATCCTATATTTGTTATTGTTGACATCTATTATGTACATATTATTGACGCATATTTTAGTTACATCAGTGTTTGTATATTCTGTGAATAACTTCTTTTTTCTTTTTTTTTTCATAAGTTAGACATTGTTGGCATATATAAATAGGCAATTGCCTATTTATATATTTTGTGAATAACGTTGTTTCCTTGATTTTTTTTTTTAGTTTGTGCATATTTTTGACATGGTTTACATAAACTTCTTTCAAAGGTAAGATCAGAATTGAGTTCAAGTGGCTCAAAATTAAGCACATGCAACAGATCGGAAATTAAACACTGCATATGTAGACCCTACAACTTATTAGTATGAGCTATGTTTGTACATCCATTGTACATCATGATTTAAGAACATGCGATGGATCATGTACAAAACATAAAAAGTTTTCCTAGTCACCGTTTGTGACCGCTTAGTTTCTGTAACTTTTTCTAGTGCATTTTATTTGGAGGTTTATAACATTCGTTTTGGTCTAATGGATTGCCTACATATGTATATATAAGACTGAAACGTCATTTATGCTATGTGTGTTATCCATTCTTGTTGTGTTATAGCTATTAATATTATTTGGAATGTGTATATAAATACGAATTGGTTAATTATAATACATTGTTCGCTTGCCCCCTGAATATGTTAATATGCTCCATACATCACTCCTGACACTGATTCTATTTTCCAAAATGATGCACCGCATATGGTAGTCCCTACAATTTATCAATATGCGCTATGTTTGTATATCCATTGTACATCATAATCGACAAATTTGATTGAACCTGATATTCAGTTCTTTTTTATTTTCGTGGTGATGGTGATTTTCATTTTTTTAAGTCACCTCCCTAAATTTTAGAGATCTGTTTTTAATTAAATATTTTAAGTATTTTAATTTTGAAATATTATAAAATAACAAGTAGTTAGTTATGCTTAAATTTAGGGAAAATGAAATATTATAAAATATAATGGTTGGTTATGCTTAGATTTAGGGAAATTTTGATTTTTTTTTTTTAAATTTGGTTAAACACCTAAATAAAAAAGAAATAAAAGGGTACTTTGTAAAAGTAAATATTCATCTTTACTCCTGATTTTTTTTTAGCCATTGATTTAAACTCCATGACAAAATAGCCGTACCCTTTATTTTTTCTCTAAATTTAGTTATTTTCTAACATCTCCCAAAAAAAAAGAAAGTGTATTTCAACTTTTCTATATTCATGCTCTCATTTCTAGCCCAAACAAAGATTTAACCGTATTAAGTGCACATTCCCATGAGTGGCAAAAAGGTTAATTTTTCAGCCCCTATACTTTACTACCCAACTAAAATGTAATTGTGACAAAAAAGAAAAAATCTTTAACGGAGAAGAATACTACAATTTACTTGGTGTTATTATAGAATCACATAAATTTATTTTACAAAATAAAAATATAAAAAATATATATATTTGTGTGGTACCAAAAAAATAACACATATAATAAGAAAAATAAGCCCCTTGCATATTTATGAAAGTTCTACCCTTATATGATGTGAGTCAACTCCAATTTACATTTATGTGGTATAAAAAGAATTGGTAGTATGTTGATTTTATTGTTCGATAATTATCTAATTCACTACCACCATCACAATTTTCAAGGAGTGTCAGAATAGTTGAAAATTTGGATTTTTAAGATATATTTTTTTCAAGATCCTAGTTTTGAGATTTTCACCTGTCATATTACTCCTTCAATGTTTTCCAATGCCTAATGCGTGGTTACCCTTATTTCAAAAAAAAAAAATCACAATCACACGTTCGCTTAATATTTTACTGTTTGTGTTCTTCCTTTCCCAATTTAAACGGAAAAAAAAAAAAAAAGCCCTCCCTCCCCTTTAAATACCCGTTTTCCCCTTCACTTCTGTGTGTGCTGAAAAAACAACATATCCTTCTTCTCTCTCTTCCTCTCTCTCTCTCTCTCTAAAAAACCAAACAAATACAAAGAGATTCACCAAAACAATCTTCAAAATTACAGACCCAAAAATGGAAAACAACCTCCCAGTAATCACCAAAAAGGTTTGGAATCTGGTTCGTGTTGCTTATTTCCTCATCCGCAAAGGCTTCTCCAAGAGCAAGCTCATGCTCGACCTTAACCTCCTCACCAAACGCGGCAAGATCGCCGGAAAAGCCCTCACCAACCTCATGTTCCACCTCCACCACCACCACCACCACCACGGCGGCGCGTCCCCCTCCTCCGCCGCCGCCGCCATCTCCCCCCATCAACCCCCCTTCCCCCTCGCCCCCGACGACTACGAGTTCAGCTGCACAACCACCCCCGCCTTCCCCGACCTCTTCCACGTCAGCAAGCGCCGCCGCAACCACAACCACCACTCCTTCTTCGCCTGTGCCCACGCGCCTCACACGCTCGACGACGACACCACCGCCGTCAATGCCGTCAAGGCCGCTATCGAGCTCCTCAACAACCACGGCGACGCGTCGTCCCCGTCGCCGGTCTCCGCCTCCCCGGCTCTCCCTGGATTTGGCCGGACTCCGAGAAAAGTCCGTCAGCTCAGGGTGACGGACTCGCCGTTTCCGTTACAAGATGCTAACGCCGATCCGTTAGTGGACCAGGCGGCGGATGAATTTATCAGCAGGTTTTACAACCAGCTCCGCCTCCAAAAAACGGCCGACGAGAACTGAAATGCGGCGGAGATGACCGGCTACCGGCGGTCGGGATATGAAAAGTAGTTATATATATATATAGTTTTTTTTTGTTACGTGGCATTGGTGTTTTTGTCGTGACTTGAGATTAACTACACAAGCGCGTATTAGTTTTGCAACGGAAATGGAAATAATGACTCGAGAGAGAAGAGTTTGTTTGATTGTTGTTCAAACGAACGTTTTATCTATTTTCTGAGTGTATTTTGCTGTCATAAAAAAAAATTGAAATGTTAGTTTGTTTTCCATGTTATTATAATTGTTTTTTTGGAAAGAATGTTATTAGAATGATTTGATTCTTAGGAACAGAAATTTCTTTACAATTTGATTTGATTCCATATTCATGTCAATTTAAACTATATCCCATTAGGATATCACAATTGTTCTACATTGAAAAAATAAATAGCTCAACAAATATTTATGAACAATATGAATTACTCTTTTCATACCCATTTATTTTGAAATGGAACTTCATGATATTTAATATTGTATTAGAGTACATAAAACTAATAAAAGTAAAATTAAGATTCGATTGAAGTTGGGTGAGCCGTAAAGAACTACAATTTTGGAGGAGAATTCAGCAAGCATTTATAAAAAAAAAAAAAACCAAAATCAATTGATTTTGAGATAGATCAGCATATTATACGAAAAATGCTTGGTAAAAACTATGGCGTTTTTTTTCTCGAGAATATGAAGGCTTAAGTACGATTTAAAGTAGTAATTTAGTTTTAATATTTAATTATGGAACATGAAAAAACGCTTAACTATTTTTTTTAGATTACAAAAAGCTCAACTATGATATGTAGCTATTTTTAAAAAAAAACTATGATATGTAGCTTTCCACATTTTTTTTTGTTTTTTTAATTATAAATACAATATAATTAAAGAAAAAAAAACGATAATTATCTGTTACAAAATGATGTTTTTATTGAATTAAAAAGTGTTTTTTTTTTGTTTTATAAAATTGAAATTGGTTCGTCATTTTACCTTTGTTGTCTACTTTTCATATCATATGATTAATATATTCTCATATGAATAATCAAGTTATAATTATTTTCAAAGTTCCAAAAACAAATTATAAAAGTGAAGTTAGAGGTATGAAATAGCTGAAAAATAGATAATCTACGTATACCTAAAATTAGTTAAGAGACATTGGGGCTGTTTGTTTGACATATTTAGGGAGGAGTTAGTTCTAGGATTTACTAACTTCTCCTTAAAAACTACATCCAAAAGAGTTTTTATTAGCTCTTCCTCATTTTTACTTTTAAAAATAAGTCTCATTTTTAATCATTCATTTATAACTACTCAATCATTTCTAACCACTTATTTTTAATCATTCCTTTCAAATCAATCAAAATAACTCATTTTTAACCATTTATTTTTAATCATTTCTTTTTTAACTACTAAAAATAACTACTCATTTTTAAATCTACATCCAAACAAGGTTTTGACTCTAACTCCTCTATACAAAAACTACACCCAAACGAGTTTTTGACACAATTCTCAATTTTTAACTCCTCAACCTAACTTCTAAATATAACTCCTTAACTCAAAAACTACCTAAATATGTCAAACAAACAACCCCATTATCTCTACCAGAGAAAAATGTTAAAATAAAATAAAAAATTATGAGACCTAATTTTTAGATGTACTGTTTTTCTTATATAATCTTACGTACCAATATTGTGTTCAATACTATTGTGTTACGTTGAGGGTAGGTTTTTTTTTTTTTTTTGAGAAAACGTTGAGGGTAGATTTAATATGTTGAATCATTATAGGAGTAATCTAATGACGAAGCGTATCTTGAAGAATTACGAGTAATTAATCTAATTCATACTTAATGATAGTCGAACTACATATAAATTGACTCGAATAATCATAAATGTTTTAAATATTTAATCTCTAGACTGTTTTATGATGTAACATATTTAAAATATATTAAATTGCCAATTTAATCTTCAAATATTTTTTGGTAGGTATTTTTAATTTTGTTTTTAATAAGCATAATTATTTATTTTAATATTTAAGATTTATGTGAGGAAAAAGAAAAATTAACGGGACTTAACTTTGAGCTAGTATGCCAGCTAATAGGGCACCAGTAATATATTTTATTTATGGTTAACCCCTAAAATTAGTCTAACATCACTAAAATCAATTGTCAAGTTGAACCATCACATATAATTGAGATTTCTTTTTTAAAAAAAAAACAAAAAAGAAGCAATATTTACAAATTTGGTAATTCACATGCAACCACTTGACCTCTTGATTGGAAAATACATATCAAATTATTGTGCAATTAAAGTCATCCAAGTGTATATCTCATATGCTGAACTAATAGAATGAACACCAATAAAGAAAATTCAAAATTGGTAATTTACTTATATCAATATAATAGTTGACAATCAAGTGAATGAAGCAATGGTCAGAAATAGTCCAAATTGACTCCTACATTCATGAATATTAAGAAAAACATAGATCAATATTTTTATATCACATAAAATCCAAATAAATAAAAAGAACTCGAAGAAGGAAATTGATTGGTAAAAATGTATGGGGAATCCGACGTGGAAAATGTTAAAAATTTATGCAATTTTGAACCCAAAAAAAAGTGACTTTTACAGCCTTAACACCACAGCTCCCACTAAGAAGCAAACAGTGAAGGATCCACCATCTTAAAGCTTTGATCCAATATATACAACTTAGCTGGCCCCCTCTATTAATAAATAAATAAATAAATAATATTCAAACTTTTTTCCCCCTTTTTTGCTTTGTTTTCACTTTTATGTAAAAGCTATGACATGGGGAGAGATTTGGTTTGTATTCTAATGGGATTTGTTATTGCATTTGTTTGAAGGTTTTCAACACATGCAATTCTTAGGTCCGTTTTGGTTACTGATTTAAAAGTAAAGATTCAAATTAAGAAAAAAAAGTTAAGAACTTTTAGTGAGTGCATAACACTTAAATAGATGTTCGGCAACGGATTGTTGTCGTTTTCTTTTAGCGATGATTTTATCGAAAGTCGAAAATAAACTTGTTTGTAGTTTTAGGCTTCATTTGATAATTATTTGGTTTTTTATTTTTGAAATTTAAACTTATTTTTATTCAAAATTCCTATAATAGTTATTATTTTCCCTACAAATGTAACTATTTCTACTTAAGAATGCTTGAACTTTTTTTTGTTTTAAAAAATATAGGTAAAATAGAAATATAGGTAAGATGTAGATATTAATACTAAGAAAATGTAAGGTAGTTGTTGTAAACGTAAATTGAAAAAAAAAAAAAAAAAGAAATGTTTGTCAAAAAAACCCTTTAGTTTCTAAAATTTCGTTTTTATTCCAATTTTATAATTTTAAAAAATATTACAAATATGGTAAAAATTTCAAATAATAATATATATTTTTTCAATTATACCCAGAAAAAGTTGTAGAAGAGAAGTGACCGGCTGTGACAAAAGAGTTGAAATAATAATATGAGAGTCAAATACTGATTTCTGGGCTTGAACTCGTGACGGTGGAGTTGAAATGGATTAACATCAGACAAGATAACCAACTGCGTCATTGACACTCGGTATGACAAAAAAGTTGTGAAATTAATTATTATTATTATTATTCGTATATATTGTTTAAAAGCTTGTCAACAATAACGATGAAAGTTTGACTCTAACAATAATTTAAGTCAATAGGCAGGCAATCATGTGATATTGATTAAAATTAACCAATTGATTTAGATGTCATTAGAGTTTATTTGCTTCTTTTATTGGAAAGATTTTATTGAATGAATGAGTGACGTAATGATTTTATTGTAAACCAGTTCAATATTGTGTCATATGTTTAATCATAGCTGATGTTATCATAAACATACACGGTTAGTATTTAATATTTAAAGTTTAAAAGAAGCTTCAGCAATAAAATGAACTTGTATGGTCTTTCATCTCTTTATAGTAAACGCACCAATCTTATAAAATATTAGAATATTTTTTATTTTTTATTATGAATCCTTAAAGTATCTTTTTAAGATTGTGCTTCATAATTCTATAATTTTATTTTAATTTTTACGAATATCCATTTGAATTTAATGAATTTATATATCATATTAAATTTATCTTAAAATTAATTGACAATCAAATTACCCGCACTTAAATGACTTTAATTTAATATAACAAAATATTCTTATATTTTCAACTTGAATTTCAATATGCATCTAAAAATCAATCACAATAAGATGAGTAATTCATATATTTAAAAATGTAGTGTGATCCTCCAAGAAATTATTTAACATATATTTATAATTTGAAAAATATTATATCAGTAAAAACAATATGTTAATGGATACAAATATATTTTCACAATCACCAGATTATCGTTCAAATTCACCCCTCAAAAGTTGAAGTCCGAAAAAAAAAAGCTTTGAAAACTACATCACATTTTTTCTTTAAAAAAGAAAAAAATTAAAGTCGTTGATAGAGGGCCTGTGAATATCGTACCATGATTGTGTACTGTACTACATTGGAGTATGCTAAAGTAACCGGTCGGGTTTCTATTTCTCTCTGAAATGTGCATCCCCCCTTAAAATATCTTCCCCTTCTAGTTTAAAATATGCTTTTCTTTTTTTAGTTTGGATTCAATCGATTTCTTTCAATTATTGTAACAATTATCCACCAAACATTCTTTTTATAAAAAAACGTATAATTGTTTATTTTAATTTAGAGATGATAAAAACAAATGGCTTAATGACGATGTTATGCTTGGCCTTTTTTTTTTTGAAACCGTATATGAATATATCATCTCAGCAAAATAGTTCATATCAATCGAGGGATATGCTAATAGGTTTTTTTTTTTTGATACAATATTGGAGTAACGAGGATTCAAACCTGTAACCTCATGATTACTAGATTATACAAGATGTCGATAGAACTCTGCTCTTGTTGGCAGGGATATGCCAATAGGTTAATATAATGTTATTATTTAAATATTTAAATTCTTACCAATTTTAGTACAAGCTCTTAGGTTAATTATCATTTGATTTTTTTTTTTGTCTCTTAATTTTTAAAATTAAACTTATTTAGTTTCTGAAGGAATAAGGAAATATGTTAATTTTAGCAAAATTCAATATATATATATATATATATATATATATATATATTAACTTCTTTTTTTTAAAAAAAAAGATTAACTTAATTTTTAAAATATAGTTAAAAGATTAATTATAAAATAAGGAACATAATATTAATATTCATAAAAAAAAAGTAAATAAAGTAGTACTTATAAGTGACTTAATTTTAAAAAGCCAAATTATGGCTTCAAATGTGATTAACTTTTTAAGTTTGTGTTTAATTTTAGTGGGTGAATTTCCAAATATTTAAATTTAGTTTTAGAATTTCTTACAAACTAAAAGTTTTGGTCATATACACTTTTGCGATGTTTGTGTTGATCTATTATAAAAATAAAACTAAAAAAAGTTGGTCTTTGAGGTTATTTTTTTCATCTAATCTTTACATATCTATCGAGAAATTAACCTAAGCAATTTTAAATAGGCATGCATACCCAAAAAAATTGATAAGTATGAGATGATTTCTATTTTAGAATGGTATTATTTGTTTTTGTAAGACATGATTTTTTTTTTGTCTCACTCAAAATATATCATATTAATGCAAATAATTATCACCATTCATATATATTCGGTTATCTAACGAATGTAAAACAATTTTGTTTATGTTTCAACAATTATCTTTTTGAATAAAGATTATGCCTCTTCTTAAACGGTCAATTTGATCTAGTTGAGAACATAAACAAATTTATTTTGTCTTGAGAGTGCAATGATGGAAACAAATTTTCACTTTGAATATCTCTAAGCTCCCTATTTCTATATGTTATGCTTGAAACTTATGCTGACATGACAAATTATAGGAACGATTATGATGGTTTATATATCAAATAGGTATTTGGTAAAAAAATAAATGAAATGAAGATAGAATATAAATTTGATGAGTTAAAAAAGATAATATATTGAATGATATTGAGTATATCACCTAAAAAATGAAAAGACATTATAAACTTAAAAAAAAAAATTATGTTAACTAAGATTATCAAATAATCAGATAATTCAATGGTATAATATATAACCATAAATAAATATTACAAGTTCACAGCCGTTTTTTTTTTAAATGATAATAAAGTAAATGTGGCCAAAACTTATGTGACAGATAACGTCAGGATGATGTAAACATATTGGCAACAAAATAATATTTTCCTGTCGTTTCGATTTTTGAACCAGCCATTCTTTGATACAGGAACACGTGTAACGATTTCAACTAACCTTCGGTTTTCTACGTGCAGTTTTATCAGCCGCAATTTCTGATTTATTATTATTATTATTATTTTAAATTTACTTATTTTAACTTTTGTTTTTATGATTTCAAAATCTTTTTTTGTTTTGTTTTGTTTTTATAATATATAGTTGTTCGCAAAAATTTTTGAGGGTAGGCATGCGGAGAAATCACACGGCTGGTTGGCATTTCTTGTGGGATTTGGTTAATCTTTTTTCTTTTTAAGAAGTCCGAAGATTTTTTATGTCATGTGAGATTATATTTTTATTTATTAAAATACTTATAAATAATATATATATATATATTTTAAATAAGTAAAATATTTATTATTTATTTTATTTAAAAATCTCATACAACGTAGTTCGAGATAAAAGTGAAAACAATATATATATCATAATTTTTAAAGAAAATTATGAAATAAATTAAACTTCTTTAAGAAATAAGTTTTCGTCATGCTAAAATCTTACTTTGTACACAATATTTTTTTTTTCATTCAATTATTATTTTAGTTTAATCTACGAACATCGAAGCCATCTTTTCAAAAAAAAAAAACCTTGAAACCATCATCTCTCTAAAATCTTAAAAATCATATTTGTGCTTTTTTAATTCATCTTATATTTTATAAATAATAAAAAATAAAGAAAATATTGAATAAAACAATAAAAAAACTCATAAAATCTATTATCTACCTCTTCTAAGTTTTTTAAATATTAATTTAAAACATAATATTATATTAAATATATTTTTCTCTACAATAATAATAATGGTGTATAGATTTATATTTAAATTTAACAAAATATATAATTAGTAAAATTGATAAAATTTAAGTAGCTTCTTATGTCAAAATATGAGTAGTACTTCAATGACATCACGTATCACAGAATAAACAACAAATTACATGTTAAGTCAGATTAATTATAATAACAAATAATAATAATAATAATATGAAAAAATAATAATTATAAAAAAATACCTTGAAGAATGTGATAAACACTTCTTCAAAATTTTAAATACTCCATAAATTTAAAAGAAAATTATAAATTAAAGTTGAAGCATAAAATAAATAGAATTACATAAAGAAAACATAATAAAAATAAAAATAAATGAAGAAGAAGAAAATGTTCTCCATATTGAAAAAATTGTTTTTTAGCTTCGATGACAACTGCTCCCACGAACACAACTCAGTGCACCAATGGTAAGACTCCCAACCCGAACAAAATTTGTACATCTGTGCAACATTAAAAAAATTATTAGTAATTTGAATTTTGAAGAACAATAAATTTGTGGTATTTATAGAAAAAGTTGGAACACAACATCTTCTTTAAATTTGAAAAAAAAAACTCAATATCTTCATTTGATTTTATACTTATTTAGTTTGAAGATACTAAATTTTAATAATTAATAATAATAATAAGTCACATAGTAAAGATAAAGATAAAGAATATTACGCAGATTCTCTTATCTTCTAATTTAATTTATGAGATTTGTTAAAAATATATTATCTTCTAGACGATGAAAATCTAAATATCTAAATAATCAAAATAATATTATAAATATATTTGTTTTTTTTATATTTTAATAGAAGATTATGACATGTTTGTAATTTAGGGTAAAATCGTCCAAAAATAATTTTTCTCTTAAACTACACCCAGTATGATATGATATTTGGATAATCTTCTCAATTGCTTTAATAAAACGACCATAAGTCACTCTCTCTAAGATTTTATTTATTTATTAATGAATAATGCTGGCGTAGTTATTTAATGCAATACGTACTCAACAAAATAAAATAGAGGTTTGATGCAGTATAGGTTGGTTCCACTCCTTTTAATTTATAACAATTTTTTTTATTATGATAATAATTTGTAACTTAAGTAACTAATAATATGATGTCTACTGAATATATATATATATATATATATATATATATATACACACACACTAAAGGGCATCAAAAATACAAACTTATTGACACAAATAGTTCTGTTAAATTATTAATTTGGTAATTAGTCTTTACAATTTAGATATATTTTTTTAGGAAATTTGTTGTTAGCAACACATTCCACTTCTTGTATTATATTTATAGCTTCGTTTTAAAAACAATTCATCTATAATACATAATTTTATTGGTAATAGAACATAATTTTCTATTAGGTAGAATTCAACATTAAAATGAATCTACCACTAATTAAATTCTATCAATGATAGAACTCGACCTTAATATGATTCAATTTGAATTTTTTCTACCATAAATAAAATAATTTTGATTTTTTACTTTAGATGAAAATATTTTGCCCATTTAAGCTATACATGCAAAATCTCCTATTTCTTAATTATACTTTTGGGATATCTAAAGTTTTAATTTAGTTCAATTTAGTTTGTATTCAATGTAAAACATATTTCGAAAATTGTTTATACCTTTTTTTGTTTATCATCGCATAAATGTATATTTTATTCTTTTTAAGTATATATATATATATATATATATATATATATATATATATATATATATATATATATATATATCATTCTTTCTTTTCTTTTCTTTTTTGAAAATTATATATTCATTCATTCTCAATTTGGATAAAGTTTGTCAAATATAAAATATTAATTCATTCGCATGATAACATGAACTAGATATGATAACTTTAAAATCACATGTAAATTAAATTTATAATTTAAAGCTCTATGTTACCAAACCAAACTAGCGGAGATAATCAAATGAAATTAACCTTAAGTTATAGTTTTATATAAAAAAATATTTTTAATGTAAAATTATGTATTCTTTTAGTAATAACTCAATTCTAAATGGTAAAAAAAAAAAGACATGATATATGATATTTTTACCACATTTTTTAAAAAGAAAATAGTTTTATCATGGTTGAAAGAGCTTAGAAATGAATTACAATAGATTAATTTACTCTATATTTAAAAGTTTGTATGCAATATATTTATAAAAAGAGAAAAAGAAAAAGAAAAAAAGAAGCGTTTGTATTCAGTAAGTTTTTGGTACAAAATGTGTACATTTTTATTGTAAATTTCTAAACACTTGATATTAGTGTGTTAAAATAAGTGTAAATTGTTTTTTTCTTAAAAAAGTAATCAACATAATAGTCAGAACATCTTTTTCTTTTTTTTCTTTTTTTTTTTATTTTTATTAAACACATTTTTTTAGTGTAATAAAATATATTTAATTTAAAAATGTCAAATATAACGAGTTGACACAAACTTGGAATTCATAGACCTATTAACCCAAAATAAATAAAAAAATGAAAAACTTAGTAGATATTCGTTCAGGCCTTTTTCAAAACGTTATTGATCAAATTGATTATAAATAAATAAAATCCATGACTAAAACTACAATAGATTAAAATAAAAATTATAATTTAGACATTAAAAAACAT
This sequence comes from Sicyos edulis, assembly GCA_036507275.1. NCBI lineage: Eukaryota > Viridiplantae > Streptophyta > Magnoliopsida > Cucurbitales > Cucurbitaceae > Sicyos > Sicyos edulis. The sequence continues at coordinate 11,009,877 of CM071852.1, read as the reverse complement.
AATGTAAACCTAAAAATAATAAAAATGAGAAAGCACTTATTATACTAAAAAAATATTTGCATGGGAAGGTTCCTGGAAAATCCGAGATTACATATCTAATTATGAAGAGATTGAAATATATATTTTATTAATATTTTGTTAAAAAAAAACAATAATTATAAATCAAAAGATTGAGAGCCAGAGACTTAGCTCCGAAGGAATTCGAAAGGCATTTTTGGGGAGTCTAAACCTAAACCCAATAATAAAAAGTCATCGTCCCAAAAGAACCCCAAAAGTTTGAACCGTTTGATTAAAATCCAACCGTCCATTTTTCGAATGCCATAATGGTTTTAAACTTTAACTTGAGAAACCAAAATTGGTTGACAAAAAAAAAACTTAAACTTTGAATATTCTTAACATATAGTCAAAATAAAGTAAAGTTATGTGAAATGGGCATATGTTAACTCAAGATTTACAATTATTACCAAATCGATTTATTGTGCAATGATTTTAGTGTTTGGTTGTAAACTAGTTCAACACCAGCGTCACGGTTCGAGCCCGAGAATTAATAATAATAATAATAATAATAATAATAATAATAATAATAATAATAATAATAATAATAATAATAATAATAATAATAATAATAATAATAATAATAATAATGAAGTGGGTTGAGTTCATCATACCTTAATATATCTTGGCACAATATATTTACACATTATTGTAGATTTTTGCTCATTCCATTAGTTATTTTGTTGCCCTCAATTATCGATGCGTATATGGAGGAGAGCTTCCAAAACCTACAATTTACTAATATAGTATCATTAAAACTAAGAAAATTTATTTTACAAATAAAAATATATATCTATATACAGTAGCTATTTGAAAATATGTTAATGAAATCTACTTATTTATTGCATGAAATAAAAATACAGAGTAATGTTCACGAGTTCTATTAAAATGAAATTTTTACTTCCTAGAGTGTATATTCCTAAGAAAATAATTTCTAAATTGATGTCAACTATAGATTAAACTCATCACTTTATATATTTCAAGGTCTTCTTTGATTAATTAAGTCTGATTAACTATATTATCATGCTACTTAATTATATTATTATTGATATAAAACTTGAGTAATCTTTTTGTTAAAGAATAAATGGATTTGAATATCTACACTCTCAATTATTCTTTAACTAAAATATTACTAAAATTTCATATCAACACAATAACGTAGGTAAGTAGCATGATAATATATGATCTAACAATAACATACTATGAATTTAAATATCTATTTATATGATCTAATAATAACTTAATATGTCAATAGAGCAGTAGTTCAAGCGGCATTAATGTACACTAGGTTCGAGTCTTCTCCACTCCCAATTGTTGTAATCTAAAAAAAAAACCTAATATATTCAATTAAATTAATATATTTTATAATATGTATCTGACGAAGTATAACTCGAAGTATGCTGACAACCAGAGTAGTATTTTCGTGATATCATGAATTATATAATAATTTATTGGTTATCCGTTCAAGTTTTAAATATTGTTAAATTATATTAGAAAACTGTCATTTCAATTTGATTTTTTTTAGAATACTTTTAATTGATTATTCTAAATTAAAGCTCGATCGAAAATATAAAGATTAAAAATATATTTTTTTAAAAAAAAATTATATGCTTATCCCATATATATATATATATATATTTTGAGATTCCAACCATTTAAGAGTGGAGGAATTCTAACCCATAACCACTAAACTGCCATTCATGCTGGCTACTATTTCAAAAAAATTTCCATTAAAAAAAGAAGAAGATTTTTTCGCGGTCACATCATTTTCAAACAAAAAGAAAAAAAAGACTTCACTTTGCCGCTAGTTTCGCCATCAAAATTTCCATTTTCCCAAGAATAGCAATCTGGTGAGATATTTCACACAATATACTTTAATTTATTTTGAAAAGAAAAAATATTAAAGTTACATTTTGGATTAAATATAAATTTCACCAATTGGATATATAGTTTACAATTTTTAAATGTAGAATTTAGTTTATTTCATTTAAAGATAATTAGAATTTAATATCTTGAATTATAAAAAACAAATTTTAGTATTTTATAAAACCTGATACGTAGAAGTTAGCTGGTTATATTTATGATGTAGATAGGTTAATGACTGATTGGATAAAAAATGAGTTGAATTAAACACTTTAATCCATTTTACAAAATTAACAACACCATTTTGATCTATTTAATAAATATGATCAACAAAACAAACACACAATTGACAAAAGTAGTATTGAAACCCTATATTGAATAGTAACGTGTGATTACATGTTCGAGAATAATCATTATTGTTGAATTAAAAAAATACGTACTTAATTTAATCACAATTACAAAATGAACTAGATTTGTTTTAAGTTTTATCAAATAACACCAGTTAAATTTAAAATTTTTATAAAATGATATAAAACTAAATTCTAAATTTGAAAATGACAACTAAAGTTAAGGTATAGACTACTGGCCAGTGTTGGCTACAATAAACTATAAATTTTTTTGGAAACACAAAATGGAAAGGTTGTATTTTCTTTGGTTAAAGAATTGCAAAATATAGAATTTATGAGTTCTGTAATGCAATAAAAACGCAATTGAGAGACTGCCGAGAGGCTTCCTTCCAAATGGCGTAAAAAACTAATTTAAAAGAAAACAAGGTGCAATTTCTCTCAAATTTTAAAAAAAAAAATAATAATAAAAGTGTCAATCTTTTTGAAGGGCCATTTTTTTTGCTTTTTAAAAAGATTAATACAAAAGGGCTTGCTTGCCTTTCCTCTTTCTTCCATCTACCCACTACCTAGTAAAGTTTGGCTCATTCTTTTTTTAGCTAACACTTCCAAACTCTAATTATCAGAGAATACGAAGTTTCGACTCAAAATTAATTGATCGTTTTGAGGTGCAGAATTTATGATATCAGAATTTATTATGATTTATTTTTGTCCTTTAAATTTTGATCCAATGGTGATTTGGACCCATCTAAAAAGACAAAAACTTAAACAGATATTTGATTATGATGATTCGAATCCAATCCAATCGAGTAAGTCAAAAGCAGGTATTTCGGATCACAAAATTTAGATTTAATTTAAGATAATCTTTCCAACATGACAGTATCTTAAAAATCATATTGGAAATATTCATCTTGTTCCACATTAAAAAAAATGAGGAGTCTTGCAATACTAATACCTAATGTTTATACACATATAAACGGCACACATCTCGTATAATATACAAATTTGAATACTTATTGAGGGAGATATTATCTTAGTTTTTAAAAATAATATAATATAAATTCTCAATAGTTAAGACTAAAAATTTCAAAGCATAGACTAAAGATTTCAAAGCATGCTTACTTGAAAGATCACCAATTCGAAGCCGCTGGAAAACGCTTAAACTAAAATATCTTTCAAAGTATTCTGGTGCCACAATCTAGGGACAGGGCAGTGTGTCCCGGGTATAGGGAAGCGAAGCTCCGATTTTCCGATTTTCAAAAAAAATAAAATAAATAATAAATATATATATATATATATAATATTAATGTTTATGTTTGAATTTAAACTCGAATGCGTTTTCTGTTTTGCTTAACTTAAAATAAATATACGTACGGGTTTGTGCATGTGTTTGTGGAATGAATCAATTTAATTTTTTTATCGAATGAGATATGTATATCTCAGTTTCAACAGTAATATATAATATTGTCCACATTTGAACTGAAACTTTTATGCGTTCGCTGTTTGTTTCATCATTTAAAATGTAGATAATAATTGTCACCAGTTTATGATGAATCATTTCTTTTTGTTTACTTGACTTGTTGACACTCCAACTATAGATTATATTTACAACTATAATTTTTCTTGAGAACCAATGCAAAAAGTCTTGTAAGGTTGATATATTTCCTCGATATACTTTTATTAGGGTGATATACATATCCATTATTTATTTTATACGTAATATAATCATTACTTATGATGATTTTGAAGGAAATTTACAATGCTATAACTACAAGCTAAGCATAGGATTACGATTATATTTATGTGAATTGATCAATTTTGAGTTTTTATTTGTTTTTCTATACATGCACGCAGCCTAATTCTATTAGTTTTTCTAATAAGCGACTTTAGAGTTGAAAACGTACGTATTTAATGAAGTTGCCACAATGTAGCTATCCTCGAATGATGGTTAAATATCAATTCAAATTTATTTGACACTTATTTACTTTTCGTTACAAATTAAAAATGTGTGTTTGTGTTTTTTTTAATGTTTTTCTCATAAATAAAAAAAAGTAAAGTGTCTATAGTTATACTTTATATTGTTTCTATTGTTTTAAATAATTGTCAACAAGGCCAGTTGTTCGAACATATTGAGTTCCTATTTTACAAATACTGATTCCAGGGATCGAACCCGTGACCGTGGAGTAAAAATGAACTAACACCATACCAGATTACCAATCGTATCACCATCCAATTCGGTTCCTATTCTATAATTGTAGCTGAAGAAATATTAAAATAAATTTTCTCATTTTACGTGATAAGTGATTTTCTTTGCTACAAGTTTTTTTTTCTTTGAACTCGTTGGTTGTCTTGTTGTATTTATTGTATTTATTTATATATTCTGAAATACTTCCCTCCTAATGACTAAAGAGGGGAGTCATCTTTAATGCATATGTGGTACCATTTGGTGCCACATAATTTTTTCTTTTTTCTTTTTAATATTATTTAAACAAAAAATTTGTGCCACCAAATAATGTCACATATGTATACTACCCTCGTTAGTCATATATTTATATATTTATAACGTTGTAAAGATGAAAAAAGAAGTACAAAATTGTTTTGAAATGGTTGTACAAGTTCACACGATTACAATTGGATAATTAGCAATAAATAGACTTGGTGATTCAAAATGTCAATACCTATTGTGGTGTTTCTTTTAGGAGTTGAAAAACCAGCAGCGGAAAGACAAGATTGACAAAATAAAATCATACATTCAATAATTGAAATTTTTTCTACAGCCATAAAGTCATTACTTCTAGAAATTAATCTTAGAAAATTATTATTGCCTTTCCATAAAGCTATTAAAAGATCATTCTAGAAATTAATCTTAGAAAATTATTATTGAGCTTATTATTTTAAGTTAGGACGTTTTGTTTGGCATATTTAGGTAGACGTTAGTTGTATGATTTATTAACTTCAATTCGAAAACTTACCTCCAAACGAATTTTTAATAACTCCTCCTCATATTTATTTTTAAACATAACTCTCATTTCTAACCATTTATTTTTAATTGTTCATTTATAATTACTTAATTATTTCTAACAATTTATTTTTAATCATTTCTTTCAAATCAATCAAAATAACTCATTTTTAACTATTCATTTTTAATTATTTCTTTTTTAACTACTAAAAATAACTACTCATTTTAAAATTTACATTCAAACAAGGTTCTACCTCTAACTCCTCTACACAAAAACTATATCCAAACGAGTTTTTGACACAAATTTCAATTTTTAAATACTCAATATATTTTCTTAATACAACTCCTTAACCCAAATAATACCTAAATATCTCAAACAGCCCTTAGGTTTTATTTATTTATTATAATTATATATTTTTACATTATTGGTAAAAATATTAGTTTATGGTATTGAAAAATTACTTCGCTTATATGTATTATCAATAAATTAGTTCTTTTGTTACCAAAAAATATTCCCTAATCTCTTAGGTCCCATTTTATAACGTTTTTCGTTTTTTGTTTTTGAAATTTAAGCCTAGAACAATTACCTTGTCATGGTTCTTTTTCTTGTTTGGATATCTACATCTTACCTACATTTTAAGAAACAAAACCAAAATTTAGAAATAAGAAAAAGTAGTTTCCGAAAACTTGTTTTTGTTTTTGAAATTTGGTTAGTATTCACCTACACTTCTAAGGAAAGATGAATATATTGTAGGAAAGATGGATGTAGAAAATTTGAGTAGAAATAGACTTAAATTTCATAAACAAAAAATGGTTATCAAACCTGGCCTTAATTAGTATATTTTCAATGAGATCCTAATATATTGGTGAGTTTTTATAGGGTCATTTCTTACCATCAACCTAGTAAATCCAATTCACTATAATTATCTATCTGATTTTTTAATGTATTTTCTTAATAATTAAATACAATAATTTATATGGTTCTCCTTTTAACTTATCCGTATGTACTAGTAATTGAACTATTGTTCTCGGTGACAATAATGAATAAAATTTCACCCATTAATACTGACATACAAATTCTAATCCATCAATAAACAAAATTTTACCCACTAGTGATTAAGATTCATTTCTTTAATTGATACATCCAAGTCATTTCAACATACATCTCAACATTTCTAAATGTAAATGTGTTGATCAACAACAATTTATGGACAAATTAACTCAAATTCATTAAAATAATGACAAATTAGCTTTATGTTAATTCCTACGGAAGGGTATGATGATTAATTATTATTAGTTTTTTTAATAAGGATAAATATTAATACACTGTCCATGTCAAAAAATAATATACATATTAATACATTGATGATAAAATTGAAAATTCTAAAAATTAAGGGTCAAATTAATATATATATATATATATATATATATATATATATATATATATATTAGGGACCATTTAGCATTATTTAACCTAATTATTATTTATTACGGCAACGTGGGCTGCCAAAAAAAAAACAAGCCAATAACATTTTTCTCTATCTTGCAAAAAAAAAGAAAAACAAATTGCAAGCAAACAACAAACACAATTTGAACAAGAAACTTTCAGTTGCCTGCTCTTTACCTTTTCTCATTTCCTCAAAGAGAAAAAGGAGAGAAAAAAATTATATTTTTCTTTTATTTAAAGGCTCCTTCAAAAGCCTCGGCTTTTTTGGGCCACTTTCGATTGATTTTTAATATAATAATTACAATAAATTAATAATGGCTTTTTAAAATCAATTTATAATGTCTTTTTCTTAATCGATGAATAATGTCTATTTTAATTCATTACTAACTTTTTTGTGTTTGAAAATATTTATTATTAAGTTTGGTGTGCGCAAGAACTTTGGAATAAAATACCCGTAATAAATACGCCGGTATCACCACCAGCAACCAACGTACGAACTAGCGCGTGCAATTTATTTTATATTTATGAACGACATGTCGGCCCCAGACCAAACGATTTTGTTTTGTTTTTTTTATTTAATGATAAAAAAAACCTGTTGCTTCTAAAGTTCAGCCACAATACAAAATGGTAATTTAAAAAAAAAACGATAGAAAAAAACCTGTATATATATATATATTAAAGGGTAACCAGCCGGTATATAGGCAAAACAAGAAAAAAAGACTTATTATTTATTTAACATGTGGCAATTTTGGCAAGTGAGCATAACTTTATTTTTATTTTAGATTATATTCATGCGTGAGAGATTTAAATTCAAAACCTCTTAATTATTGAATTTACAATTTGTTGAGTAAACTGTTTTTGTTTTTTTTTTCCTTTTTAAGAATGTCTCAACTTGTTACTATGCTAGAATCTGTATAAAGAGGTAGTCGCTCGATGATATCATTATTTGGTGATAATCTAATTTACTATCATACCCATGGATTTGTTCTTCAGAATTTATATTTGACTCTTATTTAAATACTATTTTGATTCTATACTTTAAAATTGATCAATTTTGATTTCTCAACTTTTAAATTTTATATATAATAAAAGAAAACTTAAAACTGATCCAATAAGATTTATTTATTTTTTTCATTTTTTTCATTTAAATAAATAAATATATATATATATATATATATATATATATTAATTTTAAAAATACGTTCATATTTGGTTTTGTTTTTTGTATTATAATTATTAAAATTATTGAACTAATTTTGGTAAATATTAACTTCAAATACATTACATGGATTTTTTAAAAACATTTTCCCCTTCAAATTTAGAAACTGAAATTAAACATCAACCTGAATTAAAATATAATCATCTAAAAAAAACTAGAATACAACAAAATTCGAATTATAGAAACCAAAATGATATTTGAATAAAAACCCAGTGGTAGAGGCTTTTTTCAAAATGTGCTTCTTTAGAGGCCAAACTCACAAATGAACTTGATATTAAATTTTTTGCGAACCTTAAGACGTGTGCAATCGGCATCTGCCGAAACTATGATTTCTAATTATAAATAAAATAAAAATCGAAGTATATTTGTTAGATTTAATCAATAAAACATTCACTTGCAACCTTTTAAGGTTGTTATCTCTCTTAGATCGTTAAGTTCAACCATAATTGAAGCCAAAAAGAATTCATTTGAATTGAAGCCCAGTGATTCCGTTGGTTATCTTATCTGGCGTTAATTCATTTCAACTCTACAGTTATGAGTTCGTTTCGTGTCTTTTTTTCTTTTCTTTTTTCTTAACTGGCGAGAGAGACCAACGAACTCTACATAAGAAAAATTATTATTCACAAATAATACGAGAGTCAAATACTAACTTTAAGAATCAAATTTATGACTTTAGAGTTGAAAATACATAACCAACTCACCACCACCTATGGGGTTGTTTGTTTGACGATTTTAGCGAGGAGTTAGGCTTAGAATTTATTAATTCCTCCTTGAAAACCTACATCTAAATGAGTTTTTACCAACTTCTCCTCAATTTTACTTTTGAAAATAACTTTCATTTCTAACAATTCATTTTTAATCATTCATTTACTCAATCATTTTTAACCATTTATTTTTAATAATCCATTTCAAATCAATCAAAATAACTTATTTTTAACCCTTCATTTTTAATCATTTCTTTTTTAACTACTAAAAATAACTACTCATTTTAAATTTACATCCAAACAAGGTTTTGACTCTAACTCCTCTACACAAAAACTACATTCAAACGAGTTTTTGACACAACTCTTAATTTTTAACTACTCAGTATCACTCATCAATATAACTCTTTACCCTAAAAACTAACTAAATATGTCAAGCAATCACTCCCTATGTGTTGTTTTGCTCGTAATATACCTATCCATTTAACATTAAAAAGCCCATATATCTCAAATCCATCCAGTTTGAGTATAATAATTGGGCTGGGCCGACCCAAAACGAAAAAAGTAAATTGGGCTAACCTAGATATTGGGCCAGACCCGACTCAATGATAAACTGACACGTAGCACGTCTCCCAGTTTCGCAGACATTTGTTCTCGGTCAGTGTCTTCATCTCTCTCTCTTTATCTCTCCTAATTTCCCAAACTGAAAATGAAATTTCTCAGCAGCGATTAACGGCTCGGCGTTTCTGTTGCGGGATTTCTCTTTGTTGTGGCCGATCAATCGGTTGGTACATTTCTTTCAAACCTTTGATTCCATTTCTCTCTTTACGGCTCTTCTTTTACTGTCGAAATCGGCGTTCTAGGGTTGCTTCTTTGCCTGTTTTTGTGATTGGGTCGCGGTTTTGGATTGAGCTAGGGTTTGGCGTTGTTCTGGATTTATGAGCACAATCTCGGTGTCTGTTTGGGGTTTTGAGTGTAGGATGATGATTCTTCAACGATGAACGATGCCTGTTCCGCGTAGCGGCGTGCGCAAGGGCCGGGCGAAGCAGCAGAAAGACGTTTCGTGTCCGATCGTGCCGGAGGGAGAGGCCATTGCGACGAGGACGAGGACGAGGAGGAAGGCGGCGGTGGCGGTAGAGGTGGTGCCTATTACTAACGAGAAGCAGTTGCAATTGCAAGAAGGAAAGGGTCAGCAGCCGCTGCCGGTCGTTGAGAAGGTAGCTGCTGCGGTTGCGATACCGGAAGAGCAGAGGGTGCCGAAGGAAGGTTTTCTTGTCGGAGGTGGAGTCGGTGAGGCTGGAGGCGCTGCTGGTGGAGCTGAGAAGGAAGAATTAGGGGAGAAGAAAATGGTTGATCATGTCAGTAAAGCAGGAAGCAATCATAAAGCTCACGCTAACGAAGAGGAGGGATGCACAGCACCGCTTCCCGAAAAGGTATGTTCTTACATAGCTGCAATAGTGAGTTGAAATTACAGACTTGTTGTCTCAAGGGGTGGCGTAGTAGTTGAAGACTTGGGGTTTGAAGGTATACTCCCCTCGAGGTCCCGAGTTCGAGTCTTCCGGTGCCTGGCATAGGGACAGGCATGGTTACCTTTTTTTAAAAAAAAACAAAAAATACAGACTTGTTACATCTTTTGCTGCATGCATTGATTTCTCTGCGGGCTAATCTTGCGTATAGATGACTAGGTATTGCAATAGATTATTAAAATGGATAATGTTGCACATCTCGCTCAATTGAGGAGTCGTATTAATTTCCAAGGAGAGGATTTTTTAATGACCAGAACTAATTTATGTGTCGTCCCTTGAGTGTATTATTATTATCAGAATCAGATTTTCTGCATGTTATTTTCAAGAGCTCCCACATTGAGGCTCTGGTAGCTTCTAAATGCAATTGGGTGTTTCTTACTACTAGTCTAGACATTTCCGATTACTAAATATCCTTTAAGAATTACGTAAGTTGAGGTCTCTACTCACTTGTTTTGCTGATTACGAAGATTATTGATGCTTTCATATTATACCCGTTATCTTGACAACTGAATGTAATAGGGTTAAATGTTTGCCCTATGAGATTAGATACTTTCATATCCTACCAATTATCTTGACAACTTAATGTAGTTGGGTTATGTGTTTGTTTGCTCAAACACTCTCCTATATATTTAGTGTAGCTTGTTAGTTCTTTTTTTTTTTATAAAAAAAAGTATTTCTTTTAGTAAGGTTATAGATAGACACATCGAGGTTGTATGCAATGTCTTATAAACCTTTCTAGGCATATGTCTTGAGGCGAGGCGAGGTGGCAGTGCTGGTACCTCAAGGCATACCACCTTCTACATATAAAAGAGGCTTACATCTCTGTTGGGAGTTGCGTAAGCCTATGTGCATATGCATCTAAGGCTTTAAGGTGTAAGCCTGTGGTGCATGTTTGTACAGTTGTAATTACTTTGGTGGTTGGCCATGCGGATGTGAAAGAGAAATGAAAAGTTTAAAACAGAATGAATAGGAAAATGCCTTAGAAGTTGAAGCTATTAACTAATTTTATGCAAAACTTTGTCCATCTACCGTCTATAAACTTGTGTCCAACTACTGTTTAGATTTTTTTAGAATTACTTGCAGTACCTTGTTTATTGTTAGTGCTACTCCATTTTTATTTTCATCCCTTAAAACCTTGCAGATTCAGGTGGGTGGTTCGCCACTCTACAAGCTCGATAGAAAGCTGGGTAAAGGTGGATTTGGACAAGTTTATGTTGGCAGGCGTGTCTCCATTGTTAATATGAATGAGAGAACTGGCCCTGGTGCTGTGGAGGTAAGCATCATGATAATTTCGATTCACTCATAAATTCAGGTTCCTTTGTCTCTCCCTGTTTTCCACATTTTATGTTGAACATAATTTGTGATGTTAGGTGGCTTTGAAATTTGAGCATAGAAGTAGCAAGGGATGTAATTATGGACCACCTTATGAGTGGCAAGTTTACAAGTGAGTGATCATCTCATCTCTTCATCGATTTTTCTCTATAATCTTTTTGGTGAATCTTATACTATAACAATCCTACAGTACTCTAGGTGGTAGCCATGGTGTACCTCGGGTGCACTACAAGGGCAGACAAGGTGACTTCTATATTATGGTATGGTCTCATCTGTTTTTCTCAAGTTTTCTTTGTGGTCACATCCGTATTTTTTTGAAGACCATTGTTTCTGGTCTTTACACGACACATACTTTAGAAACTTAATCTTTCAGGTTATGGATATGCTGGGGCCAAGCTTATGGGATGTCTGGAATAATAACGCCCATACGTGAGTTAAAAAGAAACTTGTTTGAACTTACATTTTAACCTTATTTTATTAATTAAATTAATTTTCTTGGTTCCAGCATGTCTGTTGAAATGGTTGCATGCATTGCAATTGAAGCAATATCCATTTTGGAAAAGTTGCATTCTCGCGGGTAAGGGTTTTCTTGGTAGTCATTTAGCTTTTTTTATTATTATTTTTCATCATGTGAGCTTCTGAAAATGACATGTTATGTTTCATTTACTGAAATCTTGTTTCTATTTTAAAATTTCTTATCTATAATCATTTCATTCTGCTAGGTACATTCATGGTGATGTCAAACCTGAAAACTTTTTGCTTGGTCCTTCAGGGACCTCAGATGAGAAAAGGTTGTTTTTGGTTGATCTTGGATTAGGTATATTATGACTTGTATCTTTTTTTTTTTTTAATTAATACTCCAATCATAGCATGTTGCTTTACTCTGTACGTTATTATTGTTGTCAGCAACTAGATGGCGTGATGGTTCTAGCCAGCATGTTGAATATGATCAAAGGCCCGATGTATTCAGGTGCAGCTTTATTATGCTTTTATTCTATGAATCTCTGTTTCTTTTCCATCCTTCAGTTTTTTAATTCATGGTACCATTTGTTATCGATGGTCCGGTTCATTTGTATTCTGCTTTGACAGAGGAACGGTGCGCTATGCTAGTGCACATGCTCATTTGGGGAGAACTGGTAGCAGACGAGATGATCTAGAATCTCTTGCTTACACATTAGTTTTTCTTCTTCGTGGTCGCCTGCCATGGCAAGGATATCAGGTCGACCCATTCTTAAGCTGATGAATAGTTTTTCTTTCTCCTGTATATAATTTTTTTTGTCATGCCTTGATGATTTTTTTTTTTATAAAAAAAAAAATAATAGTTAACCATGATGATGGTTACAGGGAGAGAACAAAGGATTCCTTGTTTGCAAGAAGAAGATGGCTACTTCTCCGGAGACTTTATGTTGCTTTTGTCCGCAGCCTTTCAAACTGTTTATTGAATATGTGGTGAACTTGAAGTTTGATGAGGAACCTAATTATGCAAAATATATATCACTTTTTGATGGAATCATTGGTACAAATCCTGAAATCAGACCGATAAATACAGATGGTGCTCAAAAGGTATGATACAAAGGCACATAAATTCATTTTGAAATTTGACAAGGATATGATACAACACTCACGCAAAATTTTGAAGTACACAAACATGTTTGTTCGTTTCGGTTTTGATTTGTTTTGTTCTTTTTTATAAATTTTTAAATTTTAAAATATAAACTCGTGTGTGCATAGTTAGGCATGTCATGCAGTATCTAACCTTATTTTCGCTTGCTATTGGTCTGTTGGTGAGAGGAAAACTCTCAAATTGGTTTGATGTTTTCGATTAAGAGTAATTATACCTGGATGTAAAAAAAAGCAAATCAAATAAGAGCGTTTTTAGGTGCTCCATAGTCCTTGAACTACGATTATTTAGATACATTTAGGGCAGGAATGGTTCTCTGTTACTGAATCTCCATCTTCTGAAGCTCATTTGTCAGGTGGGGCAGAAGCGAGGCAGATTGACTTTGGACGAAGAAGACGACGATCAACCAAAGAAGAAGGTTCGTATGGGCATGCCAGCAACACAATGGATCAGTGTTTACAATGCTCGACGGCCTATGAAGCAAAGGTATTCATGCATAGACTAATATATTGTGCTTTATCCACTTTGAGATAACTAAAATATCCATAAATAAGACCCCTTGTTTTCTTGTGGGTTGTTTTGAAATCTTAAATATCTGTATAAACGTTGAGGTAAAATAGATTGAACTGTTTGAAATGATGAAATCGTTTTGCTATTTAGGTATCACTATAATGTAGCCGATGCAAGGCTTGCACAGCATATCGACAAAGGGAATGAGGATGGCTTATATATAAGTAGTGTGTCCTCTTGTCAAAATCTATGGGCCTTAATCATGGATGCTGGCACTGGGTTTTCATCACAAGTTTATACACTTTCACCCCATTTTCTTCACAAGGTAATTTACTTTTTACCTCATGGCATTAATAATTTTCATGGTTTAACCTAATAGTTAAAATGACCAAATGAGTTGAATCTATAGTGACTATCTATTTAAGAATTATTTTTTTAACAACCAAATGTAGAAGGATCAAAGGTTATCAACCCTGAGATGTTGAGGCGTGCATAAATTGGCTTTTTTAAAAAAAACTGTCATCAACTTGTTATTACCTCATTTTACTTTTTACTTTTCTTAATCCTTTGTGAATGTTGTGTTCAAAGTTAGTTATTGTATGAATTATACTTGGTTGTGTTTGAAGGAATGGATCATGGAGCAATGGGAAAAGAACTATTACATTACATCTGTGGCCGGAGTCGTTAATGGGAGCTCATTGGTTGTAATGTCGAAGGGTCAGTTGGAATATTTTACTATTTTTTAGTTTGAGTTTTGGATTAATTATAATAATAATAATTATTATTATTTATTGAATCCCAATTTAATGTGATTCTAGGCACCCAATACTTACAACAGTCATACAAAGTCAGTGATTCATTTCCATTCAAATGGATCAACAAAAAGTGGAGAGAGGGATTCTATGTTACAGCGATGGCCACCTCGGGAAGTAGGTGGGGCATCATTATGTCCCGTGGTGCAGCATTTTCCGATCAGGTCATTTTTCTATCATTAAAAAAATAATACCGACCCCATTCATCTAAAATTACATAACCCGGAATTAACTGTTCTTAAATTTCAGGTGGTTGAATTGGATTTCTTATACCCTAGTGAAGGTATTCATCGTCGATGGGACTTCGGGTATCGAATTACAGCAACTGCAGCAACCAGTGACCAAGCAGCCTTAGTTCTTAGCGTGCCCAAGCGAAAACCCACCGATGAAACACAGGAAACTCTACGGACATCTGCATTTCCAAGCACCCATGTCAAGGTAAAAATGTCGAATCTGTCGATACTCGATGCATGTTTGTTGTTGTATTGTCTGAATCTTTAATTCCTGCTGCAGGAGAAATGGGCAAAGAATCTGTATCTTGCATCAGTATGTTATGGAAGAACAGTTTCGTGAGCTTCTTCTTCTTCTTTATCTGCTCTGTCCTAACCAAAAAAAAAAAGAAAGGCAAAAGGAAAACATGCAGAGAACTTGGTATTCTCATGGGGCTATCCAAGTTTAGAACAGCTTTTGATGACCTAGTTGAATTAAATGTAATTAGTAGATGCTATCTTGTTTATGAATTATACCATTTATAGAAACATTTGCCCCATTGTTAATGATAATTTAACCCTATTTTCCATTTCTACATGCACTGGTGAGATGAGCAAGAAAATAAGTCTCTTGTGGAATTTGTATCCACATTTCAGCATGTTGAGAAAATGGAACCACTTAAATTGATTTAACAATACCGGGCGGTTTAGTTTATTAGTTGGAATTCAATTTAATTTTATGATCATAGATTTTTAAAATTGATATTTGATTTGAAAATGTAGGGTTTTCAGTTCTCTAATCCCAATGCAAATAAATAAATAAATACCGGGCCTCTTGTTCATTACTGCGTAATTCTAATTGTTGATCACCATTTTTCGGGATGTGTAATAATTAAGTTCAGTATTCTAAGACTTAGGGTTTTCAGTTATAACTTTGGTATTTATAGATGAATCCTAAAGTCGTTGACTATATAATTCTATTCGATATTTAGTAAATCAATTACTTATTCAGAATTTCAGATTTGTGAACTAAATAATCACTAAGCGTGCATTTGGAGCATCGGTTTGGTTATGATAGTCGGAATGTTATGATAAATAGTAGATTATTATAAATGGTGTTTGAGGGACAAGTTATTATAATAGAAATTATGATAAACGATGTTTGAAAGGCTGGTTATGTAACAAAAAATAATATTGGGGGTGCTTGTTTTAAGAGCAGAGATGAGGTGAGGTGTTGAAGTCCAACACCTTGTTTGGCCCAAGGTGTTCGTCATCTCATCCCATCTTCTCTCTCCTCTTTTTTTTTTTTAAAATTTAAAATTTTTTCATCTTTTTATTTATATATATATTTACTTATTTTATGTTTGATATATTTTTTATAATAATATTATTATTTTAATATATCAATATATAATTATAATAATTATACTATTATTATATCAAATGTTTATTTAAATATATTTGAATTTTAAAAATTAAAATAAATAGATATATATTATTTCTTAATATATGACGTTAAATTTTCATATTTTTATTCATTTTTTAATCGTCTTTAATAAGAAAAAAAAGTTATAGAATTTCAATTGTTCAGAGATAGACTATAAATATCATATTTAAAAATTAATAATTAAAAGTTATGTGTTCATTTTTAATATTACCAATAAATATATCAATTTATTATTAAAATAAAAATTAAATTTAAATAATTTATACCCATTGAATTTTTATTCGTAGTTTATAATAGATTTAAAAGTATGAACTTATTTTCAATAAACTTAAAAATATTAAATTTATTTTGTTTGTTAAAAAATGAGATTCAAATTTTATACTCTTGTATTAAGTGTTGTACTTTGAAATAATAGTAAGAGTGAATATATATATTTTTTTAAAGGATAAATTAATTTAAATAATTTTGAGAGTCTTGATTGTATATACAAAAAAACAACTATAAATTTCAAGACTTGTATGAGTCATACGGATTGAGATCTATTCTACCTAATAAAAAAATAAAAAATTCTAAAATTTGAGGGATATTTTATTACTTTCATGTAATAATTAATATCAAAATGTGACCGAGTTCTCTTTTAACTACAAAAAAACAATAAATAAAATTTTTTAGGAGTGTCTATGCTTCCCTAGAAATATCAATGACTAATAAGATAAATATATTTAATTTATTATTACCTATTAATTAGTGTATTTTATTAACAATTCTTTGACCTTTGATAACTATGAATATGAATATGAATGTATAAAAGGTATAAGAAAATAATTATTTTTAAATAAAATAAAAATTGCAATCAAGATTTTATAATGACTAGTTTAACCAAATGGTTTTATTTTTATTTTTTAATGAATAGGATCTTGGTATTTTTTAATTTTTATTATTATTTAAGTCTAACAAATCTTTTAAAAAAAGTTATAAACGATGTACAAATATTTTAGATTAGTCAAACTTTATTTTGGTAGTGTGAATTTTTTTTTTCTCATAATTTTTTTTAATTAAACAATATTTAAGTATGAAAAATTAAAAACTTTTAACATGGTTATTATGTAGTACATAATATCATTGAAAGTATGTTTTTTTAATAAAAACATTAATATGATTAAGGGTGCTTAATATTAAATTTATATTAGTTACATTTTATTTATGATAGTAGTTATACTTACATACTTATTATATTAATAGCTAAATATTTGAGAATAATTATTTTAAAAAAAAAGAAAAAGAACAATTTTATTGTTAAAAAAAATATAAGAACAGATTAAAAAAAAAAAAAAAAAATAAAAATAATAATCTTAACATCTTGTCTTCTCTCCCTCCACCCCAAACAAAGTTTTTCTATCATCTCATCTCACCCTAAACAAGGTTTTCTGCTATCAACATCTCATCTCATCTCATTTCACCTGCCAAACACCCCTTATATGTGTAAGGTGTAGATAAACGGACACGTAAGTTTAGATAAATGGACATATAGGTTTAGGTAACCACCGTTTATAATAAACGGTGAGGCAAAACATCGGTTGGGTTATTATAACCAACTTAACTGTTTACATAAACGGGCCCAAACACACCCTAACTGATAGGGTGAAGTGCTCTCACTTCCTCATGGGTAGCGCATGTATTTACGATCCTGTTGCATATGCAAGCATAAAAAAATTCAGTAAATTCCAAGCAATCTAAGAAATAATTTTATGGAATTTTTTAATATTTCAATGTTGTAGAGTCAAGCAGAATAGTCAATGTGCGCGTAAACCTGTCAATACACTCATAATTTAATAAAGAAAAAAAAAATGTTATCAGGCATTTCATAAACGTTAAAGTTGGTCTGAGTTGTACGTTGATGGCCTGCAGCACAATCTCCCCAATTGAACTTTTTCCTAAAAGCAAACAAGGCAATATTATAATTTAGAGCATTTGTTTCATATAAGTAGAGTTAGAGAAAAATGCTCTCATACTTCCAGTGTCAATTCTATCGTATTACATACCACAGAGTGATCATGGTCGTAGCGTACGACGAATATGCATCGGCAACCACCTCCGAGATCATGCAGCCTCCTCTGAATTTCAACAACATATGCATCAAAATAGAGGGCGTGATGTTGTCCTTCCTGCAATCAAAGCCATAAAACCAGTATCAAGGACTTCTATCCCACTTACTATTTTAGTTCAGTATGGAACTGTCCTATTAACTTTAGAAGGACCACTTTGGAACTAGAAACATTTGGACATCCTTTCACTACAAACATTGTTTTGGAGAAGCAAAATAGAACAGAGAATATACTTGGTAGCATAACACGAGATCTCCAACTTTTACTCTATAACACTCTGTCGATTCTAAAGGTATGGACCGATCACGCACTCCTCTCGCAACATTCACCCACTCATCCTCATTGTTTTTGAAGCCAGAATATCGAACTCGAACTTCCTGTGAAGTTTATTCAAATGCAATAGTATAAAAAGCACAACAGATGATGAAGGGTGAGTTTCTTTTTCAACGTTAAAAGATCTGCTGTTTTTTTCTGTAGTTTATGATAATAAATCATAAACCATAGAGTGGAAAATTATAAACTAATTTCATTTTACAATCTAAAGCAACTGTCTAAAGAAGTGTTTACCAGTTCCCCATGGAAATTAACTCTGTATGTGAGGAATGAAGCAATGTCATACCTAAGAAATCAAAAAAACAATAGTAAGATTCTCCACAGAAAAATCATAGTCATGACCATAGAAAGATCATACATGATGAAGATCTTGCCAGTAATGGTTTATTGTAAATGATGAAGTTGATACTTGAGCATACATGTCTTTAATAAAATATACCAACAAGATAAAATATATTAGCTCTGTATTCTAATGGCTTAAAGATGTCAATTACAGCTGTTAATCCATGAAAATTGTGCTTGTATGGATATGAGCATAGGATTCCATCACAGATAATGCTCATGTAACAGTTTTGTATTTCTGCGCTATCTATTTCTCACCATGCATTGTCTTTCGACGAAAAGGCTTCAAATGCCAATTCTGAAAGATCAGTTGCCTTGCCTGCATAAAATTTTCAAATGAAGATATTACAAAAGGTTCATAGTTCGATGAAAGTGTTCATGTCTGCCAACACGAATAAGAATGAAAATTACTCCAGAACTGCAAATTATAGTGTCTTCGCCAAAGCTCAAATCATGCAAGCCACGTGTCCTTTTCAATTCAAAGTGCATATTATGATTTGAAATTAAACTTCCTCATTCAGCCTCGATACGACCATTTAGAAAAGAGTGGAACACAGAATTTTTTTTTTTTTAAACAAGGTAACTATGCCCGTCCCTAGGTCAGGCACCAAGAGATATCGAAGGAGTAATGTCAAAGGCGAGTCTCAAACCAAATCTTGAAAGGAGCATACCTTCAAAGTCCAAGTCTTTAACCATCGTGCCACCCCTTGGGGACAAGTGGAACACAAAATTGGGGCATCAAAACGGCACAAATTGAAAGTTAAAACCATCAGGATTAGGTTTCCTCAACCAGAAGCCCCAAGTTTTTTGTTGTACACAAATACTGTAAGATGCAGAAAGCAGAAACTCTAGATATGCTTGGTAATGCAAGAAGCACTTACTAGAATTACAGCAACCCACACTTGTCTGCTAAGCCGTGGAATAACATGCAGTCATAGACTCAAAGCTACAATAATTTGTGAATGTTGCTAATGCATGCAATCAATATCCTACCTTGCTAAGTTAAAAGGTAAGATCTTAGGTATATAAGAAGGTGACAACAACTTCATTGATGTGAGGCCTTTTGGGTGATGATAAAAAACAAAGACATGAAGATTTATGCTTAAAGTGGACAATATCATATTAATATAGATGTATATGGATATTCGTTGTTCCTAACGAGTGGTTTGGATGGAACTTTGTTTGAGGGGAATACATGCAAACAAAATATTTCACATTTCTTTCTAAATTAAGGGGGAAGATCTTGGATATACACCGAAGGATATAACAATGGTACCTACTGATTTTTCCACTTAAAATCTCTTGATAATCTAAGCAGAAAGAAATTGATTACTCATGAAACTAGAATAATTCTAAACACAAATGATTCAATTACTGTGCAGACCCTCCCACGTGTACACCAATAACCGCAGCAATTTCGACACAGGCATTATAGTGGATAATTTCAGATACAATATCTAGAATTCGTCGGTCAGTAATGCGGAAATTACCTTTGAATTCAGGAAAAATTTCAGGTGGTTCAGATGAAGGTAAGTCATCTAAAAAATCACTTTCCGTATGAAAAAGCAAAAGTTTCGGCGGCGGAGTAGGAGGCGGAGGCGGTGGCGGTGTCGGAAGTGATGGCGGAGGAAGTGGTGGCGCTGGAGCTGGAGGCCGAGCTTTTTTACTGCTAAATCGCAATTCCTTTTTCCGATTCTTAAACCAGCTTCGCACCTAGGGCACATAAGATTGACCAAACATCAACAAAACTATCAACACAGTGAAATCTGGATAAGAACACAAATCGAAAACCTGTTCCGCAGTGATCGAAGATTTTCCAACGCGCCATGTGGAGCAACTGCAAGAAAGATCCAGCATAAACCGAAATACACGGTGACGGATTTCACAAACACTGATTTCAAGAAGAAATCAAAGCTCAAAATTACCTGAAATGAAGAGCGACATCTTGGAAAAACTCCTCACCAAGTGTTTGATCTCCAGAATCCTTTACGATACTGTTCATCTCCACAATCTAAGTAATCGAAGATCGAAATCGGCGATTTCAAATCAGAAAATGCTGAAGAAAATTTCTGGGAAAACTAAACTCGAAAGGATTGATTGAAGAATATGAACTCGAGATTAATATAACAAGAACTTACCTCAGCTAATGTGAATTCGAAAGATGAATCATCTGAATCCATTGACGAATTTTGGAAGGAAGAATTGTGCAGAGCGAATAGAAATGGAAGTTTAGAACTGAGAAGTGTTCTTGTTGGACATCAATTTCCTCCTTTCTGCTGATGGCAACAAAATTACTATTTTTTAATTTTTAAATATGATTTAACTTTAATTTGAACTTTCAAGATTTTCTATCTAACCGTGGTTAGATGGTTTCATTATTTCGTGGAAATATACACTATACTCACGATTTAGATATAATCTGTATTTGATTTTTATTTATTTGTATTATTATATTTTTTTATAGGATTTATTTATTTCCCACTCCTAATCTATACTTAAAAAAAAAAACTAAATCATTTACTTAACAATAATAAAATGGACTGCATTGGTAATGAAAATCAACAATAAAAATAAAATAAATAAGAATACAACAATGTCCTTTTATATTTTAATACTAAGTAATTAAAATAGAGTTATTATGTTACTAAATTTTTAAAAAATAAACTATGTTTTTCTATTATTATGTTTACTTATTTAAATTTATACTCAACAAAAATTATATATATTGAAAAAATAAGTGGAGAATTGTAAAAGTAAAATAGTATTTATCCTAAATTTCAATAATCTAATTCCAATTTCAATAGTCTTTCAACTATCATATTTATTCTATTTTGATACATAAACTTTCAAAATTTTAATTTTAGTTTCTCAACTTTACAAAAAAAAACTTTAAAATAGTCCTTAGATTTTTTTAAAAAGTAACCACTAGTACAAAATGGATGAGTTAGCAAAATAATAATAATAATAATAATAAAATGTAAACTTTCATTTTCTTCTCCATCTTCTCTCTTCCATTTCGAAACCTAACTTGAGTAAACGATTACATAATGGACACTTAAAAATTTTCAATTGATTATTACATAACTCAAATTTAAATGGTGTATTTGTAGTCCCAAGAGATGGTAGTGATTGAAGACTTGAGTTTTGAGGATATGCTCTCCTTAAGATCTCTAAAGGATGGTGCGACAGGTTTTCTTCAAAAACTACGGACAACAATTTCCAAAACGTAGGTAATGGCGTGGGTAAGAGTGAGTGAAAAAAATTTATTTTGGGTCCGCTTGTTTTAAACTTGAGTCATGTAATTTTAGAACTACTTTTTCATTAAAATGGTGATTATATCTCCTACATTTTTAGGTCAATTGAAGATTTTTAGGCCTCCATTGTGTTATCGTTTACTCGAGTTAGTCTTTGAAATGGGAGAGAAGATGGAGAAGAATATGAAAGTTCACTTTTTTTTTATTATTATTTTCTTGTCAACTCAACAATTTTTTAACTATGGTTACTTTTTTAAAAAAAACTAAAGACTAAATTTAAGGATTTTGCAAAGTTGAATAACTAAAATTGGACTTTTAAAAGTGTATGGACCAAAATGGAACAAAGATAAAACAAATCTCGTTCTAGTTCGCAAATCTTGCTAGTTGTAAATGAAGTCCCTCCAACCCCTTTCACATGAATGGATAAGTTGAAATATTAATGGTGATATCGATTATTAGAGGTGTGCACAGGTGCAGATCTAAACGAATATTACTTGAAATTCACAATAATGATAGTTTTACATATAAAATAATATTTTTAAAATATTGAGACATCACACTATGACATATACAACAAAAAATATGTATTAATTTAAGTAAAATATAGAACCATTTATATGTGTAAAGGCACAAATGTCAAAATTTTGGGGGAGTCTTGACCACCTAGTCTTTTAAAGAGTTCTGCTTATGTATGTACATAGTCTAAGTTTGCTAGGGTTAAGAGATATTTGTTTATCAATCCAAAATTTTCGATTGATCAATCTTTCAACTCATCCAACTCTATGTATTAGAGTAATATATTCAATTCAATTTTTTTGAATTATGTTGGTTATCAGGTTGTATTTATCTTCTCATTCATCTTCAAAATTCATACACCATAAATATATAAAAAAGATCAAATAAAAAAAATTACGTGATACTAAATTCAAATTCAAGATATATCTTGTAATGCATATTTCCTATTAGCATGTTAAAAATTTATCTTAATGGTTAATCTTATGCACATGCAAGATATATATATATATAAATTTGAGTTCAGTTGAGTTAAAATTAATAAACTTTAGAAACAACCTCAAAAAAAAAAATTATAAAAAATAATTAAGTCCAATCTAATTAAAAAAATAATTGTGTTTTACCAAAAAGAATCATAAGCTTCAATTATGAACCTCAATTTGAATTCAAAAAACAACATTAGCTTAGGTTCAGATTACACTTGTATATTTTGAAACATAAATGGATTTTTATAATATAATGACAAATTTAAGAATTTAAAACTTAAAAATAGATTTATATGGGTCATCATGCAAAAGGTTGGTTTAATTTAAATGGACAATATCAGCTACAAGCGACCAAAGTCAAACACGCGGGCAGAACTTTCTGTGTCGTTCATTCGCTGGAAATTGCGTCATTAGCTGTCATTCTCCACTCTAATTTCGCTATGTTTTCCATCTCTCTTCTCCATTTGCTTTTTAAAATTTGAGAAAAAACTTACGTACGCTTGAATGTGTAGGTAAGGCTAACTTATATGTGTGTAATATAGTAAATTTAGAGTCACATAAAAAAAAAAATTAAACAAAAAAGACATAAAAAAAAAAAATTTGTGTGGCACCAATTGTGCCATATATATAATAAGTTAGACATACATACACATTTATGTGTAAGTAAGTTTTTCTCTTAAAATTTTATATATCATCTGTAATTTATTTTTAAGTAAGAATTGAATTCTCTCTCTTTTTTTTTGTTAAAGATATTGTATCTCAATAATGAATCAACTATCCATAAGCAGATTAATAATTCCACGATGAGTTATATGGAGTGATTGAGAATTGAAATTTCTAGTAATTTTCGTAGAAGAGTAATACATAATAGCTCGTGTAGATGTAAGTTTCTGTTAGAAGAATTACCGGCAATCACTTTTGTTTGGATTTTTTGTTTTTGTTTGTAGAGGCTACATGAATAGCTTGTATGGATTTGAACTTTGGTAGAGTATTTATATATGTGGACTTAAATATATTTTTTTTATTTATAAGAACAATTTTTTATAATAAAATTTGTGTTTCATTTATATTAATATTTTTCATTTTGTCTCTCTTTTAATTATTATGTTTTGGATTTTTTTTTATAAAAAATCTAATTTATTTAAATATTGTTAAAATTTTATAATTTGGAAACATATTCAGAATTCACTCTGACACATTCTACCTAATATGTACAACATAATTTTTAAAATAATACTTTTATAGCACATGATTTTCTATTAGTGATAAAATTCAACTAGTGATACAACTTAACCAGTGATAAAATTCAATTTAGATTTCATGCTACAAATGAATTATTTTTTATTTTGTACTATATATATATATTCCTCTCATGGGTGAAATTATGTATTCAAACAAACATTTTTCCTTAATAATTAACTATATAGTTGAATTTTGATAGATATTTCTTAAAAAAAATGAATTATTTGACTACGAAGTGTGGACGATCATACTGGGGTGTGATCTGTGACGGCTAGGCTCGCGCGGGGTTGCACGAGCAATTGGCGCCTTGGTGCGTACGGGAGCATGCAAGGTGGCGTAGTGTTGCGATCACACGGGCGATTGCTAGGCTACGGAGCGCTACGATGAGTGTGACAGGAGCGATCGGGGTGCGGCAGCGCTTGCAGCAACGGTGAGCTGGTGG
This sequence comes from Sicyos edulis, assembly GCA_036507275.1. Classification (NCBI taxonomy): domain Eukaryota; kingdom Viridiplantae; phylum Streptophyta; class Magnoliopsida; order Cucurbitales; family Cucurbitaceae; genus Sicyos; species Sicyos edulis. The sequence continues at coordinate 10,985,117 of CM071852.1, read as the reverse complement.
ATGGCGCTCGCGACGCTCGAGATGGATGGGTGATCACGACTTCTCTCTCTCTCTTCCTCTCAAATTTTTTTCTCTTTGAATTCTACGCTAAAAAAATGAGCGCTTTCCTAAACTGTTTTATCAACACTTTCCTCCATTTACACAGTTGCCCCAAAGCTTCCTAAAATAACAAAACAACCTAGAACTAGTCACAAACGTGCCTTTAAAGCTAGAAGTGTCTAGAAACTCAACCGAAAATCTCAATAATTAAGATAATTGTTCATGTAAGATCGTTACAAAAATACATGGTGCGATAATATCAACACATCCTTGACTTGCACTTGTCACAAGCCGATGATCATCATTTCATTAAAGTTCCCAGACTAATCTTCACTAAAGTCATAAAGGTTGACATTTATACTTCAATTCTAGCAAATGTGTGAATAGTGAACAACAATATTCATAATACCCAACTGTAGTTAATTTCAAGAATTTTTTTTCCTCATGTGGAAGCTTAGACAAAGCTGCAACCACATAACATACTCAGAAATTCAAAAATTACAAACCTAAAGCTATGATACCACTTATTGGGAAAATTTTTCCCTAATTAAAACAATGGATAAGTAGAAATATAGTTGAGAAATTTTTAAAAAAAGTTACGTGGACAATCACCAAAATCGGAAAAAAAAAACTAACGGAAAGAATTTCTACAATGTGAAAAATTGCTACATTCACAACAAATTTTCTCTCTTGATTCTAATTATATAAACACTCTCTTCCAAATTTATACTACTCACACATTTTTCCACACTCTCCATAAGAGAATACAAAAATAATATAAACTAAAGTCAGTACATTAAGGTTAAAGTATTTCTAATTAGAATACTTTAAAACCAAAGTCATATGCTACTTTTTATAATACTTGGAGTACACCCCTACTTCATACTTTTTCGATATGAGATAATCTCTACGAATATTTTGTCAAAAACTCACCAATTTGACAAATCAATTTTGAATGGGTCACTGCTGAAATGGTTTCATTGTTTGGCTGTAAACTAGTTTAATATCAACGTCACAGGTTCGAGCCCGGAAATTGGTATTTGTCCCCCTCCCCCAATATGAAAAAATTTCCTTAAAACCGACAAATATTACATTTAAATAAAAAATACAAAATAGAACTAGTTGACTTTATCTCATTTTGTACATGAAGAGCCAGATAAATCTAAGTCTAGTGACCAATGAAAACTTATATTTGGAATGAAAATGATATTAGAAGGGAGATGTATATCAAGTTAAAAAATAATACAATTATAGATGTATAGGCAAGCTAAAACATTCTTGTAACACATTCATTGAATGTAGAATATTACATTTAATTTCGAATTACCAATGTACCGACATGGAAAATTATTATTTATTTATTGTTCTTAAAAAAAAGAGAGAAGACATAAGAAAATGGTAAGATAAGTCATAAGGCAAACTTGATTGGAGATCTAGCCGTCATCTTTTTAAATTTGATGTATTTAAAATTCTAAAAGATCCTCTCCATCCAATAATTCTAGGGAGAGTGGCTAAAGGATAAAAAAACATATAATATTTTAAAAGCAAAATCAATAGTGTTATTCAAGGAAACACGTGATAATGTAAAATATATACGTTTGTCTCATACATTAAATTATAAATAATTTAAAGTGATGCATTTTGTCTGAATTATTTGTGAGTGGTATGTTTGAATCTTATATTTTGTTAGGTTAAGATTGTTCTTATTGTTATAAAAAGGAAAAAAAAAAAACTATACCCTTGCACTTTGATGTATCCATTTAAATTTTCAACTAACAATTGTATCAATTCTAACTCATTTGTGATTTATACTGTTTTTGTCTTCTTCACATGTTTCCATTTAAAATTAGTATTAAAAAATCACTATTTATCATATCATACTACCTTGTGTAGTTTAAGAAGAAAATCATTTTTGGATGATTTTACCCAAGCCACATCCTAAATTACAAACATGTCATAATCTTCTATTCAAATATAAAAAAAAATGCAAATATATTTATAATATTATTTAGATATTTAGATTTTCATCATCTAGAAGATAATATATTTTTAGCAAATCTCATAAATTAAGTTAAAAGATAAGAGAAACTGCGTAATATTTTTTATTTTTATCTTTATCTTTACTACTTAAAATGTGACTTATTATTATTATTAATTATTAAAATTTAGTATCTTCAAACAAAATAAGTATAAAATCAAATGAAGATATTGAGTTTTTTTTTTCAAATTTAAAGAAGATCTTGGTTTCCAACTTTTTCTATAAATACCACAAATTTATTATTCTTCAAAATTCAAATTACTAATAATTCTTTTGATGTTGTACAGATGTACAGATTTTGTTCGGGTTGGAAGTCTTAGCATTTGTGCAGTGAGTTGTGTTCGTGGGAGCGGTTGTCGTCGAAGGTGAAAAACAATTTTTTCAATCTGTATTTAATTCGTTGTACATAGCATTTTCTTCTTCTTCATTTATTTTTATTTTTATTATGTTTTCTTTGTGTAATTCTATTTATGCTTCAACTTTAATTTATAATTTTCTTTCAAATTATGAAGTATTTAAAATTTTGAAGAAACGTTTATCACATTCTTCTATTAATGAAAGGTAATTTTTTATAATAATTATTTTTTCGTATTATTATTATTATTATTATTATTTGTTATTATAATAAATATGACTTAACATGTAATTTGTTGCTTATTCTGATACGTGATGTCATTGAAGTACTACTCATATTTTGACATATGAAACTACTTAAATTTTATCAATTTTACTAATTATATATTCTTTAAATTTAAATATAAAACACCATTATTATTATGGTAGAGAACAATAGATTTAATATAATATTATGTTTTAAATTAATATTTAAAAAACTTATTTTTCATTAAAATTCATAGAAGATGTAGATAATAGATTATATGAGTTTTTTTAATCTTTTTTTCAATATTTTCAATATTTTTTTATTATTTATAAAATATAAGATGAAATAAGAAAGCACAAATATGATTTTTAAGATTTTAGAGAGGTGATGGTTTCAAGGTTTTTTTTTTTTTTGAAAATATGGCTTCGATGTTCGTAGATTAAACTAAAATAATAAATGAATGAAAAAAAAAATTATTGTGTACAAAGTAAGGTTTTAGCATGACGAAAACTTATTTCTTAAAGAAGTTTAATTTATTTCATAATTTTCTTTAAAAATTATGATATGTATATTTTTTTTATTTAACTTTTATCTTGAACTACGTTGTATGAGATTTTTAAATAAAGTAGATAATAAATATTTTACTTACTCATTTAAAATTTTTATATGTATATATATATATTATTTATAAGTATTTTAATAAATAAAAATATAATCTCACATGTCAGAAAAAATAGGCACGTTCCAAAGTTCTAGTTCATCAAAATTGTACCAGAATATGAGTGAAAAGTTGTAACATAATTACTCAATTTATTAAGATATAATTTTGTCCATAACTAGGTCAATCGTTCGAATTTTGAGTTTTATTTGATTAAAATTAGGGGTGTTCAAACAACTCGATAATTTGAGTAATCTGAACTAACCCAACCCAATTTTATGGGTTGAGTTGGGTTGGGTTAAATACATAAATGAGTTGAGTTGGGTTCAAAATTATAAAATTTTCATAGGTTGGATTGGGTTGGGTTAAAGGTTGACCTAAAATCAATTCAACCGAGCCCGACCAACCCGAATATATTATTTAGTTAAAAAATATTTTTTTAACCTATAACATGTTATTTAATCATTTAGATTATATGTATATTTATTTTATTTAATTATTATTGTTAAAAATTTTATTTTACAACATTTTACAACATTTTTTAAGCCTTTATAATTTATATATCACGATAAAAATGTATATGAAAATTATTTGATTTATTTTTTTTGGTTTTAATTATCTATTTATTTTAGGTTACATAGTTGAAATCTTCGGGAAATGATTTTTATTGAATATTTTGCATATTTAATATTTAAATTCATTTGATTTACATAGTTGAAAATATTTTTATATTTGCAATGTATCATGAACCTGATGATCCAACCCAAAAAATAAGGGTTGAGTTGAATTGAGTTGTCTCTTTAATTCAGTTGGGTTGAAAAAATTAACTCGAAAATTTGGGCTCGGTTGAAAACCTTGCTCAACCCCACCCAATCCATGTTTACCCCTAACTAAAATTCAAATTTCTCATTACCGAATGAGCCGGTAGAACGATTGATTATCTAGTTTGACGTTAATCTATTTTCACTCCATATTCACGAGTATAATTGTTGGAATCGGTATTTATAATTCTCTTCCTCCAACTTGTAAAAAAAAAAAAAAAAAAAAAAAATATATATATATATATATATATATATATATATATATATATATATATATATATATAGATATATATTCGACTTTCTCCATTTTACCTTCCCAGTTCACAGTTGTAATTTGTAACTTCCTCTCAAAGCATCTTTATAACTCTGTTGAACGAATAAAAAAGTGGATAAAAAGGTAACTAAAAGGATTAGGTTAGTGTCGTAAAAAAAAGAAATTAGGTTAGTGAAAGAATATTTCGAATTTTAAAAATTACGATGTGGTGAAGATACCAAATGGATAAGATATTTTTTTGTTTTTTTAATTAAAGTTATAAAGTTTAAATTGTCCCAAATAACGACACCATGATATTTTATACGAAAACAATTATTCTCAACATTTTTCAACTTAAAAATATGCCGATTATATATAATTCTATTTAATATTTTGATTAAAAAAAAACTCTATTTAATATTTAATGAATTATTTTTATTAATTCAATTTTTTGAATTAAATATTAGGGGCGATTGCTCAAAAGTTAAAAAAGTGAAAAAAATAAAGCAAATAGCAAAATGATGAACTATTTGAAGATATAGTAAATAAATTGGGGAATCTTGACAGATTACCAAAAAAAAAAATTGTGAATTTCAATCACACTAATTGAAATATGTTAAAAATTAAATCAAACCAATATCCATTAGTTTGTCAAGAATATTATAAATTTTAATCAATGTTTATTACTAATTAAATTTAGAGTGTCATTGATTACTTTTGATTGACTTCAACAATAATCTTACAATAAGAAATTTCAATTAATGACATTCGTTGAAAATAATAATCGAATGGTGTAGTTATAATTAAAATATAAGTTGAGAAAATCTAGCAATAAAATTTGCAAAATTTATTGAAGCTAGCTAAAAATGAAATATTATTACTAAAATTTGACTAAATTTGACACCTATAACAAAATTCTCAAAGATTAAATAATTTAAAACAAAGAGGTATTGGATTTGAATTTTATATTCCTAATTGTTGTAATCTAAAAAAAAAAAAAAAAAAAGAGAAAAAGATAGATAGACATAGAAAGAGAGTTATAAAGTTAAACAACAAGTGGAACATATATATTAATTATTATTTTATCAATTTTATTGCACTCGATAAACTACAAACTCTTTTTCATAACTAGCGATCATTTGAGTTGAGTTGTCATTCACAAAATAGTTATATACTCTGCCTAATTAAGATACATCTCTCGTCTCTTTTTCAAAGTTGAAGTTTTTTTATTTGGGATAATGTTTTACTTATCTATTCGAAGAAAAAAACATGTATATATTATGAGTGTTTGAAAATGTGAAATTTATAATAATAATAATTAAATAAACATAATTAAATAAAAGGAGAAAAAAGAAATCTTTTTTTAAAACTCTCTTTAGCCCACTCCAAAAACAAATTTGTTACCTTTCTTTTTGAGTTTAATTACCATTGGAGGAGAGGGAATCAAGCACATGACCAAGACATTAATGAGACTAAATTACTATTCTTTTTAAGAAAATAAGCTTATAAAATAGATGTGAAAGCTAATTAACACATAATATCAGAAAAAATTGTTCACATTGATATCATTTTCACGAATACTTTTTTATTAAATATTATTTAATAAAAAGTAGGAGAAGAATAAAAGAAAGTAGAATAAAAGAAATGGATGCGATTGATTAGTAATAAAAAAAGAGATTGAGATTAAGATTGAGATTGAGATTGAGATTGAGATTAAGCAATAATAATAATAATTAAAAAAAAAAGATAGTGGAGATGAGAGACACGAAGAAAAAGAATACGTTATCCTAAGGGAAGGGCAAAATGGTCATATAGAGAAAATCTTTACCAACGAACACCCGCGTTTCGCTAATCTCTCCGGATTGAACAGAGAACTTTGATTTTCCCCTAATTCTTCTCTCATAAAACCTCTCCATTGCTCAGGATCTTCAACTCCACCATTTTCCCAACTCGGTGGCCTGACTCGCCGGGTCAACGATCGCCAATGACTCGGCGTTGCTCTCACTGCAGCAACAATGGCCACAACTCCCGCACCTGCCCCTCCCGCGGCGGAAGAATCGCCACCGCCGGTGGCAGTGGTGGTGCCTCCGCCGGTGGCGGCGGTGTGAAGCTCTTTGGAGTTAGGCTCACTGATGGCTCTTTCATCAAGAAAAGCGCTAGCATGGGTAACCTCTCTTCACATTACCACAGTTCTTCTTCCGCCGCCGCATCGCCCAATCCTGAATCGCCTAGCTCTGATCCCGTTCATGATTCCGATGGATTTATGTCCGATGATCCTGCTCATGCATCTTGCTCTGCTACTCGCCGGGCTGATAGGAAGAAAGGTAACGGATGAACAGTTTCGGAATTGTAATGTTATTGCTTCGTCTTGAAATATGTGTTTATGAGAGGAATTTGTGCCTGGTTTTCGTGTGATTTGGTTTAGGTTATCTGATTTCGTGATGCGCTTGTTTTAGGTTTTAGTTGATTTGTTTCGTAATTGTGTTTGTTGCTGTATATTTGTGACGGATTTGATGTCTTTCTTCCGATTAATGTTTCATCAGTTTTTCTCTTGACTATTTCTTCATCAGTTTTTTTATTGGCTATTTTTTTTTTTCCTTTTGATTGGTTTCGTCATTCTTTATCGTTTTGCTGCGATATACCTGAATTTATGCTGCTTTCTGTAACTTTTGTGGTTGAGCTGTGAAGAATGAGGTCACAAGTTTCTTGGTGGGTAGATTTTTTTTTCTTTCTTCCGATTGTTCAATCTTCCCTTAATCGTTTTCGAAAGATTATGAGCTTTCTCAGTATGTATTGAGAAGTAACAACCTGCTGGCCTTTTCATATGAAACCTTTTTCTTTTCTCTCAATAGTTGGACATAATATACATTTGATTTCAATGTATAATGTAATGATATCTGTGGAAAGTAAAAGAGGGGAATAATTCCTTTATTGGTTTGACATTTGATAATAATTTGCATTTTTAAGGTAGACAGGTCTGAGAGGAGGTCGGTGGGGATAGAAACTCCTTAGGTTGCATTATGTGATTAATATGGCATTGCATGGTACATTTACGAGTTTCAATTCGACTTGCAATATTTAAGCAGATGTGTTGAATAAAAAACTTGTACCTCTGTAAGGAAAGAAGTGGGTGGAGACTGGGCCGTGGCATTACTCTAGTATGCGGCATAGCTGGGTGGTTGAAGAGATTGTACGGTAGTTACCATTGTTTGATTGGGATCAATGTTTGATTAGCTTAGCTGTAAGAGCCTAAAATTGGTATTAGATGGTAAATTATTAATTGTCTTGGAAATAGTTATTCTTCTTGTTTGATTGTTGCAGCCTATTATAGTTTTGGTTGGTAAAAGTCTCTGTTTTAACTTTTTTTTGTGGGACGCTGAACCTCTTTGATTTTCAACTTTCTTTTCTATGAATCAACATTTGTTGAACTCCCCAAAGGCCAGAAGGTCAGATGTGTTTTCTTGTTTAGTCTACAATTCTTGGTTCAAAAGTGGTGGGGTTAATTGCTCATTTGGCCAACAGCATCTGACAAAAATGATCAAACAGTTAGCATATTCTCTTAATGCATTGGAGTTCTAACAATTGGATCAAGGCTTTTACTACTGTTGTTTGATACCTCAAGACTTTATTTTCAGGTGTTCCATGGACAGAGGAAGAGCATAGATTATTTTTAGTTGGTCTTCAGAAACTGGGGAAGGGAGACTGGCGCGGGATTTCTCGTAATTTTGTTATTTCAAGGACTCCAACTCAGGTGGCAAGTCATGCTCAAAAGCATTTCATTCGGCAGAGTAATGCGACAAGAAGAAAGCGAAGGTCAAGCCTTTTTGACATGGTTCCAGAGATGGTTTGTCTTGAACTCTTATATTTGTTAGTTTACCTTTTGTAGCTTATCGGCGCTCCTCCGATCGGTTGACTTTGAAGTTTAATTTCTGTTGAGTTTGCTTGTCATGTTTTTATGATCATGTGATTTGTCTCGTATACTGTAATAGTGATACTAGTGTCCCTCGTGCTAGCATTATCATAATGCATCTGGTATTGGATATCTGCACATCTATCTGCTAGCATCACATTGGCAGCGTTTATACGTGATGTGAGTTTGATTTTCTTTATTTCATCTTTGTCAGGAAACTGATCCGCTGCTTGTGCCAGAAGATGAAGTTTTACATGCTTCTCAAGCAAAAGAAACAGAAAGTTCACAACCTTCACTAAATCTCTCACTTAACTCAGAGTTCCATATGATGAAAACTACAGTTGAAGAAAATGGTAAAGAACTTGATGCACCTAAGATGGAAGTTGCTGGTTTCCCGCCTATGATACCGAGATACATCCCGGCTTATGTGCCTGTACCTTTTTCTATTTGGGCACCAAGTGCAGTCCCTATGGAAGAAGAAAAGGGTGTGGAAACGTGTATTCATGAGGTCCTAAAGCCAATTCCAGTTGTGCCAAAGAAACCTGTTAATGTTGATGAACTAGTTGGCCTGTCTCAACTCACTCTACGAGAGCATGAAAGAGAGTATAGAGAGCCTTCACCTCTGTCCTTAAAATTGATAGGCGAGCCCTCAAGACGACAGTCAGCTTTTCGTCAAAAGGCTCCAGTCAGTTGCTCAGCCTTAAACAAGGACGACAATGATGATACAAACAAACCTCTTTGAATCAAGAAGGGAGCAGTCTTCATGCGTCATGAGTTTTTTCTTGAAATATTATTGCACCCTTCAATTAGTTATTTACTTAAAAAATCTGTAGTGTGGCTGTTTTTATTGATATAATGTAGGCTAGAGGAAGTTCTTTAAGTATATTTATTCTTTGTAACAGTAATCAGGTAGATATTGTAATAAATATACTAATCAGCAGATTCTAACTTGATTTTGTCACAATTCTTTGTACTTTTTTTAGGTATTAAAAATAATTAATAAATATATCTCTAGTGTTATTGTGATCATCCAACAAGTATATATTTATGATGGATCAGGAATTATGAGTTTGAATCTCTCATTTTTCAACTATTGTTGAACTTGAGCTTCATATATTATTGGATGGTATTTACCCTTTCTTGGAGTTTTTTTGTTTGGTTGCTTGGCAGGTTGAAAGACAAACGAAGCTGACTCAGTTGTAGCCTCACCCTTCAACAACAGCAGGGTAAAAATGGAAACTTTTGCAGCCTTTCTCAAGCTATCCTTTTATAACCAGAAGTGGGGTTAGGTTCATTTATCTGTTTACTTAATTTTGGATAAATTCTTTTTGTTCACACGCTTCCTTCTCTGCTCTATGTATGAACATTTGGACTTTAGAATGGATATTGAATTTAGAGCATGATTCAAGTAAGCAATACTGGAATAAGTGAAATTGATTTTATTCTAATGCAGACCCCACTGTGTTTTTTTGTCTTTGAATGTAAATATGGCAAGGAATGATGTAAGATTATATTCAAGTGCTGAAATCTAAACCGTCCATTTCTTTCCGTTTCTCTTCTTTTCTGTACTTTTAATATCATATATCTCCAGCAATTAAAACCTTGACAGCTCAGCATGAAGAACTGTTTATTTGTATTGCCTTGTGAGTAGACTTTTAGTCGTTTCAGGAAAATTTATCACATATTTCCCTTTTTAATGCCATTAGACTTGTCATGACCAACTTTAGAAATTAGACTCTAAAGCGACCCTCACACAAGCACACCATCTGCCACGTGTACTCTGCGCTGGTGCCTCCTTTAAATAAAGGTGGCAGCCCCTCAAAAGCCAAGTTTCTTAGTTGTACACTTGTTGATTCATTTTTTAAAGACAAATTTATGTTTATGATTAAACATTTTGATTTAGTTAATATGTTTCTGTTTTCTTCTGAATATTTACTTCTTTTATCATGTTTTCTTCAAAAGTGAGTGTTTCTAAATATCTGTTGTCCAATATTTGGCCAGGTTTACCAAATGACCAGAAGCCACGACACATGTAACTGGATCTTGATTCAGAGCAAAGTTGCGGACGACATGTCGTTATGGGATTGGATTTTTGGACAGCTTCATTCTTGAATTGATTCTGATTCTGGTTTCCAACTCCTGGCTATGCAACGTCGAGGAGATTGCCATGTATGTTCCTCTCTTCTTCCACGCGTTGCTGCACAAACTCTTCTCCACAGTTTCATCTTCTTTCTTACCATTAACTTATCTTTATAACTTAGTGTCGTTTCTGTTATATCGTGGCTGATATTTTTGCCTTCAGAAGTCAAGTGATTATCACCAACGACTCCGGTGAATCATCGCCCGTCGCTCCTGCGAACGGTGGCTTGATGAGTGCAATGAACAATGGAGGTGGTAGTGTTGAGTTATCGTGGGGTTTTGGATTGGATAAGGGACGTCGAGCTGCAATGGAAGACGCCATCGCCATTTTCCCGGAGTTTTTATCTTCTGTAGGATGGAAAGATGGTGGGTCGTCGGAGGAGTATCCTCGGGTTCATTATTTTGGCTTGTTTGATGGGCACGGAGGTTCTCAGGTACTTCCTTTTGATATCTCTAATGTGAAATGCATTGATTTTCATGCAAGTTTTTAAAATGAAACCCCTTTTAGATCATGGTTGCAATTTGATTCTTCGCCCTTTTACTAAGAATTAGATGTTTAGGCTAGCCCAGTATACTTCAGCGATAATGACATGTATTTTCGATCAACAGATTATCGAATCTCTCTCCCTAAATATTGTTTTGAATATAAAAAAATGTCGTAACTATGAAACTATGTGTTATAGTAGGCTTGATTGATGATAATCACTTAGTTCAATTTCAATGAACTCGAATCCTATGTTCATTTGTGGTCATTTCGGGTATAATGGTGGGGAGCTCCGATTTCTAAAAAGAAGAAAAAAATTATTATTTTACAGAAATAGATTAATAGGCAGGAGGTTTTATAAAAATAGCTATTGAGATGAGAAATTCACCCAAGGAAATGGAATAATGGACAGTTTTTTTTCTTTTTTTAATATAACTAATCTAAGTTTATGAAAGGAATTAAAATGTTTAATAAACTATTTTTTTTGTTAAACCACTGATTAAGCTTATATATTTGTCAACATTTAATTTTTTGTGCCATAAGTTTTTCAATTTTGAATTTTGTTTTGATAGGACATTTAATTTAGCTTGTTCAATGTTTTTTTTAAAAAAAAATTATGAACCTATAACTACCAAAATTAAAATTTAGGTTCAATATATTCGGTAAATGAATTTATTTTAAAATTTCAAGATTTATATATATATAGCTTCTGGATGGACCAAGGCATAGAGATACATTGAAGGCAAAATTGGATGGTAGGTTGTTGTTCAACGATATTAGTGGACAGAAAATGATTAAAATAGGGTTTACAATCCCATCTCCAATAATTATAATCTCAAAAAAAAAAGAAAAAGAAAGAGAAGTTGGGGTTGCCTGACAAATTAACCCCGCAATCACCTCCTTGAGACACTTGACCATAGGGGAAAAATTTATTATCCATAAAATTGAAAGTTTAATGTTAATCATCATGGTGATGAATTCAATAGAGTGATTATTTACTAGGAAATTAAGCGGTTGGACCAACTGTAACATATATATAAAAAAATAGATATCTCTAATTGAACGTACACCCTTATCTGTCCCTGCAATGGAAACAGAGGAAAATGTGTGCACGCAACTTCAAATCTTGATTGCTTTTACTTTACAAGTATACACCACCTATAATTCAACACAAAAGCATGAGAATATTAACTTTTTAAATTTCTTCACAAAAAAAGGGCCCCTTAGGAAGTTCAATTTGATCTTTGTCTTCACGCATACAAGAAATGATACAAAACATTTGTTCTTTTTATAACATTGGAAATTTGGATGTGTGATGGAAACTGTTGAAGGTACCTATCAATTACAATGATGTTCATTTTGACTACATATGCCCTCAATTATTTGGTTAAGAGTAAGTTTTCATGATACGAGTTACTTTTACTTAGAGATTGTTCATTTTTCCCGCGGAAAATTCTCGTTTAGGCAGTGAACCAGGCTGGGGACGGGAAATGTATTCCCGTTTCCCCGATCCCCGCCCCGTTTACAATTTTTTTAAAAAAAATTTCTTCCATCATTTTATGATGAAATTATTTATTTAAATGAAATTTTTTTCATAATAATTAAGGATATAGTTGAAAGTTTGATATAAATTTTTAAAGAAATTTTAATTATTTGAAATTATTATTAAAAAATATAAAAATGAAACAAATTGTGGAAAAATTTTTGGTGGAGAACTCAATTCCTACCAATTTTCCACCGCGATTCTCACGAAAAAAATGGTGAATTTCACGGAGATTGATTTTGGTGGCGATTGCCCACTGGCCTCACAGATTTGTTTCTCCCCCTACGGGGAAAACACATCTTGCTAGGGGAAGGTGTCTACATCCTTTATAAGGAATGCTTCGTTCCCCTTCCCAACTGATGTGGGATTCCCCCATGGGTTTCCAATTCCCCTTAGAGGTCCAGCGTCCCGATGGACCCGGCACACCAGCCCGATGCCCGGCTTTGATACCATCTGTAACGACTTAATCCATCGCTAGCCAAGATATTGTCCGCTTTGGCCCACTGACCTTACAGATTTGTTTCTCTCCTCATGGGAAAACGCGTCTTACTAGGGAAAGGTGTCCACATCCTTTATAAGGAGTGCTTCGTTCTCCTTCCCAACCGATGTGGGATTCCCCTATGGGTTTTCACCTCCCCTTAGAGGTCCAGTGTCCCGATCGACCCAGCACACCGGTCCGATGCCTGGCTCTGATACCATCTATAACGCCCCAACCCATCGCTAGCCAAGATATTGTCCACTTTGACCCATTTTCCTCACAGATTTATTTCTCCCCCTATGGAGAAAACGCATCTTGCTAGGGAAAGGTGTCCACACCCTTTATAAGGATGTGGGGTTCCCCTATGGGTTTCCACCTCCCCTTAGAGGTCCAGCGTCCCGATGGACCAGACACACCGGCCCGATGCCTGGCTCTGATACCATCTGTAATGCCCCAACCCATCGCTAGCCAAGATATTTTTCGCTTTGACACACTGTTGTAACGGCCAAACCCATCGCTAGCCAAGATATTGTCCGCTTTGGCCCACTGGCCTCACGGATTTGATTCTCCCCATGGGAAAAAGCTGCGTCTTGCTAGGGAAAGGTGTCCACACCCTTTATAAGGAGTGCTTGTTCCCCTTTCCAACCGATGTGGGATTCCCCTATGGGTTTCCACCTCCGCCAGAGGTCCGGCGTCCCGATGGACCCGGCACCTGCCACCGCTTTGATGCACGCTCTCGATACCATCATAGCATTGACCCCATCGCTAGCCAAGATATTGTCCGCTTTAGCCCACCGGGCCTCACGGATTTGTTTCTCCCCCCATGGGAAAACGCGTCTTACTAGGAAAAGTGTCCACACCCTTTATAAGGAGTGCCGTTCCCCTTCCCAACCGATGTGGGATTCCCCTATGGGTTTCCACTCTCCTTAGAGGTCCAAGCGTCCCGATGGACGGCACTGCCGACCCGATGCCAGCTCGATACCATATGTAACATTGACCCATCGCTAGCCAAGGTATTGTCGCTTTGGCCCAGCGGCCTCACAGTTTGTTTCTCCCCATGGGAAAGCGCGTCTTGCTAAGGAAGGTGTCCACACCCTTTATAAGGAGTGCCGTTCCCTTTCCAGCCGATGTGGGATTCCCCTATGGGTTTCCACCTCCCTTAGAGTCCATCGATGGACGGCCACCCGATCCGATGCACGGCTCACGATACCATATGTAACGGTGACCCATCGCCATCGCTAGCCAAGATATTGTCGCTTTGGCCCACTGGCCTCACGGTTTGTTTCTCCCCATGGGAAAACGCAGCGTCTTGCTAAGGAAAGGTGTCCACACCCTTTATAAGGAGTGCTTCGTTCCCCTTTCCAGCCGATGTGGGATTCCCCTATGGGTTTCGCCTCTCCTTAGAGGTCCAGCGTCGATGGACCCGACACACATCCGATCCGATGCACGGCTCGATACCATCTGTAGCAGCCCAACCCATCGCTAGCCAAGATATTGTCGCTTTGGCCCACTTGCCTCCGCACGGTTTGTTTCTCCCCATGGGAAAAAGCGCGTCTTGCTAGGGAAAGGTGTCCACACCCTTTATAAGAGAGTGCTTTTCCTTTCCCAGGCCGATGTGGGATTCCCCCATGGGTTTGAAACCCATGGGAATCCCACATCGGTGGAAAGAGGAACGAAGCACTCCTTATAAAGGGTGTGATTTCTTTCCTTAGCAAGACGCGCGTTTCCATGGGAGGAGAAAAATCCGTGAGGCCGATGAATAAAGCGACAATATCTTGGCTAGCGATGGGTTGGGCTGTTACATATGGTATCGAGCCGAGCATCGATGGCGTGTGCCGAGTCCATCGGGACGACTGAACCTCTAAGGAGGTGAAACCCATAGAAAATCCCACATCGATTGGGAAGGGGAACGGCAGCACTCGCTATAAGGGTGTGGACACCTTTCCTAGCAAGACGCGTTTTCCCATGGGGAGAAACAAATCCGTGAGGCCGATGGGCTAAAGCGGACAATATCTTGGCTGGCGATGGGTTGGGCCGTTACATATGGTATCGAGCTGCATCGGATCGGTCAGGTCGGGTCCATCGGACTGACTCTAAGGGGAGGTGAAAACCCATAGGGGAATCCCACATCGGTGGAAAGAAGAACAAGCACTCTTATAAAGGGTGTTGACACCTTTCCTTAGCAAGACGCGCTTTCCCATGGGGAAGAAAACAAATCCGAGAACGATGGGCCAAAGCGAACAATATCTCTGGCTAGCGATGGGTTGGGTTGTTATAATCTAATCTCTCACGGTTTGTTTATCCCATCATTGGGAAAGCGGCGTCTTGCTAGGGAAGGTGTCACACACCCTTTATAAGGAGTGCTTCGTTCCCCTTTCCAACTCATGGGGAATCCCACATAGGTTGGGAAGGGGCACGCAACACTCTTATAAAGGAAATGTGACACCTTTCCCCTAGCAAGACGCGTTTTCCCCATGAGGGAGAAAACAAATCGTGAACCAATGGGTCAAAGCGGACAATATCTTGGCTAGCGATGAGTTGGGCTTTACATATGGTATTAGAGCCAGGCATCGGGCCGGTGTGCTGGGTCGATCGGGACTCTGGACCTCTAAGGGGAGGTGGAAACCCATAGGGGAATCCCACATCGGTTGGGAAGGGGAACGAAACACTCCTTATAAAAGGATGTGGACACCTTTCCCTAGCAAGATGCGTTTTCCCATGAGGGGAGAAACAAATCCGTGAGGCCAGTGGGTCAAAGGGGACAATATCTTGGCTAGCGATGGGTTGGATCGTTACAGTTCCCCACCCTGCCGTAAAATCGATCTCCACAAAATTTGTTGTGGCCATCTCTACTTATACTCCTAACATTCTCCATTGAATTTTTGTCCTTGTACTTGGCTCAATTTTTTTTTTATTTGTGACGCTCTGGGCTACATTACCCGTAATTCGACAAACAATATTTGAATGTTATAAAACCTCGTAGAAATTTAATTCTTAAGTATGTGATCACCATGGATGGAACTCTTTTCCTCTTAATTCTCCAAACCCTCCCCATCACTAGTTGTTCATTAATTAAACATTCTTGCCAATCCCTTTTTTTTTAGTACAAAATGGGGGAAGGAGACTAACAAACCGTACATAGAGTGAGAGTCAAATACCGATATCCAAATTCGAAGTTGTGATCGTGGAGTTGAAATTGATTAATACCAGACAAGATAACCAACTGCACCACTGACCCTCGGTCATTCTTGCCAATCCCTGAACTAAATATTATTGCGTAATTGATATATTGAACGTGTTCACAATCCTTTACTGAAAAACATTCCTTTTTTCTTCACTATTGAAGGGCTCTTTTTGCAAATTTTTTTTTTAATGTAAAGTAATCTGCATTATTTATTTTAGACATGAACACATTACTTTAAAATGGAGTGAAAATTTTCTATTTCGAAAGGAAATACAATGCGGTAGGGATTTACTTGACATTTTTGGACCAACCACACTTTTTCAACCCAATTCTTGTATTTTCAGTTGGATCAACTAGTTCATCAATACATTGTAAATATAAATATCCTTTCATCAAATTAGTAATACATTATGCATAACAAAAATATATATAATCTTCAATAATTATCATATCAATGTAATAAAATGAATATAAATATTAAATATGTAAAATATTTAATCAAAGTCACTCACAATAATCTTATATTCATAATTTATATACAAAATTCTAATCATAACAATAAATATATTTAACTTTCATAAAATAAAACAATAAAAATAGATGACATAATTCAACTTTCATAGAGTAAATATGTAATTAAATTCAACAAAAAATAATTTGATATATATATATACATTCTAGAGGATTAAAATAAAAGAATAACGGAAACTAAAAAGTCTAAAAAATAATGAATAAATTAAATAAATATAAGCATATATAATTTTGTTATAGGTAAAAACAAAAACTTAATAATCAATTCGAGTCAGATGAATTAATTTGGGTTAATATTAGGTCAATTATTGGTCTAGACCAACCCACAAAAATTTCATTAATTTCAAATTGAGTCGGATTAGTTTGAGTTATTTGGATGGTCGGATTCTTTGAATACCCCTACCCCTAGGATGCCTGTTTAGGCCCAGACCTATATACGTGGGCCTAATATAGCCAATATACCTGACTTGGGCTATTTTAAAATTGTAATGGGCCTATATTGGATCGGTCGATTGTCATCTAACGTACTGGAGTTTGTGAGTCGACGTGTCCTCATTGATTAATGACATGTCGGCAGTCGTCAGAATAGAAACTCAGAGAAAGGATAGAGGGGGCATAATTGTCATATTGTCAAAAAAATATTAAGAGCAGAACGGAAAAGCGAGCGAAAACGCCTGCTTCAATGTTCTACGTTCGAGTTGAGCATTTTGTTATCATTTTTGTCCTTCACAAATATTCTTATGATCGCAATAATCGCAATGCGAATGGATTGAGGTATTTCTCTTTGTTTTCTTTCCCAATTGCTACTGTGAACAATGAACGGATGCTATATCTTTAGTGTTTTCGCTAAATTTATCGATGAAGAGAAATTTTATTGTGTGCGAGTTTTTTTGTTTGTTTCTGGTTGTTATGAGCTCGTTTCATGCAGGATTTAGTCTAGGAAGCGTTTGTGAAAGTTCCGTTGATGACCTCTGCTTTTATTTGCAACCACATTTGACATTATGCGACCCATTCATTGTGATTTGGTTTCGTTTCGAATTGTTGAAGGAAATCAGTTTCGGTTACGATATTATTTTATCATTATCGATGTGTTTATGAATTGGTTTCCAATAACCATTAGTATTTTCTATTTGTTTCTTTGACATCCAAATGTTATAAAATGAATTGCTTTCCAAATGTTATAGGTCAGACGGTATGTCTCTCCATGATAATAGTCAAGGTGTGCGTACATGTCCAGACGATATAAAAAGAAAAAAAATAAAGGGTTTGCAATTAAAAATATAGTGTAGGGTCCCAAAGGGGTGGCACAGTGATTAAAGACTTGAGTTTTGAGGGTATGCTCTCCTCAAGGTCCCAGGTTCGAGACTCAGCTGTGATATTAATCATTCGATGTCTCTCGGTTTCTGGCTTAGGAACGAGTGTGGTTACCCTTGTTTCAAAAAAAAAAAAGTTAAAAACATAGTGTAGGAGTACTTCTAGATATTTCATGTGGAGTTGGGGCAAATGATAGCAGAAACTACTAAACCTATGACCAACCTTAATCTTTTCCTTTTTAATGGCGATTTCAGGTGAGTACATATTGTTCAAGGAAGTTGCATGAATTATTAGCAGAAGAGTGGATTAGAGGGGACTCTGACAATGGTCAGAATCGACGGTGGGAAATGGCATTGGCAAGGTCTTATGAGAGAGTTGATGATGCCTTCAAGGACAAAACTCTGGCACCATACTCGGTTGGATCTACAGCTTTGGTTGTACTTTTGTCACCTTCCCAAATAATTGTTGCCAACTGTGGTGACTCTAGAGCATTGCTTTGTCGTGGGGGTCAAGCCATCCCTTTGACGGTTGACCACAAGGTTCAATTAGAATTTTTACTCCGTCCCGCTTTATGTTGCAGAAATTTTATACTTGGTCACAATTTATTTTTTGGTTTCATTATGGATAAAAATTTCAATTATACGACCACGAGGTTCAATTAGAATTCTTACACTGTCCTGCTTAATATCTGAGGCATTAGAAGAATCAGATTGTATATAAATTGGGTATACCAGATTATGTTTCTTATTCATTGAAGTTTCAGTCATAGTTATTAAACCATGGAGATTCTCGATCGATGTATCATACTTCAGATTGTGGTTACCAAAAGCTTCATGCTCCTAAATTTACTATTTGTTCCTTTATTTAGTTTATGATTTATAATCTTTGTGCTCAAATAAAGTATAGAGTAAGACCAATCATATGCATGATTTGTCTGCACTCATTTGTTTGATATTTTTAGTTAAATTTTCCCCTTTCTGTTGCAGATTAGTAGGCCAGATGAATATGCTAGACTTGCCAAGGGAGGAGCAAGAATTCTGTTTGTGGGCTGCCCTAGGGTCGAGGGAGTGCTGACTATGACCAGAGCAATAGGTTTTTTCTGACCCATAGCTTCATATGATCACATCTAGTCATAAAACTAGGTTCTATGAAATTTCTGATAACATTTTTAGAGTCGAGTTAATAATGTTATCATCCACTAAGTCTAGGAGAAAACAGGTTATGGTTCCAAGTTTTTTATTATCAAAATGTGCAATTACTTAGTGACATTGAGGGTATGCTCCCTTTAAGGTCCCGAGTTCGAGTCTTTCCTGTGACATACTCCTTCGATGTCTCCGATACCTGGCCTAGGGACGGGTGTGGTTACCTTATTTCAAAAAAAGAAAAGAAAAGAAAAAAAAAGTGCAATTACTTATTTTTTGTTGTTGTGACTTCTACCACATACTATTCTAATTTTGATTATGTTTCTTCTGCATCAGGTGATCATTACTTAAAACCATGGATTACATCTGAGCCGGAGGTTACATTTATGTCAAGGACTGAAGAGGATGACTGTTTGATTCTGGCAAGTGATGGAGTATGGGATGTCTTGTCAAATGATGATGTGATGAAGATGACTTGCAGCATTCTGAGGAGGCAACGCAGGAAGTTGGCGTTTGGTGGAACTCGTAATGCAATTTATCCAGCACAATGTGCTGCAAATCAAATCCGCAAGGTAGCCAGTCTTTTGAGTGGTGATAACATCTCAGTTATTGTAATCGACCTAAAGCACCAAACCAAGGAGCTCCAACCTGAACGGTGAAAGCGGTATATCGCCATACAGGTTGGCTGGTCAGAAGCATAGTAATCCTTTCTTAAAACTAGACATAAACTTGGTCTGTAGTTAAACAATTGTATAAACCTCTACAGCTCCTTTACCTTATCTATTCTAGTTTGTTAGAGAGGCTTGCTGTATATCCTTTTTTTATACATATACTTGGTTCTAACCATGTATTCTACTTTTGTATGCATGCAATAATGCACCAACCTTACTCAAGTTCTATTCACCTTGGAAACCACAACTATCTTAAATGAATTTGCGGCTTTGAATGGAATAATTAGCAAACTCTTTACAATACATTTTATCACTCAGAATATGTATGCAATCGAACGTGTAGCTAATTAATATATGTACACATGTGATGCAACATCATAGTTTTTAGTTATTGGGCGATAAATTTTTTGTCCAACATTGGATCAACTGATGAATTTGTGGTACTTAGATTTTTTTCTGTTTAGGTTACTACGAGGACTTGTATGGGGGCTAATGTGGACAATACTTTGGCGAATGGAGCAAAAAGCTACCCATAGTGGAGAATGCTGCTTTCAATAAAGTCATATTTGATTATTATGAGGGAACAGAATTTTGATGCTGCAAGTGGAGGAATATCTGCTTAAAAGCAAACTTTGAAAGCAACTTTCTTAAAGGTGAGCTTCTATATAATTACGTTTGGATTATTCTCAATGAACACATTCTCGATTAGGAAAGGTACAATGGATTCTCTTTATCGTCATATCCACTTTCTTGAGAAGGCCCATCGAGCAACTAATCCTATGAGGTGGCGATGTTTATGCTTTCCTTAATCAGAGGGGGGTTTGCATCAATTATTTTTAAATTATATTTGTTCCTTTCTTGTCGTATAATCGATGTATAGTTTTTTCGTTCAACCAATAAATTGAGGGTTCAAAACTCTGACAT
Source organism: Sicyos edulis (assembly GCA_036507275.1). Lineage (NCBI taxonomy): Eukaryota > Viridiplantae > Streptophyta > Magnoliopsida > Cucurbitales > Cucurbitaceae > Sicyos > Sicyos edulis. The sequence goes on along the minus strand of CM071852.1, from coordinate 10,964,387 downwards.
TAAATTGATTTTTTTTTTTAACATTACATTAAATGATTTCTAATTCGAAACAATGATAATGAGTTATTTTACCCAAGTAATAAAAAATGAAATTGTTTTTATGTCGAAAATTGCAATATTGTGAACTCGATTTCTCCATATTAGTAAAGGGTTGTTTGAATGCGTTTTCCGAACAGATAAATTTGAATTTGTTTCCCCATTGTTCAATTGTTTGCAGTTTTGAGATATAAATAATTTTTAGTCTTGGTGTTTCACTGTGTTTCCTGTTCAAAAAAAAAAAAAGTCTTGGTGTTTCACTGATTATTTTTAATAAATTTTAAATACTGTACATTTGAATGAGTTCATGCATTTAAGAAATAATTTAGGATTATAATCAATGTTTTAAAAGGCTTAAGGCGGCCTCGAGGCGTTTCCTTCTGGAGAGGCGAGGCGGTAAGAGGCGTAAGCCTCATTTTATATTAAAAAATACATATTTAATTCATAAAATATAAATGTAATACTAAAAAAAAAAAAAAAATAAATAAATAAAAAAACTCAATATAAAAGTGTTATAAAAAACAGAAAAAATAAATTATTGTAAACAAATAAAATATAAAAATAAGAACATAAAAGAAGTTATAGTAATAGTAAATGGATTACAATAGTAAGAATAAAACATAAAAGAAAAAAAAAATCATAATATTATTATAATAAAAAAAAGTTTAAAATATCAAATCATAATAATAATATGGTAAATAGTAAAAATGTTAAATTTTTTCTTATTATATTAAGTTTTCTTTATCTTCTTCCCTCTGTTTCTCTCTTGTATAAGCTTTTTTCTCTTCTTCTTCAAGCTTATACAGTAGAAGCTTATCAAGGTTTCAGGTTTTTCCATTTTTTAAAGCTTTTTTTTTTTTTTGCTTTACCAAATGAAATCGTTGAGGCTTACGCCTTTAAGCCTCTGAGGCGGTAGTTCTGAGGCGTACGCCTTTGTTCCAAGAGGCGTAAGCCTCATTTTTCACCCTCAAGGCGTAAGCCTCGAGGCTTTTTTGCATCCGCCTCGCCTCAAGGCGCGCTTCGAGGTGTACGCCTCTTTCGATTTTTGAAACACTGATTATAATTCATAGGGGGTTTTTCATGTATAATAAAAAAAAACCACAAAAATTCTATGAATTGCAACTTTGTAAACAGGGCAGGTCTAGTAAGAAGCACATATAGTCTTCAATCAATGCCATAAATCGTCTTCAATTAAGTCTTTAACCTAGTCTTCAATCGATGTAATAGATGGCCTACAATGAAGAAATAGTGAAGGGAAAAATTGAAGAGAATTTGTCCTCCATAGCATATTTTTGGCTATTCATTACAATCGTAGCACATTTTTTAAAATGATTTCATTCATAGCACATTTTGCCCAAAATTCCTATTCAACATCATTAGACTTCTATCTGTTCAACTGATAGACTTTAGACTTATATTAGTTCAATTGGTAGACTTCAATCGATTTTGAGTGATTGAATAGTGCAACTGATAGACTTCAATTGTTTTTGTGCCCCAAATGAATAAGTTTGGGAATTGTGCTATACATGGAATTATTTTGTTTTTTTAATATACATGCAAAATCCCCAAAATTGAAATATGCAAAAAAACACCTAAAATTTTGCCATGGATGAAATATTTCTAAAAAAGTGCTATAATAAAAATATACAACCAAAAAGTTACCACCTAAAGCAAGTTCCCTAATTTATATATGTAATAATTTATGACTTGATCTATATTGAAAATGAAGTTCGAGAAGAACTCTCTCTGGGCTCTGGGAGAATCTCGGGCGTTTTTGGACAACGGTGTTCGGATCATGGCTCCGACAAGCGTTTTAGGGAGGTTTTTCTGTGGGCTTTCTAAGGGCTTCAATGGGAGCAAGAGTAATAGAGCATGGAGGGAGCTGTGCGTAAGAGAGTTCAATGAGCTGAGATGGAAACACTTGTTGGCCGAAAGCGTGAGGGTGAATAAATCTTAAAAGAAGACTGATCGGAGACAACATCGTCATGTAAGAGAGCTACAAAGGACAATAGATCAGATGGGAGGGAAGCTTAACATGGAGGCTGATGACAAGTTGAAACCAAAGGTGAATAAGGTTTAGGGGGCAAAGAAGGCCCCGTTCGATCCTGGGGAATGCCAATTCCTAGGAAGCGCCATCAAAGCTAGGGGAAGTCTTGCTGAAGAAGATGAAAAAGGAGATGAGGGTATTGCAAGGTGGCGGTCAATTTTTAGTCTCTGTTTAGGCGGGCTTGAGGCTAATCAAAACAATAGAAGGGAAGTTCAGTCGGCTTGAGGAACATTATGGGTCTCAAAGAGACGGGGCAGGCCAGAGATTGCCTGCCACCCGTTGAGCAGCAAGCTTTAGATGCAACCAGTAGGAATCTATGCAATCCTAGGTAAGCCGCCTAGTTAGACTCGATGGAGTTGATCGAACCAAATGCAAACTCTTGGTTTGACCAAGCCACTTCAGCTTTTCGGCCCAAGCAACCGGTTCCTTCGAACTGGTTGGGTTCTTGAACCAAACCATGGTTTCGTTTGAGCCAGTTGCTTCTCTAGTTTGGTTCTTGACGATTTTTGTTCGCCCTTTCAATCCCTCCTCGAGATCTGTCTTGGTCTGGTTCGATAGTGACTTTATAATTAGTGCTAGTTGGTTTTTTGTTTAAGTTTCTAGAGTTGGTTGTTGACTTTAGATTTTTAGAGTAAATTGTTTTGTTTAGTTTTTGTTACTATGCTCATAGGTGAGTTGGTAGACAAGAGACTCTTCGTTGCAAGGAAGAGGTCTTTCTTATAGAGGGGAAAGGGTATTCTCCGTTTGGGTATTATCCTTCCTCTATTTTCTTTAGTGGGGCCTCTACTTCAATCATTGACATTAATGTTAAATTTCCCCCAAAGGCTATCAAAGGAAAAATGATAAGGGTGATTGTCTCTCCTGGTGGAGGCTAGTTACTCCATAGTGTTGGATCGAAAGACTCACTTTCTATGTTTGACTGATTTTGTTGTTGATTTTATTCTCTAGCGTAGTCACTCCCCGACGTGTGAAGTTGAACTAGTGTGTGGTCTTTACTCCTTATAGGAGTTTAGATTGTAATGGGTCTTTGTTTCTATTTTCAAAAACTCTTTGTATACACTCTCAAAACAAAATCCTAATCTTAAATACTTCTTCCTCTTCGATGTTGCTTCTTCACTAACGTTGGGGAGGGCCATCAAATACACTTCTCCTCCATAGATCGACGACCTCCTTCAAGACCAGCGAATTTACGTGACAATAAGATCGGTCGCACTGTGGTTTCGTTTGGGACTAGTCACACTTTTTTTTATTCAACGAGACGTTCTCTTCATGGACTTTTCCTCCACATGGGACATTCTTTCACACGTTATGTGTACATGTCACTGTAGAGATGGTGAGAATTAGACTGCATTTACCCCATTTTTGACATTTATAGCTTTGACTCCCTAATTAACAATTGGAGAGCTCTTTTGTAATTCTATAGGGTTCCTATAGACTGTTTTGACTTTGTAATTTCATATTTATAATGAAATTGTTTCTTATAAAAAAGAAAAAAAAAGAGAACTAGACTGCATGTTCGCTCTCCACTTTGTCCATCATTATGATGCAGGGTTTCGATATGTGGTGGTAGTTCGTTTTTCCATTGGCCCTGTGGAGGTGGCACATCTCGATCTCCAAATCGCTTCATGGCACGACGTGTGTGATGTTGCGATACGACCCTTTTATAGCATTGGCACCTCTCGATCAGCTTCAACGACAACAAATTTGGCAAGGCTCCATCGTGTAGATGTTCCTTGGATCTAGTGGCGGGCGGATGCTAAATGTGTTTTGCATGTAGTAAGAGCCATGTGAGCAACGACACTTGGAGTTACACTCCTTGAGTGTTAGACCCACTTCTGACTTGTCTTCGACTCTTCCTCGAATATCTCTCTTTCTCCTCTTGATGCCAACAAGGGGATTGGTCATTTTTCTTCCCTCTCTTCACTCTTGCCATATTCGACAGTGATTTTATCGTTATACGAGTTGCATCTTGTGGATATGTAGCTAAAACATGAGGTAACTCTCTCAGACTCATAAGCCCCGTCCTATTAGGATCATAAATTGGGTGTTCAACTTTGTGAAATTTTTAGGATTTCAACTTTGTGAAAGTTTTAGGACTTGTTTGTTTATTTTTTCTTGTTATCTTGTGTAAAAAAGGCTAAAAAATGATCTGTTAAAACTTTCCTTTAATCAATGAACGTATTCTAAAAAAAAAGGGTCCAAAATCGTAATGAGTTAATATATATGGATTGTGTTGAATGGCTTATTAAATTTCCTAATAGATTTGTGCTCTTTGTTTTATTGGATTCAGATGCTTTGCAACACATTTTTTTATGACTATTATTCTTATTTGAGGCACTGTTTGTTTCTATTGTTTTCTTTCGTCATAACTTCTGGGGTGTTTTCCAGCTACTTTAAGAATAATAGCTTTAGTTGTTTCTCGGCCTTCATTCGGCATCTTAATCCAAAAAGATTTTGTGGCTTAACTCGTTAATGTCATCCTATTCTCACGAGGCATACCAATTACTGGTTAACTTTACAATATTTAAATGTTAAGAAAACCCGTTGGAATTATTTCCTAGGTAGGTGTGGGCAACATCAATTGAACCATAATCTCTTGGATTCTCAAGTCCCTCTTTGACTACTAAGTCAACCCATGATGGTTATATTCATTTGTACTAGTTTTTTGTTCTTTTCTGATGAACCCTTGGTTCACTATATATATATATATAATAGTCTTGTGATGCCTTTTTTCTGCTATTTTTCATGGACTATTTATGTTTCCACCCAGGGTTAGGAATGTTTGATTATTGTACTTAATCCTTATGGTGGCGTTTTTTAGTAGGCTGTAGCTCATTTTCTCTTTTGGTATAGATCTCATCTTCCTTTTTGTTCACCTTGCTTTGGAAGTTGAGACTTATCAGGAAGATCAGGTTCTTCATGTGATGGGTCTCGATAATGGATAACACCATCAACCTTATTGTAACATCACATTTCTTTTTCAGGTGTCTTAGTGGTGCAACATTTAAAAGAGTGAAATAGAGAATCTAGCATGTTTTTGTAGAGGTGGTTGCTCGTTTGATTTGAGATAGTATTTTGGAGGCTTTTGGAGTGCATTCGAGTATTTGATGCAGTGCACAAGAGGTCTTGTTTAGATGGAGGCGTTGTTTCATCCTCCTAAGATAAGAGTAGCTCTCTAGCGTGTGCCTTATTTTGTAGTCTTATGAATTTTTAGTTTAGCTTAGGTAGAAACTGTGGAGAGATTTAGGAAAGGAAATATGACACCTCGTTAGGCTCAATGCCCTCCTTCAAGCATTTGTAATTAATGATATTAGTGGCTATCCTATCTCTCGCTTATTATTAACTAGAGTGATTATACCGAAAGGGTTGGTGACGTGTTGGTTTCATTTTTTGGTAGTAATCTAGCTCAACACCATAGTCATGGATTGGATCCTATTGAATCTCAAGACCCAATCAGAAATGGTCAAAGAGTAAAGTTCATTTTCACATTCTCATTAACCAATGAATAAACTATTTATACATAAATGGATTGGAGAAGAAGTAAAAAGAAAAGTACAGCTGGCTTTCAACCATTACAAAACTAACTCTGTTAAACAACTAATACATGATTAACCAACTAACTAATTAAGTTAATACTCCCCCTCAAGATGGTTCAAAAATGTTTCGAACGCCTAGCTTTGCTAACATGGGATTTAGTACTGAAGCTGGCAGAGGTTTTGTAAAACAATTGGCAAGTTGAGAGGATGAACGAACGGGGAGAAGTTTAAGAGAACCATCTTGCAATTTGTCTCGAACAAAATGCAATTTGTCTCGAACATACGGGTCTATTGGCAATAGAGGCATGTGGTTCCACGCAGCTGGAATTATCAATGTCAAAGGAACGAGGGAGAACCAGATGGGGAAAAGGACCTGCAGCTTCATTATGAAGAGTAACAGTGTGAAAAGGGTATACTGTCTCATGAAACACAACGTCGCGTGAGTTGAAGAATACTTGCTTTTCTATGTCGAACAGTCGATATCCTTTGACACCCGGGGGGTAACCCATGAACACCGAGGGTGTTGCCCGAGGATCGAATTTGTTGCGGCCAACAGCAAGAGTGGAAGCAAAACATAGTGATCCAAAGGCTCTCATCATAGAATAATCAGGGATAGTCTCGTGTAGCATAGTGTAAGACATTTGCCAGTTTAAAACCCGGGAGGGAGTTCGATTGATCAAATAAACCGCAGTTAAGATACACTCACTCCAGAAAGAGATTGGGACTCGTGCTTGATGAAATAGAGCTCGAGCCACATTAAGGATGTGTTGATGTTTACGTTCGACTACGACATTCTGTTGCCGTCGAGCAACACAAGTAAACTGATGTAGAACACCGATATCTTGGAATAGCTGCGAGAACGAAAGCTCTGGAGCATTATCCGATCCGAAAACTTTGATGCTCTTGCCAAATTGAGTGCGGACAAGGGCAAAGAATTGAGGCACAATGCGCAAAACATCCTTCTGTCGAAGGAGATAAACCCAAGTATAACGTGTGTGGTCATCTACAATGGTTAGAAAATATTGAAAACCAGTAATAGATTGAACTTGAAAAGGTCCCCACACATCAGCATGAATTAAATCAAACGCATGCTTAGAACAATTATTATTGGAAACAAAAGGTAAAGTTCTCTGTTTAGCAAGAGGACAAACATAGCAAGGTAAAGAATTATTATGTATATGTTTCTTGAAATGTAAAAGAGGAGCTAAAACATTCAAATGAGTAGGGGATAAATGTCCAAGTCGGACGTGTCAGAGATCATATTGTTCTTGATCAACAACAGCAACAGGGAAAGGAAGCGGTGTTGTTTGAGCATCAAGGATGTATAATCCATTGCTAAGACTAGCCTTGCCAATCGTCTTCAAATCAGACATGGCCTGAATAGTGCAGCAGTCAGTAGAGAAAGATATACAAATAGGATTGTCTGTAAGGAGAGCACTAATAGAAATCAAATTGTATTGGAAACCAGGGACAAACAACACTCGCAAGGCAACTAAACAAGACAATCGATCCAGAGTATGAAACAGAGATGCTTCGATTATCAGGCAAAATGACAGACGACTGGACTGGAGAAAAATCAGTAAATCAATGTCGTTCATGACATATATGAATAGACGCTCTAGAGTCAAGAATCCAGTTGTTTGAAGATTGAATGTGAGAAGTAGTGGTACAAATACCTGCAACATGATAAGAAAAAGACTCTGTGTCAGTCTTGGCACTAGCAAGCTTAGATTGAAGCAGGGCTAGAATACTATGACACTGAGCAAGAGCCTCCGTTGTAGTCTGAGCATCTGAGGGAGTGGAGTCAGGCAAAGTTGCGACGGTGTTGGCGACTGCTGTAGTAGGTCCAGAAAAACTAGAGCGTGAACGATAACCAGGCGGATAGCCATGGATTTTGTAGTAACGATCCACCGTGTGACCGATCTTGCCGCAATGAGTACAGACAGGCCTGTCTTTGCGATTGCGAAAAGATGATGAACCAGATCTAGAACTAGAATGTGTACCAGAAGTAGAAACATTGTGCGAAATAGCAAGACTGATGGCAGCCTGTGATGATAAAATTGGCAAGGCTCGTTGTTGCTCCTTTTGAGCAATTAGAGAGAAGGCCTTGTTGGTTGAAGGTGCAAGCTCCATTGATAGGATCTGAGACCTTGCATGACCAAAAGACTCATTGAGTCCCATCAAGAAACAGAGAAGGTATTCATGTTCAAAATACTCCTCAATCTTCTTTCGTCCATCACAAGTACACAATCCACGAACACAAGAAGGTCGATAGGTGACCAATTCATCTCATAGACTTTTCAGACGAGAGAAATAGGTAGTTACCGAGTCTTGATCTTGAACCAGAGTAGCAATTTGACGATTCAACTGAAAAATTCTAGGTCCATTCTTGCTCTGGAAACGTTCCTGAAGGTCTAGCCAAATCTCACGAGCAGAATCAGAGAAGAGAATACTCGAAGAAATGCTCTTCGATACAGAGTTCAAGATCCATGATATAACAACATTGTTATTGCGCGTCCATTGAGGGAGAAGATTTCCAGTTGGTTTGAGGATTGTACCATCGATGAAACCGATCTTGTTGCGAATGGAGAGGACCAAGCACATCGATCGACTCCAAATGACATAGTTGTCATTGGTGAGAAGATCAGACACCAGAACCAGAGTGCTCGTATCATGATGATGCAAGAAATATGGACTCTGAGAAGCATCAGGAACCAAAAGCCGATCGGTTTACGGATGAACATCCTTCTTGCGATCGACTTCAGATCTCTGAGAAGATGGTGCCGAGTCTAAATCAGGAACAGAAATCGCCGGTGAAGTTCCGTCAGTCATTTTCGATGAGAGCAAGAAGAAAAACCAGAGATCGGAATAGAAGATTTGGAGAAGACGAGAGGGGAAGCGTTTCAGCGGAAGAGAATAGCGACTGATACCATATTGAATCTCAAGACCCAATCAGAAATGGTCAAAGAGTAAAGTTCATTTTCACATTTTCATTAACCAATGAATAAACTATTTATACATAATGGATTGGGGAAAGAAGTAAAAAGAAAAGTACAGTGGCTTTCAACCATTACAAAACTAACTCTGTTAAACAACTAATACATGATTAACCAACTAACTAATTAAGTTAATAGATCCTTAAACTGTAGTTGACTCTCATTTATTTGAGAGCAGTAATACCCTCTATGTAGAGTTTGTGGTCTCCCTCCCCTAATTTGTATTAAAAAAATATAAAATAAATAACGATAGTGATTATCTTTTATCTTTATTGAGCCTTTGTATGTAATTTTAGTAGTTGGCTTTTTTTAATATTTCTCTTTTTGGTTTTTTCCTGTGTTGCGTGGCTTTTTTTTAATATTTCTTCTTATTCCTTTCAAGAATTACTAAATCTTGTAAAGGAACGTGCTGACGTATCTTTTAGTCATTTAAAAGTTTTGACACAGAAATGAACTAGATTGATTAACTGTTTTTGCTCAACGATGCGAATGAACAACCCCAAGATTGATAAAACAAGGAAGAGCAGACTGTTGTTAAGGATACCACTATCGGAAAGAGTGGAGATCTTATAACAATATATCAGATATATAGGTTACTCTCTTTATTGCCAATTGATTTTGAGGTGAAATTCATATTATTTAACAACTGTCCAGGTAGGACTTTTATCGACATTGGAGGGACAGTGATAGGAAAAGAGAATCACAATCTGTGCCACCAAAAAAAGGGGGAAAAAAATGTAAACACATAGCCTTATTCTGATCCCACTTCACACACCCACATATAGCTTGCCTTTTCTTTTAACAAAGCATTTGATGTGACCAATATTGCATAAACATCTTTCTTTTATATGCACTTCTTATCTCACTTGGTATATATGGCAGAAGAATGTAAATGTGGAATCTCTCCACCTAAACACTTGACATTTTTCACTTTTTAACATTACATCTGTCTAAAAATACAGGTGAGGGAAGGAAGAGAGTAAAAGACATGACAAGAACCGTTGCCTGGTACATAGCTTCTCATGTCAATCATTGGTGGGATTTCTCTTCTGTCTTTAAGGATCATTTCTTCATTTTTATTCTCTCCTTTCATGGTGATGCGTGCTTCTCGACCCATATTAATTATTCTCCACTCAATATCTCTTAGCTTTTCATTAAGTCCTTCTATTTTATGAAATATCACTCTTTCCAATTATTAAATAATATGAGATTTCACCTCAAAAATCAATTGGCAAGGAAGGAATAACCCATATTCCATATAAATGTTTGTTGGATTCTCCACTTTTCCAATGCGGGATAATAATGAAATCATGACATGCTCCTTTAAGATGATGCCTCTTTTAGGCTCACCAATCTTGAATCGGATCTCAATTTTATTTTTATTGGATTGATACCTATTTAGAGCTCTTATACCATATTAGAGAATATGAGGTTCCACCTCAAAATCAATTGGCTATGAAGGGGTAATCCATATCTTTTTTAAATGTTTGTTGGACTCTACACTTTTTCAATATAGAACAATCGTAAGATCCTAACACAAATCCTATTTTATTTTTCAAAAAATGTAGGAGTGGAAAAACTGGTCGTTAATGTGAAGTTGAGCTATCTCACTTCGACAGCATCTTAATATAGGTAATATATATTTTTCAATTGAGCGAAATTTTTTGTTACAACTACTTTGTTTGTTATTAACCTATTACTAATTAATAAAGTTATTTATTTGATTATTTATTTCATGATAATTATATTTCTAATAAATATTTACTGTAGTTCTAATTTTGAGAAGTCTTTAAAATTAGTACTCACATCGATAGTGGTTGAAGACTTGGGCTTGAAAGTATACTCTTTTCAAAGTTTCAGGCTCGAGACTCACCTGTGACATTATTCCTTTGATGTCTCTGGATCCCTAATCTAGGAACAGGTGTCACCTGTATTTCAAAAAAAAAAAAAAAAATTGTACCCACATTAGTTCCAGACTTTTGAGAAGTCTGAAGTGGAAAGACTGAACCTTTATTTTTATTTTTCTGTTTTGATTGAGGTTTTGCCACTTACTAATTGTTGGTAAATTTCGATATTATACGCCTTTACTGATTGAACTGCACATTAGCGGGTACTTATCTAGATTGAAAGCGAGTGGTTCGGCCTGATTTTGGATGCACATAAAGAAAATAGTCAAACCGACCGATTCATACGAAAACAAAAATAAATACTTGAAACAGACTGGCCCAGTGACTATATTACAATGAATTTAATATCACAATTTAAAGTGTTTACGTTAAGTAGATTTCTTTGAGTTTTCTTTTTCTTTTTCTTTTCCAGGTTTTTAACGCTGGAATTTATCACTTTCAATCAACTCGGTCCAACTTGATGTAATTATCAAGGTAATTTATTATCGGACCAAAATATTATGATTTAGAGTCCTACAATCTCATCTAGATAAAAGATATTGATTTATCATTTAACAATGTGTCTCTTTAAGAAATGGTGAGCCAGATTCATATGTGGTTCATGTCTTAAGCTAAGTATGAGATTGGAAAATTCAAAAAGGCTTAAAGTTTGAGTTTATGTACCGAAATATAATATATATATAAGCACCTTTTGTAGGAAATTAATTCTATTTTTAGACTTAAAATTTTAAAACTAACCAAGGCTTAACCGAGAGGTAATTGGTATGTATAAGTCTAAATCTCTTCATCCAAATGATCGTTAAACTAAAAAAACATCCAAATGATTGTTAACTAAAACTATTACATTTGGGGACTAAAAAAAGATAATAATTATAGTAGATGTTTGATACCAAACCTCACAGGAAAACTTAGGCCCGTTTGATAACCATTTTGTTTTTCGTTTTTTGTTTATGAAATTTAAGCCTATCTACATCTTACTTATTTTTAATAAAAAAAACCAAAATTTGTAAAAAAAAAAAAAAAAGTAGTTCCAAAAGTTTGTTTTTGTTTTTTAAATTTGGTTAGTCTTCACCAACTTTCTTAAAGAAATATGGATACATTGTAGTTAAAGAAATATGGATACATTGTAAGAAAAGATGGAGCACATGATAGTAAATTAGAGTAGAAATAGGCTTAAATTTCATAAACAAAAAATGAAAAGCCAAATGGTTATCAAACGTGGCCTTAGTGGTAAAATGAAATTATAAAATAATATTGATGGTTTGCCCCTAAGGGAGTGGCGTAGTGGTCAAAAGCTTGAGATTTGAAGGTGTGCTTCCGTCAAGATCGTAGGTTCGAAACTTAAATATGATATTAATTTTTAGACACTCTCATATCTTTATTCCTTTGATGTCTCTGGTTACCTCGAGCATAGTGGAGCGAAGCTCCGATTTGCTGTTTTCCAAAATAATAATAATAATAATACTGATCAGATTATGGTAATGGCTTCTTTCTTGTTTAAATGTGAACTTGCTTCCTGTGACACTCCTCTTCACCAACAAGAGATCCTCCCATAAACTATGACTCAAGTGCATGGAAAAAAATAATATTTGTCTGATATATTTCTACTTTAAAAAAATGGTTAATAAAAAGTTTCTAAATATTTTCACTTTTGTGTCAATAAATCATTTACCTAGCTATTCAACAATTCTTCATCTTTCACCTGCATCACAATTGTTAAACAACCACCTGGAAATTTAAAATCTAAGGTTTAGCATACTCATTGATTTGATATTTTTGTCCACTTCATTTCTTTTGGTGGATAGATTCAGCCACATAGGGTAAAGAGTGAAATGATATTCATGTTCTTCTTACCTTAGGTGGAAAATATCTTAGGAAAAGTCGAATTTTAGATTAGAATAGTAAGAGTGATCTGATTTTTTTTTTATTATTATTCATCAAATTGGTGGTGCATATATGGCATGGACACTTGGGGTGGGATAAATTCTTGTCTAGTACGAATGCAAACTTTTTTATTATTATTTAGGTGCTGGGAGCAGGACACATTTTGTTTTTAATTAAGCACAAAAACATGCTGGGTAACTTTTTTTTGGTTGTCTTCAATGAGTTATTTGTAGAATAATTTTCTCAACTTTGATAAAGAGATTCTTAAAGGCTCTTGAGTCATGAACAGTAGAAATAAGAACAAACTTAGTTATCCAGGAACATGGTTGAAATTTCGTTTTAAATGCTCTTTTATATGAAATAATACAAAAAAAAAAAAAAAAAAACTTATAGAAAAATCATCCACCTGCCTAATTTAATCATTCTTTATATGCTGCCAAATTATATCGGTAATGCTAAGATATGACTTGAGCTGTTTGATGTCCCACGATTACTTAATCAGCGAGTGAGGATCTATTTTTTTCGTATTTAGACTTTTATGTAACTGAGCCTATTTTGTAATATGGTTTTATGAGAGTGCACACTCTAGCTCCCTCTAATCGACATTCTCTATTTGCACTCTCTTTAATAAAAACATTATCTCCTCTGCTCGTAGATGTAGCTAGCACATCGTTAGTGAACTACGTAATTTTTATGTGTTCTCTCACGTTCTTTTACAGTTTTCTCTTTGATTGTTGTTGCCGTTTTTCATAACAGGTAACATTACTATTACGAGTAGGAGTACATAGTAATGGCTACCGAGTCCCCTAGATGAGGTGTAGTGGTCGAGTGCATGGGCCTTGAGGGTGGCTCCCCTTGAGGTCCAAGGTTCGAGGCGGTTGTGGGAATTAATTTCTCAAGTAACCCTTAATTTCGCTTCTCGTCCTACGATGTACTCTAGTGCTACAGTCTAGAGATGGGTCAGTAGTGTCCCGGATTTAACGAACCTCCAAATTCCTGGGACATCAAAAATAAAATAGTAATGGTTATTGGGCTGGCTTCGTATGCAGCTTCTTTATCAAGCTTACAAGTGAGGATATAGAAAAGAAAAAGAACTTGATGTCTCTTTACATCAGATCTAGATTATTTTATTGTAATTCATTTAATTATTAGCTTTCAGAATATATTTTTAAATGTTAGTTTTCTTATATTTTTCATTTAAAAGGAATTTTTATGAGATTCAAATGGAACAGTTACCTCCTAATGTTACTTTATTACTTTTTTAATACCACAAATATGGAGTATGAGGATTGTCTTTGAGCTGCTTATGTTACTGATTATGATGGATACATAATTATATTATAACTTTTCAATATGCAATTACGTGAAGTGTATGCATTTTTTACATTTTTTTGAACGAAGTATACAGCATATGCATCTTCTCCACATCTAAATATGTCCTTCAGATGACTTTTAACAGTACAAATAAAGTTATTCTAAAAAAACAAAATAACAGTACAAATAAAGTTTAAATACAAACAAATACATATTATGATAATAAGACATTTATAACATCATCAAGAATATATCTAGAGAAAGGACTTCTCTTATTGGAATTAGGCACCCAAAAATCTTGTCACTGTCAGAAAAATCCTAATCAATGATTAGAAAGGCATACCGTGACAAATTTGAAATGGTCACAGTGGTACGCAAAAATTCTTGTCTTTTTTTACCCGTTTTATATTCTGCTTTTGCCAATCTACAGTCCCATGACAGAAGGACTTCTCTTATTGGAAATTTTTTAGAGAAAGGACTTCTCTTATTGGAATTGTGCTCCCGTTTATGTAAACGGCCGAGTTAGTTATAATAACCCAACCGATGTTTGCTCCACCGTTTATTATAAACAGTGGTTACCTAAACTTGCATGCCCGTTTATCTAAACTGATGGGTCTGTTTATCTAAACTTTACATATATTACTTCTTGTTACATAACCAACCACTCAAATACCATTTATCATAACCTTCCGTCTATCTTAACCAAACCGGTGCTCCAAACAGGATTTGAGCTCAAAAGTAGGGAGATTTACAAAAGAGTTTATAGATCATTGTTTTCTTTCTTCGATCTAAATCACCTATTTTTTTTATTTTTTTTATAATTTAATGACATTTAGAGTGGAGGGTTCCAACTCAAGACTTCTTGATCATAAGTCGTTATCATGCCAGCTGATGTCATACTGGCAACGAGTTAAATTGTTGAGTAGGTTATAAAATATTAACCATTTCTTCATGTTTTTTAACCAAACCTCATAGGACAACTTATTACAATCTTCCAAAAGAGTGAAGGGAATATAAGGGAAGAGATGGCCCCATCGAAAAAATATGTCCACAATAACTGGACGGTGAATGTACTCCCAACAAGTCTTTCTACAACAGCTTGACTTTCTACAAGTCTTCTTTTATAGTCCCAATTAGCTCAACAACAATATTGGTAGAGCTATTACAATTGAGAAAAGAGATTCTCAAAACGAGTTAAATCTTTAATATCAACTATTACATTGCTAAATTCAGTGAGATCTTGGGATGGTCTCGAATAACTTTGATAACTACTCTTGCTTTATATTTCACCGAGATCGAAAGGAAGGAAAGAAACTCAATCTCAAGCAAATCTTGAAGACTCTCTCTAATTGTATTTCTTTCCAAACTTCCACAGATGAACCCTAATTTACATCTGAGAGCCACTCTTCGCTCATCTTAGAAAAACCATCTTAATCATTTTAGTTGCCAAGATTGTGTTTGGAATGACTTTTTCACTGTGAAAAAATACTCCCACATTAGCCTTAACTAATTGATAATATTTATCCTTTTTTTTGTTTCTTTTCACAGTATTTGGCTGCATTTAAAAGAATGGAGAAATTGTAAAAGTTTTAATAAAAAAGAATATCTCACTTCAAAATAATATAGTGAAAAAAAACACTATAGTAGTATCCTTTTACAACATATAGCAATAGCATAATGCTAAAAGAAAGCTTTTTAACTTTATTGAGTGTTTGCGTACAGAATATGCATACAGGCTAGCCAGCTGCACATATCTGGACTACATAAAAAAATGGCGATATTGTATTTTTATCACATTATTTTATACTTTTACTGTTATCTTTATTTGTGGAAGAATAGTATAGCCGAGTTTTATACTTTTAACCCTTGCAGTTTTAACTGGATGCTCAACAACTTCCCTTGTTCCCACTCAAAACCAATCGGTGACGAGAGTAGTCCACCTATCTTATAAATGCTAGGAAGTTTCCTCACTTTTCTAATGTGGGATCTTCAATTTGCCCTTCAAGATGGTGCTTGTTTTGAGTTTACTAATCTTGGATTGGGTTCGAATTTCATTTTTATTGGATCGAAAATCCGTTTGAGTTTAATGACTTAGATACCATATTAGATTAGTATAAGACTCTATCTCAAAACCAATTGGTGATGAAAAGTGTTGCTTACCTATCTTATATGCTTGGAGGTCTTCTTACTTTTTTAATGTGGGACCCTCAACACATGCCCCTCATGCCCCCTTGAGATGATACCTCTTTTGGGTTCATCAATCTGAAATTGGATTCCAATTTTTGTTGGACTGAATATCCATTTGGGTTTGATGACTTTGATACCATATTAGAGATTAGTACGAGGTTCCATCTCAAAACCAATTGGTGAAGAGATGAGTAGTCTACCTATCTTATAAATGTTAGGAGGTATTTCAGTTTTCCTAAATGGAGTTCTCAACAATTGCCACCTTCTGTTTCTTTTTTTCACACAGTTATTCCATCTCACTTTTTCCTCATTATATAAACTCCCTCCCAACCCTTTTCTAGGAATATAGCTCACACCAGGCTTTAACTATTTGTTTCCTTTCTTGGTTTCAACCTCATATAGCTTAATTTTCCCTGTAATTTTTACCTCCTGAAATGGAGAAAACACAGACGCGTAGGCAGCTCGCCAACATTAGGCAATCTCTCTTTGATCAGGTAGAGTTCATTATAATCTATGAGCTTAAGTTCATGAATATGTTATCAACTTCATAAGGTACTATAGCAGAAAGTCATAAGCTCGAACTCATGCCATGATATTTTCTCCCTCACTTGGTTACATGAACTCAAAGAGAAGTGTAGAGAATATTTTGAACATTTAAGTTTATTTTAAGCTAATCTAACAATTTCAGTTCAGTGTGGTACTTTTAACCATAACCTTGAAAAGATTTATTCTACACTCTTATGTGTTAGTCTATCAAATGCTTTGTTCTGTTTCTCAATTCTATATCAGCATTTAATAAGGAAAGATTTGACATCAAATTTGTCTGGCCATTTTGCAGGGATTTCTGGATGAACAGTTTGTGCAATTGGAGGAACTGCAAGATGATGCTAACCCAAACTTTGTTGAGGAAATTGTTACATTGTATTACAGAGACTCATCCAGACTGATCCTCAACATAGAGCAAGCTCTGTATGCATTTCTCTTCTTTCTTTTTCTGTTTTCCAAAACTTAGCTTAGTTTGTTGATTAATCTTCAAAAAATTTCACAAATGCAGACAGAAGAGCCCTCTTGACTTCAACAAGTTGGATGCCCTTATGCACCAGTTTAAAGGAAGTAGCTCAAGGTAACCTAAATATTTGAACTGAGAAAATTAATTTTTCTTCAAAATAATCATAAAGTTCTTTAAATAGTAAAATGTGAAAGAGTGGCAGGCGACTCATGAAGTTTACTCTGCTAGGTATGGTTGAGGATCTCACATTAAAAACGTGAGGAATTCTTACAAACACTACAAGATGCCGACTACTCTTCTCATTAATAGTTGGAATTTGAGATAAAGTTACATGTTATCTAATTTGATATTATAGTTTATTAAGTCTCCAAGGAGTGGCACAGTGGTTGAAGACTTGGGCTTTGAGGGTATGCTCTCCTCAAGGTCCCAGGTTCGAGACTCAGCTGTGATATTACTCCTTTGAACTCAAATGGCTATAGAGTCCAATATAAAAACAACGAAAGTTGAATCTAATCTGGCGCCATCTTAAAGGTCTTTAACAAGATTACTCTTTTCATTATCAAATTTGACAGATTCTCATCTAATTTGAATTAAATATAGCTAAACAAATCTCCCCTGTTGAAAAAACATTCATGTTCTTTTGTGTAATGGGTGCAGTATTGGAGCCAAAAAGGTGAAAGCCGAGTGCACACAGCTGAGGGAATATTGCAGGGCAGGAAGTGGAGAAGGGTAAATATCTAATCATACTTATCTTTTTTTCTTATTCCCATTGCATATTTTGGTTTCATTCACATCAACGTGGACGGCTGAGATCGTTCGAACATGAATTTGATCCCTTTGATTCCCTGCTCCTCCATTTAGTTTAATAATGTATTTTTTTTTTCTTGGAAATATCGGTTTCAAATTATCAAAGTAGAAAGTAACATAGGCTTGAGATGTATATATGGTTCAGTTTTGCATGCATGCAATGGAAAAAATGCTGTAGGGACTGAATATTATTATTACATCACATGCTCACTTTATTTGTTACATGAAGGAAAAAGCACAACTTTTTTAAACTTGTTGAAGTTGGGTCAGTACTTTTTATACTGTATGTTTTTTAACTATTTAAAATATTTTCCAAATTCTTTATTAGTTGTATATTAAAAGGTAAAATGTTTATTATGGTCATCAACTTTCGAATATTCAAGTTTAATTTATCTATTAAAAAAAAACTTAAAATTGATCCTGGGATACGATTCTGTTTATTTTTTCGTAAAAAATTACTCTCTACTATTAGCTTTAACTTTATAAATTTTAGAAATATATTCACCTTTCGTCTTTTTTATTTTAAAATTAATATTATATTATTAATTGATTAAAATTAACTTCAAACTTATTTAAAAGATTATTTTTAAATTTGTTTTAAGTGTAGTCTAACTTTTATTTTTTTTAAAAAGGATTCTATAAATCCTAAACAAGTGCATTTGAAAAAGGTTGGATTCATACTTTCAAAAGGGGCTATTATATTCTAAAAGTTATACGAAACCCACCATAAATTAAATGAGCTGAAGAGTTTGTTAGATTTGGTTAATATGAGCTGTTGAATGATCTGATTCTGCCATCGATAGTTAATTAATTATATACTAAAAAATGAATATTTCCTTTCTTAGAAGAATTAATTGATTGTTTAATTATCAATATCAACAGATGCTTGAGGACATTCCAACAACTGAAGAAAGAATATACAACTCTGAGAAAGAAGCTTGAATCCTATTTTCAGGTTTCTATAAAGCTCAATTCTTTCACTTCCTTTATTACTTTATAATCTAATCTGTAAGGTAACATTGAACTTTTTGTGGTTCAATTCAGATGGCAAGACAGGCTGGGCCCACTGAATCTGCCTGTCGGCCCAAGTAAGCACACGTGGATGGACAAATGGACGACAAAGCTGATGTTGCAAGATGGTGATTGGAACTTTTATATGTTAGCTTAATTAAATTATGTAACGTAAGCTCCAATTATGAATTGGAGCAGTCTGTGGGGCTATAGGTCGCTTTGAATGCAATTTTAATAGAAGTTTTAGTCCCTTTTATGACAATATTCATGGGCCGTACAATCCTTAACCTACGCATTCTCGCGCAAATTATTTATTTTGGGCCGGCCAGATCGCATAATTAAGCCCATATTTGAAACCAGTTCAAGTGACAATGTCTACAATTTTTGTGATGAATGAGCTTAGGTTTCTTTTATTAAAATGATGGTATATACAAAGGAGAAAAGTTTAGGTCTCTTTTATGCTCGCATTCTATTTTATTTTAAATCTAAAATATATATAAATAAAAAAAGAAAGAAAATAAAATGTGCTATAGATGGAACACATAAGTTGGTATTAAAATTTAGATCTTGGCATTGGCTTATATTTTCTCATAAAATGGTTTGAAACATATATATATTACTAAAATGGTTTGAAATAATGAATATTATATTTAATAAATATCATCGAATTTCTGTATATATATTAAAAAAAATTAAGAAAACAAAAGAAAAGCTATCGATACACTTGATTGTTTGTATAAAAAAAATCGACTTGATTGTTACTTTGTAAGGAAAAAGATTTAAAAAAAACAATTATATTTTGAAAAATCAAATAGGATCAACAAAAAAGCAAAAGTAATATTTATCTTCGCATTTAAAGATTATCTAGAAAGTAAGAGATTAAGAATTTGAGTCTTCGAGTTTAAAAATTATGAAACTAAAAAAAAGGAGTTCAAATCTCTCGAACAAAAATTGAAATCCACATTTTTTCACAAAACTAATTGCCAATCAATTTTCTCATATCAAGTTTAAGGCGTCCAACTTATAATGATTAAATTAGGCTTTAGCGAGGCATGGGTTAACATTATCAATCGATGCTTAACCTTGGTTAGATATGTTGTTATGGTTAATGGAACTCTTCACGAGGAACTCCAAATCTGATTCCACCTCCACCAGCGCCAACCGCAAGTAGGAGGAGGTGGTAGCATAATTACCATTATGCTCCGCCGAGAAGCCACCACCTCCTCCATTATGCAGCCGCATCCGCCTCCCTCATCGCCACCGCTGATTACCATTATGCTCCGCCGAGAAGCCACCCCCTCCTCCATTATGCAGCCGCATCCGCCACCCTCATCACCACCGCTGACTCCTTCAGCGCCTAAGCACAAAGCAGAGGGTTCAAACATTGGAGCAGTACGAATCATGATAAACACCAGAGGCAATCTGATCTGTTCCCCCGATTCCTCCGAAGAAAGTTAATGGAGGATGACAAAAAAGATGGAGTTCGAGAAACAAAGGCAAGCTGAGAGGCATAAACACCATCTAAAAGAATCCCAAAACACTATTCTGCAAAACACCCAGATGTGAAATCCTTAACAATTTTGAAGATGGACTTGGAAGATCATATAAGCATGATACATAAATTCAAGTACTTGTATGCATTCTTGTGTTTCTCAATTTGATTTGTATAGTTTCTCTCCCACTTTCTAGAAAATTGATGTAATGATCTTGACCACTTCAAATGATTCTTTTACATTGGCATACAGTTCTCTTGTGGATCATAGATCCTGTACTTGTCTTGGATAATAACAATTGTATTTTTTTCTTGATGAGCTTATTACCCTGTTCAAAATCCTAAATAACAATAATGAATGTGAAACAAACACAAATCCTAAATAGATACCATTTTATTGGAAGATAAGATTACAAAGTTGGAATAAAGGATGTAGGTTTTAAGAATTTATACAGTCCAAGTCCAACACAAATGCTAATAATAATAAAAAGTCCATACAAAAACACTCATTTTTTTAAATTCAAGACATCTATTGTACTTGCCTTCATGTCCAAAGTCAATATGCAATCTATACTGACATTTTTTTTTTCTAAAATCATGTTCATACAGCTCTCTCTTCGTCACAATAAAATGAATCAACTACCTCTTATCTAAAAAAGAAAGCTTGCCCCAACGGGTATATGTACATTGATTATATGATAAATGCAAAATACACTCTAGATCGACAACTTCAAATGTGATCAGCTGCCAAACTAGGAAAATTGCTTGCAATGGACCATCAGAAATGAAGACTTCTTGATGCAATTGATGCCCTGGTGGTGAAATTATAAAAGGAATTAAGCACAATTTATTATATTTTCGGTCAGTAGTAGCAGTAGTATGTTCATGAAATCACATACGCATCACGCAGCACTTACCATGCTTGTCGAGCTCGGACAGCTTCCAGTCGAACAGCTCTCTTTGGATCATCAAGAGCTTTTGATATTGCATGTAGTACCTGAAAACGGCAGAATATTATTCAGCATTATAAGAAGAATATGAAGTACTGATTGCAAGGAATAATCCTTGGGCTACCTGTTTTCTCATGGGGTATATCCTTGCATGGGGCAGCTCGGACACAGCAACAAGGCACTGAATTGCAGTTTCTCGTACAAGCTGGATAATGCATATCCTTCGGGCTTTAGTATAATAGTAGCATAATTGTTGTTTATCAAATGGTAACACAACATGCAAGGAAATCTAGAAGATACAAAATACTAAAACCATATCTAAGTTAAGTAGCCGCGCGGAAGAGTATGAATTGTATGAGATATCATACAACTGGGAAGAGGACGGTAAATGTGAAAGCAAAGAGCAGATAGAGGAAACAAAATGCATTTATATATCTGGAGAATATCAGCAGTCCAGTCATAACGATTGCATTGCAATTTGCAATACACACAATAAAAGACGATCAAGAAAATGACTTCATACCATCATGTGAGAAAAAGAAGTAAGTCTGGCAAGGCAATCAACGATTTTATGCGCATTCTCTGTGACAGCTTCTTGTCCTGCAGCAGATTAGCAGATGCCATTAGACTGGATCAAGGAATCTGTTGAGTTTGACACCATAGCATTGACAGAATAGAAATTGTTCATTTAGGTTAGGTCCATGTGTTCCCAAAAATGTAAGACCCACTCATGAAAACTTTTTTTTGTTTGAAACAAGGGTAACCACGTCCATCCCTAGGCCAGGCACCGGAGACATCGAAGAAGTAACATCACATGTGAGTCTCGAACCCAAGACCTTGAGGGAAACATACCCTCAAAGGCCTTGGGGATACCCACTCATGAGAACGGAACAGATTGACACGGGTATGTCACCATTTTTTTCCCTAACTTCTCATCTCCCCTTTTCTTTTAACAAACTTTCCTCTTGCATTGCCACTGGCATTATTTGGCATTATTAGGGAAGAAAAAAAGGCAAGCAACTAATGAAACTTGCGGATATTTATTGAACATAAAGTACATATCCAAGTTCTCTCATTACAAACTTGGATCATATCTAAAATGGTCTTCCCTATATGACACCCATCTTGAGGAGACATATTGGGGACACTCATTTTGTGGCAATTGTCCCACATTGGAAATGTGAGAATTCTTCGACATCTTTATAAGAGATATAGATAACTCCTCTCATTATCAATTGGTTTTGAGGTAGAATCTCATATTATCTAATAAAATCCCTAATAGGAGGATGGGTTCGGTCCAACCTGGTTTAAATTGTTAGAGTCTAAATGTGTGATTGTATATAATGTACTGTGTAATAGATCTAGGCCCGTTAGGCCCGCTAGGCCCATTGTAACTCTTATATAAAGAAGTTGCCTCTCAATAATAACAGATACTGTTTTGGATCATATTGTTTTACATGGTATCAGAGCCACACAGTTAGGTTGAGAATTTTTTAGGTTTTTTTTCGGGTTGACCGCCGCCGCTGCCGCCGTTGACCGCCGTTGACCGCCGCCGCCGCCGGGAAATCGCAGCCCAGCCACCGATCTACACAGTCGTGGAAGTCGCGACTTCGTTCGGTCCAAAATGAAGACGGCACACTTTGGCATTCTCCCCCTGAGCAACAAACCCAGGTGGTTGCTCCATATAGACCTCCTCAAGAAGATCACCATGCAAAAACGCATTCTTAATATCCAACTGAAATAAAGGCCAATCATTCATTGCTGCAAGAGAAATAAACAGACGAACGGACGACATCTTGGCAACAGGAGAGAAGGTCTCACTGTAATCAACCCCATTGCTCTTCGCAAAGGTAAACGTTCTTGCACGTATCCTATCTCCACATATGTGTCATACCATCAATTATCCCCTACTTCGTTTTCCTTTCTGACTTCCCTTGATTCTGTCTCTGTCCCTAAAAGTACTCGTGAAGCCTTGTCCCATTCAGTTGGCACCAGGCGATGGTAGAGGAGGTGGCTGCGTTGGATGCGAATGGTACTTGGGAACTGGTAGCTCGTCCAGAAGGAAAACAGACGATTGGTTGTAAGTGGGTGTTTGCTGTCAAAGTGAATTCTGACGGGTCCGTTGCTCGCCTCAAAGCACGCTTGGTTGCTAAGGGGTATGCTCAGACATATGGGGTTGATTACGGTGAGACCTTCTCTCCTGCTGCCAAGATGTCGTCCGTTAAATCTGCTTATTTCTCTTGCGAGAATGAATGATTGGCCTTTATTTCATTTGGATATTAAGAATGCGTTTTTTGCATGGTGATCTTCTTGAGGAGGTCTATATGGAGCAACCACCGGGTTTGTTGCTCGGGGAGAATGCCAAAGTGTGCCGTCTTCAGTAAATCTCTGTATGGCTTGAAACAAAGCCCGCGAGCGTGGTTTGGTAGGTTCAAGAAAAGTTCTTATGCTAGCTTTGGAATGCGAAATGCTCTTGAGATCATTACTGTCTTCTTCCGCCGGTCCGACCATGGGATTGTGTTACTTGTGGTATATGTCGGCGATATTGTGATTACTGGAAGTGATAGTTCAGGGATGGCCTCACTAAAGGTTTTCCTTCATAGCCATTTCAGCACTAAAGATCTTGGAAATTTGAAATATTTCTTGGGTATTGAGGTCATGAGAAGTAAGAAAGGGATCTTTTTGTCTCAACGAAAGTATGTGATACGAACCCGGGCCCGCTGAAGGTTTACTCGAGGCGGAACAAGACATTATGAAATTAGTTATTTATTAATTATATTTAATAGTCTTTAATTGTAATTCAGTTGTATTGGGCCGATGGGCCTTATTAGAGTTATTACTAAATTAGGTCATCTTCTAGGTTTACTATATATAGGATATGTTAGGCCTCTAGCAATTCATTCAAACAGTTGTTGTCTTTGTATTTGGGCTCTTTGAGAGATCCTCTCGAGAGATTATCTTAGTTCTTAATAAAATAGTGGTAGATTCTATCATTTTGGTATCAGAGCCATTTACCGATCCGGGAATGGTTACTACGAAGATGGAATCCAGGATACAAGAATGTGAAGAAGGAGTGGCCGACTTGGCGAGGAAGTTGCAAGAAACTAATGGGAAGATGGAAGCGATGGAGGAGCGGTTGGGAAAAAAGATAGATTCCCAGGATCTAAAGTTTGAGTCGATAACCCGGAATTTAGAACTAATAATGGAATCGATTCGGGCTGACAAAGGGAAGGGATTAATGACCGAGAGGACGGAGGGAGGTCTGGGCAGCTGCGGCTTCTGCTACGGCGGAGGAGAATCTGGAGGAAACAGGGGCGACATCGGGCAGGAGCGGCGCGGTCGGGCAGGGAACAGGCCGGGCGCGCGGCGGAGCGGTAGGGCATGCGGACGCGTGGGGCGGTGTCGGGCTGGGCGAGACCGAGCCGGACGAGGGCGGCGCGCGTGGTACGCGCAGCGAGCAGGCGATGAGCGGGCCGGCGCGCGCGCGCGCGCGGTGCGCGGTGCGGGCGATGCGGATCGGCCGGGTGGAGTCGGACCGGCGAGGCGGCGCGCGCGCGCGCAGCGCTGGCCGGGCGATG
Organism: Sicyos edulis; assembly: GCA_036507275.1. Classification (NCBI taxonomy): domain Eukaryota; kingdom Viridiplantae; phylum Streptophyta; class Magnoliopsida; order Cucurbitales; family Cucurbitaceae; genus Sicyos; species Sicyos edulis. The sequence goes on along the minus strand of CM071852.1, from coordinate 10,939,633 downwards.
TGTCGGCCGCACGAGCGGGCGCGAGGGCGCGCGCGCGCAGCAGCGGGCGATATCGAGGTGGGTGGAGTCGGGCGAAGCGGCGCGCGGGCGCGGCCGCGCGCGGGCTGAGGTCGCAGGTCGGCCGAAGGCCGGGCCGGTCCGGACGTGGGGGGACCGAGTCTGGTCGGGAGGTCGGGCTGGCCGAACGAGCCGGGCAGGAACGGGTCAGCCGGATCGACGGTTTTGACCGAGAAACGGGGTTCCGAGGCACGGAGGGTGCGCAACGGCTCTGAAGGCCGAATGCGCATGACGGTTGGAACAATCGGGGCGAAATCCATGGCGGCCCGAGAGCCGTGAGGGCGCGGATTTGGGAGATAGGCGGGATCAATTTGAAAGGGGCGGGCCGGGGATAGGCGGTGAGGGATGGGCCAATGTTTGATCGGAGGTTACGAAAAGTTGGAAATGCCGGTGTTCAAGGGTCTAACGGATGAGGATCCGGACGGATGGTTATGCTTGCGCGTCGAAAGGTATTTCTGGTGAATCGGTGACGGGGCACGAAAGAGTGGATGCCGCAGCTTTGTGTATGGAAGGAGAGGCACTAGAATGGTTACTGATGATGAGGAGGACCGTGCTCCGATTGCTTCGTGGGAGGAGTTTCGAGAATTGTTGTTGCACCGCTTCCAAACTACGATCAATGACAACAAATATGCAAATCTTATGAGTTTACAACAGGTGGGAACTGTGAAAGAGTATAGGCGCCTGTTTGAGAAGTATGCTAAGGGCATACGCGATATTAGTGCGAAAGTGCGTTGGAGGGAAAATGGGAAAGTGGATTGAAGGAAGAAATCGAAGTGAGATGAGGAAGTCTGCGACCGTGGGTATTCGTGGATAAGAAGTTCATGGCTCGGTGATTGAGGATGACCTTGTTTTTCGAGCTCAAGTAAAAGGGTAGGATCTTCTTCAAAGCCAGCTTAAGCCATCTACTAGCAAAGATAGGAAGCGGGGCTACGAGCACGAGGGACGACAGAAATACCAATCGAGAACTATAGCCCTAACTTCCTGCAGGCCGATGACCACAAGTACACCGTCCCACATTACCCTATAAACGTTTGTCAGATAGTGAGATTCGGATCCGTAAAGATAAAGGATTGTGTTTTCGTTGTGACGAGAAATTTGAGCCAGGGCACCGTTGTAAGAAGAAGGAGCTTGTGCTCTAGAGATACGTGTTGTTGAGGATGGAATTACCGGGACGGTTTTACGCAAATGACAATGATGGGATATCGGTGACACAGAGGATGTGAGGGACTTAGCAAATACTGTGCATTAAATTCGATGGCGGGGTTGAGTTCACCAAAAACGTTGAAAGTCACGAGATCTATTCAAGGTCTTCGTAGTGGTTCTTATCGACAGTGGAGCCACCCATAACTTTATATCTGATGTGATCGTGGCTAAGCTGAAACTCCCGGTGGAACCATCGCATGATTATGGTATTATGCTTGAGAACAGAACAAGTCGATAAAGGGCAAAGCAGGAATTTGCAAAATGTGGAACTACACTTAGCGAGCTTAAAGTAGTTAACGATTTCCTTCCTTTACCCCTCGGAAGTCTTGATGTGATCCTAGGGGTAGCTTGGTTGGAGACCTTGGGGAAGATTGAATTCAATTTCCGTTCCTTGCGAGATCACGATTTGTGTTGGGCTCATGGGAAGCCGAATTACAGGGGGATCCACGCCTGGTTAAGGCGCAGGTGTCGTTGAAATCTATGATGAAATCCTTACGACCCGAGGATCAGGGGCTGTTAGTGGAGTTGAATATGGTTGAGACCACAGGTGCTGAGGCTGTTCAGACGAAAAATCTTCCCGACTTAACTCAGGTACCCAGTGAACTGCACTCCTTAATTAATTCGTGCTCACCCGTGTTTGAGTCATTGACAGGATTACCACCACCGAGGAACAGGGATCATTCCATCGAATTGATGGCGGGAACGGATTCCGTGAATGTGCGTCCGTATCGATATCCGCAATACCAGAAAAATGAGATTGAAAAATTGGTGCGAGAAATGTTACTGGCAGGGATAATCCGCCCTAGCACGAGCGCATTTTCGAGTCCAGTGCTGCTAGTGAGGAAGAAGGATGGTAGTTGGCGATTTTGTGTTGATTACAGGGCTCTGAATCATGTCACCGTACCAGATAAGTATCCCATTCCCTTGGTGGATGAGCTTCTGGATGAACTTCATGGAGCGACGATTTTTTCCAAAATTGATTTGAAGGCCTGGTTACCACCGTGATTCGCGTTAAACCTACGGATGTGCACAAAAAAACAAATGTTCGAAACCCATGAGGCCATTATGAGTTCGTTGTCATGCCTTTCGGATTGAGAAATGCTCCACCACCTTCCAGTCTATTATGAACGACATTTTGCGCCCGTATCTGCGTGAGAGTGTGTGTTGGTTTTCTTTGATGACATTCTCATTTACAGTATGACCATTGGGGAGCATAGGGAGCACCTGGCTCAGGTTTTGGAGGTTTTGATTGAACATGCGTTTGTGGCCAACGCCAAGAAATGCCAGTTTGGGTTGCGCCGTATCGAGTACTTGGGGCATTTCATATCTGCTGAAGGCGTGTCTGCGGACCCGGCAAAGATCGAAGCAATGGTGGGATGGCCGAGCCCCAGGAATATTAAAGAATTAAGGGGATTCCTAGGTCTCACGGGATACTACCGGCGATTCGTAGCTAACTATGGATCGATGGCTTTTCCTTGACGCATTCATTCAAGAAGGGGAAATTTGAGTGGGGGCTAGCTGCTGAGGACTGCTTCCAGAGAATGAAACATGCCATGAGCAGTGTTCCAGTCCTCCGATTACCGGATTTCAGCCAGGGATTTGTGGTCGAAACCGACGCTTCCGGAATTGGAGTGGGTGCAGTGTTAATGCAGCAAGGCCAACCAGTGGCATATTTTAGTAGGGCTTTGCCGATCACTCATCGCGTTAAGCCTGTCTATGAGCGGGAGTTAATGGCTATTGTGTTCGCCGCTCAAATGATGGAGGGCGTACTTTATTGGGACACCATTTTATTGTACGCACGGACGAGAAAAAGTCTTAAATTTTTACTAGAGCGTGGGTGGTGGATGGTGATTATCGATGGATCGCTAAGCTTATGGGGTATGATTTCAGCATTGAGTACAAGAAGGGTCTTGAGAATCGAGCAGCTGATGCTCTTTCCCGGATGCCTCTATCTGGTGAGTTGGGAATGCTCAGTGTCGTGGCCGGGGTTAACACAGCTGTGTTTACGCAGCAGATTAAAGAGGATGCAAAATTACTGCCTATCTTTACGGCTCTGAAAGCAGGTGAGGAGGGTCCACCAGGGTATTCAGTTGTGGGCGATGTTTTGCTTTACCAGGGCAGGTTAGTGTTACCGCCGACGTCACCAACGATCCCTCTATTATTGCTAGAATTCCATGGGGGGGCTGTCGGTGGACATTTCGGAGTCTTAAAAACATATCAGCGTCTTGCTAAGGAAGTTTATTGGCAAGGGATGAAGGCTCGTGTCCGCGCCTTTGTGGCGGAATGTTCGATCTGTGTGCAGGCCAAACACCTGTCATTATCTCCAGCAGGATTGTTACAGCCATTACCGATTCCCGAACGAATTTGGGAGGACATCTCCATGGACTTTGTTGAGGGTTTGCCGCGTTCGGAGGGGTTTGACACTATTTTAGTCGTGGTTGACAGATTGTCTAAATATGCGCATTTCATCCCCCTACGCCACCCCTTCACTTCCTTATCCGTGTCTCAGGTTTTTATAAAGGAGGTGGTGCGCTTACATGGGATACCGAAAAGCATCGTGTCTGATCGGGATAAGATTTTCACTAGCTTACTGTGGGAGGAAATGTTTAAGGCTTCGGGAACGAAACTTCGCCGCAGTACTACATACCATCCTCAAACGGATGGCCAAACCGAGGTTGTAAACCGCTGTTTGGAGTCCTACCTACGATGTTTTGTGATGACTCAACCGAAGGCATGGTATAAATGGTTGTCTTGGGTGAATTCGGTTTTAACACATCGTTTCATTCGTCCCACGTGCATGACGCCTTTGCGATCGTTTACGGTGCGCCTCATCCCTCGATTACGGGATATGATTTCGAGCTAGTCCCGTGCGCGGCGATTGACTCGTTGATGTTAGAGAGAGATCGCATGTTGGATTCTTTGAAGGCTAACTTATCGCGTGCACAGCAGTCCATGTCGGATCGCGCGAATGTCAATCGCCGCGATGTTCAGTTTGCTGTTGATGACTTGGTTTATATTAAACTCCGACCTTACCGACAATCGTCTCTGGCACGGTTTAAACATCCCAAGTTAGCACCCCGATTTATTGGTCCGTATCGTGTTTTGGCACGGGTTGGGCCAGTGGCATATCGGCTCGAGTTGCCTCCATCAGTGAAGATTCATCCGGTTTTTCATGTGTCCGTCCTGCGGAAGGCGGTGGGTTCTTCAGTGTTAGTTCTGGCTACGCCGTCCATGGTGACGGAAGATTTGTGTGTCGTGGTTTGCCCTAAGGCTGTGTTGGGCATACGGGAGGACCCGCTCGAAGGGGGTTCGCGCCAAGTTTTGATCCAGTGGGAGGGGTCCACTCCAGACGAGGCTACGTGGGAGGCCGCCAGGGATCTAGAGCTACAGTTTCCTGACTTTCACCTTGAGGACAAGGTGGCTCTTTGGGGGGGAAGTATTGATACTGAACCCGGCCCGTGAAGGTTTACTCGAGCGGAACAAGACATTATGAAATTAGTTATTTATTAATTATATTTAATAGTCTTTAATTGTAATTCATTGTATTGGGCGATGGGCCTTATTAGAGTTATTACTAAATTAGGTCATCTTCTAGGTTTACTATATATAGGATATGTTAGGCCTCTAGCAATTCATTCAAACAGTTTGTTGTCTTTGTATTTGGGCTCTTTGAGAGATCCTCTCGAGAGATTATCTTAGTTCTTAATAAAATAGTGGTAGATTCTATCAAGATGTTCTCGACCTCTTGGATCAAGTAGGAAAGTTAGGTGTAAACCGTGTAGGGCCCCGATGGTGCCAAACCAACGATTCAATCAAGGACGGTGAAGCTTTTCCGATCCGAAAGGTACAGGAAGCTAGTTGGGAAGTTGAACTACTTGACATCCACGAGGCCGATATTTCGTGATTCTCGTGAGTATCGTGAGTCGCTTTATGTCATCTCCTACAGATTGAACATTGGAGAGCCGTGGAATGAGATCCCGAGTTATCTTAAGTTTGCTCCTCGGGAGGGGCGTCTTGTACCAAAAACCACGGACATTCCGATATTGAATGTTTTTCGATCTTGATCGGGCGGGTTCTAAAGAAGACAGAGATCAACCTCGGATATCTTGTGTGTTTATGGGAGGTAATTTGGTTTCATGGAAGAGTAAGAAGCAAAATGTGGTGTCGCGTTCTAGTCTTTGAGTCGAAATACTGAGCTATGTCCCAAGGAACGTGTGAGATAGTATGGCTGGTTCAACTGCTGAATGAAGTTGGAATCAAAACTGCAACACCTGCTAAACTATGGTGTGACAATCAAGCAGCGATTCATATTGCCTCTAATCCGGTATTCCACGAGAGAACTAAACATATTGAAATAGATTGCCACTTTATCCGAGAGAAGATACAACAAGGGTTGGTTTCGACGAGTTATGTGAAGACTGGAGAACAGTTGGGTGATATCTTCACCAAAGCATTGAATGGAGCTCGGATAGACTATCTTTGTAACAAGCCGGGCATGATAGATATATTTGCTCCGCTTGAGGGGAGTGTTAGAGTCTAAATGTGTGATTGTATATAATGTACTGTGTAATAGATCTAGGCCCGTTAGGCCCGCTAGGCCCATTGTAACTCTTATATAAAGAAGTTGCCTCTCAATAATAACAGATACTGTTTTGGATCATATTGTTTTACATAAATTAGTTCAGTACACTAGGGTTCATTTGTGACCAATTTTAATCGATTTGGACCAATCGATCCTCTCCTATAAATAGAGCCATATTGTCCATTTTGACCAATTCAAGTAACTGACCAGTTCGATTTTCCTGACCCACCTTTATGCCTGAATCAAAGGAAGTGTGTCATTAGAATCGGCATCTCTTTGGTCTTCTTCACCATGTGGCACGTGACACCAGCAACTTCTACTAATAGAAAGATTCAATGTTTGAAGTTTTCCTCAACATCGATAATGGCCAACAAGTTTGAATGTGATGAATTGCGTGTGGGAGATCCGTGCGAGATAGTAGATGTTGGTTGATATAATTAAATTTATCCCAATCCATCAGCTTAGGCCTTTGGATTGATTGGTGATTTAACATAATTCAATATGGTATCAGAGAAGGAAGTCATGAGTTCGAATCCCTGCCAAGTCGTTTCCTCCCCAATTAAAATTAAATTCCACTTGTAGGGTATTTCTTGAGGGGAGTGTTGGTTGATATAATTAAATTTACCCCAATCCATCAGCTTAGACTTTTGGATTGATTGGTAGTTTAACATAATTCAACAGACTTGAATAATCCTATCATGTTCAGCTTTGGCTTCTACCTTTTCATCGGCCATCTCCTGAAATTAGAGGGTTCTTTCTCATCCAAGCATGCAAGCTTCACCAATGTTACCGTTTTCTTCTCCTCTTTCGAGAGTTTTCCATGTTTACAATTAGTTGTATTGGCTAGTAATATTTTGTGCTTACCCTCTGAAGAAACGCTTATTTTCTTATTTTTATTCAATTCTGATCAAATGTATAAATACAAGCCTAACACCAACAAACTACAAGATCTTTCCTACAAAATCTCACCTACCTAACAATCTTCTGAAAGAATCAAATGAAAGATATAAATAAAAAATTAACAAACTACTAAACTAACCCTAACTTTTCAATACTCCCCCTCAAGCTGGATTGTATATATTATACAAACCTAGCTTGCTATTTAGGTCTTCAAAGTTAGGCCTCGGTAATGGTTTAGTGAGGATGTCTACCACCTGTTGCTTGGTTGGAATGTAGACTAGTTGAATCAATTTATTGTTAACCTTTTCAGAGATGAAGTGTCGATCAATCTCAACATGTTTCTTCCTATCATGATGAACAGAATTCTTGGCAATACTTATCGCAGCTTGATTATCGCACAATACTTGAATCGATGTTGGACACTCTTGTCCTAACTCACAAAGGACTTTCTTTACCTAGATGCCTTCACATATGCCTTTAGACAGAGCTCGATATTCAGCTTCAGCACTACTAGCAACAACGGGTTGTCTTTTACTTCTCCAGGTAACAAGATTGCCCCACACAAATGAGCAATACCCAGAGGTCGATGTTCTGTTTGTAGTATCACCTGCCCAATCCGCATCTGAGTAGATTTCAACATCTCTCTTATCAGTTCGTTTGAACAGTAATCCTTTCCCGGGAGTCATCTTTAGATATATGAGGATTATGTATACTGCTTCCATATGTTTGTTATTGGGACTATGCATAAACTGGCTGACAACACTAACTGCAAACCCAATGTCTGATCGAGTATGAGAGAGATATATAAGGCGTCCCACCAACCTTTGGTATCTCCCCCTATCCACCGGGTTGCTTTCCGAGTCATGCCTAAATTTTGACTAAGGGTCCATGGGAGAGGCTGCTGGTTTACATCCTAGCATGCCTGTCTCTGTAAGAAGATCTAACACATACTTCCTTTGAGACATAACAATACCTGTCTTGGATCGTGCAACCTCCATACCCAGGAAATACCTGAGTTTCCCGAGATCTTTAACTTCAAATTCTCGAGCTAGGTGTTTTTTCAGGCCTGTAACTCAGACTTATCATTCCAAGAAAGGATGATATCATCCACATACACTATTACCAGAGCAAGAGATGTTTCAGACCTCCGTTTGACAAATAATGTATGATCAGATTGACATTGTGAATATCCCAAACTAAGAACAACGTTTGCAAATCTGCCGAACCAAGCCCGAGGTGAGATTTATTAAGCCCATAGAGAGACTTTTTGAGTCGGCATACGTGGGTTGGATTGAGACCTTCTTTGTATCCGGGAGGAATTTTCATGTAAACTTCTTCCTCTAGATCCCCGTTCAAAAAAGCAGTTTTTATATCCAGCTGTTGTAGACCACACTCAAAGTTAACTGCAAGGGACAAGATAATTCTTATGGTATTGAGTTTCGCAACAGGGGCAAAGGTCTCTTGATAATCAATCTCATATGATTGGGTGAACCCTTTGGCTACTAGCCTCGCCTTCAACCTCTCAATGCTTCCATATGCATTATGTTTTACTGTAAATATCCACTTGCACCCAACAGGTTTTTTCCCACTTGGTAGTTTGTTCGTGGTCCATGTATCATTTTTCTCAAAAGCCTCAATTTCATCATGTACCACTTTCCTCCAACCGGGATGTTTCAATGCTTCGGCAATACTAGCTGGAACCTATGCATTATCAAGAGTGGACACAAAGGCACGATAGGGTTCAGAAAAATTATCATACAAAACATAATTCCCTATAGGATGCAATGTGCAACTTCTAACACCTTTCCTAATTGCAATCGGCAGGTCCAGATCATTAACAACATCCATCTCATTGGCAGGTTGTTCAGAGTTTGGAGTTGGTTCCGACTCTTGAAGTACTTGGTCTGTTCAGGTGTCTGCCTGCTCAACTCGGTTATTTCCCCTCGTATAGGTGAGGAGTTGATTGCTGACAATCGGAGATGATGGAGGATCGAGAAGAGTAGAGACAGGTATGGAGGATGGAGGATCGAGGAGGGGGCATGTATGGAGGTAGGAGGATCGGGAGCCATCTCTAGAGTGTTTCAAGGATGGATGACCACAACTGATTGTCACTTAAATTATCCCCCAAACAAGCAGTCTTGGAGTAGAAGGGAAGTTGCTCGAAGAACGTTACATCCATTGTGACATATACTCGCTTTGTCTCAAGTGAGTAGCACTAGTAGCCTTTTTGAGTTGGAGAGTATCCCAAGAAGATGCATTTATGGGCTCAAGGTTCCAATTTACTACGATGTTGGAAATGGATATGGACAAAGGCACTGCATCCAAATATTTTAGGAGCTAAGTCGAGAGATGGTATCCGAAGGTGAGGGAAAGCCTAAAGAAAGGTGTCCCGAGGACTAGACAACTTGAGGACACGGGAGGGCATACGGTTGATAAGATAGGTAGCAATGAGAAAGGCTTCCCCCTAATAGGATTTAGGAACATGAGCAGAGAACATGAGGCAGCGAATGACTTCCAGAAGATGACGATTCTTCCGTTCGACCACTCCATTTTGTTGAGGGGTGTCAACACAAGAGCTGATATGAATGATCCCTTCTGTTGATAAGTACCCCCAAAGAGGAACTAAAGAATTCTTTCGCATTGTCTGTTTTAACAACACGAATTTTGGTCTGGTACTGAGTTTGAATCATAGTATTGAAGTGTTTGAAGCAGGAGTATACTTCGGATTTTTCTTTCATCAGAAAGACCCACGTACTACGCGTGTGATCATCGATAAATGAAACAAACCAACGAGCCCCAGACAGGGTTTTTACTTTTGACAGGCCACATACGTCACTATGAATTAAAGAAAATGGGCTAGAAGATTTATAATCAAGGGCAGGATAGGAAGATCGTGTATGCTTTGCAATCTAACAGATTTCACGAGAATGAAGTAGGATTTTTATTATAAAACAACTCAGGAAACACTTTGGATAAATATGAAAAATTGGGATGACCCAGGCGATAATGTAACATGACTTCATTATCGTTATTGACACTACGAGAAACTAGACTACTGGAAATGAAAGATAAAGATGACGACTTGTCTCCGATTGTCGGCGAGTTTTGGTCAAAGTTGAGGAGGTAGAGCCCCGAACAAACTTCAGCACTGCCAATCGTCCTCTCCGATCCCAAATCCTGAAAAACACAAGTGTTTGGATAGACTTTACTTACACACTTCAAGTCTTGAGTCAATTTACTAATCGAAAGTAGATTATAATCCAAGTCTGGTACATGAAGAACAAAATTGAGAGTTAAGTTTTGAGTGATACGAATGGAACCTGTCCCTGCTACTTTCGAATGTGACCCATCTGCGATTTTTACTAAAGAGCTGGATGTGTCTGTCTGATATTGATGGAATAGTGACCTATCCCCTGACATATGGTCCGATGCTCCAGTGTCAATAATCCAGGGCTGGGTTCCTCTTCTAACTAGCGAAGAGAGCAGTCGATGCAACTTTTTGAGCAACTAGACCTGTTCCTTGAATTGTATTACTGATGATCTTTTGTAATGTCTCGATCTGTTCTTTGCTAAATGGAGAGGATTCGATTCCAATATTACTCTCGGAGGTAGCTGTAGTTACACAAGCCCTACTATCACGATCATTACGATTTCTTGGTTTCCAATCAGTGGGCTTCCAGCATGTGTCCTTTAGATGGCCTGGCTTTTTGCAGTGGTTACACCAGGATCTATCTCGTTTCAGCTTATGTTCTCCTGTTGGATTATAGTTTCTTGCGACAAGTGCAGATGCCGTTGGACCAGACTCTAGCTTACCCATCATAATCTTCTTTCTGCTTTCTTCTTGCCGTACTTCCGAAAAGGCTCACGGAGGGATGGCATCGGCTTGACTCCCATAATTCTCTCCCGAACTTCATCAAGATTGTTGTTCAAGCCAAAGAGGAACTTAAATGTCCTCTTTTGCTCTACAAGTTTCGTAAATTGTGTAGCATCGTCAGCACACTTCCATGTATGAAGTTCAAACAGGTCCAACTGTTGCCAATTATGAGAGAGATTGTTGAAGTACTCGGTAACTGACTGTTCTCCTTGAAGAAGGTCATGCAAAATAGACTCAATTCTAAACAGTTCTGAAGTATTTTCTTTATTGGAGTATGTGTCTCTTGCAGCTTCCCAAATCTGATAAGTTGTGCTGTAAAGTAAGAAGTTTTCTCTTATTTCTGTAGTCATAGAGTTAATCAACCATGGCATTACCATGTTATTCTCTATTTTCCATTGTTTGAACTCGGGATCATCTGTCTTAGGTCGTGTCTTATCTTTTGACAGGTAATCATCTTTGCCCTTACCACATATGAACATGTTTACTGCTTGAGACCATTGGACATAATTCTGACCATTTAATTTATGACCCGTGATATAGGGCGATGATGATAACTCGAATGTGTGATCAACAGATTTCGAGGAAGCCATAACACAGTAATAGTCTAATATGAGCCAAGACTAAATATGTGAAATAATTTGAGATAAACAAAATCACAGCACCTCTTGGATGTTAATATTTTTGTACTTTGCAGTTGCTTTCAAAATAGAACAGGGATGAGTAGCAGTACCTCAAACTTGCTGATTGATGATGAACATATAAGTTGATTGAAGGGTTGACTTCAACTCCAGCTGCCGATAGCTGATTATCGATTGATTCCCAATAATTTCTATTACAATCGATTGATAATTGTAATGGAATCCATATGGGATCAATTACACTTGGAAGATGTCGGTGATTGTGTAATCGGAGGAAGCAATTGAGATCGGCAATTGTCAATTGAAATCAGGAAGAGGCCGATCAGGATGAAATTCCGTGAGAAAATTGGAATCGGAAATTGCCGTGAGAAATTGGAATCGAAAATTTCCATGAAGGACAAGAGCGACATCAATTGGATGGGTCACAAAGCTGGAGATTGTTCGCCGACAACAATTGGACGGGTCACGAAGCTGGAGATTTCTTGTGGTTGATCGGCAATTGCTGGAGATTGATCGGCAATTTCTGAGGTTGATCGACTATTCCTGAAATTGAATAGGAGGTGTCGACCAAGGTGATTGGCGAAGAATCTCGAAGAGAGATCACCGGAGATGGTGACTGGAGAGATGACGGTCGATAAGGTGATCGGCGAAAAATTCCTCGAAGAGAGATCACCGGAGATGGTGACTGAGTTTCACGAGGAGAGAAGAGTTTGTGTTTTTTTTCCCTTTTTGGCTTTGATACCATGAAGAAACGCTTGTTTTCTTCTTTTTATTCAATTTTGATCAAATGTATAAATACAAGCCTAACACCAACAAACTACAAGATCTTTCCTACAAAATCTCACCTACCTAACAATCTTTTGAAAGAATCAAATGAAAGATATAAATAAAGAATTAACAAACTACTAAACTAACCCCAACTTTTCAATACCCTCTATTAATTTGGTCATTGTTACTCTTTTTCGATGGTATAATGAACTATCAAAGAAAATGTTTTGTTTCCTATCAAAAAAGAGAGAAAAAAAGATTTAAGCATGGAAATAAATAAGAACCTTACCATTTTTATCAGTTAAGATCCCTGATAAAACAAGAAGAAGGCCATAAACCACATCCTTGTCGATGACGTTCACACTTAATGTTAGCAAGCCATCCAGAAGCATAGGTATAAGCTGCAAAAATTGACATGATACTGGAGTTAGATTTATAAGTTAATTGTGAGAAAGAAAGCTGGGTTGTAACAATAGCAGAAATAAACCCAGAATCTGTTTTTTGTTAGCATTAAAGCTAACCTTCTTCGCATCACTCAATATGGCAGTGAGTGGAGTATCGGTTATAACATGTGCAAATGCCTTGTACAACATATATCTGAAATATAAAGCGGCATATCAGAACATGGCTATCAAAAACTCATGCAATATTGTCCTTAGAAAAAAAAAAAACAAACTTTCCACTAGGATAAAACATGAATGCCTACCGAGAAAGTGATGCATCTGATTTGCTTACTAGAGACTGGAAAATAGGCATCATGGTAGAGTAAAAACGCTGCTTATAAAGTGGCCGTACTATTGCATGAAATTTACGGTTCAAACAAGCTTCAGAATCACTCATGAGAATGTGAAATGCATCTGCTGCACCCTTCACTATTGCAAAGTCGAAGTTCGGCTCATAATCTTTTTCCAGTATAACCTGCTGCAAGGATGAGGCATCTGTTCTGCTTTTTGATAGTAAGCACTCCAATAAAACCATAGTTATATCACGGACCTTTTCATGACCACAAAGAAGCAGACCTTTTCCAATCCATGATAATCCAACCACAACATGAACTTGAAGTAAAGAACTTTTTTCAATGCTAGAGCATAAATCAGTGAGAAACATCTCACTGCCTGCAAGAGTACTTCCGTTATGGAAGCACCTAAATTTGGTTTTGAAAATAATATCAATTGCTTCTTCCAATGAAACGTAACTTGAAACTTCTACTTTATCTGATTTCAGACTCAATTTATTGATTATAGAACCTAGTGCTTGTGCAGCTGGTATGCAGCCCCTGGTGATGGATAACATAAGCAAATGTATTACTGATCTCACATCTGGAATCTGTGTTTGTGGACGAAGTCCTATAGTGACTGATGCAAATAATAAAAGAATCCATTCATCTCTACAAAGTGGACTATCTTTCTGCTTCAGAAGTTGTAAGCCCTCCATCTGAAGTGGTACTGTAGTAGATGATGGTAATTTCAAAGGAGTAAAATTGCTGGTTAATAATACATCAAATGCCTTTTGGATTACAACATTCTGGCTTTCCTTTGAGCAACTTCGAACAGAGAGCTTCATAGCCAACATGGTAGCATCTAGAAGCACCTGAATTCATTAAAAACAAGAAAAAAGGCTACTACTTCAGTAAAAAGCTAACGAATGAAATTAAGTTGTCTGACTACAATCTCGATGTTTTTTGTAATTAGTTTTGCTAGGATCACTTTGTAACTACTTCATTCATCAATGAAAAGACATATTTCCTAAAAAAAAGAATAGAAGTTTTACTCACTTTATCCAGCAAAGCGCTAAAAACTGAACATTTTTCAATCTGATCCCAAATGTTTAATGCAATTCGCAATATGACTTCCTCAAAACCACCAACTTCATCAAGCCTACACCATCATAAAAAAAAGTGTAAGCATCACATTGATAACAAAATATAGAAAAAGAAAAAAAGAAGGATTAAACGGAAAACAAAAGATTTATCAGTTAAGGCCTTTTCAAAGAATGTAGTGCATTCAGGTGAGTTGAATATCGAATTAAGGTTAATAACTGGAGGAGAGCTTGTGAGATATCTGTTAAGGCCTTTTCAACGAATGTAGTGCATTCAGGGCTGCTCAAACAAGTCAGAATCATCACAATAATCTTGATCTCTTGGAAATATCTGAATGTCAATTGCTTCAATATCTAAAGATTAATTCTCCAAAGAAGTATCTGGTAGCGTTTTATTTGGTTTAAACAAGAAACAACACTTTTCAAGAAGATATTGTCAAGGGACCAAAAGAAAGCAACTAAAACAAAAAAAAAAAAAAAAAACCACAAACCAAACTCAAAAAAAGAAACTCAAAAGAAGAAACCGAACAATTTACATCAAGAAAAATTGCAAGTAACCCACCTAAGTGGGTGAAGCAACAAAACTTGAGAGAACTAGATTATAGAACACACCTTGCAACACCCAACCATAGCCATGCTCAGACTCAAATGAACAAGGTAGCATTTTAGAAACCTGATCTTCAAACTTTTCACTCGAAGAATATTCAATACTCACGAGTTCATAACATAATAAAGCATGTGTCAAATCAAAATTCCTAGACTTATAATGAACTTACGGGAGTGGAAAAATGAAAACCATTCAAATTGATATATCAAGGCTGCAGTCAAATTGCCGTTCCTAAAATTTTAATATACTTTTTCAGCATAAAGAAAAATTTGTTAAGTGCCTTGATAGAAGAGAAACAGAAGAAAGAAAATACGAGAATTAAGATAATCGTAATGTTTCCACACAAAAGATGTACAAGAATATGATAGAACAATATACCATGGAAGAATTTTGGTCGAGTAACAATCCAACAGGGACAATAGAATCTCCACCGACTTTGAGTTGCCATTGACCTAAATAAAGAGAATGTGCAAAAGTTCATTTGATAAAAGAAAATTGGGGTAATTAACTCATAGTCATAATTGAGGTTGCAATGGGAAAACTATGTAATGAAAAACAACAAAAAAGAGCTCTGACATTCCTTGAAAACCCAATGAAGTTATTCCTCAGGTGCATTATCATCATTTTTCATTCAAATAGATACAGAAAAACAGAGAAGAATAACCTCAAAATAAGTAATACTATTAAAGAATAGTCAGAAATTATCTATGTTGGAGCTTTTTTATTTGATATGTTGCTTTTTGTTGAATTATATTAAACCACCCATTAACCCAAAAGTTTAAGTTAATGGGTTCAGGTAAATTTGATTGTATCAATCAACCACTTGTGGGGTTAAAAATTTGAAAATTCCCTACAAGTAGAATTTAATTGGGGAGGAAACAACTTGGCAAAGATTCGAACTCAAAACCTTCTGCCCTAATACCATGTTGAATCATGTTAAACCATCAATCAAACCCAAGAAACTTAAGCTAATAGTTTGGGTTAAACTTAATTATATCAACCAACACTATTGTTTCCTCGAGAGAAATGAAAATATGAAGTGTAGTACAATACTAAAGAGTATTTATAAATAAAATTTTGAATAAGAAACAATTTCATTATAAGTATGAAATTACAAAAGGAGAACGCTTTGTCCAGATTACAAAAGCGATCTCCAGCTATTTATAAGGGTTTACATAAATATAATCATGAAATAGGGGATCTCCAACCATGTGCTCCAACAAAATGCTTTAAAAACGTTTTCCCAAATAATCTTTTTCTTCTTTTTGAATTGGTGACCCACAAGAGTGATTTGGAAAAGAGTACTTGTCTTCTATAAGAGTAAAGCTCCACAAAAATGCTTCCCTAAAAATGTAGCGAAGGAGCAGGCTATTAGAAGGTGGTGTTGTGTCTCAGCCAAAACTTTGCACATAACACACGAGTTTGGACAAAAGAGCATCTATGGTAGACTGGTAGCCTTCATTGCATCATGTCTTAGTGTTGATAGCCTTTCTTAGTCGTTCCTACCGGAAGAATTTTATTTTTTTGGAGAATTTATCTTTCCAAATCACAGTATAGATATTATTAGAGATGACTCAATTGTACCTGATAGCTCTCGCATAAGTCCCTACCGTTCCTCAAATGGACACCAATCAACATGCTAGATAGCTCACAAAATTTAGAGATTTCTTTCTCCCTTAAATTTCTTCTCAAGTATAAGTTCCATCAATTAAGATCATTTTCCCCAGCTTCCTTGGCAACCATCTCTTTTTTGCTCTTTTTTGGTAGATAAGTCGTATAAGTTTAGAATTTGGTTGCATAAAAGGGCATCATTCAGCCAATTATCTAATCATAGGCTATTAGCATAGCCATCCTTAACTTTAAAACACATTTTAACGTTTATTAAGGGAGCCAATGTAGAAATATCTTTCCATGGAGTTTTAGTAATTCCAAATTTCACTTTACCTGATTTATTATTATGATGTTTGTACCCATATTTAGCATCGCTAGTCTTCCTCCACAGAGCAAAGTCCCATGAAGGGCCATATTCATCATTTTAAGATCAATGATGCCTAGTCCCTCTTGATCAATGGGAAGAGAAGTTTCCTTCCATTTGACAAGGTGAAATCCATTTTCTTCCTTATTACCCTTTGATGGTTGATATAATTAAATTTACCTCAATCCATTAACTTAAGCTTTTGGGTAGATTGGTTGTTTAACATAATTCAACATATGGTATCAGAGCAGGAGGATATGAGTTCGAATCCCTGCCAAGTCGTTTCCTTCCCAATTAAAATTAAATTCTACTTGTAGGGCATTTCTCAAATATCAAAGCCCACAAGTGAGGGGGGAGTGTTGGTTGATATAATTAAATTTACCCCAATCCATTAGCTTAAGCTTTTGAGTTGATTGGTTGTTTAACATAATTCAACACCCTTCCATAGAAAATTTCTAATGAGGCTCTCCAGGATGTTTGTGATCTTAGCTGGCATCTTGAAAATTGACATGAAGTAGGTAGGATGGTTAGTTTTTTTTTATAGGAAACAAAACTTTCATTGATGGTTGAAAAGATACATCCTATCGATACATTACAAAAAACTATACCACTGAGAGATTAATGTGGATAAGTCATAATTACAGAAGGGAGGGGTAGAATGACACCAGTACATCGCCATGTATATAATAGTTTCAAGACTCGATTCCTTATGTGTGTATTCATCATTGAAGAGTCTATTGTTTCGTTCCCTCCAAGTGGCCCACAAAAATGCATAAATAATGCAAAGCCATAGAACTTCAACTTCCCCGTTGAATGGATGTCCCATAATTAGAAATTCAATAAGATCGGATGCTCGACTGGGGAAGGGGGTGGACCAATTAAAAGCCGTGAGAATATGGGCCCATATTTGGGCAGAAACATCGCAACTGATGAACAGATGGTGTTGAGTTTCGAATTCAAAAAGGCATAAGATACAAGCAGATGGTTGGAGAGTCGTATTAGCATGCTTCCTCTGGATCTTATCATTAGTATTGATGGCCTCTTTGCTAAGCTCCCATATAAAGAATTTCACCTTTTTAGGCTGAGGACCTTTCCATAATCTAGTGTAAAAATCCTGATTAGGCCCATTTAGCCCATTAGAGGAGATCTTGTTAAAAAGAGAGCTTGTGGTGAAGTTCCCCGATTCTTCCAAAGGCCATCTCCAAGGGTCCTCATCATCATTCAATTCAATTTGGCCATCAATAAGCAAAGAGGGGCCCATTCCTTTGTCTCAGCATCATTCAAGCTTCTTCTGAGGGGCAGATTCCAGTGCGATAAATTGTTGATGAAGATCTTGGAGATTTCAATATTTTTGTCAACAGCCAATCAATAGATGAGAGGGTATTGGTCCCGTAAAGCACTTCCATCTTTCCAAGTGTCCTCCCAAAACAAAATCTGATCACCTTTACCAAGTTTGAATGCAACATTGTTATAGATAAGGCTGCCATGTTTGGATATGATTTTCTAAGGACCATTAGCCCTATTGAGAGAGAAACCTTCAGGCCTTTTTTATTCCACCTTACCCCTATATTTGTAAATTAAGACCAACCTCCATAAAGCTTCAGATTCTACACCATAGCGCCAATGCAACTTTGCAAGCAATGCTCGATTTTTAAGTTTAATGTCGAGAATGCCTAAACCACCATCAGCAATCAGTTTTTTGACCTCATTCCAGCGAACCAAATGACTAATAGAATTACCACTATTGCATCTCCAGAGGTAATCCCGAAAGAGCTTTCCAATAGCAATTGTGACCTTAGATGGAGCTTCATACAGAGAGACATAATAGACAGGGATGTTGGATAAGGAGGCATTAATTAAAGTGAGCCCTCCTCCTTTAGAGAGGTTGTTGCTACTCCAAGAATGGAGCCGCTTTCCAATTTTTACAATAACCGGATTCCAAAATTCCATAGATTTTGGCTTGCCAAATAAGGGGAGGCCAAGGTATGACATTGGCCAATGCTTAATAGAAAAGTCGTATGGCTGAGCAAAAAGGTTAACTTCAATTTCGTTCAAACCAATTGATAGAAATTCGGTCTTGTTGATGTTGATATTTAGCCCCGAAATATACTCAAAATTTTTTACTGTATTCATCAGATTTGCGAACTTTGTATTGTCAGCTGAGGAAAACAAAATGGTGTCATCTGCAAATTGAAGATGTGTCATCGAAAGCTTATTCTGTTGGTCACCCACAAAGAAACCATCGATATTTCCGGCATCCTCCTCTTTGATAAGAATCCTACTTAAACAGTCAACAACAAGAGTGAAAAGAAAGGGAGATAGCGGATCACCTTGCCGAAGACCCCTAGATGCTTTGATTTTCCCCCTGGGCTTACCATTAATAATAATGGAAAAGTTTGTTGATGATATACAACCGTAAATCCACCTTCTCCATGTCGAGCTAAAACCTTTTTTCTCCAAAATATCAATCAAAAAGTCCCAGTCAACCATATCGAAAGCTTTTTCAATATCCAGTTTCAGGATAATACCTCTTTTCTTCTTTCTATGCCACTCATCAATAAGCTCATTAGCAATTAGAGATGCATCAAAAATCTGTCTGTTGGCCACAAAGGCAGATTGATACTTAGTGATGGTAAAAGGCAATACTTTCTTCAACCTCTCAGAAAGCACCCTAGCGTTAATCTTGTAAAGGCATGTAGTGAGGCCAATAGGTCGATAGTCTCCCATAGTGCGCGCATCAACTTTCTTAGGAATCAAGCAAATGTAAGTTTCATTGACACTAAGATTAATGATACCATTCTCAAAACAATCCTTGAACACTCCCATGATGTCTCCTTTAAGAATGTTCCAAGATTTTTTAAAGAAGTTTATGGTATATCCATCTGGCCCTGGAGATTTATTAGTGCCAAGAGAGTTCACTGCAAACAAAATTTCCTCTCAGTGAAAGGACCATCCATAGCAATTCTCTGAGATTCATTGATGGGGCTCCAATTTTCAATATTCGGTAATGATCCACAAGAGTCCTTCTAACAGTAAAGCTTCTTGAAAAATCCAACAAATTCAGTCTCAATGTCAATGTCATTAACTAGGCAAAGTTGAGAAGAGGACATGATTTCATGTATGAAGTTTCTTTTCTTGCTAGCACCAGCATACTTATGGAAAAAATATGTATTTGCGTCCCCTTCTTTAAGCCAAAGTGCTTTACACATCTGTCTCCAATGAATCTCTTCTCTAGCAGAGTTCATCAATAACTCTGTTCTTAAGCAAATTCTATTCAATCTGACAGCTTCCTCAATAGAGCCATTAATTTCCTTACAGTCAAAGCTTGTCAATATCCTTCTGTAATTGAAGGGATTTTTCTTTGTGATGGCCAAATGTGTGAATGTTCCATTCTTTGAGAATAGCCCCTTTATTTTTTAATGAAGCTATGACCAGGCCATCCTGGGAATTGATTATTCACCCACCATTGATCAATCAAAGGAATCAAAGATTTGTGATTCAGCCAAGCGTTTAAGAATCTAAAAGGAGCAGGTCCCCAAGAAGCTTTTCCAAGAGAAAGACTAACTGGAAAATGATCATAGCACACCCTTTCGAGTCTTCTAGCATTGACCATGTTGAATTTGACTTGAATGGAGGCAGAAATGAGGAACCGATCCAAAAGGGAGAGAGTTGGTTCACTCCTAAGGTTGGACCAAGTATAACCACCGTTTGACAATGGGATGTCACTAAGGTTCGATCTCTGAATTAAGTTGTTAAACAATCTCATGGATCGCGTGGTCCTGGAAACTCTGTGTGGAGAAATTTTTTCACTGGTCCATCGGATGGTGTTAAAGTCCCCTCCCATAATCCAGCTGTGATTGCAACTATTACTAAGGTTGTTGAATTATGCCCATAGTAATGTTCTTTCTCTTGGATTGTTAGGCCCATATACCCATGTCACCCAAAATGAGAAATCATCATGTAAAGAGAAATGAATAGAGAGGGTGTAAGTACCTCTAATGATGTTTGTAGTGGTAAACAGAGAGTCCTTCCATAGGATTGCTATTCCACCCCTGGTGCCAGTAGATTCTAGACATGTCCATGCAATATCTTTAGATCCCCATAAGCTCTTGATGAATGCAGAGTCAATGAAACTCTATTTTGTTTCTTGCAATATAAGAATAACGGGGTTTTGCTGACAAATGAAATCTTTAATTAATGCTCCCTTCTTCCAGCACCCCAAGCCCCTGGTATTCCAAGATAGAATAATCATTTAAGGTTCGACAAGCCGATATACTGCCTCGGAGCAGTCTTTGGTGAGAATTTGAGATCAGTAGTTAAGCATTGTAATTCCCCCATGCTCTTCGACTTCTTTTTTAAAGCAGCCGATGTATTTTTAAAGGAAGGCATGGGCATGATACACATTCCTTCTTCTGCCATCCATGGGAATAAGAGAGGGAGAATAGCTGATGGATCTTTTAGTGCCTTCCTTTTAATCAATTTATTCAACAGCTCTTGTTCATCTTCAGGGGAAAGCTCATCGACATTGAGAGTATCACCAGCTCCATGCTTTGTTTCGAAGAGAAAATCCTTTGAGCTATTCTTACATGGAGCTTCAATGCGAAGAGGAACTGGAAAGGATGATGATGGGCCCCCATCCTCGAGAAGGTGGTAAAGCAGGGGAAGGTCAAGGTCCAAAGGGAAAGATTGGATAGCCAAGGGGTTTTCCTCAAGGTTGGATTCTGAAAGAGAGGTGTTGCCAGGAGAAGAACAATCACCTTCTGTTTCAGAGAAGAAGTAGCTATGGTTGGTAGATTGCTTGGTTCCTATGGCTAAAGACAGGGAGTTTTGTTGATGGTTATTTTTTTGGTTTGTTGGATAGTCAGAGGTGAATGGAGGGATAATGATCTGGTTAAACTCACTTGTTTAGTTTGAACCGAAACAATAGCCCTAGAGGTAGGGGATCCTAATGGAGGGTCGGTGGTTTTCGAGGCTCGAGAGGTTTGTGAGGCTCGAGAGGATGGGTGAAAGGTCTGTTGGTTGTCAAGGTTTGTACTGGTCCGATCGAGGTTGGGTCCATCAGTTAATGGTTGAGATTGGTTGGGATTGGATGGGGTACAGGATTAGGTCCCGCTCTTAAGAGAGTTTTAAGCAGTGATTGGATGGCTTTGTACTGCTTTTGTGATTGGCTTCCAACCTTTTGCGCCGACCAATGAGGCATAGGATCGAGGCAGTGCAGCTGATGTTAACGGATGAATAGTGCTCTTTTTTTCCTTCTGACCTTTCATGGCCTGATGATTAAGCTTTTCCAGCGGGTGAGAGATCGGCGATACGAACCCAACTGTTTTATCAGTCGATGAAGACTTATGAATATTTCCGTGAATCTCAGGAGCATAACCGATGGCGAAATCATCCATGGAGAAAGTGTTGATCTCAACTCGAAAAACAGAGGATGCTGGGGATTTAACGTGTATTTCTCTTAGGATGAAACCATGTGAGTTTTGAACAACTTTCACACAAGCTTCCATCATGTTTAAACGAGAGAGGGTTTGTTTGGTCGTTTCCACATAACCACCACAGGTGTCACCAATCGATCTAAGTGCACTGATGTTCCATTGATCAATAGGGAAATTTCTTATTCGTATCCATCTGCCGTAGCTGGGGATTTTGGGCTCCTTGAGAATGGTTTCGGCACTCCATGGATGGAACTTGATATTAAAAGATCCCACTTTGGTCCAGGCTCTGTTTTCACAAAGGGAGCGAGCATGTTCAGCATCTAAGCAGGACAATAAAGCCTTGTCGGGAGTTAGGGGACTGATACCACCGCCTAAAAGTTCTTCTCTTATAACTTTGCCCAGATCAGTCCATTTGTCGTGGAAGTTCTCTCTCTGTACAATGACTGCTTTGGATAAGAATAATGTTGCAAAATGTGCAGAGAAAATGTCCCCCTCAGAGTTAATTAAGCCAATCTATTTTTTTCCTTTTTCATCTTCTTTGGTCGACACAAATTCCACATAAGGCTTGTTGTGCAGAATCACACTAGCTTCAATCTTCTTCTTAATGAGGGCTGAAGAGGTTGGTGGGTTATTAATGGTGTGGTCACCAAAATCAACTTTGTTTGCACTCGGCGAGGGTAAGCTATTTAAGCAAGATAGCAAATCCTTCCATCCTTTTCTTTCAATGCCAATAGGGATCATTATCCTCTGTATCCTTCCATTTGGGCTTAGCTTGGTGATATCTGCACAATGCCCACGTTTGTTTGACATCTTTTCCAGCCAAACAACCGATTCACCCAATCTGTGTTCCTTGAAGAATCTATGATTTAAGGAGATATTGCCAGTGTTTTCAAAGCGCGACCCGGTGCGCCGCCTATGGCGCGGGCGAGGCGACACAGGGTACCTTCGCCTTGCAGCAGTACTCAGCGGCGACTTCAAAGAAGCGCTCGCCTTGCCGTGCTCTCTAACCGCCTTGGGCACCTTCGTCTTTCATGAAGGCGTCGCTGATGTTATTGAAGTTTTTTTTTTCTTAAAGAAGCCATTGAAGTTACGGTGAAGAAACGAAAAAAATACAAAAAGAAGAGGAGATGGGAAGAAGATGAGAGGAAAAGATGATTTGGGGCGAAGTTTAAGTTGAAAATATTGTTTCATTTTTACTTTTTGATTTTTTTACTTCTCTTTAAAATACTGACTAGTCTTTTCAATTTATCAACTTGTCTTGTCAAATTTAAAACTTCTAAGAGTAAAATTATATTTAATTTACTATTAAGCCACACATCTTTCTTCTTTTGTCTTGTCAAATTATATTTAACTTAATATGTATAATATTAAGCTACACATCTTTCTTCTTCTTTTTTCTTTTTCTTTTTTTTTGAAGTTTGAAAATAAAAGTCATCCTTAATCCTTTTCCTTTTTTCTTATTTTGAAAATACAAGTCATCATTATAGCTTCTAGCTTCTTTATTATAAAAAGATCATATCTTGGCAATTTTTTTAAGAACGGCTTATCAAAAAAAAATTCTTCTTTTATTTCTAAGCCTGTTACTTAATTATCAATAATATGCATGAGTTGTTTAAATTAAGCAATTTATAATACCTTAAATTTTTACAATTTTAATTGTTGTTTACTATTTATTAACTTTTTGATAATCTATAAAGTACATAACTTTGATATTTTTTACATTTGGTATTTAGATTTATAATTTGAATGTTTTTATCATCTAATATTAATAGGAAGGATTTTATATTTTATGTAAATAGAATTTATTTTTTTTATATCAATTCATCTTTATTATATTATTTTGGTATATAGTTTCACTACGGATGAATTATTTTGATATATAATTATAAGTTGTGCCTTGCTTCGCTCGGGCCTCGCCTTTTTGTCGCCTCTCGCCTTGAGGCGATCAAAGAGAGTGTTGCCTTGTGTTGCGCCTTGCGCTTTGAAAACACTGGATATTGCACAACCTTTCAAGGTTGTCTATGAGCCATGGGAGGAAAACCCAATCAAAGGAAACGACAAGGCTGTTGTTACGATTGACTTCAGTGATGGTGAATGATCCTGGGAGATTTTTAGTGATAGAGAAAAGCTTTTTGTCTATCCAAAGATACGTGCTTGTGACGCCATGGGAGAAGTTAAAGAGCTTCATCGGAGGGGGCAGGGGTGGGGAGGGTGTGGTTTGGTCGGTGTGAGGCGGGAGAGAAGAGAAGAGGAGAAAGAGCCATTTTGCTACCCAGGTAGGATGGTTAGTTAAGGTAGCTTGAATAAGAGTTAGGAAGGCATCCACCCTTAGAGATATAAGAACTCTTCAGAGAAAGGATTTCCTTTCTCTTCAACATTCTCAATCATTGACTCCCAGAAAGATAAGGACTTTAAACTTCCATTGAAAGGGAAGCCAAGATAGGGTGTGGGCCAAGTCCACAGTTTGCTCCCATACTTGCTAACTATAGACGATAACAATTGTTCATCGAGATTTATGCCCAGAATCTCAAATTTTTGCAAATTGATACTGAGGCCCAAGGAATGCTCAAATTCTCTAATGATCTTGAAGAGCTAATCAATAGTCAATGGATCATGATTGGAGAAAAGTAAAGTGTCATCCGCAAATTGAAAGAGGTTGATTTGTACTTGGTCTTTTCCAATGAGGAAGCCTTGAATCCTTTCTTCTTTAGCCAGTTCATTTAATGTTCCGCTCAATACATCATCAATTAAGATAAAGAGGAAAGGGAAAGAGGGTCTTCTTGCCTTAGACCCCTAGTGGCTTGTATCTTGTCTCTAGGCTTCCTGTTGATGATCATAGAGAAGTTTGGGGAAGAAATGCAGCTGCAAATCCATCTTCTCCATTTATGGCCAAAACCTTTTACACGTAATACATCTTCTCAGAATTCTCAACCAATAGTATAAAATGTTTTCTCGATGTCTAACTTAATCACATCTCCCTTCCTCTTCTTTCTATTCCATTTCTCGATGACTTCATTTGCTATAAGGAAGGCATCGATAATTTGTCTGTTCACCACAAATGCTTATTGAAGCTCTCTATAGTGTGTGGGAGCACCTTTTCGAGCCTTTGAGACCGTACCTTCTCAAGAATCTTGTACATACAAGAGATCAAATTATCGGTCTGTAATCATTGACACTCTTGGCCTTGACCTTCATAGGGATAAAGCATATGTAAGTTTCTTTCATGCTCGCGCTCAAAATACCACTCTTGAAAAAATTGTGGAACACTTTCAAAATATTAGGTTTAAGAATGTTCTAGGACTTTTTGTAAATTCATCAGAGATTCCATCTAGTCCAGGCATTTTGTTAGATCTGAGGTCTTTCACTGCTTCACAAAGTTCATTCTCAATGAAGGGCAGTTCTAAAGAAAGGGCTTGATCATTGTGATACAATCCCGGGCCCACTGAAGGTCTACTCGAGGCGGAGCAAGAAGTGACAGATTTAGTTTATTATAATTAGTATTTAATTAGTTGTTATTTTAATTATAGTTGGCTATTTATTATTATTAGGCCTTATTATCAATTAGGGTTTCTCTTAGGATTAGGAAATAGGTTATTATTAATTAAGGGTTCCTTTAAGGATTAGGAAATAGGATAAGTTAGATCATTTATTGGTATTCAATTATTTTGTAGTCATTTGAACTCTTTGGCTCTAAGGGAGATTCTCTCTAGAGATTTATTTCAATAAAAGTTGGTAGATTCTATCAATTTTGGAATCAAAGACTTCACCGATCCGGAACTGGTTGCTACTAGGACGGAATCAAGAATGGATGATTTGGAGGGCGTCAATGTCGAATTCAAAAGAAGCAACAAGAGCTCGAAGTTAAATTGGGGGCTGCAGAGGAGAGAATTATTAAAACAATTCGCTCAGACTTCGATTCGAAGTTTGATTTGCTAAAAGATGAAATTCGATCTTGGTTGTCGCAAGGAACAAGCACGGCAACAAAGGAATCGCACGCAAGGGACAGGAGAAGGGGGGACTAGGTGAGATCGACGAAACCCACGAACTAGAGGGGCTACAACCGAGCGACATCGGCGCAAACCGATCTCGAGGCCTGGCGCGCGCGCACGGGGAGAGCGACGGCGATAAAGGCAAGGGCGAGCTCGGGCAGGAGCGGACTAGGCCGACCGAGGTCGAAGGCAGGCAGAGCGATCGGGACGAGCGGTCGTGGGGCACGGGCGGGCTGCGCTCGAGTGCGAGGGACTGCGGCGGGGACGGGTGTGGTCGGCAGGGCCCGAGGGTTACGGTCCAACCCGATTCACGGAGGCTGGGTCAAATCGGCCAGAGAGGGTGAACCGACCGCATGATCAAGGACCAAGTAGGGATTTTTAGTCGCAGTGAGGTGGTTTCGAGGATAATCGGAGAATGGACCAGAGGAGTGAGAATTTACCGGACGAAAGAAGGGTGCGCGACGTGTACCAACGACCGTTTGGAACAATCGGGGTCGTGAATGGGATAACGAAAGGGGATGCGCAATGACAAAGGCAGGTCGACAACGCGCGACGGTTGGAACGATCGAGGTTGGGGAACGGGCGACAACAACCAAGACAGGGATTATGAAGAATTGGGAGATGGAGAGGATCGTTATGTGCAATGGGGACCGAAAACAGGAAATAGAGAAGGGTCGGGGTTCAATAGAAGACTCCGAAAACTAGAGATACGGGTTTTCAGAGGGCTTTTAGATGAGGATCCGGATGGTTGGTTGTGCCGAGTAGAACACTATTTTTGGGTAAACCGACTAGTAGGTCAAGAACGGGTTGAGGCCGCGACATTGTGTATGGAAGGGAGGCTTTAGAATGGCTACAGTACGAAGAGGATCAAGCACCGATCGCGTCTTGGGACGATTTCCGAGAATTATTACTGCACCGTTTCCAACCGACTAACCATGACAACAAATATGCCAATCTTAAGAGTTTGCAACAGGTCGGGACTATTAAAGAGTATAGACAACAGTTCGAGAAATATGCAAAAGGTATGCACGACATCAGTGAAAGCGCTTTAGAAGGGAAATGGGAGAGTGGTTTGAAGGAAGAAATCTGAAGCGAGATGAGAAAACTACGACCAGTCGAGATTCAGGAAAAGAAATGGATGCCACAAGGTAATTGAAGATGACCTTGCTGTTCGAGGTCAAGCGAAAGGAGGTAGTCATCATCAGGGGTAAAAACAAGTACTGGAACCAGTTTCACAAGTACGAGGGGAACAGGGAGTTCAAATCTGAGAACGATAGTCTTCACTCCAAATAGGTCGACTACTACAAGTACAGCTACCACAACTCCGTACAAACGTCTGACGGATAGTGAAATCCATGTCCGAAAAGATAAGGGATTGTGTTTTCGTTGTGATGAAAAATTTGTTCTGGGTCATAGGTGCAAAAGGAAAGAGCTACAGGCTCTAGAGATACTAGTAGTACGAGATGTGAATGATCTTGGGGACACCTATGAAAACGACAGTACACACAAACGAGAATATTGATGACGCGGACAGTACACGGAATTTGGCAGCACTGTCATTAAATTCGATGGTCGGGTTGAGCTCACCAAAGACATTAAAAGTCACAGGACAGATTCAAGGATTGGGGGTAGTCATACTAATTGACTACGGCGCCACACATAATTTCATATCGGATGTGATTGTGTCTAAGTTGAAGCTACCAGTGCATCCTTCCAATGATTATGGCATTATGTTGGGGACTGGCGATTCAGTAAGAACAGCTGGGATTTGTAAGAATGTGGAACTGCATTTAGCTAACCTGAAAATTGTTAACGATTTCCTGCCTTTACCGTTAGGGAGTGCATATGTGATTTTGAGGGTGGCTTGGCTAGAGACTTTAGGGAAAATTGAGTTGAATTTTCGGTCGTTATAGATGAAATTTTTGTTGGGTTCTTGGCAAGCTGAGCTGCAAGGAGATCCAAGTCTGGTTAAGGCGTAGGTTTCCCTGAAATCCACGATGAAGTGGCTACGACCAGAGGACCAAGGGCTTTTAGTAGAATTTAACATGATCGACGCCACAGTGACCAACAGGGTCCAGACGGATGTTCTTCCGGATCTAACTCAGGTACCTCGTGAATTACATTTTTTAATTGAATCTAATTCAACCGTTTTTTAAGTTGAACCCTTGACAGAATTGCCTCCTCAAAGGAATTGTGACCACTCAATTGAGTTGAAGACAGGTAACGATTCAATAAATGTATGGTCGTATCAGTACCCTCAGTACCAAAAGAACGAGATTGAGAGATTGGTATAGGAAATGTTGTTGGCCGGGGTTATTCGCCCTAGCACGAGTTTTTTTTCAAGCCTTGTGTTGTTAGTAAAGAAAAAGGATGGAAGCTAGCGCTTTTGTGTTGACTATCGGGCTTTGAATCAAGCCACAATCCCGGACAAGTTCCCCATACCGCTTGTGGATGAACTCCTAGATGAATTGCACAGAGCGACGGTGTTCTCTAAAATTGATTTGAAGGCAGGTTACCACCAGATCCGTGTGAAGCCGACCGACGTGCACAAAACAGCTTTCAGGACCCACGAGGGTCACTATGAATTTGTGGTCATGCCGTTCGGGCTGCGGAATGCCCCTGCCACTATCCAATCTGTGATGAATGAGATTCTGCGACCGTTCCTCCGTAAGTTTGTACTCGTATTTTTTTATGATATTCTCATCTATAGTCTGACTATTCAAGAATATAAAGAGCATCTGGCTCGGGTCTTCGAGATATTACAAACTCATGTTTTTGTGGCCAATGCTAAGAAATGTCAGTTTGGGTTGCACCGCATTGAATACTTGGGCCATTTCATATCTGCGAGGGAGTGTCAGCTGAGCCAGCAAAGATAGAGGCAATGATTGGTTGGCCCAGCCCTAGAACTATTAAAGACTTGCGGGTTTCCTTGGCCTGACAGGTTGCTATCGGCGCT
Organism: Sicyos edulis; assembly: GCA_036507275.1. Classification (NCBI taxonomy): domain Eukaryota; kingdom Viridiplantae; phylum Streptophyta; class Magnoliopsida; order Cucurbitales; family Cucurbitaceae; genus Sicyos; species Sicyos edulis. The sequence goes on along the minus strand of CM071852.1, from coordinate 10,910,831 downwards.
TTGTAGCTAACTATGGATCTATGGCGTTCCCACTAACTCAACTGTTGAAGAAAGGCAAGTTTGATTGGGGACCGAATGCGGAAGACTGCTTCCAGAGAATGAAACATGCTATGAGCACTGTCCCAGTTCTGCGCTTGCCAGATTTCGACCAGTCATTTGTGGTAGAAATTGACGCCTCAAAAATCGGTGTGGGCACTGTGCTCATGCAACATGGGCAACCTTTGGCATATTTTAGTAAGGCATTGCCGGTAACTCACTGTGTGAAACCTGTCTATGAACGAGAATTGATGGCAATTGTGTTCGTTGTCCAGTGTTGGCGGGCTTACTTATTGGGTCATCATTTTATTGTGCGGACACACCAGAAAAGTCTCAAGTTTTTACTTGAACAGCGTGTAGTAGACGGCAAGTATCAGCGTTGGATCGCTAAACTGATGGGCTATGATTTTAGTATTGAATACAAAAAGGACTCGAGAATCGAGCGGTTGATGCTTTGTCCCGAATGCCTCAGTAATGTGAGTGCAGCATATTAAGCTTCGTGGTCGGGATAAACACAATAGTTTTCACTCAACAGGTTAAGAAAGATGAGAAATTATCGGCTGTATATGCGACACTGACAGCTGAAAATGTGGGTCCTCCTGGTTATTCAATAGTGGGTGATGTGTTACTCTACCGGGACAGACTTGTGCTACCCCGACATCCCCAACGATCCCAATGTTGCTACTTGAGTTCCATGGGGGAGCTATTGGGGGGCATTTTGGAGTCCTCAAGACTTACCAACGACTTGCCAAGGAAGTGTACTGGACAGGAATGAAGGCTCGAGTACGAGCATTTGTGGCCGAGTGTTCGGTTTATGTTCAGGCTAAGCATCTATCATTATCCCTAGCAGGTCTATTACAGACGTTACCAATCCCGAGGCGAGTTTGGGAAGACATCTCGATGGATTTTGTGGAGGGACTACCAAGTTCGGAAGGTTATGATACCATCTTAGTGGTGGTTGATCGGCTCTCGAAATATGCTAATTTCATTCCGCTTCGACACCCTTTCTCGTCCTTGTCGGTGTCAAAGGTCTTTATAAAAGAGGTGGTTCGCTTGCATGGGATCCCAAAGAGCATTAGACAGTGTTTACTAGCTTGCTGTGGGAAGAGATATTTAAGGCGTCTGAGACTAAGCTCTGTCGTAGCACTACTTATCACCCCCAAACGGATGGCCAAACCGAGGTGGTGAACCGCTGTTTGGAATCGTATCTCTGATGTTTTGTGATGCATCAACCCAAGGTGTGGTATCAGTGGTTGCCATGGGCCGAATTCAATTTTAACACGTCATTTCACTCCTCCACGGGCATGACACCCTTCGAGATTGTGTACGAACGAGCTCCACCATCGATTCTGGGATATGATTATGGGGCTAGCCCTGTGGCTGCTGTAGATTCCTTGATGTTAGAACGGGATCGAATTTTGGAGACCCTAAAGGCTAATTTGTCACCTGCGCAACAATCGATGTCCGATCGAGCGAACGCAAAACGCCGAGATGTTCAGTTTTCTGTGGATGACTTGGTGTATATTAAGCTCAGACCATACTGCCAGTTGTCATTGGCAAAATTTAAACACCCAAAGCTAGCACCTAGATTTATTGGGCCGTATTGTGGCCTAGCACGGGTAGGGCCAGTGGCATATCGATTAGAGCTTCTTCCGTCTGTGAAGATTCACCCGGTGTTCCATGTTTCTGTTCTGAGAAAAGCAGTGGGATCTTCGGTGCTCGTCATGTCCTCACTGTTCATGGTGGGGACCGATTTGTGCGTAGTGGTTCGACCTCATGCGGTTTTGGGAGTACGTGAGAAATTGCATGATGGAGGCACACGACAGGTTTTGGTCCAGTGGGAGGGCTCTTCTCCGGACGATGCTACGTGGGAATCTGCTACGGACTTGGAGTTGCAGTTTTCGAATTTCCACCTTGAGGACAAGGTGGCTCTTTGGGGGGGAAGTATTGATACTATCCCGGGCCCGCTGAAGGTCTACTCGAGGCGGAGCAAGAAGTGACGGATTTAGTTTATTATAATTAGTATTTAATTAGTTGTTATTTTAATTATAGTTGGCTATTTATTATTATTAGGCTTTATTATCAATTAGGGTTTCTCTTAGGATTAGGAAATAAGTTATTATTAATTAAGGGTTCCTTTAAGGATTAGGAAATAGGATAAGTCTATATATAGGATAAGTTAGGCCATTTATTGGTATTCAATTATCTTGTAGTCATTTGAACTCTTTGGCTCTAAAGGAGATTCTCTCTAGAGATTTATTTCAATAAAAGTTGGTAGATTCTATCACATTGTTGATAGGAATTAGGATCCCAATCATGAAGGTGAGGATCAGTCCAGGAAGCTTCCTTGTTTGGCAAAGATCTTGCTATAATAATGGATAAACTCGACTTCTATGTCTTTGTCATTAATGAGGACAAATTTCTTCTTCTAGCAGCAATAATACCACGGAATGGAAGATACTAGAGTTTACATCACCAAACTCCAACCACTTTTTTTACAACTTTGCCTCTAAAGGGACTCTTCTTTAACTGCTATAGCAAGTCATTTGGCCTTAATACAGGCTCTCTGTGCAATCTGTACTGACTGTACAGATTGCGAAGTGCTGGCTAATTCCAAAGTCAAATGATTCTCCAAAAGTGCTCTTGTTCCATGATTTAACGATCAATTTAAAGTTTCTGCATGATGCCATGACCCAACCATCCTCTCATGGGAGTCTTGAGCCACCAACATTCCATCATTGGAAAGAAATCCTTGTATTCCAGCCATATATTATGGAACCGAAAAGGAGTATGACCGCATTGTGTTCCAGCCAAAAAAGTATTAAGAAATTATCATCTGTCAGGTGTTTTTTCTGTAAGTGAAACATATCCTATTAGGAAGAAATGGCTCAAAAGCTATAAAAAATTAATAAGGCAAGAAAAGATGGATCGGTCATGTATTAAAGGAAAACTATAAATGTAAGAAAAACATCTGTTCAACTGGGAACATGGAATGATGCAAATGAGGAACGTCTAGCGTAAAATAAAGATTATTGATCTTTTAACACGTACATAAACCTCAGATAAATGGAAGAATGTTGCCTCTTCAATCCCCTGAACAATTTTCAGCATATAACTCCGTCCAGTTCTACCAATGTTCAATGCCAGTTCCAGTTTAATCGACAATGGCAAGGTCTCTTCATGAAGAGAGAACATTGATGCAATCTTTTCAACAACAACATGCATGAAACTTTGCAATTCCAGAGACTCTGGATATTTGTCAACAAATGAACCAATATGCTGTAATGAATTCAAGGCATGATTCCACAACGATGCAAATTTGAAGTCCGCTGTTATAAATGACATGAGTCCCAGCAAAATATCCTCAAATATGACTCTTGATACTGGTGAAGAGCCTACAGGGAATGTGGCCAGATTCTGCAAGCCCTTTACTGCACATGATGTCAAACTTCAGTCACAGCATTCTAATTAATTAATCTTAGATTTGGAAAGATAATTAATCAACCTTAAATTAAACCACTCAGACAATGAGCAATATTGAGTGAGACAAAAAACAAAAATCAATAAAAAAAAAGTTTGAGAGAGATATAAATGGAAATTGAAGGAAAATTGAAAAGACAATGACTTTCATATTAGCTAAGCTTAGAATAGCAAATTTTCAGGCAGACGTCATCATTCAAGAAGAACACCTCAAAAGAAGATACCTGCACAGTAGAACTCAGCATCATGCAGATCCTTCTTAACAATTACTGGAAAGATAGAATTGAGGAGATGAACCATTGAACATGAAAAGGTTTGAAGCATGCCGTATAATTTTTCTTTAACAAAGCATATGTGTTCATCAGAGCTTGCAATCAGATCTCTGCAAGCTACAAGAAGTTCAATACAGAGATAGAGGGCCCCAAAATTAAAATTCTTTGGAGAAATTTTGTTATTATGAGGCTGATCCGCAGAAATCCCGACAATATCCAGCAAACGAGGGAAGAAACTTTCAAACACGTGACCACAGGAAGCAAGAGATGCATTCGCTGACTTGTAAAGGATATGGCCAACTGCATTTAGTCTCTGCCTGCTATGCAAAGGGAAGTCGTTGTAACATGTATAAATATTTAGGATGCTGAAAATATCCTTTATATCTTCATCGTTGATAATTAATCTTAAAAATAATCCATTACTCTCCACGACCATCTTCTGCAGGAGTCGTAGAGCTTCAGTTGTAATTTCATTCCCTTCAAAGCTAGGACTACTTAATGATTCTAAGTTAATGGACAAAGAAGGCTGTCCTATTGATGTAAATAAGATCTCCTTTACTGAAGACCAGATAGATGCACTATGCTTTTCCATTCTATCTGCCCCATATTTTACGGTGCAATCACTTAGGTACTTCAAAGAATCAATCTGCAATCATTTAAGTTATTTTTCAACAGCTATGGGCAATCAAAAGAAGTGTCCTGCAAAATAGGTAATTACTAAATCAAGTAAATAGAGAACATTAAACAGACCTTTGCTAGTGGCAATGAAGAAGAAAGTTTCTCGAGAAGCAAAGGAACTGCAAATGGCTCAAAGAGGGGGGTAGAAGAGAAGGCAATCTGCACAGTAATATTACAAGTGCAATCAATTTGTTTCTTGTTAAAAAAAAGTGCAATTAAGCCAAATAATGTGCACTTAAAGATTATTAATGTGGTGTAAAATTCACCATGCAATGTAGAAAATAATTAATGATGGATTATAGATGAGGCTAATGTAATTAATACCAGTCCACAGCACCAATAAATGACCTAAAATCTTTTTTTTTTAAATCTGAAGCCTTGTGCAAAATGAGAAAAACATAAACACATTCAGCATCATCATGGCTGTAAGGAGAGTTATGATCGCAACGCAATAGCCAATAGATGAACATCATAATTCTTAAGCAGGAAGCAACAAAACCAAGAATTAGGAGGTCAAAACTGTTAGTACAAATATCAATATATTGGTATACTACTAGAGAAAAATGGAACAATACTCTTCTTTTTTGTTCGGGAGATGCAGGAAAAAATTTGAATTTCCAAAATTATCCAGAAAGCAACTTGCCGGCCATCCCTTACAAAAAGAGAAGAAGGTTTTTGGGAAAAGTTTCTACATGGCTTTGTTTGAAAAATATGGATGGAAAGGAACAACCACATCTTCAAGGACATGACACAAGACTCAATCTATTGAGGTGTATATAGATTCTGCAACTTAGCTTTATTTTGGACTCATCATTTCCCTCCATTTTGCAACTTACTTAGCTTTACTTTTTGTCTGTAAGTTCTAACTTCTAACCAAATGAAAGTCATAATGATCTGGCCAAAAGGAGCAGAGCTTCAATGGTATCATGTACGACCAAGTAGCCAAGAGGTTACAGGTTTGAAACTCCACCCACAAGTTTTGTTGAATTCAAAATGAAAGACATAATGATCTGGATGGTGAACACTTCTCAAAAAGAGAAATTTGGTTAAATAGACATGTCTATCAAGATTTGATTTACCCAACCCATACAGTAAAACCTACAATGCTTTACTGTGAAAAACTTTTTGTTGGTAAGTTCTAACTGCACGAAGGCATAACAATCTCGATAGTGGGCATTATCTCAACAAGTCAGGTTAAATAGGCATGTCTATGAAGATGTAATCTACCCAACCCACACAGAGCCCACGAGGCTTTACTGTGGCTTTTAAACTACTTTTCGTTCATAATACGTTTCAAAATTAGAGTTTCATTCATAAATATCAAAAAACTAGAGAGATTCATCATCTTCTATGAGAATAGTCGAGATGGATGATAAAAAATAAAAATCTCGAGATTCATGATCTTCCAACAGACTTTTAACATATAACAAATTTGTCATGTATTTTTTGTGGATATGTTTCATGCAATTGACTTAACGTATAAGAACAAACTTCAAGGCCTATGTTTAATTCAAAATAATGGTAGTAATAGTAATACCCATGGTTACTAACAACAAAGATATCAGGACTGACTTTCTGATATCTTTTTTTTTATATCAACCAGGCTTTTCACATTACCCAGACTATGTTAAATGCTGCTTCAGATTTTATTCAAAACATTAACAGGTATATGCAGCTAATTAATTCCACATAACTATAAATGTAAGGAATTTTCTGAAGTTTTATGTTGGCGTCACTAAAATCTACCAACACCCATTTATTCACTAAAACAGCATTCCCAAACCTCTAGAATGCTATTAGTATTACTATAATTCAATTGTTCCTGTACAAAATCTTTGGAAACAATGAACTCAAATTGCATTGTGAGGTAGTAAAATGGTGTCCTTGCACAATAGACATTACCATACCATAAGTGCCTGCGAAAGATCATTCCTTCTTACATCTACATCCTCCTCTTTTCCCTGGAAAATATCACGAGGCCAAACATTATTAACTTATGAGCAAGAAAGAGAGAAAACACAAACAAAATCATAGCTCTAGTGGCATAATGACCTAGTAACCAATGGTTACAGGTTCAAATCTCTCATCCCCAATTGTTGTTGAGTACAAAAAGAAAGAGAGAAAACAGCCCATTTTTCAAACTATGGACATAAATATATATACACACACATAAGATACGCTACCAAACTCATTTCTTTTCTTTGTTATTTATAAGAAACAAAAACATTTTTCATTTTTTTGGAAATTTTTTTTTTTTTTCATTTTCATAGCTCTAGGGGCAGTCAATAACTGCATATTATGTAAGTTTTGCAAATCATTGTATGGTTTGAAATAGAGTCCATCAGCATAGTTTGGAAAATTCAATCAAGCCCTTGAGCAGTTTGGAATGAAGAGCTCGTCCGACCATTCTGTGTTTAATAAATGGTCAAAGAATGGCATTACTTTGTTGGTAGTGTATGTTGACGATATCATAATAACTAGAGATGACACAACATGCATGACATCGTTGAAAGAATTTCTCCACAACTAGTTTCATACTAAAGATCTGGAAATTCTCAAATATTTCTTAGGCATTGAGGTAACTGATGAAAAGCAAGAAAGGCATCTTCATGTCCCAACGCAAGTATGTTCTAAACTTGCTATCGAAGCAGGGAAGCTAGGAGTGAAACCATGTGGTACCCCGATGGTACCCATCTACATCTTGTCAAAGATGCAGAATCATTTTAAAATCCTAAGAGATTTAGAAGGATGGTTTGGAAATTAAATTACTTGAAAGTTACGAGAACTGATATAGATACCCACCAAGTGTGGTGAGTCAATCTATGTTATCTCCTACAGCGGATCATTGGGTGGTCGTGGAACAGATCTTGAGTTATTTGAAATCTACACCTGGTCAAGGAATATTGTATGAGAGTCACAATCACATGAATAATGATTGTTACTCAGATATTGACTGGGCAGGGCCTAAGGAAGACAGAAGGTCTACTTCTAGATATTGTATCTTCATAGGAGGCAACCTAGTGTCGTGGAAGAGCAAGAAACATAACAAAGTTTTCCATTCGAGTGCAAAGTCAGAATGGCTTAATCAACATGTGAGATAGTATGGTTACTTCAGTTGCTGAATGAAATTGGAGTGGAAACTACTGTACCGGCAACACTACGATGTGATAATAAAGCAGTTATTTACATAGCATTGTTTCATGAGAGTACCAAGCATATAAAAGTGACTGTCACTTTATTCGTGAGAGGATACACAATAAATATTGATTTCTATGAGCTACGTAAACATTGAAGAATAATTGGGAGATATTGTTACCAAGGCACTAAATAGAGCAAGGATAAACGATCTCTTCAACAAGTTGGGCATGATAGACATATTCGCTCCAACTTGAGGGAGAGTGTTAGAGTTATTTATATTTATGTATTTATGTTAATTCATATAGTTATTATAATGGGACTTTTAGGCCCACTTTAGAGATTAGGTTTTACAATTTTACATTTGTATACATATAATTATAGACATAGTCATAATGAATAAAATTACGACGCTATTCAATCTCAATCTCAATTCCATTTTCTAGTTCTACGTTTTTATTTCCTTTATGAATTCTTTTGTTTTCTCTCCCACTCTTATGGGAGTTAGTATCATTGACATTGAACATTAGACTTTTTCATCTTCTTAATGAAAGGTATGTTTCTTGTTTCAGGAAATCTTCCATAAAGTATTTGAGGGTGAAATTATTGATCACTTTGAGTCTACTAACTAAAGGTCCCACTAGGCATTTTCTTTGAAAGCCTTTCACTGATCTTTTATATGTGATATATTTTAATTAGGATACTTTTATTTTTCCTGTTTAAATTTTGTTGTTTATTGTTTCACCCATGGAGTTTGTATCTTTAGAGCATTAGGCTCTTTTCATTTCTTTAATGAAAAATTTTGTAGCAGGTTAAAAAAAACTCTTTCAAAACTTAGAAGTTTCAAATACAACTCCCGAGGGAGGAAAAAAGGAAAGAAAAATACAAAAATATGCAATATGTTCAAATCACTTATTCCATCCTCAACCAATTTAGCTATTTTGGTTTCAATAAGGTTCATAAACCAATGGCTCCCTTCTACCCACCTCAATTTCTTATGTATTCTATAGTATTCCACATCGAAAACAAACAATTTCTTATGTATTATACAATGGTTCATCATTTTCCCTTCCCAAAATGAGAAAGAAGTCTACAATTATTACTAATAACTAATCATATGCAAGTGGAGAAAAGTCAAGCAACCAAGAAAGAAAATGAAAAAATAAAAATAAGAGAGGCATGCATTAAGCTTACATGTGTGAAGTGGATAGGAAAATAGCAACCCAGGAATTCAAAAAGATCGCTAGAACTATTTGCAAGTGTTCCAGTTGGATCTGGGAATAGCTTTGCCACAAGCTCAACGATGTGAAAAGTAAGCATTAAGCAGTGTGGATCTTTTTCACCATCAATGGCTTCACAGATTCCATATACAAGATCATCACCCTGGATAATAGTGAGAAATTCATTGATACTAACTCCAACCGGAAGGTCAAGTTACGCACAAAATCTATGCATAGCAGTGTAGCATGAGAAATGTCATTTAGACGTTATGATGTGTTGTAGCCCAAAAGAAAAGAAGTGGGTGACCAAATGGGTCAATCACTTGTGGTTTTCAGGAGTCCTAACAGAAAAAAGACAATGATCAAAAGGCTGGAAGAAAACAAGCAAAAGATAGTACCAGTGAAACAACTGCATTAGGGTAATGTTCCAACAAACACGCCAAAAGTTCAAAACTGAGCTGTCATAATAAATTAATCAAAGTCAAACAAAAATGTTACTAAAATTTGAAAGCATTTGCCATTGGGTATCTGCATAACTTTCCTATAGTTGTTAACTCACCTTCCGATCATGTTGTCCCAAAGACTGAACTTGAAGATTTTGAAAATATGACTGGGCAACAGACTTTGCATCATTCTGAGAAACTGTACCAACGTTTGTTTTCCTCCTCATCAGTGCCAAGCAGCCAACAAGGGCGCCTCGTAAAGCTTTCCAATCTGCCTGATAATAAGTATCAAGTAATCTATCACATTGAATAGAGAAACTTTCATGATGGCGGGTATGTAAATAAGAATCTACGATACCACTATTTTGGAATGTTTTTAGTCATAGCAGAAGTGTTTTCAAATGATTAAAATTACTTCCTCCCTCAGGCATGTGTTTAGGTACGATTTAGAAGCATTTTTCTTACCAACCCCGCACCAATTGCCCTAAAAAAGAATCACTTATCTAACAAGTAAACAACATATAAATGCTTGTAAAGAAATCTTTGTTCGCCTTAACAACCTCAATTGTAACCTTTCATGGCACACACCTTTTTCCTTCTTTTTTAATTACCCTTTGCACACACTTCGCCTCATTAAATTCTCTCTCTACACGTTTTCTCACTAATTCTATCTATACATCTTTGGTTTCTTTGGTAAGATCAAACATTTATTGAACAAATGAAATAAAACAATGGCATACAAAAAAAATGAAAGAAGTGAGAGTCCTGAAACTAACAAAAATAGACTCCAACGCAAAAGAACAAGACCAAGGTTATAATTACAAAGAAGCCTAGTAACCATCGCTCATAAGGAAGTACTAAATCAAACAATCAAACAATTTAATTACTCTTTGCATAGGCGATTGTTATCAAGAGAAAGAAAATAAAACTGCCCACTCACCAGTCTCTCAGTGAAGAATGTCATTAGACTGTGTATTGTTGCATCATCTAGAGGCTTCGATGCAAGACATGCAAGTAGTTCCCCAAGAAGAAGTATACCTGAAAAGAATAGAAAGCTTTTTGTTTCTTTTCAACAATACAGAGAATAAATTTGTAATGCAAAGCAACAAGTCAAATTTCCAACTATCTACCGTGCATATGAACCACAAAATATGGCATGTACACAACACATATCTTGAAGGGCTAAGGCGAACAGCAATGCATAGTGACATGGTCAAAAAACATCCTTCGAACAAACCAAAGGTAGGGACATGTTACTTAATCAATGATAGGAACCACTCTATGCCAAATTGATAGAAACCAAAATATGTGTTGATATGAAAAAAAAAATAACAAAGTAACTCTCAAGTGTTAAAGATTCTTGGACCCTTTCTATCTTGAGATCACTCAAGTCCAGTCAATCACTCAATCTATGTCTTCGATGTGCTTTCTGCTTTCCCCACCATCTCTTATTTATAATCGGATATCATTATCCTACTCTTAATAAAATTGGTTTATTATACTAATTACTAATATACCCCTTAAACATTCCTATCAATCAACAACTAGTGTCAAGCACCAATGACAATATCCAGAACTTCTTCGCTCATTGCTGTCAAGGGAAATTTGAAGATGACTTTTTAAGCCATCAACATCAAGAAAACAATACCTCTGAAAATAACTTAAGTTTTAAGCCAGATGTTGAAAGTCACTTTGTAATTGTTAGAGTCAATGCATGGCCTAGGGACGGGCGTGGTTACTCTAGAATAGTGGAGCAAAGCTCCAATTTTCCAGTTTTCAAAATAAAAATTGTCAAGAGTCAATGTGTAATTAGTCTGATTTTACCCAATTTAGTTTAGGTTTATTTTTAGCATAATTAGTTGAAAAATATTAGCTAGAAATTCCCGTAAGTTGTTGATCCTAGAATTAGATTGTATATATGGTTGTAAGTTGTGGAAGAATAGATCAACAAGGCAAGTAAGAACTGCTTAATGGTATCAAACCAAGAGGTCATACGTTCAAACTCTTGTCAAGTTGTTCAATGGAGAATGTTGATTGATATAATTAAATTTACCACAACCAGTCTTTGATATAAATCTTAGGAATAAAGCTAGGACTATCAAGATAATAATTATACTGGTTATTTTACCGAAGTTGTGGAAAAAATGCATTTGATTTGTTGTTACTAAGTACATTTATCAAAGTTGGGGAAAGAAAGAAATAAGAGGATTTCTAATGGACCAAAAAATTGAGGGTGGGTAAGGCCAATAGGTTATGTGTCAAAGTATAAATTTTGTAATTGCTCTTTTGCATTTAGGTTTAGCTAACTAAAATGTTTTACGGCCTAGAGGAGAGTCAAGGCAATAAAATATAGAATAACGAATACCTAGATAGGACCCTTTCTTGATTATACTATCTCACATTGAACAAGACGGGTCTCATTGTTGACTATTCCTTCTCATATTGAAGGAGAAAGTACTCATTGTTCATTATTGGCATGTACACACTCAAGCATGAAACCTCTTCTTGAGACCAAACCTAAAAGAAGTGGAAATTGAAAAATGGGCTTCTCTCTCTAATCAATTATCCACGATTAATTGGAGCCGATTGTGAGGATATTTGGCAATAGGTTCATTGACCAGAAAATTGACCTCCACTTCTATCCAAAATGATGGTGAGTTCTACACAAATTTATGGAAAGGTACACAACCAAGAAAAGTTAAATTATGAGATCAACATGACATATGTTATTCGAGAGTTTGGACCGAAAAATAGTTGTACATATCATTAGATGAGGCGATGCCTATTTATAAAGTACAAGGTAACCCTAATGGGCCTACCGGGCCTGCTGGGTCTAAACTTATGGAAGCATAAATACAAATACATATATCCATAATTCTAACAACATTTACAAAAGGAATTCACCATGGATTTCTCTATCTCCAAATTGTTGTCACTTAAGCTATCAAGCTCAAGAAACACGTTCTAAACTTTTCAACATTTGCTCATTTCCTAGTATTTTTTAAAATTTTATATATGAAGATTTCGACTGGAGCATGGATAGACCGAAAGAAATACACACTCTCCTCAACTACACACACCAGTCACCCTTTTAAATGAGAGAATGAGATCTTGGGGCGAAACTTCACATACACGTTTTTTAGAAACTATGGTTGGAACGCAACAATGGAATTTACTTGGACAAACAACAAACCATCAACTCATTTCTTGATTCTATCGTATGTACATCGGTATATTAGAATCAGATTAGCTCCCCTTTTTTAATACAGTCTCATCAATGAATTTTTTTTTGTTTACTATCAAAAAGGTAAAGCCAGCACCAGCTTTGGCATGAAAATGGGTGGCAAACTCTCAACTATCATAGAGCTTAGACTTTGCACTTCTTTCGTCCTCCAATACAACCTCGAGTACACAATGCTACATAAATTGGTCAATGACTATAGATTTTGTAAACTTCTTAAGGATGAGGAAATAAATAACTAAATGTGCTCTCTCTAATGGAAGCTGTTAGAGTCTAAATGTGTGATTGTGTATAATGTACTGTGTAATACTGTGTAATAGATCTAGGCCCACTAGGCCCATTGTAACTCTTATATAAAGAGGTTGTCTCTCAATAATAGAATACACTGTTTTGAATCATATTGATAACATGGTATCAGAGCCATCAGGACAGAAATAGGGTTTGGGAAAAAAGGAGGAGAAAATTCCCGCCCGCCCTCACAGCTCCGCGCGTCGCCCGCTGCCGCGAGTCACCGCCGGTACCATCCGAAAGCCCGTCGCCGATCTATCCGATCGTTAAAGTCGCGACTCCGTCCGAAAGCACGACGAGCCGCACCCCGCGCAGCGGCTTCCGCCAACCGCCCGGCTTCCGTCGCGCGCGGGCGCGCGTGGCGGCTCCACCAAGTCGTGTCTTCTCGGGTTTTGTGCGCGCGGCGTGTTCTACACATGTGTGAGGTTCGTTTCGCATTTTACGCACCGGGGGTGCTCGGGTGTGCCATTTTCCGTTCTCACAGTGTTGTTTTTCCAATTTCCAGATTCTATTTCGCTTTGATTTGTGAAATAATTGAGTTATCTGCTCATCAGTCCGCTGACACTAATCGGGAAATATGAGTGATACCAAGCATACAAGTGTGATTTCTCATATGATGGAGATCACAAAACGCAAACCCAATGGGACAAATTATCTCGATCGGCATCGAACGATTCAAAACCACCTGCGAGTAATGAGCTAGAAGAACACATGGATAGTGATCCGCCTAAAGACGAAGTTGAAAAAGGAAGTGGGATCGCGTTGATGCTCGCTTGTATAATCGATTACTAACTCAATGAATGATGAGATTGTCGATCCGATTAGTCATTGCACTACGGTGAAAGAACTCATGACGTATGTGGAATTCTGTACTCGGAGAAGGAGCGGTGTAACAAGGACGTATGATGTTTGCTCGTCCTATTTCCACGCCACCGGCGAATGGTGAACCATTGTTGACCTATTACACGAGGCACAAGCGTAATAGTGCCGAGTTAAATTCTCTCATGCCGTTCGGTCAAAGGCGTATATCGCGATTCAGCCAGACCCGAGGGGAAAAGATGAGGGTTATCGCTTTCTTGCGTGGGCTTGGTTCGGAGTATGAGAATGTGAGGTCTCAAATCCTCGTCAGAATCGAACTACCATCTTTGGATGATGTGTTTCACCGCTTTGCAACGCAATGTTTCATTTAATTGAACAATCGAATAGCGCCTTGCTTGGGAGGAGTGTGGTTCGTGGTGGGAGGAACGTTAGTTTTTCTCGCATCGAAGTGCGGGAATGACCGACGTCGGATATATTCTAGTGACAACCGACGTCCGGATACTCGAATGACTCGCCATTCTTGCCGTAAACCCGGTCATTTAAAGAGAGATTGCGAAAGTTGCAATATGACAATCGGAGGCTTGAAGGCCCACCTTGTGTCCAAAGTGAGAAAGTACACGTTGACGAGTGTGTTTGCGCTCCAGAGTTCCCACAGCTCCATCACGGCCAAAGCATCCTCGGCACTTCCGCTCTTTGCAACCCCGGTGAAACAAATAACAACCATTGTCTTCTTTCGTTGTCCACAAAGTGGGTCATTGACTCGGCGATCGCTTTCATATGATGTAACGAACAGTTGTTCTCTACATCATTGTCATCTGCTCCTTTTCCTACTGGTTACCTTAGAAATGATGGATCCTTGTCTCTCGTAAAGGGAGCTGGGTCTATTACTCTTACCCTACCTTGTTGCTATCTTCCGTGTTGTGTCCGCCTCGTTTTCATATAACTTTGATTTCGGTTAGTCAATTGGCTCGTGACTTACATTGCTTTGTTTCCTTCTTTCCTGACTATTGCTTGTTTCAGGATCATTTGACGAAGAAGATTATTGGTAGGGGGCATGCAAATGGGGTCTCTATATCTGGATCAGCAGACCACCCAGCCGGCATGTCGCGGGTTCTGCGTCTCTTTTTGAAGTCCATTGTCGGATGGGTCATCCTGTTTGTCTATTTTGAAGAAGTTATTTCCCGAATTCGATCTGATGTCTTCCTCGATTGCGAGTCATGTCGGTTTGCAAAGTTTCACCGATTGAGTTCTAGTCCTAGGGTTAATAAACGAGCAAATTGCTCCTTTTGAATTGGTCCACTCGATGTTTGGGGTCCGAGTCCAGATTATGTCTAAAACGGGATTTCGCTATTTTGTCACGCTTTGTTGATGACTTTTCCCGATTTACTTGGGTCTATTTAATGAAAAATCGTCTTTGAATTGTTTTCTCACTTTTGTACTGTAATCTTGCCGAGATTCGTAATCAATTTAAAGCTTCCATCCAAATTTTACGCACTGATAATGGGGGCAAATATTTTTCGGGCACCCTTCGTTCCTATCTTAGTGAGAAGGGTATTATTCATCAATCGTCGTGTGCGGACACACCATCCCGAGCGGTGTGGCGAGCGTAGAAAACGAGCATTTCTTTGGAAAACATTTTCGTGCCACGTCATTTCGATGAATGTTCCAAAACATTTTTGGGTTGACGCTGTGTCTACAGCCTGTTTTCTCATTAATCGAATGTCGTCGTCGATTTTGGGTAATCAAATTCCATTCCAGGTTTTGTATCCCTCCACGAAGATGTTCCACCTTCCCCCGAAGGTTTTCGAGTGTACGGCCTTTGTTCGCGATGTTCGTCCTCAAAGGACCAAGTTGGATCCTAAGTCTTTGAAATGTATCTTCCTCGGGTATTCTCGCGTCCAGAAGGGTTATCGTTGTTTTTGCCCGAGTACGGGTCGTTATTTCGTCTCTTCTGATGTTACCTTTTTTTAGGATACTCCGTTTGATCCTGTGTCTAGTCCCCCAGCTGTGGAGGATGATTTGTTGGTTTATGAGGTCGTGTCCTCGTCCGATGGTTTATGAGGTCGTGTCCTCGTTGTTTTTGCCCGAGTACATGTCCTCGACCGCGACCCTCGGCAGCCTGTCCCATGCTGGCAGATTCTTCGTCATCTGACTTGCAAGCTAGTAATGATCTAGACTTGCCCATTGCTCTTCGCAAAGGTAAACGGTCTTGCACGTATCCTATCCCCACATATGTGTCATACCATCAATTATCCCCTACTTCGTTTTCCTTTCTGACTTCCCTTGATTCTGTCTCTGTCCCTAAAAGTACTCGTGAAGCCTTGTCCCATTCGAGTTGGCACCAGCGATGGTAGAGAGGGTGGTCGCTGGATGCGAATGGTACTTGGGAACCGGTAGCTCGTCCGTAAGGAAAGCAGACGATTGGTTGTAAGTGGGTGTTTCTTTGTCAAAATGAATTACGACGGGTCCGTGGCTCATCTCAAAGCACGCTTGGTTGCTAAGGGGTATGCTCAGACATATGGGATTGATTACAGTGAGACCTTCTCTCCTGTTGCCAAGATGACGTCCGTTCGCCTGTTTATTTCTCTCGCAGCAATGAATGATTGGCCATTATTTCAGTTGGATATTAAGAATGCATTTTTGCATGGTGATCTTCTTGAGGAGGTCTATATGGAGCAACCACCGGTTTGTTGCTCGGGAGAATGCCAAAGTGTGTCGTCTTCAGAAATCTACGTATGGCTTGAAACAAAGCCCGCGAGCGTGGTTTGGTAGGTTCACCAAGTTCTTGCTTGATTTGGAATGCGAAAATGCTCTTCGAGATCATTCTCTTCTTCCGCCGGTCGACCATGGGATTGTGTTACTTGTGGTATATGTCGGCGATATTGTGATTACATGGAGGAGTGATAGTTCGGAGATGGCCTCACTAAAGGTTTTCCTTCATAGCCATTTCAAAGACTAAAGATCTTGGAAATTTGAAATATTTCTTGGGTATTGAGTTCATGAGAAGTAAGAAAGGGATCTTTTGTCCCAAAAAAGTATGTTATCGACCTACTGACTTAAGTAGGAAAGTTAGGTGTGAAACCGTGTAGTACCCCGATGGTGCCAAACCAACAGTTTGTCAAGGACGGTGAAGCTTTTTCTGATCCAGAAAGGTACAGGAAGTTAGTTGGGAAGTCAACTACTTGATATCACGCGAGGCGGATATTTTGTATTCTCGTGAGTATCGTGAGTCGATTTATGTCATCTCCTACAGTTGAACATTGGAGAGTGTGGAACAGATCCTCGAGTTATCTTAAGTTTGCTCTCGAGAGGGGCGTCTTGTACCGAAACCATGGACATTCCGATATTGAATGTTTTTCAGATGCTGACTGGGCAGGTTCTAAAGAAGACAGGAGATCAACCTCGGGATACTATGTGTTTATGGGAGGTAATTTGGTTTCATGAAAGAGTAAGAAGCAAAATGTGGTGTCGCGTTCTAGTCTTTGAGTCGAATACGAGCTATGTCCCAAGGAACGTGTGAGATAGTATGGCCGGTTCAATCTATTTGAATGAAGTTGGAATCAAAACCGCAACACACCGCTAAACTATGGTGTGACAATCAAGCAGCAATTCATATTGCCTCTAATCCGGTATTCCACGAGAGAACTAAACATATTGAAATAGACTGCCACTTTATCCGAGAGAAGATACAACAAAGGTTGGTTTCGACGAGTTATGTGAAGACTGGAGAACAGTTGGGTGATATCTTCACCAAAGCATTGAATGGAGCTCGGATAGACTATCTTTGTAACAAGCTGGGCATGATAGATATATTTGCTCCAGCTTGAGGGAGAGTGTTAGAGTCTAAATGTGTGATTGTGTATAATGTACTGTGTAATACTATGTAATAGATCTAGGCCCGTTAGGCCCGCTAGGCCCATTGTAACTCTTATATAAAGAGGTTGCCTCTCAATAATAGAATACACTGTTTTGAATCATATTGATAACAGAAGCAACCAACCATGTTTCATCAAATTTGGATAATGATTTGATTTGGCCTTTAGATCCCACCAACCACCAACATTCAATAAGGTTCATGTTCAAGGAACTCTCATATCACATAATCTCAAAAAACACATGTTGTAGAACAAAATTTGGATGGATAAAAGTCCTAAGATGATTATTTTATTACATTGGGACTTAACCATGATAGAAGCAACACTAATGATCACATAGTGAAATGAATTCCCCCACTTGCTCTCGCCAAGCTGTGTTATGTGCATGAAGGACTCCCACCAACTCCACTCTCTCTCCTCTCTCCTATCTCCTATCTCCTATCTCCTATCTCTTCTCTCCTCCCTCCTGCTATCCACTCTCCACTCTCCTCTTCCCTTTACATCCCATCAACATTAGATCTCACCTCACCCCATCCCCCTAGATTACTGCTTTGACATCTCTTTTTCTTTTAGACATACAACAAGATTGTCCTCTCTCATGTCTCTTTTAAGGTTGACAGGAGAATAAAATATTTACTAACTCCCGAACATCTTTCCTCTCACTAAATCCTTGTCGAAGAGAAGCTTAGACAAACATTTTTTGTCTTCGCTTGACACTGTGATCTGCCTTTCAACTAAAAGCTAGAAGAGACGATTGTATTAATGGAAAAGTTAATCAATAAAAAAGGCATTTTGCAAAGATTGCAAAATTGGATCCCAACGATGGATTAAATAAGATTATTTTACCATTGGTGTGGAAAACAAGGGCAGAATGGGCTAATACATTGTACAATAGGACTCATCACAAAGTCTTCTCCCATAAAAAGCAAAAACAAGGTTTATCCACCAATACTAGAGTTCTTTCTTATAATTAAGCCACTGCATCATACAGAGAGGCCTGGAAAAAGGTTGCAAATCCACCAAGCTTGAGTTTAGTCTAGAATGGTATTAAAAGAACCCTCCCTCTCCCCTCCTTGATTGATTTTGCCAATCTTTCTTTTGTCGTCATCATCCACAAGGAACATCTCCATGATTCATAGTTTGACATTAAACTAGCCCTCAAGAAAGAGTATTCTCTTCTTCTTTGGTGAAACCTTTCCAACCAAACAAGGCTTTTCTTGTTTGTAGAGACACTGAACAAACTTGCGCAATGTAAAATATCACACACTCATATAAGATAGGGAAATTCATATTTTGTTTCAACATATTTTTCTTCCTAACCCGAAGATACTTCCCTCTCCATCTATTTTTGGACACTGAGAGCCTATTATCACAGGCAGCACAAACTCTGTAGTAGGTGATTGCTCCTCTTTTTGCAATAGCTCCATTTTTCATTCATCAAGGTCAAACAGGGCATTAACTCTTCATCCATGAGATTATATACCTAATCTTGGGGATTTTTTGAACTAGCATCTAAAAGCTTACCGCTAAATCAATATCTCATTCTTTTGAGAATTTAAGAACCAAATACTAGATTGGTTGAGCCTCGGTTTCTTGAATACAAAGAAATCAATGGAATTTAATTTTTGGTGGATATAGAAGTGGAAAAAGTGGATATTGACCATGCTTTACTTTTACCTCTTATTTTTCCTTGGATAACTAAAAAATGGCTTATGTATCATTGCATACCAGTGCTTACGAGCAAGAAGTCTACGAGCGCATCTAGGAAAAATACTAACAGACTAGTGAGCTCCTAAACCTCCAAGACATTTGACCAATACAAAACCAAAATCAAACTCTTCAAGAAGATTATGATCAACAAAGTGAGATCTCTTTTTCTTTCAAAGGGGATTTTTTCAAGCTACTTATCATATTTCTATGGGATTTGAAAAGGTGCATCCCAAAACATGCTTTAAGACCCTTTACCCCTTTAGTGAGTTAGTTAATCATAGTTACTTAGTGGTTAGTAGAGTTAGTTGGGCTAAACGCCTATATAAGCACTAGCTTCAATAATACCTGCATCAATAGTCCTCAAAGGGTGGCGCAGTAGTTGAAGACTTGGACTTTGAGGGTATGCTCCCCTCAAGGTCCTAGGTTCGAGACTCATTTGTGACATTACTCCTTCGATGTCTCCGGTGCCTGGCCTAAGGACGGGCGTGGACACCCTTGTTTCAAAAAAAAAATACCTACATCAATCTCTATGGATCGAACAGCTCTAATACAAAACGATAAAGTCTTGCTCTATCATAAGATTATATACCTAATCTTGGGGATTTTTTGAACTAGCATCTAAAAGCTTACCGCTAAATCAATATCTCATTCTTTTGAGAATTTAAGAACCAAATACTAGATTGGTTGAGCCTCGGTTTCTTGAATACAAAGAAATCAATGGAATTTAATTTTTGGTGGATATAGAAGTGGAAAAAGTGGATATTGACCATGCTTTACTTTTACCTCTTATTTTTCCTTGGATAACTAAAAAATGGCTTATGTATCATTGCATACCAGTGCTTACGAGCAAGAAGTCTACGAGCGCATCTAGGAAAAATACTAACAGACTAGTGAGCTCCTAAACCTCCAAGACATTTGACCAATACAAAACCAAAATCAAACTCTTCAAGAAGATTATGATCAACAAAGTGAGATCTCTTTTTCTTTCAAAGGGGATTTTTTCAAGCTACTTATCATATTTCTATGGGATTTGAAAAGGTGCATCCCAAAACATGCTTTAAGACCCTTTACCCCTTTAGTGAGTTAGTTAATCATAGTTACTTAGTGGTTAGTAGAGTTAGTTGGGCTAAACGCCTATATAAGCACTAGCTTCAATAATACCTGCATCAATAGTCCTCAAAGGGTGGCGCAGTAGTTGAAGACTTGGACTTTGAGGGTATGCTCCCCTCAAGGTCCTAGGTTCGAGACTCATTTGTGACATTACTCCTTCGATGTCTCCGGTGCCTGGCCTAAGGACGGGCGTGGACACCCTTGTTTCAAAAAAAAAATACCTACATCAATCTCTATGGATCGAACAGCTCTAATACAAAACGATAAAGTCTTGCTCTATCATAAGCCCCCCCCCCCCCCCTCAATCACTAGAGTTAATTCAATATCAATTTGTAAGTTCTATTCATAATGGGTAGCAATATACTTATATAGTTATAGATCGTATCATGTTCCCATACAAATCCCTTTGGATTTGATTCCTATGGATCTCTATTTTAGATAGTTGTTGTGTTTATTGGGCACTATCTCCTACCACTTCAAAGATATAAAGGACATATTTGTTTTTTTTTATCTTAGTTTATGTTCTTTTTTATCCCTCTTTCTTATGCTGAGGCTTTTGTTTGCCTTTTTCTCCCCTCCTCATTGTTTAGAATGGTCTTAGTTTTTCCATCGAGTTTCCCTTACTTGATCGAACAACCTAAACTTCCCTTATTTTAACTACATCAAAAGATCTTTCAAATTGGCCAAGATTCTCCCGTTTATGGCTGCTTCTATTTGGCTAATTAGGAAATTTTTATGTAACTTAGTTTCCAGGCATTTCCCATTCTTTTGTATACTTTATCTTAACAATGAAATATCTTACTGCCATTAAATAATAATAATAATACCTAAACCTAGAATTTCTGTTATCTTGCAGAATTCTATTAGGAAGAACATCAAATCCTGATCATCTCCAAAAAAAAACAATTGTATTATTTGTATGAAATTCTAGATATTGAACTTATCTATTTCAGTTAACAAGGTGAAATAAGTTTTGAATGAGCACATTTCTTAGATACTTGTTCAAAAGTTAAAGCAAGAAAACTGTGAAGACAGTACAGATAAGATCAATTTGTATGGCAAGAATAATAAAACAAAACTAGAAGTTTGTGTAGCCAGTACCTCTGCCTCGAATAATGTTATCAGTAATTGTCAAATACATTCCCATCTCTCTAACCTAAATCATGTAAATAAGAATTAAGGCATGCATTAAAACTGCCAAGATTAGAAGGGAAACATGAACAAAGAGGAAGGGAAGAACAAGCAATGCAGAAAATACCAATGTTTCTATTGTTAGTGCATTGTTCTTCGTAAGGGAGATGATTGCTTCCAAGCTTGTGGCCTGTAGTGTCACATATATTCTCATTAGTCCATTGTTCATCATGGTTTTCCAATTATCAGTACATTGTTACACAGATGAAACATCACTATCAATAAATTCAGGTGGGGGAATAGTTACAAAAGAATCCACATAAAGAACACCAAAAAGAAGCCATAAAATCAACGGAAACTTAAACTACCCCCAAATTCCAAGGCACATATTGGAAGAAAGGTTTCTCAAAATGCCCAAATCCCAATTTCAATTTTCCTCACTCCAACACAGCAATCACTAATTACCAGTTCCTCTTGGTAAGAAATTATGTATGTCCTGGAAAGAGGTTGGGAGGAGAATAGAGTTGGTCAAAAAATCCTTTGATTCGAACCAGTGTCAACTTAAGTCTTAAAAAGCGTTGAAAATTATTCATCGTCATCATTAGTTTCTCAACCTTCATATCAATATGTAAACATCGTCAAACTATGTTGTTGTATAGATTGTAATAGTTAATGAACAAGCTTAAAATTAAACATAGTAAAAAGAACAAAAAGCTTGTTCTTCAACAATCTTCAAATCCCCCGAATAATTTAGATCGCCCCCTAATTGAAGATTCTGATTTGGAAGATGACGCAAGTGTTAGAAGGTTTGATTCATCATCCAATCATCTTGAGGAAGGCAGTTCACATCCTTGTGATGAAATCATATCACGATAAAACTTATTTGAATCGTCCAATTTCTCTTTTGTGCCTCAACCTCCTGATCAGCAGTTTGATCCACCAGTTAAAGCTCCAAACAAATTTTCTCACATTTGTGGTATTCAATTTAAAGCTATCCCCCCAAGCAGGAATGCTAAAATCTCAGAGGAGTAATAGTCCCATCAGTTTTGGCCTTACTTTTGGTGGTTCTTCATTGGGTAACTGTTCTGGACAAAGCTCATATTTGTAGGAGATCACATTGGTTTGGTAGACAATTTTTCCCTAAATATACGTCTTCAAGTTGCTGTCAAAAATCCTCCTGCTATATCTTGCTGTTGTTATTGGTCTCTTAGTTGTTGCTTCTAAAGTTTTTTCAAGTTGTTTTGGCTTGTATTTTGCCGAAGGTTGCAGTTTTGGATTGGCTTGAATTGTTCTTTTTTATATCGTGATTGTCCAAGCCAGCTTGTGCACACCACGACTATTGTCGGGAGACATATTGCCTAACACAATTTGGATATCAAGGAAACCCGTAGAAAATTAATTCCTAGGTAGGTGGTCACCATGGACGCAACCCTTCACCTCTTAATTCACCAAGACCCTCTTGACCACTAGATCACTCCATGATGGTTGGATTGACTTGAATTAGCGCTTGTTCTTTTTAGATTTCTATAGGTCCATATTTCTTGAAGTCTTCTCTTTTTGTTCCAGCACTTGAACATTGTACTTTCCTCTTTTCTAGGTAGTCCTTAAAATGAACCTAGATCAATGATCATCATCACCTAAAACCTAATTTTTACAGTAAAATATCATAGTTGAAACTAACTATTCAGCCAACACTTCTTAGTCTCACTCTGTACACTGCATTTTTCATCTTTGACAAAAAGTAACTCCCCAAACCCCACCCTGCTGCACAGTTTTCTCAAACACGCACACACACACACACGATTGTTCAGCTGGCTATGTCCCAAGGGGTGGCGCAGTGGTTGAAAACTTGGGCTTTGAGGGTATGCTCCCCTCAAAGTCCTGAGTTCGAGACTCTTGTTTCAAAAACGGGTATGTCTTCGGTGCTGGACTAAGAACGGGAGTGATTACCCTTGTTTCAAAAAAAACTGTTCAGCTCCTGTATTTCAAAACTTTCTACTGCGTTTCCAACCAATTATATGCAGCAAACTAAGTGATGATCAGAATTGCAAACTAGATTAATTTACAGTGGTTGCGTTGATGATTGCGTAGTTTTCAAGAACAAAACGGTAATGGATTACGAACCTGTTGAGATGCAGTACGAGATGCGTCGACGAACGATTCGATGTACTGTGTAAGCGAACTGAGCTCTCCCATTTTGGGGTTTATGGAATGGGTTTTAGCCGCGTGAAGAACTTAGCGGAAGAAGGTTTTTCTGCCTTCGAAGAACTGAGAATAGATTCCTCTTGTAGAATCAATTTATATACACGCGACCCTTTTGGGTTTTCTTTTTCTTTTTTTCTTTAAGAACTCTTAAAGGGTTGTTTGGAAGAGATGAAGATAAAAATGGAAGGAGTGAATGTTTGGTGAACAAACAAGAGTAGTGATATGGGTGTTTGGCTACAGTAATTCTTTTTTTCTTTAAGAACTCTTAAAGGGTTGTTGGGAAGAGATGAAGATAAAAATGGAAGGAGTGAATGTTTGGTGAACAAACAAGAGTAGTGATATGGGTGTTTGGCTACAGTAAGACAGTGTTTGGATGAAAATTTGGAGGGAAGAAATTTTGTTACAGATGAAATATCATTTTGAAATTTATTTCGTTTATTGTTTAAAAATAAGATTACTAAATTTCGAAAGCATATTTTCATTTAAAATTTCCTGAAATGAAAACAATGGATGGATACAAATTAAAATTACCCTAAAAATATAAATAAAAATTAAAGAGCTATATCATATGAAA
Organism: Sicyos edulis; assembly: GCA_036507275.1. Classification (NCBI taxonomy): domain Eukaryota; kingdom Viridiplantae; phylum Streptophyta; class Magnoliopsida; order Cucurbitales; family Cucurbitaceae; genus Sicyos; species Sicyos edulis. The sequence continues at coordinate 10,886,614 of CM071852.1, read as the reverse complement.
ATTGCATTCATATATATTGCTCATATTATTTAATCTTTGTGACATACCTAACTTGACTCTATAATAGAAGATGTTTGGAGTTGATCATAGAAGTATATTGAAACATGAATTCGAATGAAGACGAGTCACCATATGAAGATTACTACTATAGATACCAAACTTCACATGTTAAGTATCTACGTTAAATTTATATATTTATGGAGGTAAGAACTTCCTACAAGACAGATAATGTGTTAGAGAGATTAGTGTTACACATTATACTCTGACACTCAAGTTGGTTAGTTGTTAAAAAATGAAGCTAGAGGGTGAGATCATAGAATTATGAATCACTTGCTTATGTATAAGCCCAAATGTTTGTGAGCTCATTTGTGTAGTGATCGTAACCGTCGCTCTTAAATCGTCGGAGACCGTAAACTCTACACAAGGATACTCTTGCTCTCAAATAAATGAGATTCAAACACCAATTTCCATGATCGAATTTTATCATTGGGTAAATTTTCTATCCTTAAAATCTAGAATTTAGTTTCTATGTTTGGAGAAAGTTAAAAGTCAGATTATATGATTCGATAAAAATTAAATAAATAGTTTTCATCATTCATAATTGTTGACAATTAAGTTCATGTAGGTGAAAATATATTATTTTTTATTCAATTATTCACTTGACTCACACCGTCATTATTAACACCAAAATAAATAATTTCATATTTAATTTATCAACAATTACGAATGACAAAAACTATTTTTTAGGTTTTATAAAACATAAGGACTAAATTCCAGTTCTTAAAATTATAACTTTCTCCGAACCAGGTGACTAAATTATAATTTTTTAAAACTAAATTTTAACCTTCATCAAACCATATGGATTAAATTGATAGTTTACCATTTATTCTAAAAAAAGAAGAAGAAGAAGACTCTAGCATGTGGAGTCTCTTAAAATGACATGGCATTTTAACTTAAATTCAATTTATCTATCTTGACCTTTAATAATATAAATGAGCATGCTATGATTATATTATATATATGATTATATTTATATATATCCTAAATCCTAATCCTATCATAATCCTAAAATCTTAAAATGTGGCTGAAGATGAAAATCTTTTTTGGACAAAATATCTCCTCCCATTTTTTAAAATTCCTCATATACCCCTACATATTCTCCAAGTTGACGAGTAAAATTCCTTATTTAAAGAGTTTAATAACAATTTTAAAAGTACTAAAAAATAACAGTTTTACACAACCACCATTTAAATACTATAATAATGCCCATTATCACTTCACATTCCCTTCCATTTATAAATACAATAATATATATTTAAAAAAAAAACTCAACCACACAATTTTTAATTAAATTGAATGTCAAAAAGTTTTGTAACTCACTCATTTCCTACCACTATAAAGGAGTTTTCATCCTCATTTCCAATCCAACACGAAATTTATATTTTTCTTCTTCTTTCAATTTTGTAATTTTGAATTGCACTCATGTTTTTTCTTTTTTCTTCACCTTTATATTTATTTTCTCTACTTTTTATCCCAATTTAGTAATAATTATTAATTTCTTTTTAAAGTAATTTATAATTTATTCATTCATGTACAAATTTTCTAACCAATTTTTAAAGAAGCGTTTATAGCAATTTCAAAATTGCGATCAAAAAGTACATTTTCTATACACCTTCTATTATAATTTTATCCTACTATTACTTCTTTTTTTAATAATTAATTTTTTAATTTTGAACGTCTAAGCATACTTACATTATAAATTAAATTTTTATTTAAATTATATTTCTCATATTTATATTTAAGTATAATATAATAAGTTATTTTGAATATATTTATATATCTTAAAAAACTTAATTAATCTTAATCTTAAAAACATAAGGTGTAGTTTAAGAGAAAAATCATTGCTATAAGGGGATAATTTCTTTAAATAATTTTACCATCGATCAATCTTAAATTACAAATCATGCCACCAATTTGAAAGAAATTTTAATGCACCAATTTAATTATTATAAGACTTTTGGGAGATGGATATAAGGTGAATCGGGGGAGAAAAGCAAGAACCAGACCCATAATCTCATCGGTTCAAATAAACCAGCCGGTTCAAGTGAACCAATGAAATATAGACCAAACCAAACCAGATTAAATGAACTGGTTCGATTATTGGCCCGGTCAAAGTATCTTGAATTTAACCCACCAGCTGGCAATGCATGTAAACAAGTTGTCACCTCCTCGAGCCCAACGATTGCCAGATGTCCCATCTCTGCCTCTGACTCATTGACATGCTTTCTGCTACAAAGGACGCGCTTTCTACACTTCTGAGTCCGACCGTCGCTTCCATCTCCGACAAACTCCATCTTCTCCGACCACAACATTTGGAAGTCTCGTCTTGCTTTTCGCTTCTTCTCCTTCATAAAGCCTCATAACCAAATCAAGAACACTAAGCCACTAATAAATTTTGGGTGAGATTTCAATTTTTGAGGCTCTGAAGTGTAGCCCCTAGACGTCTTCCCACGATCAAATGGTGTCCTTTGGCATTCCAACCCCTTGCCTCTCCTTTTCTTCCTTCTTCCTACCACTCTTTTCTTCTTCTCGCCCTCCCCAGGTTTACCTCTTATTCTATTTTTCCGCATCTTACCATTGAAGGCTCCTTTGAAGAAACAAATCTTCTTCAACCCAAGCGCAGAACGAGCCTCTAGCCAATTAACAATCCCCTCTACATGGGCTCTCTTCTTCTCCCCCACACAGCCCCACTTGGGCTCATTTACTCCTGCTCACCACCGAGCCCAAAACTTGCCCTTTCCCAGCTCTCCAACGAGAACAAAGAATGGCCCAAAAACGCACAAAGATGTGCCCACAAACTCTCGCTGGCCGATCTCCGAGGAGACCTTCCCTGAGCCCATTGAAAGAACGTCTCATCTCTATTTGTGAATATTAATGAGTATTTATAATATATTATTAAAACGTCTTAATAGAGCAAAGTATTTTAGAGTTTAGGTATATATAAATTATTTTGATTGGACAAAAATGGTAATTTTCCCTTGTCACAAATATGCAAGCCGAAAAAGCTTTCATATAACATAAGCCCAAGATATTTTAGGCTCAATTGATTTCACCAATTGCCAAGGCCCAAAACCCACAAAACCAAGCGTGGACGTCAAATTTCTCGAACCTAGACGAAAAGTCTCGTCCAGGTGAAACCCAGCACCGCGCCACGCATTCCCTCCGCCGCAACCGGCGCGTCAAGAACAAGCGCCGCCGTGAACACAAACCGAGAATCAAAACAGTTCCCTGCAACTGATCAGAAAGAATCTCCCATGGCGGTGGAGAATTTCATGGAAATCCAAATTCCGCACCAGAAACAGTACCAAGGAAGCTATTTCCCGTTAGTTCTATCGCCGTCGTCAGCTTCGTTCAGTTTATCGTCCTTCACTCGAGCCATCAAGGCTCAGAAACTAGCAATCGATTCCTTGATTCTCAGTTCCGGAGCGGTGCTCTTCAGAGGCTGTCCGGTGGAAGCGGCTTCCGATTTCAACGACGTCGTTGAGGGATTCGGATACGAGGAGTTTCCGTACGTCGGAGGTGCAGCTCCTCGATCTAGGGTTGTTGGTCGGGTTTTCACGGCCAACGAGTCACCGCCGGACCAGAAGATCCCTTTTCATCACGAATTGGCACAGGTGATCATATAAGATCTTTCTGATTCATTACTGAAATTGGTAATAAATTAGCATATAGTTTAATCATAATGGAGAGGCCAGTGTTTGAAAGTTTTAGGGAACAAAATGGTGATCGAGTTCAACCATAGTACCTAATAGAGATTAGTTATTCTTAATCTCTGATTAATTTACATCTGTTGGTTTAACTTTAATTCTGTTGATTTAGACTCAGACTGGTTATTTCTATTCAATCTCACAGTGTATTTATGTTTAAAGGCTTCTGCCCTTTGAGAAATATATGAGATTTTAGTCATTCTTTTACTTTGTACAGTACCTCCCTAGAAATTAATTTACTCAAAATTTGATTGATATTCAAATGTTGTAGGGTAAGGAATGTCTCATGAGAATGTTGAGGTTTCATAAGCTTACCCAGACAATCTAGGATATTGAAAAGAACAAGTAAATAAATAAATTAGCATAGATTAATTTGTACCTAATTGAAAAGAATAAGGTATGATCTCCGAAATGGTTTGGATATGGTCGAACTAGGATCCTATTTATAACTTTGTTGGCTAATATGATCCTTTGAAGTCTTATAGATACTCGAATTTTACAAAGGAAAATCGTGGGTTGATGCTGTATTTTGCTGGTGGTGTCTGAAATTGAACATGGTCGGTATTTTGTGTGTGTTTCAGGTGCCTGAATTTCCCGCCAAGTTGTTTTTCTATTGTGAAGTAGAGCCTGAAAGTGGTGGAGAAACACCCATTGTTCTCAGTCATGTAGTTTATGAGAGAATGAAAGAGAAATATCCAGAATTTGTTGAGAGGTTGGAGAAACAGGGCCTAATTTACACACGGGTGTTGGGAGAAGGTGATGATCCATCATCTCCAATTGGCCGTGGCTGGAAATCTACATTCTTGACTGACGACAAGCGCATTGCTGAAGAAAGGTTCGTAATCAAACTCAACCCCCCACCAAATTTGTAAAATACCAAAATGATTTATGCTGAAAAGTAGCTCAATTATACTGATGGTTTCTTTGTTCAGTAGATAATATCCTTAGACTTGATAGTTGAATGCCTTTGAACATAGATTGTCTTGGATGTATACTGAAAGAAAGAAAAGAAAAGGAACTACTTCAAAGTGAGGACTTAGGAAAACCATATACTGCTGTGTTATTTGCTCTGGAACCATGTTGAGATGTATAAATGTTAGATATTTTCGATGAAAGGTAATCGAGTTACTTGATAGGACGAGGATCAATTTCCACGACAATCAAATCAAACGTGATGATAATGGAGCCTAACAACTCTTGCTCCTACTAGAATTTACATGCTCTTGTCTTAAATCAAACATTGTTACACATAATCATTCGAACTTCTGTATTTTATCATACATCAAAATGCTTTGTTTTCATTTTGAACAAGAACTTCACTTGACAAGTCAGTTTAACAAATCTTAACTTTCAACAGGGCAGCTAAGTTGGGGATGAAGGTTGAGTGGCTGAAGGATGGAGTGAAAACAGTAATGGGTCCAATCCCAGCCATCAAGTACGACGAAGTACGGAAGCGCAAGATCTGGTTTAACAGCATGGTGGCAGCATACACCGGCTGGGAAGATGCAAGGAACGATCCTGTAAAGGCCGTAACGTTCGGGGACGGTACTCCGCTGCCAGCCGATATTATCTATGGCTGCTTGAGAATTCTGGAAGAGGAGTCTGTTGCCATTCCTTGGCAGAAGGGCGATGTTTTGCTGATAGACAATTGGGCTGTTCTTCACTCTCGTAAGCCTTTCGTCCCTCCTCGCCGTGTACTGGCTTCACTTTGCAGGTAAATCCATCACAAACCCTTGAAACTAGGAAAAAAAAGCATGTAGGACCCAAGATTATGCTGACACTGAAGCGGATGATTTATTTATTGACATAAAGTGAAATCAGTGTTGTTATTCATCTGTGTATTTATTGAAGCTGTCCATGCACTCTTTCCTACTCCATTCATCTCGCTCATGTAATGTAAAGAAAGTCTTCTGTGAAAATGTGCAGCGTTAATAATGTAATTGTCATTGGCTTTCTTCAGTTAATTGTATAGTGTTCAATCAACCCAAACGCTTAATCTAATAGATTGGTGTAAATTTATTTATATAAACTATTTCTCCTACTTGTGGATTTTGAAATTTGAGAAATGCCTTACAAGTAGACCTGCTTGGATACTATACTAAGTTAAATTATATTAAATCACCAATCAATCCAAAAGTTTAAGCTAATGGATTGAGACAAATTTCATTATATCAACCAACAAAAATCACATAAACATAGAATACGACAAAAGTTATTAGTTTAATTCATGGTGTCTATCTACATAGAAATTTATTTGTATTAGATTCTTTTGACAACCAATTATTTTTTTAGTTCATACTGGAGAGGAGATCATAACTTACATAAAGGGTATTACTACTCTTAAATAAGATGAAAGTCAATTACTAATTTTTAGGATTGACATGTGACTGTGAGGTTGAATTAAATTACAACTACGCCAACAAGATTTTTTATGACAAACAAATGTAGTAGGATTTGGAGATTGTCTAATAAAAATAGTTGAGATCTTTATAGATTGATGCACATGAAAAAGAATACAATTCCATTTTTTGGAGATTGTCTAGTAAGAATAGTTGACATCTATATAGATTGATGCAAATGAAAAAAAACATAAAATACAATTCCATTTTTTGTTCCGTTTCTTTTTCGTTCTTTTGAACTTGTCGAAACCCGGTTATATTTTCTATCACGTCTCTTGTTTTCAAATTCTTGTTAAGAGATCAAAACCAATTAGTCCCTAAATTTGCTTTTAGTTTATAAATGCAAACCTTTTTAGTACATTAATGAGTTGTTTGTTGTGAGGTGATTCAAGATTCTCATGAAATGGAAATTTGAATTATCTCATTTATCTTATAATTTATCATTCGTAGCATATTTTTGGCTCTTCATTATAATTATAGCACATTTTAAAAAATAATTTCATCCATAACACATTTTTTAAAAATAATTTCATCCATAACACATTTTGCCCAAAATTGCTATTAAAGTCTATCAGTTCAACTGATAGACTTCTATCGCTTCAATTAATAGACTTCTATCAGTTTAACCGATAGACTTTAGACTTCTATCAGTTCAACTGATAGACTTCAATCGATTTTGAGTGATTGAACAATGCAAATTGATAAACTTCAATCATTTTTGTGCCACAAATGAATAAGTTTGGAAATTGTGCTATGCAGAGAATTTTTTTTTAATATACATGCAAAATCCCTTTATAATAATACTTTGAGAATTTATCCTCCATGGCATATTTTTTGCTCTTCATTACAATTGTAGCCCATTTTTAAAAATAATTTCATTCATAGTACATTTTGTCCAAAATTCCTATTTAGACTTCTATCATTTCAACTGATTGATTTTAGATTTCTATCAGATTAATTGATAGACTTCTATTAGTTCAATTGATAGACTTCTATCAGTCAACTAACATGCTTCTATCAGTTAACTAATAGGCTTCTATCAGTTCAACTGATAGACTTCAATCACTTTTGTGCTACAAATGAATAAGTTTGAGAATTGTGTCATACATGGAATTATTTTGTTTTTTTTAATATACATGCAAAAACTCCTATCAATTATTACTTTGTTAAGCCTGCTTAGACATTATAGATATCTCCTTTGTTAAGCCTGCTTAAACATTATAGACATTATAGGTTAAAATATCATTTTTTGTTCGAGACTTACCTGTGACATTACTCATTTGATGTCTCCCAGAGCCTGGCTTAAGGATGGGTGTGGTTACCCTATTTAAAAAAAAAATCGTTTTGGTCCCTTCCATTTTAGTTCCTAGACTTTCAAACTGTCCAATTTAGTCCATAGATTTTGAGAATTGTCCAATTTTAGTTTCTAGAATTTCAAATGTTCAATTTTAGTTCTTTAACTATCAAATTAAGTTCAAAAATAGATCTTGGTAAATTAATCCACATTTTAAAAATAAGAATAAAATAATATATATTTTTCTAGCTCCTCCATTTTATTTTCCTCATCTTTATCTCTCTCCTAAACTTTCTCCCTCCTATTTCTTAATTCTTAGATAATGTAAATATGAATCCATGAAAAAACAGAGAGGGAAGGAGTTTTGCAAAAAGGATGAGGAAAATGGAACGAGAGAGCACCCCGCTTCATTTCTCCTAAAATCATCTAACATTATTTACATTCTTCTTGTTTTGATACAAGTGGTTGCTAATTTATGATTTGTAACTACTATAATCCAATTGTCATTTCCCCTCATATGAGCATTAAATAGCGATTACAAAGTATAATTGAGGACGGTTGGACGCTGACCCTCACCACCACTGCCTCAACTCACCGGAACAATAGAATTTATTGACTCCAAAACATGCTTCCTTAAGACATTTTTTGTTTAAGGCTGCTAAGAAACGCTTAAAGTAGAATACTCCTAGTGTTATAATTTAGAGACGGGTCAGTGGTGCCTCAAGTATAAGAGGACGTATTTCCAATTTTTTGGTTTTTTTTAGAGAGAGTTGGAGTTGGATTTATCGGTCTATCATACTCTTTTTCTTTTTTCCACAATTTTAAATTTTAATATATGGAAAATAAGGGTGACGATGAAATGAAGCAATATGCCCTCCCGCTCCATTTTTCTCATCTTTTTGCAAATCTCCTTGGCTCTCTGTTTTTCATGGATTCATATTTAAATTTAAGAAATAAGAGGGAGAAAGTTTATATGTAGAGAAATAAATATGAGAAAAAATATGGAGGAAAGAGAAATATATATATATATATATATAATTGAACATTTGAAAAAATAATGTATAAATTTAGTCACTCAACATTTTTAATCCGAAACAAATGAAATTTTCAGGTAGAATATTTCAATTATTCTAATTATTTCAATCAAAATGGCTCACATGAAATTGAAATATTAGGAGACTCAAACCACAATATCTTGTGGTTTGCTAATACATCAAAATATCAGTCAGAGCTACCTCCAATTTCTTCTCCATTCTTTCTTACCATTTCACCAAGGTTGGTTTGGTTAGTTGTAGCCATTTTTAGACATAAGAACACAAGGATGGACCAAAAACTTAGTCAAAATAATGTGACCAAAGTCAAACAAATCATTACAACATAACACATTTAATTCAACCCACTCCACCACTACCACGACTTTCGCCACTTTACCACTACTATTACGACTTTCTCATATGATGCTATCTTTGACTTAATGTAAATGTCCACCTTTAACATATTCTCCTACCACTTTTAAACTTTCTCAAAATAAGACATGAAATAAAAAGAGTGTTTGTACATTTTTTTCCATATAAAACAAATTACACCAAATTGGTGTGTTCATCTTTATGTTTAATGTAATTAATATAAACTTAAAAGAAGCATCTTTTTCCCCCCTTTTACATTGTTATTGATGGATGCTTTGAGTTTGCATGTACATGAAATTGATAAATGCACTTTTTGAAGACACTTTGACCCACCATTATTGCCATTTTCACTAAAGCTAAAATGCAAATCCATGCATGTTTCAGACACTAATATCTATATGTCACATAAACCACATCTTCTCATAAATGATTCCTTTCTTATGACTGAGGAATTTTGTAAATGCTTGGTTTTTATCAAAGAATGAAACTATAATGAATTTTATTACTTCTTCAAAAATAATTGTACGGATCCATCTTTTCCAAGAATGCATGATGTTTTGATATTGTGTTAGACAACTTGTGCCGTAAGGGATTGGATTAAGTCCCACAATAAAACACAAATAATTTGGTTTTTAGCTGTCATTGTTGAAATTAAAACACTCGAATATAGACGAGTTAGAAGAAGGCCACAGTTAAATGTAACGTTAGTGTTGAAAAATTACTCGATCTTTAACACATACCACTTGATATTGATGCAGCAGGAGTAAATTAGATTCTAATTAAGGGATTTTGCATGTATACCAAAAAATGGCAAAATATTTGATCTATAGCACAAAATCAAGACTAATTCATTTGTAGCAAAAAAATCAAATTGAGTTCTATCACTCATTAGTGATAGATGTCAATCACTTATTAGTGATAGATGTCTATCACTGATTGAGTTCTATCACTAGTTATTGATAGATGTCTAATGTGCTATACATTCAATTATTTTAAAAATTATGCTGCAAAACTAATACAAAAGGTAGAATTTGTTGTTGAGTGCAAATTCCCTTCTAATTATGACAATAAAAAATATAAATAAATGAAGTAAAGAGAAAAACAACGACAAGAATATTCCATTAAATTCCAAACACGGGATTACAAAAAGTGCACTCAAGCACGCACCAAAATTCCAATACACCCAAAGAGTTGAACTCACCAAAATTAATTTCTAAATGCAATTAGAAATTAATATAAAAATAATTTATAAAAGAATTTATAAATTCTTAATTCTTGCTGGTTCAATAATTAATTAAAATTTCCGATGTGGGAATTCAAAATTAGCTGCACAACAGTTAGAGTTATACATCGTGCTTCATTGTTGAGAATATCCATTGAATTGAAAGGAATATCACTAAATTTTAGCAATCTTTTAATTAAAAGAACTTTGAACATATCTCACAAATTTTTTTCCACTTTAATCGTAACACATCGATTTTTTTTTTTCCAAATTTCTTTTTAAGGTTTGATTCCTACTCTATGCCCATTATTATTATTAAAAAAAAACCATTATTTCTCAACATTTCCAAAAATACTCTTTCTCTTATTGCCTTTTGAAGCGTGCAAAAGTCTACTCCAACCACTATAGGTACTTCTTTTTTCAGTGTCATCTCTCTCGACTTTTATGTACCCATTGAACTTTACAAGGATACATATTATTCTAATTATTCAAGAGAAAAAAGACGACACCATATACAAGATTTATTGTTCTTAAAAGATTGTTGAATGAATCCTTCATTTTAAAAGAACAACTCATGCAAATAATAAGGAATATATTTGGGTAATTAAGGCCATATATATGTAACATGAACACAACTTATGCTTAGTTGCAATGATTGAAGTTTAATTTTAAACAAACAATCACTCATATTGATACAAAGGAGTAACTCTTAACAAGACATCACAGATATTTCACCCCCGTAAAAAAGGTTGAGTCCAACGATAATTGAAATGCATCTTCGACATAGAGGTCATAAATTTGAATCTGTCTGATACTAAAAAAAAAGCCTCCACCACCACCAATAGTCTCATCTATTATATCTTTCTCTCTACCAGATTCTATGTTCAAGGAAGATTTTTTTTTTTTTGTTTCTTTTCTGTTTTTGGATATGATTCTATTTAACCTCTTTTACTAAATTCTAACTTTGAACTAGAAAGAATTATATTGTCAACTTATTTCATACTTCATACATAATATAATGATAATATTATCCATTCACATATCAAAAATATTACTTGGATTCTTACTCACACATTGTTGAATTAAATTAAACTATTACGATAATAGAACTAGAGAAAGAAGAATGTGACCTTTTCTCAAACCCTATATGGAAGAGGTATTTTACTTTAGTTTTATGATCAATATGTAAATACGAACACCAAGGATTCCAATACGGATATATGTTCAAACTTCCATTGATATGCAATGTTTTAAGTGTTTTGTTGGAATTTGATAGATCAACTAGGGGGTGATATTAGTTCGGTTTTCTTCGATTTTAGGTCAAACCGAGAACTGAACCGATCCAATCAATTTGACAAAAAGAGGAACCAAACTAACGTCCAACAAAAGTCAAAATCATTGGTTTGATTTTCCTTGATTTTTAGGCCAAACCGATAATCGATCCGATTGATTTGACAAAAAGAGGAATCGAACCAATGTTTGATAAATGATAAAATCATTGGCTCGATATTCTTCAATTCGGTTCCCTTCGGTTTAATTCTTTTTTACTATTTTACTTCCAATTCATATTTTAATGTTGTTTTCCTAAAAAAATATCATAATTTATAATTAAATTAAACAAAATAATTAGTCACTTACCAATAAAAAGCTTAACTAGTATATAAAAAGAAAAATGAAAGTAAAAAAATCAATATTGGTTCGGTTCGATTTTTATTGGTTTTTACAAAATAAAACCAATCCGATTCAATAACTTTCGATTTTCTCTAAATAAAAACCAATACGTCCAATATTATATGAAAAATCCGAACCAATCCAATAAATCGGTTTAGTTCGGTTCGGTTTTGTCGATTTTCAGTTTATCACCCCTAAGATCAACTAGAAAACATGAACATTGTATTTGAGACATAAAAATATAAAGAAAGAAAATACCAACTAACAAACTAACTTATAGGTATTTGGAATTCTCCCTTTTTAAGAATAGCGATGTGAGATTTTGATCGCAATACCAATAGTAACTCCCAACTAATTGTTCATATATTCCTATAATATTCTTAATGCTCTCTTGAAGATCAATCAACCTACCAAAATCCTCACTTCACATTGTTGAACTAGAAAACTCTTAAATTATCGAACTAAAATGTGAATTACTTCTCAAAATATGCTACATAAGTATTTTATTTCAATTTTATCAAAAAAATGCAATGTTTGAAAAGATTACATATTCGTATCATCATTCCATATTGCTAGTACAAAAAATATAATTAACATCTCTTGTCAAGTGTTATAGAAGTATTTTATGTTGAACACAAACTCTTACGTGGGAAACACCGCACTTTTTATTATGACCACTTTAGAAGAGATTACAAGACAAGTGTTTAGGACACACACTACAAAATCACACTAGGACTCTTATAAGACACTTTGTAGGACTTTACAACACTTGCCTTTTCTTGGATACAAAATATGGTGGGGTGGAGACCTATTTATAACATAGGCTAAACAATACACATTTTTCTAGAGTGTTCTTTTAAGAAATATCTAGATATTTTTCCCTACATTTATCTAGAGATTTCCTAAGAATATCTAGATACTTACAACTTTCTAGAACATTCTTTCAATGTCCACAACACTCTAAAATTCTAAATACTTCTACACTTTGCTAAGAAACTTCTAGATTATGGACTTCTACTCTAAGTGGGCTAATTAATATTTTTGATAATTTAGGCTCTCATAATTATTGGGTTAAACTCCATTAGGCTAGTGATGAACTTGTAACATTTTACTTTAATTTTATCAACAAATGCAACGTTTTAATGGTTACTTTAGTATCTACATCTCATATATATTGTTAGATAGAAAAAAAAAAAAAGATAATTAGCATCATTTGTCCGTTATGGAAGAAATATTTTGCTTTAATTTTATCAACAAATGCAACGTTTTAAAGGTTACATTCTTATCTTCACTCCACATTCTTAGAATAAAAAAAAAATTAACATGTTTTTTCAAGTGTCGTTATAGAAGTATTTTGCTTTTGATTTTATCAACATCGTATCTTCACTCCATATTGTTAGAATAAATTAAAAAAAAAAAAGATAATTAGCATCATTGTTCAAGCTTTATAAAAGAAGTATTTTGCTTTTGTTTTTACTAACAAATGAATGTTTAAAAAGCTAAATTCGTATCTTTCATCCTAATATTAGAATAAAAACAAAGATATTAGAGCATATAATTTTGTCAAGCGTTATGGAAGAAGTATTTTGTTTTAATTTTGTCAACAATTAGAGCACCAGTTTGGTTATTATAGACGGAAGGTTATGATAAACGGTGGGTTATAATAAACGGTAGGTTATTATAAATGGTGTTTGAGGGGCAAGTTATTACAATAGAGATTATGATAAACGGTGTTTGAGGGGCTGATTATGTAACAAAAAGTAATATATGTAAGGTGTAGATAAACAGACATGTAAGTTTAAATAAACTAGCACGCAGATTTAGGTAACCACATTTTATAATAAACGGTGGGACAGACATCAGTTGAGTTATTATAACCAACTCGGCCGTTTACATAAACGGGGGCCCAAACACCCCCTTAATGAAACATTTTAAAGGTTACCTTCTTATTTTCATCCCACATTGTTAGAACGAAAAAAAAGAAGATCATTAGTTTGTTTTGTCTAAGTGTTATAGTTATACTCTGCTTTAATTTTATGTATCAACAAATGCCACATTTAAACATTATATTCATATCTTCACCCCATATTGCTAGAGAAACATAAAAAAAAAAAAGAAAAAAAGATAGCATGTTTTATCAAGTGTTATAGAAGCATTTTGCATTAATTTTATCAACAAATGCAATGTTTTAAGGGTTATAAAATGCATATAAACATATTCTGATGAAATATTATACCTTAACTGTATTAACAACTATGAAACAAAAATATCTAAAAACAAATAACTATGGAACATAAATAAATGTCTCACTTTATCATTTTTCTCGTCAATTTAGAAAATCAAAATGCCAATAGTGATTTGACTTGGATTGAGTTTAATTTAAACTTAAAATCTAATTTAATAATTTTAGAAGTCCTACATGAATAATATGATTTTTTTTTTACCTACAATTACATTATTGAAAGAATTCAAATTTGCAATCGGTAGATCGAAAATACACACTATTATTTTAGCTAAAATTCACTTTAACTTTCATTTAAAAAAAAAAAAAACAATCCAAATTATAAATAAGATCAATCTAATGATTCGATATTTATGTAAGAATCAAAAGGTAGATGTATGTCTCTCTTTTGAGTTCTTTCTAGCTTCTAAAAAACAATTTTTGGTTTATTTTTATTTAATATTGTAATAGAAATGCTACAAAATTGAGAGATTGGAAAAACGGAAAGGTTTTTTTACTCAAATTACGTGTGTTAAGAATCTGATATTGTTCTTAACTTTATTTTTAGTTTCACCCAATATTGTTAGAACAAAAAAAAAAAAAAAAAAACTAACACCATTTGTCAAGTGTTATAGAAAAAATATTTTGCTTTAATTTTATCATCAAATGCATCGCGATTAAAAGTTTAAATTCGTAACTTCACCTTATATTATCTGAAAAGAAAAAAAAATTAGCATCATTTATCAAGAATTATGCAAGAATTTTGCTTTAATTTTATCAACCAACCCAAACCAAATGAAAACTAAAATGACAATAGAGTAAAAAAGTACATCAATGATACAACATTTAAATGGAGTTCAAATCCTCATCCACATTGTTGAACTAATTTCAAATTGAAGAATTAGAGAAGCAAGATAAATGGAATAGAATCATTAATTCTCAAGTACACAGAGAATAAATATTTGCATTAACAATTTCATCATAAAATAAAATACAAATTAAGATACCAGAGATAGATATATAGAAATAAAGTTACTAAATTGTTCATACAAAAGTGAAAAAAATACACTCTTTTCACTGAAGTGGCACTCAACATTATACAATAAGACAACAACCAAATTATTAAAAAAAAGAAAAGAAAAAAAAGGCACAAGCTAGCTAGCTAGGGCTTTAGAATTTGTAGTAGAAGACAATATTATATGTGCTGTAAGCTTTTGTTTATAAGCTGTTTTATAGTCTTATAATGACTCATAAAAGCTTCTCCCATTTTTGGATACCTAAAAACAACACAAAACTTAAAGAAAGAGAGAGAAAGGAACAAACTTTACGAATTTTAATTAATGATTCCTCAATTTTCTCACAATTCCTAGTTAAACTGATAATTAATTTAGTATATAATAACAAACTTCACCTTACTTATTTTTGCATCATGTTCATTATAGTGAAACGCAGCCGTTTTAACCTTTAAGTGCCTGGCTTTACCCTGTGTGCCTGACAATTCCCTTTGTCTACATGTTTCACAAATCACCCAATTTTTTTTTAAAAATTAGGCTTTTCTGCTAAACAAACAGAAATTAAGCTTAAATCAGAGAAAACAAAAACACCCATTTTGAGAAAATCACTCAAAAGGGGAAAAAGAAGAGAGGAATTAGAAGAAAAGGAAGAAGCTTTGTTCTTCTTAACAGCTGAATTTGAAGAAGAATTTACATACTGAGTGATGTGGAGAAAAGTGCTTGGTTGATGTCAAGAATATATAATGAAATTAGTGGAAATTGCAATATGGGAATTTTGACTGAGACTTCACATATATGGGCTCCTCCATTTTGGTTGATTCACCAAAAAAAAAAAAAAGACTTGGAAAAAATGAAGGTGATGATGATCAAATAATGGAAAAAGGGTTTTGTTTGGTGAAGAAAAAGGGGAAGAAGAAGAAGAAGAATGTTGATGGGGGTGATGGGTTTGGCAATACCAATTTATAAAAGTGTTTGTCACTTGGGGAAACTATATGGAAACAGGCACTGTTGTGACACTCTAGAAAAATCAGAAAACTTTTCATATTATTGGGCTATATTTTTTTAAAATTATAATTATGAATTGGAATCTCATATCTCTTAATTAATTGAGCTAGATTCAAGTTGGTTACATAAAATTAATTTTCAATTTTAAATTTCTTGAATCACCAAAGGTTGATTTATAGAGTTTTAAGAAACTTAGAAGTTATAATGAATTAAATTTATGATAATCATCTACCTAAAAATTAGTTGAACATAATTATGAAGTTATATATAAAAAAAGAGTTCAACCCATTATTTTTTGGTCATCGAGTATACACAAATATCACTGAACTATTACTCTTGTTAACAACGAATCTTGATGTTGAAAGTTGTAATTGAGTAACTTAGGTGATTAACGTGTTTTTTTTTTAAAGCAAAAGGTGATTAACGTGTCTAACATGTATATTAAAGTGTTTATAGAAAAGGAAAGAATAAAAATCAAAAGCTTATTGTATATATTTGGTAAAAATTTTAAAGAGTGATTTTAATTAAAAAGAACATTTTGAAGTTTTCAATACTCAAAGGTCGTTTAACAAAATCTAAGTGTTCAAGTGCTTTTACAAAATTATTTTAACTAACTCCTCTAAAATTTATTTTTGAGAGAAAAGTATTTCATTAAAAAATTCTGACCAAAATGAATTTAGTTCAATAATAACTAATATGAATAATCAATTTCAAAGCTAATTTTTTCTGTCCTCAAATATGGTTGAGTTTAAGAAAAAGCTTAACGAGATATGTTCAATTTATGATAGTCACCTATCTATGAATTAATTTTCTACCAATTTCTTTTATATACAAACAGATATTAAAAAAAAAAAAAAAACTCAACTCTTAAAAATTAATAACAGATAAGCATCTGAAGCTCACTCTTAGCTTATCGAAGAATTGAAAAAGATTTTTTATTTAACCAACTTCGCATAAGTTTTATAGAAGAAATTAGGGTTTTCTTTTCTTTCTTAAAACAGTTCTTTGTTTCAATTTATATCAACTCATTAAATACAATGGCTTGAAAATTTACCATTATTCAAACTTTGATAAAAAAAAATTAAATTAACTCAAGTATTTATATAACTATATATATCTTTAAAAAGCACTTTAAAGCTGAAAAAACAATAATTGGTCACCCATAAACAAAAGGTTCATAGGTCCGAAACTACCACTACATTAAATTATATATAAAAAAAAAAAACTCAGTAACTTAAGTATTATTGATATAACTATGTCTTTAAGGGGACAACTCAACGTTTGAGGCTAAGAACTTCAAGTTATGCATTCTTAAAGATCACTGATTCAAAGCCGTTAGAAAACACTTAAACTAGAATACCTTTCGAAGTATTTTGGTGCCACAGCCTAAGAATGGGCCAGTGATGCCCCGGAGATAGGGGAGCGAAACTCCAATTTCCTAGTTTAAAAAAAAAAAAAATATTGATATAACTATATATCTTTCATAAAGAAATTGAAAGAAAAAAAAAAAAGAAATCAGATGTGAGCATCAAACTAGAAAAAGTAATTTGTTTTTGGAAAAGAAAACTAAAAAAAGGAATATGAAAGTTTAATATAATCGTTTGTCTGGATAGTGGGCAATGAAAGGTGATGGTGGCTAAAGATTCAACTGGGAACTCATTGGTAAATGGACTAAATTATTACCCAGAAAAATGAGGGATTTGGAGGACTTCCACTACCAATGACCTTTTTTTTTTTTAATTCAAAATTAAAAAAACAAATTCAAAGGATTGGACTTTGTGGGTCAAATTTTTCATTAATATTTGAACCCTAAATTGCTTTCGGTATTTCTCCTTCGGATATTTGGTCTTTGTTGGACTGTAATCAACTAAGTTTTCAAGTAATCATCATTGCCCCCACTACAACTACACAGACTACTCTTTATTATTTTAATCAACTCATCTATCCTAAATTGAATCAATAATCTTTCATTTTTAAATTAAATCCATAACCATAATATTAAATTAGAATTTCGACCATTATACCACCCTCCTTTTTTAGAACAATTATATATTTATTATTCTAACATTTTAAAATTAAATCTGTTTTCTCTCTCACCATTTTCATCCTACCGTACAAATCTAGTATTTATTAACTTTATTTTCAAAAACTAAAAAAAAATTCATTTAATAATTATACATCAAACATTGTTATTAGAATTTTGATCATGGAGTCCGTTTACTTTTAATTTTGTAACGAGTAATGTTTTTAGAATACAACATTTACCGTGACAATCCAAAAATCTTAATATCATCTTGAAATTTGATTTGTAACAAATAAGTAAATAAATAATCTGTTCTTAAAAAAAAGTTAAGGAAAAACAATTAAAAACAAATAAAAAAAGTAAATGTTGATGAAATCCAATAAGAGCACCATCAAAAGCAAAAGAATTTGAACACGAGATGAATATTGCGAACCAAACATATAATAATTATTAGAGGGGGTTAATTATTATATTTCAAAACTTAAACTCGAAGTTAAATACACCTAATTCCATTGGCAGCTACAATTTTCAACCACCAACTCAAATTACCCCCAAGGAATCTACATTTTTAAATAATTTAAATCGTCACATCAACTTAGATAACAAAATCTGCAAATCCTCAATCGTACAGCTTATTAGAATTAAAAATGTAGGTTACCACAAAAACAGATATTGGAAGCAAATTGCTTTGTGCCAATGCGCTGTTCAATCATATCAAGAACGTCAGACAGGATATACACATCTCTGAAAATATACCATGCATATTTATTCAAAGAAAAAGACATAAAACTCAATATCTTTCCAGCATCAAATATGTTTTATTTAGATTATTTCAAGTTGAAAGGAGAAAAGAAAAGGACTTGCAAAGTAAGATATATATATATATATATATATATATATATATATATATATATATATAGAGAGAGAGAGAGAGAGAGAGAGAGAGAGAGAGAGAGAGAGAGAGGTTGAATTCTGTACTAACACAAAATAGATGTCTGTATTAACAAAAATAGTTGGTAGATTACAATCAGGCCAAGAAGTTTGTTCATAAATCTAAAAACTCAATCCCCATTCCAATCCCTATCAAGAGATTAAAAAAAGACACAGAGACAAGACACTCCCCATCGCCATGATTAACACAAGAATTTGTGGATATGGAAATGGATGTATAACAGATAATTAGCTCCGTAAAGTCGAGACGATCATGATGACAATGATGACGACGATGATGGGGGTAGCTAGCACTCAATACAGCAGCCAAAGAAATGAAAATTAGCAAGAGTCCCCCCCCCAACAGGCCAAGGGAGCCTTTGAGGCTCCCAAAGCCTCTTGAAGGCTGGATTTTGTTTGAAGTTCATTATAAGTGCAACAAGTATTTTATCAATATCATCAGTACAAAGGACTTTTTCACTTTGTGCTTAAGTCATGTTTCGGATCCGCAGCATTGGTGGTGCATTTTTTAGGTATAAAAAATGTGATCACTTATAACAAAAAAAAATCAAAAGGGAAAAGAATGACACGCCAAGGCCAGCTATTCAAATAACACTTACCCCCAAATGGCTGGCTTTTTCTTGTCTTCTTTGGCCAAAATGGACTCACAAAGATGGGGTTGATCATCAATATAGAGCTCTTACTTACATCAAGCTATTGAGGCCATACTCAACCTGGTAAAAGGATAACACACAAAAAACCAGGAAGAGCAGTATAAAGACGAAACAAATATATAGGCTGAGCTCAGAAACAGTAATTGAATTTTTCTTTAGAAGATGACATGCCTTATCACCGGGTTCGGGATGGTTTCCGTCTTAACCCCACTTCCAGGATTTAATGCCATCTGAAGCACAGCATTTGGCTTCACATGTCAAACAAGAATAAAACGAAACATGTAAGGTAATAGAGAAAAAGGATCGCTAATCAAATCGAAGAAAAAAATATAATGAAAGGACGAAGAACCTCACCTCTGGCTCCATATGCATGATATCTCCATTTACACAACTATTCTCCAACTGAAGTTCAGAATCTGCCTCACATGAATCAACAACCGGCGTACTACTACCCGCCGCTGATGCGAACCCAACATTCTCACAGGAACTACTTTCACTTGTTAGGGTAGTAATTACACTGGAGTTAGAGGCACATCTATGATCGATTTTGGTACAAGGAATTTTGTCTGGCTCAGGTATTTCTATAGTAGACCCTTTGTCACTCTCTACACTTCTAGATCCTTTCCTTGAAGAACCACTACCAATACTAGAGTCGCCACCAAAATTCGACCTTTCATCTTCCCGAGTAACACTCTGACACATACTATTTTTCTCATCGACAGTTTTACCTTCAACATCAGCTTCCAGGTGTTCAGGTGAAGCACTGTTTGAAAATTGACTGATACTGGATGAAATTGAATCCTGCCTTCTAGGACTAATAGACTGCCGTTTTACGAGAAAATCATGCTCTCTTTCAATTTGACTGGGATCATTTTTTCTCTTAAGGTATTTCTCACCACTGTCACTCCTACAATTTTGTACATCTTCATTATTTGATCTTTCAGAACGTTGCAAAGCTGACAACCTTGAAGAACGAGATCGTCTATGACCTTCCGGGAACACAAAAGGAGGGATTTGCCTTCTACGAACATGAGAAACAAATATTTCCATTCCTGGTTTCCAGAACATGTACATATTTACATTATGCTTGAAGTCGTCAACTGTAGAACGTATATCAAACTGCTGCCCTTCTTGAATTATCTCGCCCTCTTTCCTCTGCAGACCCATGAAAAATGCACAATGGGCGCATGGCTTGGATGTGTCGATATATTCATGTGGATAAGGGTGGCACTGTAACTTCCCATTAGTGTTCCTCTCAATCTGCAGACAATGAAAACCATGGGCGTTATTCCTATTAACTAAAAATTTAATACAATACGAGGAAAAAAAAAGCCTTCCACGTTGAGAAACAGTACAATCATCACCATGATTCATTTGTCAAAGGAAAAAAATTACCTTCAATGTCAACTGCCTAAGCCGAGATTCTACCCATCCTTTCCAAGAGCGTAGGTCATCAGCATCAGCCGCTACTATATCAACTTGCAAATAGTTTTTGTAGCTTTCAAAAAACAAATGGGGCTCGAAAAGAGAACTCCACTGCGCTTTATTCAGCTCAATTTCCTGATGAAGTGATATTTCCATGAATGATTAAAGTAACAGGAGATGCCTTCTGTACTCTTACTTTCCTCCTACAAATTAATAATCACATAAAACAAAAATGCATGGATACACACATAATACCTCACAAACTTTGTTACCAAACTGGAACTGTTCCATCATAACTCGGAGCGTACTTGTGGAAACATTGTAGCTAGAATTCATGCATGGATATGCAGGTGTTATGATAGGCAAAAGATGAGTTCGATCACGAGGATTTTTACGAGGATCCCATACAGAACACCCAAGATCCTCCTCCTCGATTGCACACAACATCACAGGGTTTGGCCAACGCCACTGGGTATAAACTCTGAAAAATCGAGACAACAGCATACTGGGTATTGCATTTGGATAAAGCTGACAAACTCGTGCTACAAGAAGTGCCCAGTTAACACCACCAAGAAACCCAGTAACCTGTTCATGCATGTGAGTAGAGGATTACAGCAGGAAACAAATGTATCAACTAATCATCCATTCACACAGTATTAAGAGGAAAACTCACGTTTGAATAAACACCACGCCTTTTTGCCCAAAACTTCAAGCATCTAAGTGTTGTTCGAAAGTTCTACAAAGACAGGATAAAGCAAATGGAGATTGCAGTTTTCAGACAAGAATGTTTGTGTGCAACAATTTCAAAAATAGAAGGCTGTAAAATAGAAAGCCACCCACCTCAATATTTGGAACAAGTTTAAGAATTTGATCAGCAACCCGACAACCATTAAGACTTCTAACAGTTTGCTCATCAACATTATATAGCACTGACAAGTTAGAGATATCTAAATCCTGAAAGTAAACATTACCAAAAACAACGATCTTTACAGCCATACCATAAGGCTGTTCACTTGAACATTATGCTAAAGAAAACAATCAATTATGTTCAGAAGCAATACAATTCGGCAATGATCTGCAACAAAAAAAATGAATAAGAATCAACTGTCACTTACTTCAGGCACAACCAGACAAGAAATACTAGCATAGAGTAGATCGATAGATATTCCATCAAACTTGAATTTCATCACTGGGACATGAGCATCAGGAACTGGCTGCAACTCAGTCACTTCTTCCATTTCTTCCAAAATATTGTGTAGTATATAAAAGAAATCTTCCTGAAAAAAAAACAGATATAAGATTTTATCCTAAATAATAAATCATCTCACGTCAGAGAACAAAAATACTCAAATTTAACACTCACCTCCCTGTTGACATAGGATGGCCCAACACATAACGTGTCTATGTCAGCTCCAGGTCCATGCACCTACAAGAAAAACTCATAACAGCTGTTTGACACGTATGACATAAATGCAAAAAATGCACCAAAAGGTAGGGTGTGTAACTGTAACATGAAAACAAAAAGGAAAGAAAAGGAAAAAATTTCAGATTTTCAATATGATAAGGCATTACAAAGCATTGGCCTATGGACAAATATCACAAAAACTTTGGAGATGCTATAAAATAATTTCTTAGAGAGGTCATTTCTGTGACCAACATTTTGTTCTTGCAAAAAAACAACTTGCCTGTGAACTATTTCTGTTGAGAGAGCTACTTTATAAAATTCTGAAATGGTGATAATTTACAAAAAGAGATGTTAGGAAAGAATAAGATTGTTTTGGTTGACATCACTTTGATCCGTGTTGAAAACGTTGGCTTCCTCTTGACGTGCTGTATTTTTGTTTGCCTTGAAATGAATTGGATGACTTATCCTTCTCTTGTATCTTATTGAGTTACTATCGAATTGTTTCTATCCCCAAAAAATGCAGTCATAGCATAGCAACAATCTATATAAATTAACTTAGACGCCACAGGGAATAGATGCACCATAGAACTGAAGGCAAAAATCACACATCCACAAGTGTACGGAAAAAAGCATTGAACTGTTTATAAATCATGGAGAAGAAATAACACAGCAATAACTATGCTTACCCCGAGACGATAGGAACCAAAAGTAAAGATCACAGCATTTGCATCCTCCACCATTTGATCTGTATAGCCTTTAATGCGAGTAAGTTGTTTTACCCAGTCTTTCACAATCTATGGAAGTATAAAAAGAGACATGAAATTAAAAAACGCATGAGTTAGAAATATAGAATACACGGTTAAAGAAGCAAAATAATAAAATATCGATCCCAGCAGCATTTTGCAGATTTCAATTAGAAAACTTCACAATCCAAATTTAAACTTTCATTGATGAATAAAAGAACTACATAGAACATACTATACGATTTTTTTTATATCCATCCATGAGTGTCCAAACCAGCTTACACACACCTAGATTTTGACTTTTCTCACAGGACATACCATCTAACTCTACAACATTTGTTTGTCGAGAAAATCGAGAAGAAATTAATTTCTAGGTAAATGACCATCATAGATTAAACCCATGACTTCTTAGATCCCCAAGACCATTCATGACCACTAGGCTACTCAGGGTGGTTATCTTATTATAGGAAATTAATCGTTTGATCTAAAATATAAACATTAACTAATCTATGATTTATAGTACATCATCATCTGTATGCAACAGAGCACCAAAAAATATCCAGCATTATCGAGATAAGCATCTAACTTCTATCTCTGATCATGGTTATACAATAAATTTTAAGTTTCATCCCTAATTGCAACCCTGGTAACTCTATTCCCAAAGGGTGGGGGCAGTTGATTGAAGACTTGGCCTTGAAAGGTGTGCTCCCTCGAGATCTCAAGTTCAAAACTCAACTATGACATTAATTTGTAGACACCTACTCTTTCGATGTTTCAATGTCTGGCCTAGGGGCGGGCGTGCCACCCTTCTTTCAAAACAAAACTAACAATCGATATAAAGGAAAAGAAACTATAGAGTTCATTCCACGGAATAAAGTTCTTCACCTGTCCTATCCGGCCAAGAACCTCCTCCCTCTTGGCAGATTCCTCTTTGCTTTCGTACAAATCAGAATCAACCAGAAACTACCACAAGAAAAACCAAGAAAACAAAAATCAACCAACCTAACTTCAAATCACGCACATGAAATAGCCACAATTCATCAATTAAAACCTTATTGAGCTCCCTGCTTCTTTGCACATCAGCTTCACAAGGCCCCGCCAACGATATCGGCGCTGTCACACCATAGCACTTCGGCACCGCTTGATTAGCAGTTAACGGTGAATTAATCAGCCCCTCTGCGCTCCCCATCGCGTATCAAAAAGAAAAAAACAGAAATTTCCAGTGAAAACCCTAAAATCGGAGAACGAGAATCTATGATTCTTGATGCCCTAACCGGAAACTGAAGATGAAAACATCCCCCCTCAACCAGAATTCGAAATCCCAACCCGCAAAAGATCAGACCCAGATGAAATTGACAGCAGCGGAGATCAAACAAGAAGAAATCAACACAAAAAGCGGCCGGATTCAAGCCTGTCGAAGTTGAAAATTCCCCAAAAACGCAGATCGCGAATTGAAGATGTGGGGATTTGATCAAACGTAAGGGGAAGAAGAAAAAAAACCCAATTGGAATTGAGAAATTCCTTGAGAAATTGCAGGTGGAGAAAGATGAGGGAGAATTGTCGGTTAGGGATTCAAGATCGGTGCGGCCGTGTGGGTGAGAGCAGCGGCGGAAACTTCTTTCTATTTTCGATGTCTTCTTCTTTTCCTTTTCCCTTCTTTTTAAGGGCTTTTGCAGGTATATTACAAAATAGATAAAATATTACATAAACAGTATAATAGTGAAAATATTTGCACATATAACAAAAATTGTAAATTGATAGATTCTATGATAAATGGTGATAGAATCAAATACTAATAAATAAAGTAAATTGATAGGCTTCCATCAGATTCTATCAAGAGTCTATCAATAAGAGTCGATAGAATCAATTATTGATAAAATTGATAGACTTCCATCAATAGAGAATGATAGATTCTATCAAAATCTTCTATAAAAAAGGTAAATAATTTTTTTTTTAAATGGCAAAATTTGCTATAAAAGAATTATTTTTAAAAATGTGATATAATTGTAAACTGTGGTAAAAAAATTGATATACAGCTCAAATTTCCTTCTTTTAATCTGTGTTTGAACAAATAAACTAAGATCATTTTCTTAATCATTTTTTTTTTGTCTGAATTTTTTTAATCTTTTTTAGCATTGGTCTATAAAATAAAAATAAAAACAAAAACAATTGAATTTGAAATTATTACATATTTTTCAATCTCTTTGTCTATGCCTCCAATTATTTCTCCAAAATGTGACATTTTTATATAGATTAATCATACAAAATATCCTTATTCTTTTTAATTTTCAATTATGAACTTGAAATATATTCTCTATTCATTTAAAAAAAACAACTTTGCATTTTAAAGCTTTTAATAAATACAAAATAAAATATTAAAAAGTTTGGGTGCAATTACATGAAATTCATATATATATATATATATATATATATATATATATATATATATATATATATATATATATAAAATAATATTATATTTGACGAATTATTAGGTCCAAAGATTAATTGGAATAAGATTTGAGACACTTGCTTAAAACATATTGATCTTTTGATATACTTGATATGCGTGTGACTTACATGTATTATGTGCACCAACAGCTCGACACCTTGTAGTTCACTACGTTTTGTTTGTTTACTAGCTCGTACATGTACACACACTTTCATTTGCATCTCAGACACTCTCACAAGTATTCACTATCCTTTTCTCTTTTTTTGGTTAAAATAGCACTCAACACTCCCCCTTTACATATGAAAGTATTTATAGGAGGTATATGTTAGGTGTTATTAGTGTCTTATGTATTATGGTTAAGCCAAAATTCTATTTACAGTTTGTTGTCGAACTATTTTAGTTTTGAGATATATCAAGAATTGCATCACTGTTATTAAGTGTTTCAACTACATAAAAATCCTATTCGTGTAATGATTTTTTATTGAATGTCAAGTTAATTGTTGAGCTGTATAAAATCGATATGTATCGACATGTTTACTTTATGTATGACTTTAATAAGTTTGTAGACTTGAACATGTAGACCTTCTAAATTAGCATTGTAATACAATAGTTTAACCATATATTATATACACTTTAATTTTTATCATGTAATATTCGTTCTTGGAATATAAATGCAAATATAGAGTGCCTCGGCTACATCAATATATACCTAATGACTAAGAAGTCATAGATTGTAGATTTGAGCATGTAGACCTTCTAAATTAGCATTATAATACAATAGTTAAACCGTATATATATACACACTTTAATTTTTATCATGTAATATTAGTTCTTGGAGTACAAATGCAATAAGAGAGTGACTCTGCTACATCAATATATACCTAATAACTAAGAGGTCATAGATTCAAAATTTCTAATTCTTTATTGTCATTTGACCGTGAGTTCTCTTGTTTCTACTCATTTGTGTAACTGTTATTGAATGTCAAGGTAATTGTTGATTACTGAGTTGAACATAATATATATTTGGACACTTATTTACTTTGTACTTAGTTCAATAAATTTGTAGGATTGAGCATATAGACCTTTCAAATGAGTATTGTATCGTATAGATATATATACTTTAATTTTTAAGTTCTTGAAATATAAATTAAATGCAATAAGAGAGTAACTAAATCTAGACTACATCAGTGTCTAGGGTTAATTGTAATAATGGATCTTTTCAAAAAACTTACTATTAAAATGGGTTCTTTTTTAAACATGTTGTTAAAATGAGTATAATTTTTTATCTTTATGCGGTAGTGACTTTAGTAAAGACACCACCACCTTGAAATTTTCAAAAAATATAACGGTGTTAAAAGAAAGCTTGTGATAATGACTATAGAAGAGTCGTCTTCTTCTTAATTTTTGGAGATGACTATAGAAGAGTCATCTTCTTCTTAATTTTTAGTGATGACTATACTAAAGTCATCTTCTTCCTTGTAAAAAAAATGAAACATAATATTAGTAACAAAATTATTTCTTTCTTCCTTAAACTAAGGATCCGTCTGAGAGTGTCTCCACCAAAAGATTATACCACTGCTGATTGATTTATTAAATAATATTTAAAAAAGTCACTTGGAAAATTTAAAAATAATTTAAAAAGATGTATTTTAAAATAATAGAATTAAAAGAAAACATTTAAAACAATTTTTTATTTCAACTTTTAAAAAAAAATTTACTTATATTTTAAAAGCCTAATCTTCCAATATAATATTCTAAATATTATTTTTTTTCAAATACTATTTTAAGTAATCATAACAAAATATTTTTAGGATATGATTATTTAAATATAAATAAATATATATTTTTAGTTGTAATGCATTTTTACTAATAACATAATGTTTAGTAAAATAAAAGTTTATTACTAAAAAAAGAATTTTAAAAATTTTAAAATAGTATTTGAAAAAAATAATATTTAAAATATTATATTTCAAAATTAGGCTTTTAATATATATGTAAAAGAATGTTTTTAAAAGTTGAAAAAAAAAATTATTTTAATTTTTTTTTGTAATTCTATTGTTTAACTTTTGGTTTTTAAAATTTGAAAATATTATTTAATAAGTCAATTAATTTTTTGGTGGAGTCACTCTCATAGCTTTCAACTAAAGGAAGAAAGAAATATTTTTTTGGTTAAAATATCATTTTGATCTCTCAACTATCCTCTCTATTCCATTTTAGTGCCTAGACTTTTAAAAGTACAATTTTAGTTCCTCAACTTTATCAAAAGTTTACAAATAGTCCTTGAGTTAAAAAAAGTTAACTATGATTAAAAATTGGATGAGTTGGCAATAAAATAATAATAATATTATTATTATTTCATTGCCAACTCATCCAATTTTTAACTATGGTTTACTTTTCTTTTAATCCAAGGACTATTTTTAAGTTTTTGATAGAGTTGAAGGACCAAAATTGGATTTTTGAAAGTTTAGGAGCTAAAATGGAATAGAGATGATAGTTGAGGACCAAAATGATATTTTAACCTAATTTATTTTACTAATGTCATGTTTTTTTTTTACAAAAAAAATATGACTTTACTAAAGTCATCACCAAAAATCAAGAAGGAGAT
Organism: Sicyos edulis; assembly: GCA_036507275.1. Lineage (NCBI taxonomy): Eukaryota > Viridiplantae > Streptophyta > Magnoliopsida > Cucurbitales > Cucurbitaceae > Sicyos > Sicyos edulis. The sequence continues at coordinate 10,858,359 of CM071852.1, read as the reverse complement.
GATTCTTCTATAGTCATCGCCACAAACTTCTTTTAGCATCGTTACTTTTTTAAAAAATTTAAAGGTGGTGGTGTCTATATTAAAGTCATCACCGCATAATGACAAAAAATCAGATCAATTTTGACAACATGTTTCATAAATGACTCATTTTAATAGTAAGTTTGTAAAAAGAACTCATTCACACCATTAACCCTCCGTGTATATCCAACAACTTAATGGTCATAGATTCATTTCGTCTAATTTTTTGTTGGCCTTTGTTTAAGAAAAATAAAAATAAAATAAACCTTTGGTTTGAGTTCTCTTTATCTCTAATTATATTCAGAAAAAAAGAAAAGAAACTTTGAGAGGGTTTTTAATTGGTAGTTCAAGTGTGATAAATACAGCGTGATTTTCACGTGCTTGCCCAACAAACAAATAGTGAAGAGAATTATTATATCTTAAAATATTTTCTTTCCAAAAAAACAATATATCTTATCTTACTACCTATAAATGTGGCTTAAATTTTTTGCCTATTTTACCCCTATGATGAATTGATAATTTCGATTATACCTCCTATCAATTACTATTTTTTTTCTTTTTTAATTACAACTTTGAAGCAATTCCTCCCCACGTATGACCCACGAATCAATTCCTCACAATTCATCTATCGATTAATCTTTTTTATTTATAGTCTTGAAATCACCAATATGTAATTTAATTTTCTTTTTTCATAAATTTATTACTATTTATTTTCTTTTTAATTACAACTTTGAAGCAATTCCTCACCGCCCATGACCCACGAATCAATTCCTCACCATTCATCTATCAATTAATCTTTTTTATTTATTGTTTTGTAACCACCAAAATGCAATTTAATTTTCTTTTTTCATAACATTTTTTCTTAAGTTTATTAAATTTTACTCTCCACTCATCCACATTTTTACTATGCATTTATATTTATTTTATTATCATTTAATTATATTTATAGTGTTGTATTATATAGGCTTAGAATCTTAAAAGTTTTGCAACATCCATATACTACACAACTATAAAAGGACATGTCTTCTCCGAGAATTAGTTGAGATTTTTTTTTTAAAAAAAATTAATACTTCATCTCCATTTTTTTTTATATGAAACTCTTTTTGGATCTCTAAATTATTTATATTTCATTACTTAATCTAACATTCATCTTAATATTTGTTGCAATGTCGATTTTTTTTTTTAAGTAAGATAAGAAGACGATCAAGATTGAGATGATATATCATCATCGGATCTCTTACAACTTCAGGTCGAAAAAAATGAAGGTATGAGATTCTTGCTTTTAAGATTTGAATCCTTCAAGTTTCTTACCTTTTAACATAACTATGAATTAATCTAACATTCATGTTAACATTTGTTGAAAATGCCGATTTTTTTTTTTTTGAAGACATATGATAATAAGATGATTAAGATCACAATGATAAATCGTCATCGGATCTCTTACAACTTGAGGTCGAAAACATGAAGATATAAGATTCTTGCTGTTGAAACTTGAATCCTCGAAATTTCTTACATTTTTAACATAAAGATAAATTTATCTTCAATCTTACAACTATTCAATAGGTAGTAATGACGTTTATATTTCTTCAATTATTTTTAGCGTTTTTTTTATTATTCTTTGCTTCTCAATTCCATAAAACACATATAAGGATGAAGGAGAAGAAAAAGTTGACTATCATGAGTTGTGATTGGTTAAATAAAAAATGTATGACATTATAATAAAGAAAGTGAAGGATGTCTATATGTCTTAGTTTATTGTTTTTCTTCAAATTTCAATAAGATGGAATCAAATATCTTTATTTGATGGTTAGGTCAATAATTACACATTTTTAATTAAAAGTAAAAAGTACTAAATTATTATTTAATTTTTTTTGCACAATAATATATTTATAATTAAAAGTAAAAATTACTTGGTTTTAATTTTATATTTTTGCAACGATCTTTAGAAAAAAAAAAGCAAAAATTAGAAGATTAAAAAAATAATAAAAATAATAATAGCATTATTGAGAAAAAAGAAAATAAAAAGGTAAACTTCTAATACTAATGTTATTTGGAACTTTTTTAGAAAATTCCAAATATATTTATATTCACATTTCTCCATTTTCTCATTCACATGCTCGCATTCACCATATAATTATAAATCATATCCACGTCCATATTAACGAAAGTTTTCAACTTTGTTTCTAATGAAATTAATAAAGAAATGTTAATCTTAAAAAAAATAAAAAAATGTTAAAGATGAAACTGAGTTCATTAATATTATAAAACTTACTAATATTTATTAATTAATTCTAAAACTGTATATTTAAATGCTATTATTAAAATTAATTTATGTTAAAGATAAAATTGATTTTTTAAATATTAGAAAATTTATTTTATAATTATAAAAAAACTGAAAGGTTTGAAATTAGAAAGGGGAGAAAAATTATGTCTTTTAAACGTTCGTGGAATAAAATTCTAATTTTAAATTTATGTAAAGATTTCAACTTTTGAAAATGAATAAATTTGCAATGTAATTGTTTTTTTTAAAAACATTGAAAACATTCTGTACAACGTAACTAAACTAAAAGGTACTGGATTGAAGCCAATCGAGCAGTAGTTCAAGCGGCATCAGTGTACACTTAACAACCTAAAGGTCTTAGGTTCGAGTTTTCCCCCACCTCCTAATTGTTGTAATCTAAAAAAAAAAAGGTACTCGATTTTAGATTTCATAGGCTAAAGAGACTGATTTCAATTAATTTTTGAAGCTATTATATGAAATCGCATTAATTTGAAGCTATATAAACTATAAACCAAATTATGTTTAAAAAAAAACTATAAACCAAATTACATTTAAACAAAGCTATATATTCGAAACATGATCTATATATAATCTCAATTAATGGTAAAAAAAAAAAAACATAGGCACGTATAATTATTAAAAAAAAAACATATGCACATAATTTTTTTAAAGAGTGATCAAATTCATTAAGTAAAAAAAAAACATATTTCGAACAATTCCTAAAATCAACACAAGATTTAATCAAAACACTATAATTTATTTTATTTTATTAATTTAAGTTTGACATTATTATTATTTTTTAGTTTAGGATCCAACCTTTGGCTTTCATGAATGCTAATATATAAAGTATTTAAACTTATAAATTTATCATAAATAAGATAACGAGGGTTTGAATTTTTATTTATGAAAACCTCAACATTATTTCGTCGACAAAAAAATAATTATGAATAATAATAATAGTGATCTGACAAAAGTCAATTGGTCAAATAGGTGAGGTCTGCAACAGCTGAAGATTACCTTAAAAAAAAAAGATTGGCGATGGTCAATGAAACTTTATTTGACACTTCATTTTCAGCCTTTTTCAAATTTTTGGATGTCCCTTTAAAATGATTCAAATATACCATTTTTTAAATTTAAAAAAAAACAAAAAACAAAATGACCATTGAATCAAAATTGCAATGTCAGTTGAATTATCCTATCCTATAGTGTGTATTTGGAAAAAAAGAAATATCAAAACCTAGCTCCTCAAATTAGCTTTGGTTTGAACATTAGAGACCTTAGATTTTCTTATGAACTATCACACCATGTTATCCTAAGTATATAGATTGTAATTTATAGAAATTTCAAATAAAAAAGCTAAATATAACATAGCCCTAAACCTGACACAGATATTTCAAATCCTAACAATTTTCTAACATATCCATAAACTTGGAAATATGAGAGAGAGAAAAAAAGTACTGAGAAATTGGCAATACCGATTCAGCACTTAGGTGATCGAAATAAGAAGAGTTTTGTTGACCTTCTTCCATAATCTTTAATAAATGTTATATTATATAATATAAAAAATCAACCTCATCGATATTGATCATAGTTTATGAGTCTTTTCTTAATTTTTTTTTAATATAAATTGGAGGAAGAGAAATTACAAATATCGATTTCAAGAATGAAATCTGTGATGTAGAGTGGAAATAAATTAATACCAAACTAGATAACTAATTGCGACATAATCCATTATTGGGTGGTGGTTTTGGTCTTGCCATACTTTGTTACATTTTTATGGACAGATAATTTATTTACACTTAAAAATAATGTTCCAGCATGTATCCCATCTCCCTCTTTTGGGGAAATGTTGTGAGGGTGTGTTTGGAGCAAGGGAAAAAAATAATGATTAGGGGGAATGGTAATAAAGAGGAGAATATAAAGAAGAATGATTATGTGCTGGTTATTTATGTTTGGGGTGGAAGTAATGATTATTTGTGTTTGAGATAAAAATAATGATTATGAGAAAAATAAAATAATGAATATGATGGGAGTGAAAAATAATAATGTGATATATGAAAAATTGTTGGAAAGAGAATAAAAAATAGTAAGGAGGAGAATGAAAAAAAGTAAATTTTAAAAAACGTGATAATGGAAGAAGGTTCGCAGATGATTCAAACACGAGAAATCATATTTATTTTCATTCTCTCTCTTATTCTTGGTGGCTCAAACACCCCTAATGATTTTTGAATGTTTGTTTAATGAAATTTAACTTGTAAAATAAAAAAGAAACCATAAAATATTTGTGTCATTCACACATTTAACTTAGCTTTGGAAGAAAATATTAAAGCCTATTTACTTACTCAATTTTTTTTTAAAGCATTAAATTTACTACTTCAAATGGTGACTAAGGTAATCAATACCGTGATTGATTGACATATTCTATTTTTTGTCATAGCTATTAATTTGCTATATTTACAATGAACCAAAACTTTTAAACACATCTTCCCAAACAGATCATTCCATATAGATTTCTAAAAAAACGTTCTCATATCAAAAGAAGAAATGATCGCACTTTTTTAGATCATCTATATTAAAAATATATAGTTATCAATATTCCATTTATGAGACTCTAGCTATGTATTACAACAAAACACAACTTTGATAAATTTGAAATAACGAGAGAAATATTAAAATCAAGATCACCACATTTTTATTATGATAATAAAAATAGTAGCTCAACAATATTAATGTACATGTAATGGCTAAAATTTTACAAGTTCAAATCTTCCACCTACGATTATTATAATTAAAAAAAAAGTCATATCTTATTATGAATCTTTGACAAATTAAAATAGTATTTTATACTACAATATTGAATTTTCTTATAATTATTATTTCACTTCATAACTACTCTTTATTTTTTCATGATTATTTATTGCAAGATATCGATAATAATTTTCTACATCATTCTTTGTATCTTAAACATAAATATCAATTCTTCTTATAATCATTTTCTTCGTTCTAAATTCTAAATAAGGAAAATTATTCACTCCTTTTTGCATTTCAATCATAATCATTTTATTCATTTTTACTCAAACACCTCCAAATGTGTATGCTTTTGTAGCTAAATAAATCATGTATTCAACTATATTCCACTTCCAAATATAATTAAACTTTTTAAAAAACTGTTTTTTACCTACAATAAAATTTAAAATTAAAATGATTTTATATGAGCAAAAAACAACACACAAATATAAAATGTTATGTATTTTAATACACACCTCAAATATCGTTGAATAAAAAAATAGTACATATAATAAGTTTGTTGGTGCTATATTTTTCTGAAACCACTTAAATAATATTAATAATTTGAATATTAGAAATAACACAACATGAAATTAAATATTTAAAAGTAAAACAAACTATTTTAACCTATATTCATACAAGGAAATTAAAAAATTCCTTTAAATATTCCTTTATTTATTTGTTCCGTTGAACGTTGCATTCCACAATCAATGACTCTGATCTCCTCCATTCAAAATTCAAAATTACAAATCTGATAAGAATCCGGCTCTGTGTATTACACCACTGATTTTCAGCACTGTTTTTTTTTTTTCCATTCCAAAATTAGGCTACAAAACTCTGACCCGAATCAGAAAATTAAAAAGGAAAAAAAAAAAGAAAAAAAAAACAATTTGAGATAATAATAAAAACCCAAATAAATACTGAATTTAAAATCCCCAAAAAACTGGCAATAATATACCCTCTTCTTGTAAAGCTGCGTCTTCAGTTGAATCAGTACATTTTCGATTGCAATTTATTAGACTCGTTTTTAGAAAGATCCTTTTTTTCCTTTAAAACAGAGCAATTTCATTGATTGAAAACTCTGTTTCTGATATTTAGGCTCAAAAAAAGAAGGAAAAATCTGTGCTTTTTGGACAGACAATGGGAAGCTACGAATCGTAGCTCTGTTTCTTTAAAAAGAAAGCTATTGGTAATTGCCATCTCCATTTTGGCAGCCATTGTTGCTCTTTTTCAAGCTTTTTTTTTCTCAATTATTTTGGGGTTTTATGTCAGATTGAAGAGGAAAAATATTTGAACTTTTGGGTTCAAATTTGAGTGAAGAGAATCACGGGTTTGTCAGTTTGTGGCTTTTCCTTTTGAACTACACGTTGCTCCATAAGGCTAGAGAGAGAAAGATCAATGAAAATATGGGGGTTTTTTAGAGAGAGAAACTTAAGGGGTTGTGTTTTTTTAGGGTTTTAAGATTTTCCCATTGGAGGATTTCCACCATTTTATTGAATTCCAGAAAGTGGGTTGGTGTTCTTTTTGGCTTCTATGCTTCTCATAATCTAAAGTTGTAAATTTTAAATTAAAAATACGATTTTGGGTCTTGAATTTTTGGATTTATGTGTAGGAATCATAAACATGTACATTAATCCATAAAAATGAAATTTATATCTAATTAAGGATTGAAGAACCAAAAAAGAAGCTATTTAAAGAGGATGTATGAAGAGACGTTATATTTATAGAAGCAAATATACTCATTGTCCTTTGATTAAAGGATGAAATCCATAGTATTATTAATATGATAGGAGAGACAGTTTCATCTAACCAATAAAATAAAATTTATATTCGATTTAAGATTGATGAATTTAAGGAGATATCATTTTGATGAAGACATTTGTAAACCGACCAACAAGAGCATTTGCTCATCTACATTTATTTACACATAAAAAAGTCATATGTTCTAATTCTCCACTTTAATTTTTTGCACATTCTATTGCTAAATGTCTATTTTATTATTCTCTACCACTTCTTTATGTTACTTTCAATTTAAAAAAACTTGTGAGCAGCTCTTACATCAATTGGTTTTAATATGACATTTCATATTATTTAATAACAAAAAAATTTAACAAAAATAACTATACATTAAAAACCAAACTACATTTCTATTTTTTAAAAATATATTTTGAACTGCAAAATCTCTAAAAGTTTTTGTTAAAAAAACAATAAATGATATTTTAAAGAAAAATTTACAAGAAACTCAACAAAAAAAAAAAAAAATTTAATTCTATTTGAAGTACATTTTATTCTTTACTTTACCATGTTTCTTTTGGGGTGGGGAGTTCAGTCTCGGTAACCTTTTGAATATTATTATTATTATTATTATTATTGAAACCTTTTGAATATTAAATTATACGTTAAACTATTTTTCCTATTTTACAGGGTCATATTTCAACGAAATGATATTTTACATGTGATAATCAACAAATATATGAATAAAGAACAAAGCTTTTTTTAACAAAATTTTTATGATGGTAAGGATTTTTCAAAAGCTCATTCCTTTTTCTTATTATTCTTTATTTTTCCCTCCAAGATTGTGAGGTTTTATATGACGTATTTTTGTCTTATAATGCAGTTTTTTTCACGAGATGCTGTCAGAAAAATAATAATAAAAAAATCCCATCTTTATCTTCCTCTGTTTTTTTCATATAGATGCTTTGTGTTTGCCAATCCCTTACTAATTCCTCATCACTTCTCTGCCTGCAACATGTTCACTTCATAACAGATCTTTTTTCCTGTCTCTCTCCTTATATTACACCTGTTTTTATTTTTACTTTTTTTGTTTTTCAAAAACCAAAATCAAAATCCCCCATCTTGGAAATAACTAATTTGTTGGAGCATTTTATTCTTTGGAAAATGGGTTCCCCAAATTCTAAAAATAGACAACAACATTGAACTCCATTTCTCAATAAAAACCCATTCCTCCCCTTTCTCTCTCTAGGATCCTCATTTTTCTAGTGTTGATTTCTTCTCTCTTTGTTGTTTCTCTCTCTAGAAACATGGGCAAAGCTACCAGGTGGTTGAAGGGTCTGTTGGGGATCAAGAAAGACAAGGAACCATCTGGGATTTCTAATTCGAATCCGACGCCGTTCTCCGGCGACAAAAAGGATAAGAAACGGTGGAGTTTTGCTAAATCTGCTAGAGATTCCGGCCACGCGCCGCCGGCTGCGGCGGCGGACTCTGCTTGGTTCAGATCCTACATTTCTGATTCTGAGAAAGAGCAGAACAAGCACGCTATTGCTGTGGCTGCCGCCACCGCCGCCGCAGCTGACGCTGCCGTCGCCGCGGCTCAGGCGGCTGTCGCCGTCGTCCGGCTGACTAGTCAGGGAAGAGGGTCTGTGTATGTTACTGGAAGAGATAGATGGGCTGCTGTGAAGATTCAAGCTGCTTTTAGGGGCTATTTGGTAATTTTTTAAAGCTTCAATTTTTTTTTTATTCCAAAAGTTTTTGAAACCAGAGATGTAAACCCATAATCTTATGGTTTTTATATGTCAATTAGGTCTCTCTTTTTTTTTCAATTTAAAAAAAATGAGAGTTTTGAACCTTGATCTTATGGTCTTAAGATGTTTCAGAGCATTATTAGAACTCTGTTTTTATTGGTTATAATAGAAATTGAAGTACTAATCACAAATTTGGTGGTTATATGTCAATTTAGCTAGGCTCATGTTGGTTTTTTTTTTAAAAATGAACTCACTTTGTTACTTTTTACTGTTCATCAACTAATGCAGAGTTTTTTTTACAGGAATAATTGTACTTTTTTGTTTTGCAAATATATTTGGTTCAGGGTACTTTTTTTTCCCTTTCTTTTTTCTCCTTGAAAGCTGGGAAAAAGAGCTCATAATCTAAATGAAACAGTACAAAAAGCTATTTCAATCTCCTCTGTCAATGAAACAGTACATTCATTTTTGCTGACTAAATCCAAAAACTTTTTCTGACCCTTTTGCTTTGCTTATAAACTTTTGGGGATTTTCATTTTTGTTCCATTTGTAAAGTTTTCAAATTTCAAATTTCTGAATCATGATGTTTGCTTGTTTGTTTATGGGCAGGCTAGAAAGGCCCTGAGAGCTCTGAAAGGGCTTGTGAAATTGCAGGCTGTGGTTAGAGGATTTCTTGTGAGAAAAAGAGCTGCTGCTACTCTTCACAGTATGCAAGCCCTTTTTCGAGCCCAAACTGCCCTTAGGACGCAAAGGGCTCGTCGATCCTTCAATAAAGAGAACCGGTTTATCCCCGAGATTAGGCTTCGAAAATCGGTGGTAAGTAAGATTCGATATTGATGCCCCATTTGATAATGATTTTGTTTTGAGGATAATTGTAACTTTGTGTCCCATTTCTGTGGAATTTTCAGGAAGAAACAAGAAGTGAATTCCATAGTAAGAGGTTGTCTGTAGCATCATCCTATGAAACCTGCATCAACTCATTGGATGAGAGCCCCAAAATTGTTGAAATTGACACATACCGCACCCGGTCGAGGTCTCGTAGGTACATCTCTGCATTGTCGTCCGAATGCAGAAGAGATGATGTACCTCTCCAAGCAATCACGTCGCCATTGCCATGCCCAAGTCGACCTCGTGTGTCTATGCCTGATTGCCACAATGTGCTTCGAGATTTCGAATGGTGCTTGATGGGCGAAGACTGCAAGTTCCCTACGGCTCACAGCACACCCCGGCTATCAAGTTCATTCGGCTCTGCCAACGTGCCGGTCACCCCGTCGAAGAGCGTCTGCGGTGACAGCTTCTATAGGCCGTACATGAACTGCCCGAATTACATGTCGAGCACGCAATCGTTCAAGGCGAAACTGAGGTCTCAAAGTGCCCCAAAGCAAAGGCCAGAGCCAGGATCCAAGAAGAAGCTCTCATTGAATGAAATGATGGCAGCAAGAAACAGTTTAAGCAGTGTAAGAATGCAGAGACCAAGTCACCAAATGCTTCAAGAAGAAAATGAAGAAGAAGATGATGATCAAACTTCATATGGTTTTGAGTGAACTGTTCTTGTTAGTTTGATGTTAAGAATGGGATAGAAGAAGTGGAAATCTATCTCAAATCAAAGCTTTTTTTTTTCTGCTTCCAAAATTTACTGTTAAATTTGAATGAATGAATGAATACCCAACAAAGAAAGCTTGTAAAGGTGCAATTGCTTAACTTCCTCTTTTTTTTCTTTGAACCCTCAAGTTTAGTTCAAGATTTGTATAAAAAGCTAAAAAGTTGCACTTTTTGGGAGATTGTTTGCTTCAAATGAACTCCACTTTTAAGGATTAGAGAGACAGGATTTTGGCATGTCTTTGTTTACCAACCTCTCCCAAATGGCTTAAAAAATACTTAATTTTTATTATTTGTTTTTTAGATTACAATACGAGATTCGAACTCAAGGTTTAGTCATTTGACATACAGTGATGTCGTTGTTGGCTTAAAAAATACTTAATTGGTCCTAACCATTTAAACCAAACATTTTCTTAAGTTAAATTTGAATCTCTCATATTGTTGTCATTTAAGTATATCTCAACTAATTAAAATATATTTTTCATTTAAGTATATCTCAACTAATTAAAAAGTATATCTCATTTAAGTGTATCTCAACTAATTAAAAAGTATATCTTAACTAATTATAATTTATAATTTTTTATTAATATTGAAGAAAGGAATGTAAAAAAAGATAAGTGAATGAAATGTTAATCATTTTAGTTTTTAATTGAAAGTATGTATTTGCTATGTTGGACTTGACAAATCAAAAAATTTCCCCTTTCTTTTGAGTGTTATCTTCCAAACTTCATGTGAGTTCAAAAATTCAAATATGATTCCAGTAAGTGAAATACCAAAAACACCCTTGAGTATGCAAAGAAACTATAACCGATTCAAAAGGATGTGAAAGATTCTTAAAACAAACGGCTATAACAATATTAAATAAGTAATTTCCCCGAATTTCTGGTATGTCTCTTATGATTCAAACATTAAAGACTCCATTTTAAAATATATAAATAAATAAATAGAAAAAAAAATGGTTAGATCAATAAAATGATTAAAATAAGATTTGAAGTTTATGGCTGTGCTTACGTCACATCTTTGTGTTATCGAAATAACAGATGCATAAAACACTTTTTTTTTCGAAAAGCACTAACATGGTCAATTACCCAAATCAATTATCTAATAATTCTCTAATAAAAGATTAGGCCTCGGACTTTGAGTTTTTTTATTTTTTGAAAAAAAATGAATTTTTTAACCTTTTACATATTAATGGAAAGAAAGTTATGGTCTACTTGCAAACCTTAGCAGGCACGTGCCAAGCACTAAGGATTAGATTTTTAATTTAAATTATTTAATTTTTTGTGTGTGTGTGTTGTGAGTTGTCAAGATTTGTGAATTTGAATTTTAAAAAATCCACACTTTGGTCTGAATTAGGTGATTACTTCAAGAAAAAGTGGGGACAAAAAATCTGATTAATTATCAAAGATAATTATTGTAATTAGAATCCTTTAATACACTGTATTAGGCTTATAATTGGCCGTACAAATGGGTCATTTATTAATATTTGGCCCATTCATCAGCATGACTGAGTATTAGCCCACAAAATCATGCCTGGTCCTATCCTAATTTATGTTAATGTCTATTTATAGTGATTTAAAAAATCTAATGGCATTAAAAGTTTAGTAGAATTAGGACCATATAGATTTGTAGACCATATTTGTATGGAACTTCTAGGTGGGTCATCTACTTGCTTTATTTGGATGGAATTTATGCATAGACTGAATATGATAGTGAAGTTTTAACAAAAAGTAGAAGATTAATTGTTACCAATTTTCCATGTAGGACTAAATTGTTAAAGAATAGTAAGAAGACATTATAAATGCCAACTGATTCTCACCCTGTATATAATAGAGGTGGTATTGGTTTGATTTTCATCGATTTTAAACTAAATCAAGAATTAAATCAGTTCAATTTCTTTGATAAGAAAAGAAATCAAACAAATATTTGATTAGTTTAGTCTTCTCTTGATTCGACTCATCTAACCTATTTTAAATTTTGTGTCTAATAAGCCATCAAATTTTGTGCTCGTTCAATAAATATTTGATTTTTCATTTTTAGTTTTTGGAATTCAAGATTGTATTTATTCATATTTTTAAATATTCTTTTGTCTTCTATTAAAGAAGTATGTCAACGCCAACTAAATTTCATAAACCAAAACAAGTATTTGGAAGCTATTTTTTTATCTTTCAAATTTTTGTTTGGTTTTTTAAAATACAAGAAAAATATAGACATCAAAATAATAAAAACTATATGTTGGAGTAATAAACATTTTGATAAGCTCCCGTTCGATAACCATTTCGTTTTTGTTTTTTGTTTTTACTTTTTTAAAAATAGGTTTGTTTGATAACCAATTTTGGTTTTTGTTTTTAAAATTTTAAAAATATTTTAAAAATATTAAAGAAATTCTAAAAACTAAAAAAAGTAGCTTTTTAAAAACAAGTTTTTGTCTTTGTTTTAAAAAAAATGAAAAGAACAAGAATAAATAGTAAAAAAACTAAAACAATCCAAACAAAATGTGATAATTGAAACATAAAACAGTTATCAAACATTTTTTTTTATTTTTCATTTTTAAAAACATAAAACTAAAATGAGTTATCAAATATACAATGGTTACCAAATGGGGCCTAACCCTTTTGTTTTTAGTTTTTGAAATTCAAATTTATAACAACTATTTTACCACATTTTTTTTCTTATTTAGATGTGTACATTTTTTTATCTGTGATGCTGGTATTGAACTGATTTACAACAAAACACTGAAACCATTGCGCCACTGACCCGTTTGTTAATTATAAACATAAATTTTATAATTTAACATAAATTTATAAACATAGAAAGGAACTTGTAATTTAACATAAATTTAATTCTCAATAAATTCTCAACAACCAGCTATTATTAGGAAGAAAATGAAGTAAGATTTCTGATGGTCCAAACTTTCTTGCAAATGTAGTTGAGCAAAACAGGCAAACAATAAAACCCAAAACTCCAATTTTACTTTATCTCTCTGTGAATATATTTATATGGACAAATATGAAGATCATTATGATATTTGCAGCATGGAGATAAAGAGTTTATCATTATTACAACCCAAGATAGGCAAACAGTAATCATGAAATAATTATATTATTTTCCTTTGGTTTAGAAAAGATAGATTTCAATCATTTTACAATATTGAAATGAAAAAATAAATCATATGGTTAATTATAAATTTAGTTCATAACGAGTGAGTTAAAATTAATTTATATAATTTTAGAAGTTAGAATTTATAATAATTATTGATATTAATAATCGTAGGTAAATTAATTAACTATTCTAGGGTAAATGTGTCTTTTGCATTTTGTTGACGGTAAAAGCTAAATATTTAATTAGATAAAATTGAGTCTAACAAAACTACATTAAATTTATCATTTAATTCAAATCTGTTTTTTGTTCAATCAACTATTTGACATTGCATCATTATTGACTCAAGTGATATCCACATGTTAATACTTAATTTTAATATAAACTAATTTTCTAGATTTTATCTAATTAGATTATAAGAACTAAATTAAAATATTTTGTCGACTCAAAAAAAAAAAAAAAAAATATTTTGCTAACCATAAAGACCAAATTTGTAATTTAATATTTTTACGAGCAATGATAAAATATGACAAAATAAATAAATAATGGTAGGAATTTGAATTTTAATCTCTTATCCAGAATGAGAGTTAAACTATTAAATTTCAAATATAAATTTATGAGATAGCATTTTGGAGCCCTTAAAAGTTTTTGGAAACGTCAAAGACAAATTTTTTTTGTATTATCTTTTGAAAAAATATTGTTTGTTTTTTCTCCCCCTCTCAGTGAATTGCTTGTTTCAAAATGGGATCAATATTATTCTGTGGGCTTCAGTTCCCAGACCATTCCTTTCCCATGTTGATTGTAATATTGTACTATGGAGTGTGTTTGAATTTATCAACAATAATTAATGATCATCAACATCACAATTCACAACACAATGTATTTTTTTTTTTTCAGTGTATCTTAAAGTATTTTCTACATAACTCTCTCTTTTCCCCTTTCTCCCCAGGTGGATTGACTGTTATCTTTAATAAATGTCTAAAATATACTTTCACTATTACTTGAAATTGAGTGTCTTAAAATATAAAATATGAAGAATAAAAAGATCAACTCGAAAGTAATAGCCAATCGAGTAGTAGCTCAAGTGGTATCAGTGTACACCTAACGACCTAGAGGTCTTAAACTCAGTTGAATTAGTTTTTATATTTATTATTATTTTTTTGAAATCAAAGTTCAATTAGTTAAAGATTTTTTTTTTTTTTGAGATTAATAATATCTAAAATTTGGTATCTTAAAAAGTAAGAAAAATATTTGAATAGAAAGACGAAATTGATAATATCTTGAACAAAAATATTAGATAAAATTATCATATATAATGTTAATAACATTTCAATATAGAGTAGAAAACTCATATATTACTTGTATATATCCTTTGCAAAAGAATAAAGCCATATATATATATATATATTAAAATGAAGTGTAACCCTCACATAGGGGAGGAAATCATAGAGGACATGAGAAAGATGAAATGATATCTTTAAAAAAAATGGAAGGAAAGAGCAAACAATAATAAGAAAGTAAAGCAGGTGAAATCAATATTTGTAATAAATTTGAGATGTTGGATTCCTACAAACCCTGTTCGATCAGGTAATCTCCCAACCTTTCAACAACCATATTGCATTGGCCTGGAGTCACTGGTTCATCATATATACCAATAATCAAAGCTTTCTCTGTTTTCTTTACAGTGATTCCACCAGCACCCTGTTCAAAGAGAGATGCATTCAATAATTATATAAAATAACCTTATATATATCTCATGCTTTTAGTCTTTTACTTGATCCTTAATCTAATTCCCCATCAAAAACCATTTATGATGTGTTTGAGACAACAATTGGGTTATGGTCAATACAACAAAAAAGGTTATAAAATTTTAAGCCCCCATTAAAGTGAGAAAATAGGTAAGCGAATTAAGATACTCTCTTCAACAAAAAAGCTATTATTATAACGTACACTTTTATTATGGAAAAGTTAATGAGTTAATATAAATGAGATAAGAGGTTATAAACTATTTATCAAATATTATACACACTAACTCAAATAAAAATTAGTTACTAAAAAAAACACTAGAAAAGAGAAAACAAAACAAAATTTAGAAATAGTGTCATGAACTTTTTTTTTATTAAATATTTATTTAATGGGGGCTTAAAATTTTATACATTAAAAAAAGTAAGAAAATAAACCAAAATTTCAAAATCAGAAAGAAAAAAGAAAGTTGTAATTATACCGGACTTCAAAATTCTTAATTTTTTTGAGTTTCACTATAACTATAGGAGGAGATTGAAAGTCATCATCTCCCAATTTTAATTAAACCTTATCCTCTCCGCAAAAAAATGTTAACAATTGTTTAAAAGGTTAGTCAAATCATTAAATTAATATTTTACTAACGATTAGAAAGATGTAGGTTTCATAAAAAAGAAAAAAAAAAAAAAGATGATTCGAAAGTCCACCATAATTGAAAAATAATTATTTTAGAGTATCATATATATCATGTGTTCGAAATGGAATGTGCTAATAATATAATAAACTACTTAGTAAGGACGAAATAAAAGGAAAAAAAGGGTTAATATTAATAGAATAGATAAGAAAATAAACCTTCTTCCCACGAACAACAGCTCCAGGCTCTCCCTGGATAACCATATATTTAGTCCCTCCAAGATGTAAACCAGTTGGGGCAAGAGAACCAGGCTGATCCAAATCCTTCATAATTGCAGAGATTTCCTCTGCTTTAAACTGCAAAATTTAATCAAATCAAGCTTCGTTTGATAACCATTTTGTTTTTTGTGAATGAATATAAATCAGATATTAACCGAATAATCCAGAAAGAAACAAAGAAAAACAAAATCATGTATTCAGGTATCAATAAAACAGAAATACATATGAATTGACAATAACAATAGAAAATCAAATGTGCCAAACACAATACTTTACTAGATTATTATTATTACTAATGAATATGAATCGAATGCATGATCTTAAACCGGAGAGATCATGATCAATCAATTTAATCTAAAAGGAAAGAAGAAGAAAAAGAAAATCATGTATTCTTCTTCACCAATCAGTAAAAGAATGATGCATACGAATTGACCATGACAATGAAAAATCAAATGCATCATAGAATGGGCAATGCTTCGCTGAATTATTAATTTTGAATGAATACAAATCGAATGTTTGACCTTATCCAAAAAGACTATGATCAATGAGTTTAATCCAGATAGAAAGAGGACAAAGATCAAAATTATTCACGGATCAATGAAAAAAAGAATTCATACGAATCAAATTCCTAATCTTAATCGAAGATATTATGAATTTATGATCACTCAACTTAATCCAAATAGAAAGAAGAAAAACGAAATCATATACTCCTTTTCGCGCATTAGCCAAAGAGAGAATTCATACGAATCAAATGCTTGATCTTAATCGAAGAGATCATTATCGATCAGTTTAATTCAAATAGAGAGAAAGAAAAATGGAAGAGATCATGATCAATTAGTTTAATTCAAATAGAGAGAAGAAAAATGTAACCAAATTATATACTCATCTTCACGCATCAGCCAAACAGAGAATACATACGAATCGAACATAGGTTTCTTCATCAAACGAGTTCCTTCGCCTCACAAATCAAATCAACAACGGAAACTCAAAATTACAATTCAAATAAAAATAGAATGCATCAATCAAACAGAGAATTCATACGAATCTGATCTTAATTGAAGAGATCATACGATCAGTTTATCCCAAATAGCATGAAGAAATTAAAAACGAAATCATATACTCAACAATTCAGTCAAATAGAGAATTCATAGGAATCGATTGCTTGATCTTAATCGAAGAGATTATGATCGATCACTTTAATCCAAATAAAAATAAGAAAAGTGAAATCATATACTCCTCTTCACGCATCAGTGAGACATGGAATTCTTACGAACATAAGTTTCTTCATCAAACGAGTTCCATCGCCACTCAAATCAAATCAACAACAAAAACTCAAAATTACGAATCAAATCAAAACACAAACGCCAATGACAAGGCCAGATCCGATCAAAATTTATCCGATAACATAACAAAATCACATAAACAAGAAACGAAATTGAAAATGGCGATGACCTGAGGAAACGAGGAGCTCTGCGCCCAAACACTGGCGTCGTGCCCGATGATGGCAGCGGAGGCGAGATGGTTGCCTTCGATCTCACACATGAGGTGATCATCGACGTAAGTTTGCCAAGACATTTTCAACCTTCAACAATGGAACTTCAAATTTCCTTAGAGTAGCTCTTCTTCTTTTTTTCTAGCCAAAAGCCTTGCACATTGATTTGTTTATGCCTTTCACTATATATATATATATATATATATATATATATATATATATATAGTTGGGGGAAAAGAACTGAAAATTAAATAAATAAACGAACTGTGGTCCGGCTCTGAGTGAAACCGTTATTTTCGTGGGACTGCCTTTCACGTTTACCGTTCATTATGAATTTGTTAGAAAATGAATTTTCGTATACTTGTTCCAAATAACAACATTAGCAAATTATTAATTTGATTTAGTAAAAATTTGGTTGATATACAGTGTTAATTAAATCTGATCTGATTATCTTTGGCCAAAAAGTTGTTTTGGTCTAAATTTTAAAAATAGTTAATTCTGTCGGTTATAAAAGAACAAACAACAACGAATGAATTTTAATGGTTCTATACAATCCTATATATAGGATTCTAAGTTACAACTACTTAATATAAAGTAAGTTACCTTGTTATGAAAAAACAAAGGGAAAAAGTTTTAGAAGGAAAAAAAGTGTTTGTGTTTTACTTCACACATCATTTGAGATCTTTAAGTCATTACATTCCAATGTTGCGTGTCAACTTCTCGAATGTTATTGTAGGTAATGTTTTTGTAAATAAGTATGCTAAGTCATCTTTTGAATAAACTTGTTGAACACTGATACTACCATTTTATTCAAGATCATAATGGTAGAAAAGGGTTTGTGAGATATGATAAGAATAATTTCAAAACTTGTTAAATGACTTTTAAAGTATTGTAATCTATTAAACAATTTTAAAAGTTCAATAACTTTATTAGATAATTAGACAGTCTAACAAATGTTAAAAGAATAACTAGTAATTCTATTGATTTGTGTTTAGATTTAAATTACCTTGGGATTTCAAAAAAAAAAAAACAAATACAAAGTTAGGAGGCTTAGATGTGATGGGAAGGGGAAGGAAAAGAAGGGGAATAAATGAAAGGGAAGAATGTATTGAATCAATGTTGAGAGTATCAAATGAAAGTGACAAAAAATCATACTTTGGGGAGCGTGGAAGGAAAATAAAGGATATGATATTTGATACATTTTTTTTGAAAAATTATAAATATTTCAATAATATCCGTACAATATATTTCATTTATTATTTGAATAAAATTTTCGCAACTGATGCATTTGAATCATTAAATTTACTAAATGAAGAAAAAATTAAATAATTCAAATTTTCAATTTTGCTCACGCCATAAAGAGCCTTAAAGGTCATCACTCATATTAAAAAAAGAGTAAAACTTTTTTACATATAGATGTGTAGAAGAGACCTACATTTAGTTTATGTGCATCATTGCATGCTAGAAAAACTTATGTTATAAAAGAAAATATTGAAAAGTGAATAATTTTTGGGTATCAATAATGTCCTAAATGTAGGGCTTCTCTATATCTTCAGAGTTTTACTCTAAAAACAAAACAAATTAAGAAGAATTTATGAGTACCTGACACTTCTTTCACCTACAAATTCTCTCTCATTTCTAAATCTCACAACCCTTCATACATTTTTTTGAGTTGCAAAAGTCGAAGAAGAGAAGCTGGTAATCGATGAAGAGAACATGAATTCTGATTAAACAGCCTAACTTTTTCGTCCCAAACATAACCATGACCTTCCAAAATTTTGAAATTGATTAATTTTTTATATATTCTAATACTAATTGTTTTTTTTTTTTTGAAATCTTTTCTAATACTAATCGTTACATGTAAATAAGATGTTGAAGAAGATATTTTTAAACCAAAACATTAAAAATTACGATTTCCAATAAAAATTAAGGCTATTTTGAAAACATTTTTTAAATTAAATTTTCTTGAAACTTTTCAAAATTGGACATGTTTCAAACAAACTCCCATATGGGCATGTTTGATAATTTAGCCTTAAATTTTATAGATCCACAGCCCATACGAAGTATAACTAAATATTTGTAGATTCTGAATACATTATTGTAGTTGATCTATGGTTCTTGTTGACATATGAAAATATTCTTATGATTATATTATTTTTTTTAAAAAAACCTATGGCAATATTATCTAATGAACTTATGATTGAAATCTAATTCACCACTCATTTTACTTTCATTATTAAGCCTCTCAATTATTTGCCTTTTGTGTATACTTACAAAATTTTATACTTCATCTCACGATCCTACATAAACCCTATTTGTACTTGTTAATTTTTCCTTCAAATTGAAACCTTGATAAAATTTTCAAAATTCTACGAGAAATACTCGCCTCCTTATTCATAAGGAGACAAGCCATCCTTAAGGGTGATGTCGCATCATTTGGTATCACAAAATTTTTCTTTAATCAATATTGAGGAGAAAGTAAAAAGTAAAAATTTTGTGGAACTATAAGAGACAAATATTCCTCAAATTCTACGGCACTGCCATGTTTAAAATATAAATACATACAGAAATATACTCCAATAAACAAAATGCATTTCACGCAAAAATTTCGATGAAATAGTATAAAGGGAAAAGGCAACATAGACAAATTGTTCGTGCAAATTTCGAAGACCAGAAGTGAAACATGAAAATCGAAGAGCTAAAATATGATTTGAACTTAGATATAATTACCAAAACATTTAGTACTTTAGTCTCAAAGAAAGAAAAAAAGAATGAGAGATCTATAAAGCATGTTAAAAAAACTAATTCTTCTAATTAATCAATCTAATGCCTACCAATTAAATGCTTGGAGTTGGAGAATGTCCCAATGCCCTAATCTTTGCCACCACCTTCCATAGTGACTAATATTCTGGTTCATCTGCAATATTACGAAACCATATGCATCAGTATTTGTATTGAGAACTCCTCCTAGCAACTTGTAGGCATTGCATTTTAATTATTGAACTTTTTGTAAAATATTAGATGTATCATAGATTTAAGATTTTTTTAATTTTTTAATTTTTAAAATTTTGCTCTTTCCATATTAAACATTGATGGAAAGTTATAAGGGAAATGCTATCAACTAAAAAATTATTGAAGCATACTCATTTTGATCACTTTACAAGGCCATCCTATTTTTCTTGCTACATATGTAATTTTTTGAAGTGATATTTATGGGACTTTTTGTTTTTTTTTTGTTATACATGTAAAATCCCTCGAATTAAATAGAAAAGGATTAATTATTTAAAATTTTGAAACCATCAATAATTTAAAATATCATACAATGAACACGAGTAATTTATTATTTTTTATGGGAACCAAAAAATTAATTAATAGAATGAAACTGTTATATCTATAGAAACATTGATAAGGGCTAGTTAAAGAGCAAAATACAAAGGTAAAATTTAAAATGGAAAAATACAAATCCATTGTGTTTTCTCTAAAAATACAAGCCCGTCAGTGTGAAATACAATGAAACAAGAGGATGGGTGTTGGTTGAACTTGTATGTCAAAGTTAACCTAGCCAAGATACTGAAAAGATGTTTGTGGGCCGAGAAACAATTTCGTTGAATATGACGAGAGGAAAGAGAGAAGCAAAAGTCAATGGAGATCGAATGATGCAAGGATACGAAGCAAGTTGTTGAGAGGATAAAACTTGACAATGTTTTTTTTTTTAAACAAGGGTAACCATGCCCATCCTTAAGCCAAACACCGGGAGACATCGAAGGAGTAATGTCACAGGTGAGTCTAGAACCTGGGACCTTAAGGAGAGCATACCTTCAAAGTCCAAGTCTTCAACCACTGTGCCACCCCTTGGAGACAACAATGTTAGGAAAAAACTCGACCAATGTCCCTACCACAACTATAGATCCGTCACCCCTATTCTCAAGGATGAATATCTTGGCGGATCCGGTGGTGGAGTAGAAATGCGTCCTGACAAAGGCCAACTGCCTATGCTCTTGAGGAAGAAAGTCTCGATGTTTTTTATGTTGGAGGAGCAAAACTCGTTCGACTCTCCAACGGCAGTGGTCATGCCTAGAGGAACCAAACATGGGGATGAGAGTAGATCCATGTCTGTCAAAGGAGAAAAATGGTGAATGGTACTCTTCTATTCTAGCAAAGCCTTGACAAGAGCTTAACAATGCCTAGCAGTGGACGTGTGGTCGGAGAGACAACCAGAGAAGAAAAACCATAATGCCATGTTGTAGGCCGTGGGAGAGAGAAAGAGTCTGCTAGAGAAGATTATTCTGACACAAGCGAAACGACCAACCGCTGAAAGCTGTGAAGAATGTTTTGCTAAGAAGTTGAGATCTCAAGCACGTCTAGAAAGGATCAAAGAAAATCTTCGATGAAAGAGGAAAATAAATGAGAAAACACTTGCCTGCTTCAAACGAGATGACGAAAGGATGATTCATGGTGAAGGGAAGTCATAGGATCCCTACTAAGGGTATATTATAAATAAATAGAGGTAAAGGGTAAGGTTAGAGTTATGCAAATATTGATTAGTCACGTTAGGGCTCAAGAGAGAATTCTCTAGAGAGAGGTTCTAGGTACTTTTTACTTAGGTTTATCTTATATTTCATTTATGTTTGGTTAATCAATAGATTCAAGTTTTATCAATTGGTATCAGAGCCAATTCATTCTAGCTATGGATCGAGAAGGGATGGAACGATTGATGGCGATGCTCAATTTGTTTCAAGCCACAATGAAAGAGAGTTTGAAAGAAAGAAGAGAGTACAAAATCATGTCAAATTGCAATATCTAATAGTTGAAGAGAATTTAAAAAGAGTTGCAAAAAAAACGATGGAGAGATCAAAGGGAGTGAGGGAGGAATTTGTAGAAGAAACAAACGAGATTACACAAATAATAGTAATCAAAGTGGCCACGATGAAATAAAGCCATTGAGGATGAATTGGAAGAAAGAGATTTCGGCAAGGGCCACTAGAAATAGCCTAAGAAGCATGGACACAGACACAGACATGAGATATAAATACGACTCGTAGGCACGTTATTCAAAAATGAAGGACACGAGGATACGTTATATTATTATTTTTTTATATACTATTAAAACATCAAATCTAAAATATTTTAGTTGGTTAAAATCTTACCCTTGAGAATCTCAAAATATTTTAGTTTTTATTCATTTTCCTTCTCTCGTTATATTTTCTCTCGTTCTTTCACTTTTCCATTTTAGTCCATTCATCTTCTATGGGCATCTTCGTTGACAGCCTCCACCAACACTATTCGTTATTGTGTTGCCGTGCCATCAACCATTTGAAACAAATAAATCTTAAATGAGGTATCCATGAAGTGTCTGAAATTAAAGATAATAATAATAAAGGACACAAAATTTCGAGTGTTGGACACGTGTCCAAAGAGGGTCTGGAAGTATCAATGTCAGGCACGTGTCCGACATGGATACTTCGATAAAATAGAAGTGTCCATGCTTCCTAGGAAATAGCTATCATTGTCGGCGATGGTTGGAGATGAAAAGCGGACACAAGCAATGGTGGAAAAGACAGCACAAATGCAACTGCCGAAATGGACAAACAACATGGTTGTGACGAAAAATAGTTGTCGGTTGTCCAAAGCTCTATCGGAAAGACGTCGGTCTTTTAAGAGAAAGATAAACAAAAAGGGGAAAAAGAAAATGTATGACCGAGCAAAAAGAAGACGAAGGAAGAAAGGGAGGTGAGATGGGAATGACAAACAGTATCATAAGTTAAAAGAAAAAAAAAATGAAGGTTTTGAAAAGTCATTTGCAGTGGTGGACGAAAATGAAAATTAGTGCCCAACAGAGGCTAAAAAGAGGTGTGTCATAGAGGCCGGAGAAGGAGAGAAGTCTGTTGAGTAAGTATCATAAAGAAGAAAAAAAAGGGGAAAAGAACAGTGATAGGTTTGGGCCTTTAGGAGTATTATGAATATATTAGAGGCATTTATGTAATTAGTTAGAGAGTTAGTTAGTCTCTTGGGCTATATTTTTTTTTTCAAACAAGGGTAACCATGCCCGTCCCTAGGCCGGACACCAGAGACATCGAAGGAGTAATAACAGGCGAGTCTCGAATCTGGGACCTTATACCCTCAAAATCCAAATCATCAACCACTGCACCACCCCTTGGGGACGTCTCTTGGGCTATATAAGATGAACTCTCCCATTACTCAATCCAACTTGAACATTCATTTGACTAGAGTCATTGAGGGAATGACCTTTAGATAGAGCTAAACTCTATCAAACAAAACGGTGGTCATTTCTTAAAGGAAAAAGAGGAAGAAAAAATAAAAGAAATAAGAGATACGTGGGCTATTAAAAAAAAAGGAAAAAAAGTGACTAGTCTATATTTTGCTCAAAAGAGAAATGGTTGTAAAGTGTGAATGGGCTAGATTTAAATTTGAGCTTGAGTGTGAGTTGGGCCATTTTCATGGTTTTCGGCCAATTCTATTTTTTTGAAATATGGTAACCACGTTCGTCCCTAGGCCAAACACCAGAGACATCGAAGGAGTAATGTCACAAGTGAGTTTTGAACCTGGGATCTTGAGGGGAGCATACACTCATTGTCTCCTGCCAATAAGTAAAACGGACAACGATACAGTCAACACCAATGTTGAGGAGATCCGTCATGATGTACAACATTCAAACCAATAATCGGGTTCAAATAGTTTCTCCAATGGTTTACACCATATATAAAGGCATATACAATTGGCCAACACCAAAATTGGGGAGCAATCAAAGAAAGCATGGGGTAGCAAAATATAGGTTTTAAATCACTAACCTAGAAAAAGGGAAAAAACCAGCTGAGTTGGTCCAACGTTTCCAAAATGAGGGAAGGGATAGAAAAGGCTCTTCTCCTTCAAACAATATTGCCTCCTTTGAACAAACCAGTCGCAAAAGAAAATTTGTTGATGATGGAGCATGCGTTGGAGGTTGTCTATGGTCGACGAGAACGCAGTAAACAAGCACGAGCATTGACAAAACTGTGTTCCTTTTTCATGTTTGGCGAGTCTTGGAGTCTCTAGTGTCGTCCGTAGAGTACTCCATAAAAAACGGCAAAGACGTGATAGAGAAACCTCTCTCTTGCACACTTGATTAAGAGCTTCAGTAGAAAGGAAAGATGTTGAGCGAAGGAGGAGAGTCGAGCATGTGAAAAGGAGAGAGGGTGAATTTGAATCCGAGCAAAGGTGAATAATGGAGAAGGTAAAGGTTATAGCATCGTCACTTGCGGGATGTTCTGGTTGGGTTCCTCTTCTAGTGCCAGAGGGGGTGTAGGATGCCAGTGTTTTGTTTTTGTTGAAAGAGTTTCTAGAGAGGGATACTTTAGAGAGGTCCTACTAACGGTATATTAATAAATAAATAAAGTAGTTTGTTAAAGTATTCTATTATGAATAGAGGCAAGGGGTAAGGATAAAGTTATGCAAATATTGATTAGTCTCATTGTCTCAAGAGAGGAATATCCAGAGAGATTAGCCTCATTGTCTCAAGAGAGGAATATCCAGAGAGGGAGGTTCTAGGTACATTTCACCTAGGTTTATCTTGTATTTCCTTTATGTTTAGTTAATCAATAGATCTAAGTTCTATCAGTAAGACGCAGAAGTTCGATGGAGAAAAAAGCGAAGAAGAATCTCATCTTTAATCATCCGGGGTAAACAAGGAGCAACGTTGGAGGAAGGATTTTCTTTTCCTTTTTTTAATGAAATTTAGGGTTGAGAGTGTTTTTAGAGAAAGAAAGGGAGAGAGAGGCCGTAAATAAGTAATTTTTTTATATATCCATGAGTGATTAGCCGGCTTATGTGCACCTAAGACATTTAGATGTCAAGGAAACTTGTAAGGGATGTTTGGAGTGGTGAGAAGGAATTGGAAGGGAAGGGAAGGAAAGTGAGAGTAAGTTACTAAGTTAGTGTATGGTGAAAAATAAAGTGAAGTGATAATAAATAAGTGTTTGGTGGAATGGGATGGGAAGGGATGTGAATTTTTTATTTTAATAAAAAAATATATTTAGTAACTTTTTAGTATAATAATCATAATTGAATATATTTTTCTATTTATTGATGAAATATTATTTTAAAATTTATTCATTTAATTTTCTATGTAAATAAAATTTGAATTTTAGTAGATCAAACAAATTATCAAATAAAAAACTATAAATAATCAGATTTCATATTTGAAATAATAATAAATGAAAATAATGTGATGTAAATAAATTTTATATAAACAAAATTAAATCAAAACTTAATTAGTTTAGTATAATTATAATTTTCAAAAAAAAAATTATATAAATATTCTTAATTAATTTAGAATTATTATATCTCACCAAAATGAAATATATAAATATGTATTTAAATTTCTTTTTAAAAGAATGTAGATGTTTAGAGAAGTTTGATGAATAACAAAGTTAGTATTTCTAATATATATTTTTGTATAACAAATTTCAAATACCTGCATTATCAAAAAAAATTCAAATGCATAAATAATTACGAATATTATTTTAAGATATGATATATCTTAAAATATTATAATTATTGGATATTAAATGAAAAAAGATACAAATTAATAGTATACAATAAATAATTATAATCAAATAAGTTAAGATTGATTAGTTGGTTAAAAAACTTAATCTTAAATCTCAATTCAAGATAGAGTTCAGATTCAATCTTTAATTTTGACGATTCTTTTTTTAAAAAAATACTATAATAAAAATATGTTTAATAAAAAAATTAACATTAATGTATAAACATTAAAAAAAAAAAAAAAATCAAACAAAGAATAAAAATAAAAAAGGTTAGCAGAAAAGGAAAATAAAATAAAATAAACCTTAACCTAAGGAAAGCTTTGTGTAATTGAAAATATATAAGGAAAACACATTAAAAAAAAGAGTGAACAAAACCAAGAAAAAAGGTGTGCGCTTGAATATGCTGGCGCATGGGCTCTATGCACCAAGTGGGTTGGATTGTATAACCCCGGGCAAAACGATGGGAAGGGATGTCTTCCCTTCCCATCCCATTCCTTTTCACCGCTCCAAACATGCCCTAAGACTTTATTTCCGAAGTAATATAGATTATGAAGGCCAACATGAGCACCGATTTATGCTTAAAGCATATTCACTTCCTCAAGAAAGTTCTAGGTTCAATTCCCTACTCCACATTTGGTGTAATATATAAAAGTGAATAGACTATGAAATTCTAAGCTAAAATTTTTACGACATTATTCTCTTCATTAGAATAAAAACCATACCTGCACCATCATCTTCCATATTGTAATCATCTTCATCATCATCAAAGTATTCGTTCTGTAATTCAATGATGTCAGTATGAGAGAACTTTCAAGAGTGAAGAATATAAGTTTAGGTTTAAATTAAGCACGTTAAGAAATCCAACAGTCCTTGTCAAACCTGGTTATAATCATCATCTGAAAAATCCTCGGACTCTTCTTCTTCTTCTTCTTCATCATCTTCGTCTTCACTTTCTTCTCCTTCTTTCTTCACCTTATCCTGTCCCCAAGTTAAGAAAAGAAAAGATCAGCTCCGGTATCTTGCAGAGCAAGATATGTGCAATATTTTCTAATCATAAACTACAATAATAATTAGAAGTAGAAAATTTTTAAGAAGCTATCAGGTATTAAGAGATTGAGATGGAAAAGATCTAACTTTAAGAGAATCTTCGCGCTTCTCAAGAAAGTCCAATCTTTGCAACCCTGTAGTAGGACATATGCCAACAATGATCCATCAACAGGTGACTATAACAAAAATAGTATAGGCATTGAATTGGTTAAGAGAGAGAAATTCCTATCATCCCAACCCAACAAACCTGATTGAGGATTCCATTGAACTTTTTGTCTGCTCTGCAATTTCCCTCTGAAACCTGTAATTTAACATAGAGAGACCCCAAGAAGAAATGATTGAAGTAAATAGAAAGATCTCATCTTATCTTAGTATATAACTTTCATCCCTCTCTTGGAGATCTTAGATTGCAAACCTCCAACCAATTCTTCAGGAAAGTTCCTTGATGTGAGCAGTAGCAATTGCCCGAGGGAATCACGCTTCCATTTACTAGGCTTGGATCTATCGGAAAATTTCTCGATCTCGGTGTTATGCATCTCTGGTACAAAATCCAAGCAGTGTACAAAATTACCAAATTTTTGCAAGAAAATATTTGAGACAGAAGAGCAATAACAATGCTTTCAGGAAAAAGAAAGAGTTATAACAACACTAACTTTTCATGGCATTCTCCTCTAAATAAAAAGCAGAGTCCTTCAAATATTTTGCCAGCTTGATGTTACGAGAAATCAAGTCTTGTTCTTGAGGAATATCACTGACGCTGGGTAGGGTTACATTCTGTAAATGTACCAGAAAACATCTCACAAAAGGTAAGAAACCAGTAAGTCAGCAAGTAAGAAGATATACTACATTTGATGCACAAATTATCTTTGAATTAACATTTCCTTTCCGGCAACAAAGTAAAATGAAAAATGCTTTGTGGTTGCCTGAACTGTTTACTCTGCTACAGCAATCGTGGTTTTCATCAACTAAAAACTCTCTAAATTGACTATTGGATAACAAAATATAAGAAAGACAAATAATCTAGGCTACTTGGCCACAACTTTTTTAAAGCATGTAATGTACATAATAGTTTTGTTTGATATTGGCGAGGGTCAAAGTCAACTTACATCCACCTTGACTATTCTCACAGGAAAACCTCCTAGGCCTAACTTTACCTATCTACATTTGGTTGTCAAGGAAATCCGTAATAAATAAATTTCTAGGTAAGTAGCCACCATAGATTGAACCCATCACATTTTAGTTCTTCAAGTCTTTCTTGACCACTACTACAAAATAGTTAGCTAGAAAAAAAGTGAAAGGTTAACCAAAAAATAAGTAATCATACTATTAAGGTCATAGTTAACTCGAAAAGAAGTAATTGTTCAACGAGAAAGGGAAAAAAAATGCATTCAAATACATAAATATTGTACTACAGATTTCATAAAATCTAAAGTTCAGATGATTCAAATGTCAGTGTCAGAGCAACTCAAGAATCAAGACAGCAAATATAAGTGAAATAATGCACATAAAATTTATAGAGATGGGTTAAATCGCTAGGTCGAGAATCAATGAAGATTTCTAGGATATATTAGTTCAGCACTTCAAACTAAAGATGAAGTTAGGACTTTTGTAGCTTGCAGAACTACTCACCTCTGGAAAGAACTCGAAGGGTTCTTGCTTGGCATACTGAAAGAACCCACCACCACCTCGCCCTCGTCCTCGTCCTCGAAATGCCATCCCCCTGAGTGTTGAACGAATGTATAAATTACTATAGGGATGAATACAAAATAGAAACTCCAATCTCAAATGTTTTCATCATCTAATGGAAAGGCTATTATGATTTAATACCTGGAATTCCTAACACCTTGTAGACGACTTGATGAAATAATGGCTGAAACAAAAATGCTCCTAAACACGCCCTGAATTCAGGACGAACGAAGTTTGATTAGGTCTGATCTTTTTTCTTTTTTTTTTTTGGAAATAAGGGTAACCACGCTCGTCCCTAGGCCAGACAGGCAAGTTCGGGTCTCTTTTAAGATCGAAAACCTAAAGGTGGAATCAATCATCCCATGAAAGTGAGAGACCAGAACCAGAACAACAAAAATTAAACTAGTTCTGTACCAAACTGACTCGATTCAGGTTCTGCGAGTTCGATTTTCAGTTCAAGTTACTGTAACTACTCAATTTTACGCAAAACAAAAATCGCCCAGATATTGGAGGAGAGGAACTCAAACCTTGGATAAAGGAATGTAGAGACGACGAACTTTGGCGTTGGTTCAATCCTCTGAGAGAGATTGACGAAGAAGAACGAAGAACGGAAGCGAGTGGAGAAGCTAGGGCTATTTTTCAAAAATTGGTCTAAATATTCTTTTCGGGGATTTTGTTATGCGCTTTTGCGAGCGACTGGAAAGAGCGGCTGCAGCTGCTCGCGCGCGTTTTTTTTTTCGTTGCTTTTTTTTCATCGCTATTTGAGCGATCAAAGGGTTTTTTTTTTTTTTTTTTGAGATTACGATCAAAGGGTTAGAGACCAGAGTTGTGGTGCAATGTAAATGCACGTGGCAACTAAGCTTTTATTTGTTTTTTTTTTTAAATAGTTCTGTTTCTTTTATTTTTCAAATACATCAGTATTATTCTCAAATTTTCGATTTTGTAGTTTTTTTCTTTGATAAAATTTGTTGTTTTTTTTCAACATTTTGCTTTTTTTTTTAGACAATTTTCAACATTTTGTTTGGATATACTTTTATTTTAGAGTTTTTATTATTATTATTAAAAAGGATTTGGTTTAGAAATAGACTAAATTGAAAAAGTATTTACAATCAAACGTATGTTAGAGATGTCCATTTTCTCTGTGCGGCTGAGCCCCGTGGGGACCCACCCCTATAGTGCGGTGAATGAGAAAGTGAATGTGGATGAAAAATTCAACAATGGACCATCTCCGTTTTCCCGTTTCTCGCCATTTCATATTTTAAATATATATATATATATATATATATATACTTTAATTTTTCTAAATACACTTAATAATAAAGTAGTAAGTATTAATATTTTCCTTGCCTATTCAATTAAAAATAAATAAACATTTTCTTTTAATATAAAAACTTATCTAAAATTTAGTGAATTGAGTTAAAAATGGAGAAAATTGGTAAAAAATTAAGAATTAAAAAAAAATTAAATGGGGAATAATTTGGGAACTCAATCTTCGTGATGGGGACCCGTCCTCTTCCCCCCAAAATTTAATAGTAAATTTCACAAAGATAAGTATTGAAATGAGTAGGGATGGAGACGGCAAAGCTATCTGCATCCCTGCCCCACCCTATGAACATCTCTACATATGCATACTTAATTAATACTCTTTATATGCTATTATCAATACATAATACTATATTAATACACAATTGTACTAATAATACATAATAGTGTATTAATAGTACAAAATATTATATTAATACCTTAAATTATATTGTATAATAAATATTAATCATGTTGTATTTTTTACTACGAAAGCAAATATTTTCAAATTTGCTTCTGAAATTGGACTATATGTATGCATATTTATTTTTTCTTTCTTTGAAATTACATTTAATTTATTTCAATCATATTTTAGAAAATATATTCTGTAATTCTAAACTAAAAATGTTTTAATCATTTTTTTTACTCTATATAATATAGTTTTATATTTTCTTAACTATCTAACATCTTTAATTTTAACTAATTAATTAGAATTTTTTCTCATTCGCATAATATTTTTTATTTTAACGATCACTCTACAAACAATTCATTTTGTTTATAATATAATTTTTAATTTAAGTTAATTTCATAAATTATTCTGTTTTGTTTGAATTTTTGTTTTTTTTAATCTATTTAATATTATTAATTTCAACAAATTAGTTGACAATAGTCTTCATTCGCATAATATTCTATTTTTAAACTAACTTTCTCGTCTAAAATTAACTCTAGTGACTTTTTTTTAGAAGAATTAACTCTAGTGACTTAATCTGCTATTTTTTTAGTAATTTTTTTATCTATTTAATATTATTAATTTTTAAGTAATTAATTAAATATTGTAAAAAATAGACATTAAAAGAAAAATAAATGAACTGATTACCAAAAAACATGAGGTGATATTATAAAAAAATAATAAATAAATAAATAAATAAAAATTATTCTCACAAAAAAGTTCGATGAAAATAAATTAAAAAAAATACAAATGAAGAATACAAATAAAAGTAGTAATTTTTTTAAAAAAAAATACAAAGCATCAAAAAATAATTTAGAATTTAAAATTAATAATAAACAAAGTGGAATTATTATAAATTTAAAAGAAAAATCATAAATGTCTCACCATTATTAAAAAAAAGTTACCAACCACTCCGTGCAACTACTAAAAAAAACTACACCCAAACAAGCTGCTAACAATCACTCTTAAAAAAAACTATATCAAAACGAACTATTGATAATTACTCTGCACAATCACTCTTATAAAAATGTCATCCAAATATTTCTTCCCTTTAAGGCCTAAAAATTACGATCGACCACCCGAGCAACTCGAACTACCCAATTCAAATCGTAAGTATTGGGTTTGGTTATAACTATATTTTGGTGATTGAGTTGGATTATGATTTTCTAACTTTTGTGGGGTTGGGTTGGTTCAAGAGTTAATCAATTTTGGCTCGTTCAACTCAATCCAAATTGAGCTAAAGAGTAGTATATACACATACATATGTGTAAGAAGAGGAATTAATTAATAATATAGACTGCAAACATGAACAATAATTCAAGTGACATCAGTATACACCTAGTGACCTTGAGGTCATAGATTCGAATCCTCCACCCCCAAATATTGTATCCTAAAAAAAATTAATAAGATAAATTCATAGCATTTCGAAGTGGAGTCAGAATAGCTTGACCACTTTGCCCTCTAGTTGACTTGACTCATAACCTCGAGTTCATCAGCTTGAGGGAGGAGATCAGCTACACTATATATTTGATGATTGCACCTCTTAAACAAGATTAAGTCTTGTTCTTTCTCTGATACCACTCTTTCTCTTCCATTTATCCCTTTTCTCTTCTAAGTCATCCTCCCCTCTTTGTCTTCTTTCCCTTCTTATATCAGGTTATTATTTGAACCACATCCCATATTGGAGCTTCTTAGATACATATTCATGTTTATTTTCACAGTTGTTTAGGTTATGTCCTATACGAACACACAAATTATATATTCGTAAGTTTCTAATAAGTATGTTCAATCTTTGTATTCTTCTTTATAACTCCACACGAATCTCTTAAGACGTTTCTTGAGCAGTTTTGAAACATCAATTCACTTTTTTAACACTTTAGGCCCACATCTAAAAAAATAGTAGTTATGTTCAATATATGTATTCTCCCTTTATAGTCCCTACGGAATCTCTTGAGACGTTTCTTGAGTAATTTTGAAATATCAATTTGCTTTTTTACCTTGGATCTCCCTACATCTCCTCTCCCATTTAGTACACAGTACACACAATGAACCAAAAAATTGGTCAACTCTATAACCAATCAAATCCAATGAAAATTATAAAATCATAACCCAATTCAAATAAAATTATAACCCAACCTAACCTTACGGTTATAGTTGAGTAGTCTGAGTTACTTGAGTTGTCGATTCTTTTGTACACATTCCATCGGCTAGTTTTGATAATATATATAGTTTCTTTCTTTTTAGTTTGACGGAGTTTAATAACCGACTAAAATTGGTTGGACGACCATGGGTTTAGTTGGTCGTCATCTCAAGTATCTCAATAACCAATGATAATTGATCAACAAAAATTGACATGTCGGTTGTTAGTATTGATTTCAATAAATAATTGACACTGACCAATTAATTGATGAACACCCTAATTGTAGATTATTTCCACCATCCTGATTCCGGACTGACAAATAAAGCTCCTGATCTGCAAATTAGATTGCCCCACCAACAAGCTCACATTTGTCAAAATATACCAACAACTTTAATTTGAGAAAGAAAAGTTGACATTAGATAGATATTAGATATAACAAAAAAAGTCTTTTTCTTTCCTTTTAGTTTGTCTGACTTGAATAACCGACTAGAATTGGTTGAATGATATTCGTGTGTTCAATTGGTCATCATCTCAATAATTAATGATTATCGATCTGACAAAAATTGGCATGTCGGTGGTCGACATCGATTTCAATAAATAACCGACATCAACCAATCGATCGAAGAATGCCCTAACCGTGGATTATCTCCACCATCCTGATTCCTGACTCGACTGCTAACAAAGGAGTTCCCCATGTCATTGCCCCCATCAACAAGCTCACATTTGTCCAAATATACCCACAAGTACTTTAATTCAAGAGAGTAAAGACGAAGCCCTCAACCATTTTTTTATTTTTGAAAGAAAATGGTTAGGGGCTGTTTGTTTGACATATTTAGGTAGGGATTAGTATTATAATTTATCAACTCGTTCACGAAAACTTACATCCAAACGAGTTTTTATTAATTTCTCCTCATTTTTAATTTTAAAAATAACTCTTATTTCTAACCATTCATTTTTAATCATTCATTTATAATTACTCAATCATTTCTAACCACTTATTTTTAATCATTTCTTTCAAATCAATCAAAATAACTCATTTTTAACCATTTCTTTTTTAACTACTAAAAATAACTACTCATTTTTAAATCTACGTCCAAACAAGGTTTTAACTCTAACTCCTATACAAAAATTACATCCAAATGAATTTTTAACACAATTATCAATTTTTAACTATTTAATATAACTCCTTCACCAAAAAACTATCTAAATATGTCAAACAAACAGCCCCTTACCGTTTTTGGTTGAGACTAACATAGTTAATAGTTATCTTCAATCCAAATCCATAAAAGCGCAAAAAGAAAGGACATTTGTTCTGCCAGATAATGAGATGCACAACTACAAGAAAATAAAACGAGGTAAAAAGACTTCGCAATTTTAAGATAAAAAGGAAAAAAAAACGATAAACAAAAAAAACGAAATCCCAAAACAAAACCCACCAAAATTAAACACTTACATAGCAAAACCCACATACTGTTTCTCCTAATCTTCATTTCTTTTACACCAAATTATCCCTTTTTATCACACTAATCCAAATCAGAATCCCATTAAGAACAATCCTTTCTTTCCATGTTCCATCAACCAAAATCCTTGGCCCGCTTTTGCACGTCGACATCACGCCATGGCATAAAGACGACGACAAAGCGTGGCCATTGTTTGCCAATACGTCTAAAACGAATAAAAGAAGCAAAAAGGGTTTTGAATTGGAGTTTTCTACACTTGGAATTGGGTTTAATCAGCCTATGACATGGACGAGAAAGCATCCAATCGAAATACTAGCTGTAGCCGATCAGGCCAACGCCAAAGCGTTACTCTCCCGCTGATTTCATGCGTTCCCAAATGCGTTTTTGTTATAAAATCGATGTAAGATCTCGACCCTTTTCATCGATCACTCATTTGGGTTTCGGTTGATTTTTCTTCTTTTCTCACGAATCTGAAATGGGGTTTGTTGATTTTTCATTCTCTCTTACGAATCTGAAATGGGGTTTATTTGATTTTTCATATTCTCACGAATCTGAAATGGGGTTTGGCTGATGTTTTGAAGTATCCCTTCTTTCTGCAGAACTTGATCGTTTGTATGTTTATTTGTTCTTTATTATGTGCTTTGCGTTCAAATGCTTCATCAGACTCTGTTTGTTCATGCAGATGAAGAATGATGAAGACGAAGACCTATGATATTGTTTGGTCATTTATTAGTTCATTTAAATTGATTAGATTGAAGGTTGTTTATATCCAACAATGGAGGGGAAGGGGGATTTGATGAAGCCTATATTATTCAAATTTGGGGTTGCTCTGGCTATCTCCTTTGCTGGTTTGATCTATTCTCGCTCCAAAATTAGGAAAAAAAGACCTCCTTTGCCTCCTCCCTCGTCGAGTTCTTCAGGTTCTTACGCTCAAACTTTTATGCTTCTTCAAGTTCTTGAAGTATTTTGAGTTCAACATTTGGGGTAGGGTTCAACCCTCCAAACTTTTGAGCTATTACAAGCTTTTAAATTATATATATTTCACTTGCTTTAAGCAGATGATCGGGACAATAAAGTTGACTTGGGAAGAGGAAGAGGACCTAAACTTGCTAATCAAGCAATGAAGGAAGCAACATCTGCATCTCCTAATGTTATTCTCTTTGCAACTGATGCTTATGTGAGTTTTCTAAAGATGGGTTTTTCATTTTAGTAATATGAATAATAGGTCCCCAAGGGGTGGCGCGGTGGTCGAAAGGCTTAGTTTTTGAAGGTGTGCTCTTTTAAAGGTCCCAAGTTTAAGACTTCCCTTTGACATTAATTTGTAAACAGCTCTCGTGTCTCCGTCGTGGTTATCTTGGGTATAGTGGAGTAAAGCTCCGATTTCTCGGCTTCAAAAAAAGAATAATTTAAGTAACTTAGAATGGACACAAGAAGCCGCATCATGTATAACCTAGTAACCATACATGTTTGAATCTCCTTCCCCCACCAAATGGAATAAAAAAAAATTGGAATGTTCAAAAAGTTAAGATTCCAGGTAGCTTTTATGAAGTTGGTTGTGAAAATTTAGTGTATTGAACCCATTTGTTCAATTGTTCTTTCTCAGCCTCTGTCCTAGATACAAAACGGACGTAGGAATGATTTCTTTCATCATGTTGGTTTTTGATAAAGGCATAAGCCTCATATTATGTGTTATGGTCTTTTCTAAGCCTTAGTTTGATTTCTTTCTCAGGAAGAAATGTGTATTCCAAAGGTCAATGTGAATAATTCAAATGTCAGTCTCTCTCCCAGCTATAAGAACATTGTAGATAAAGATGGGTTGCTTCTCCCAGAGTTTCAGGACCTTGTCAAGGAATTTGATCTTTCTGCAGCAAATGCTGGGGTTTCTCCTAACATAATTGTCGAATCACCAAGATTGGGACTCGAAACTCCGAAAGCTTATAAGACTGATGAGATGGATGAATATGATCAAGAGATCAGACACCTAAAAAGCAAGGTGAAAATGCTTCGAGAGAGGGAGAGAAACCTTGAGGTTCAGCTACTTGAGTATTATGGTCTGAAAGAGCAAGAAACTGCTGTCATAGAGCTCCAAAATAGGCTGAAGATTAACAATATGGAGGCTAAGCTTTTCACTCTCAAGATTGAGTCCCTTCAGGTGGATAATCGACGACTGGAATCACAAGTTTCCGATCATGCAAAATCAGTGTCCGACCTCGAGGCTGCAAGAGCAAAAATTAAGTTTCTCAAGAAAACACTTAGAAAAGAAGCAGAACAGAACAGGGCACAGATCTTAAATCTTCAGCAAAGAGTTGCTAAGCTGCTTGATCAAGAATACAAGACAAATGGAAACAATAAAGATGCCCAAATCAACCTTCAAAAGATTGAAGATTTGGAGAAAGAGATGGAGGACTTAAGAAAGTCGAATTTGAGATTACAAACAGAAAATTCTGATCTCGTTGGGAGATTAGATGCTACTCAATCTCTTGCAAATTCTATTTTAGAAGATCCAGAAGTGCGCTTCTCTTGCTACTAGCTATTTTACCTTCTTATAGATATTCATAAGTTGATTAAAAATTTAATGCAATATCCATATAATTTGTGCAGAAAGACTCACTTAAAGAAGAAAGGGATCGCTTGACACTAGAAAATGAGACGTTGACGAAGGAAATCGAGCAGCTTCAAGCTAACCGGTGTGCAGATGTTGAAGAGCTAGTCTATATCCGCTGGGTTAATGCTTGCTTAAGATATGAGCTGCGAAATTTTCAGCCTCCAGCAGGGAAAGCAGCAGCAAGAGACCTAAGCAAAACTGCAAGTCCCAAATCTGAGGAGAAAGTGAAGAAGCTCATTCTCGAGTATGCAAATACAGAAGGAATTGAAGGGAAGAGCATTAACATTATGGATTTCGATTCAGATCAATGCTCGTCCTCGCAAGCTTCCTCTCATACCGATCCTGGAGACCAAGATTATTTAGCTGTCGATTTTCCATCAACAGCCAAACCAAGTTCAAACAAAACCAAATTCATGAGTAAACTAAGGAAACTTTTGAGGGGAAAAGGTAGTCAACAAAACCTGGCTATGTTAGCAGAAAAATCTGCAACATCTGTAGAAGATAGTGATTCTCCACTTCACAGTTCAAGTAATTCTACTGGGACCAATGCTAGACAGGGTACTGGATATACAACGCCATCTCAATATTCACCAAGGCGATCAATGGATTTTCAAAGATTGAATAGCCAGAAGGAAGACAACATTAAAACAGAAGATTCCATTAGAAGGAATAGTGATGTTGGCTACACTAAAAAGAGCTTTGTTATACGATCTCCAAGTCAGGAAACAGAATGCACCAAGAAGTCCGAGTTGATGAAATATGCTGAAGCTTTGAAAGACACTCGGGGAGCTAAGAACCGGTCACTCCGTAAGGTTGCATCCATCAATTCGTTTTAATCATCAGAAAGCTTGTCTGGCTTTTGATGGCTTCATCACCTGCTCATATGAGTATTTTGTTAAGGGGCTGGGTAGTTAGTGACTACTGTTCACAAAAGGTGGGTAGAGAAACTAATTCCACTGATATGGGAACTTTGTAACATAAATAACTCAATGCTGTAATCTTACTTGAATGAGATTAACCTAACAAAACTAATCTTATCAAATGACCTGTTCTTGAACATTTTCAAAGCAAGGCATTTTGTATCGAGTTGATCCAATGTTTGGTACTAAATACAATAAAGTGCATTTCGTGTCTTTATCAGATGTCCCATGAATTCTACATAATAATTAATATAGTACCAGAATTTGCTAAGTAACCAAGAATATTTGGAAAAAGAGAAACTAAAACAGCCCATTTGATGATGATCAGAGGGGAGCATAGCCCTGGACGACTAGCATTGCATTGGCAAGTATTTGGTTGGTACCCTTGGGTGAAGGAAAACAAAAGACATAGGGTGAGTACTTTGATTAGTACCCGAATGTTCCAAAACTGTTCTATTGATGTGGGGATGTTTTGTTCGTGAACAGCATGTCTTGATGGAGATACAATAGCGTTGTATGAAGGTTCGAAAGCATTAAAAAACGACAAGTTTGAGATCGGGAAGCTGCATAAATTTAAAGATTCATCTTCACTATAACCCAACTAAAACTTTCAAGCCTGTAGATTTTAGAGAAAATGTATTTTTTCTTCTTATTCAATAATGAACCCAATATGGGTTTAAATAGACTACAATGGATGATTAAAAAAGGAAAAAATAATAAAAAAGAAAAAGATACATAGCCATAAAATGAAAAGATAATACCTAATCATAAAAAGAAAATATATAAAATAATATTTAATCAAATCCTAAAAGGAAAAAATAATTAAGGAAAAATAAAAATACTATTTTACTAAAATTAACTGAAACCAACACTCTCCCCTCAAGCTGGATTGTATATGGAATACAAGCCAAGCTTGGAGTTAAATTAATTAAAGTTGGTCTTTGGATGATAGGGGATCAATTGTGATGAAAATGATACTGATGTCAGGTCAATTGTGAATATTGATGTTAGGACCAATTGGGAATACTGATGCTAGGACCAATTGGGAATACTGATATCAGGAATACTAACGCCAGAGCCAATCGGAAATGCTTCCAGGACCAGTCGGGAATTCTGGATAGGACCAATCGGAATACTGAATATGACCATTTATAGAACTCATTGATTTCCTTTTTTTTTTTTCTCTTTTTTTCTTTTTCTTTTTATTCTTGATTACATTCGAGGAGGAAAATGTTGGGATAGAGTTCAACACTGCCAATCGTCTTCCCCGACTTTAAATCTTGTCCTAACGTCTTAAGAGTTTGAACCATTTGAGGAAATAGGGGCAATTGTCTGAGCAACCAAACCTGCACCTTTCATTGTATGCCTTATAATCTCTTGCAGTGCATCTATTTGTTTTTTACTGAACGCAGATGATTCTGTATTGGAAAAATTATCCGAAGTTGTATTCGTGTGTTGCTTAGGTTTCCAATCATGAGGTTTTCCATGTAGTTTCCAGCACGTATCTTTTGTATGGCCTATCTTTTTGCAATGTTCACACCAGGGTTTCTCACCTCTTTGTTGGTTGTCTCTTGACCTTGTTGAATAATACATTTTGGAAGAAACAAGGGTAGAAGATTCAGGGACTGTTGAGATTGGGTCTAAATTTTTCATCATAACACTCTTTCTACTTTCCTCTCTTTTTACTTCTGAAAAAGCTACACGAAGAGTTGGTAGTGGTTTGATTCCCATAATTCTCCCTCGAACTTCATCAAGACTATTATTAAGGCCGAAAAGGAATTTGAATGTTCTTTTCTGTTCCAGGAACAAATTGAATTGAGCTGCATCATCAGTACACTTCCATTGATGAACTTCAAACAAGTCTAGTTGTTGCCATTGATGGGAAGGGTTATTAAAATACTCGGTTACTGATAAGTCTCCTTGGCGAAGATCATGAAGAACCGACTCGATTCGAAAAAGTTATAAGGTGTTCTCTTTGCTTGAATATGTTTCTTTAACTGCCTCCCAAATATGATGGGTTGTTTGATATAAGAGGAAGTTTTCTCCTATCTCATTTGTCATAGAGTTAATTAACCATGACATAACCATATTATTTTCTATTTTCCACTTCTTGTATCCAGGGTCTTTTACCGCTCATTATCTTTTGATAGGTAATCATCCTTACCCTTTCCGCATATAAACATCGTAACTTATTGTGACCATGGCACATAATTATGACCATTCAATTTGTGCCCAGTAATATAGGAAGATGAGGAAATTTAATATCCTTCAAAAATTTCATCACCCATCTTAGATGAAGACATTCTTGATTTTGAGAGAAAAAAAAGAGAATCTCAAATAAAATAGAAGTAAAAAGTAAACTTGATTAATGGAAACTTATCTCATTGAAAAATAGTCCTCCTTAACGAATCAAATTTGAGAAAAAAGAGATTTGACTAAAAATTGATAAGAGATTGGAGAAGTCAGATCGAAAAAATTCGAGAATTTTTTTTTTTTGGGATTCCTACACGTGAGATGCCCAATCATAGAAGAATGGGTCTAGGACCTTTGACAGGGTCAACAAGTTTGAAGAAGAAAAAAGAAATTAAAATTTTGTTTGCTCTGATACCACGTAGATTTTAGAGAAAATGTATTTTTTTTTTCTTATTCAATAATGAACCCAATATGGGTTTAAATAGACTACAATGGATGATTAAAAAAGGGAAAAATAATAAAAAAGAAAAAGATACATAACCATAAAATGAAAAGATAATACCTAATCATAAAAGAAAAATATATAAAATAATATTTAATCTAATCCTAAAAGAAAAAAATAATTAAGGAAAAATAAAAATACTATTTTACTAAAATTAACTGAAACCAACAAAGCCTATAGTGCCTCATATTTTTATTTCACAACCAGGGAGATTAACACAACTAAAGGCAGCAAAGTAAGAAGAATTTGCAAGCAAGAAAGTTTTAGAAACCAAGAAAAAGATAATGACTTCTTTTCAGCTCTATCTAGGACTAAAAACTGATCCAGAGCCAATTGAATTGCGTGAGAAGTTCTCAGCGTTGTTAGGTGGAATCTGTGGAGTTGTGTCTTGAACCGTCTTCAAACACTCAATGAGTTGTAACACCACATCACTCATCTCAGGTCTTCCTGGTGAAGTTGGCAACGTGCATGATAGAGCAAGCTCCACAAGTTTCCTTGCAGAACAACTTTCTATGGAGCTTTCTAACTTCGGGTCCACAATGTTTTCGATGTTCCCTTCGACAATCAGAGGCTTAACCCAATCAACTATGTGAATGTTGGTTTCAGAGCTCTTGATTATGGCGGGATGCCCAGTGATCAGCTCAAACAAGACAATCCCAAAGCTGTAAACATCACTTTTCTTGATAAAGTTTCTAGATAAATGAACCCTGCAACAGAATCATGTCTTAGTTTAATTCTTTTGTTTGCACAAGTTGCTTCTTTTGTAAATTAGAATGCCTCAGCAGATGACGCTTCAGACATTAAATTCGGTTGAATAGAAAAGAAAAAAAGTAAGTTAAACTATGAAGTTGTATGCTATCGAACTTCGATAACTGTGTGTTTAATATCTGAACTTTAAGAGATCTTATTGAAATTGAGTTGGGATTATACCTGTCCTTAACTATTTCCAATGCTAACTAAATAATGCAAAAAACATACTTTTTGGGCAAAGTTGGGTTGAATTGATATAATGTAGCATGTAGGTGATAAAAGGAAGTTTACTGCTAGAAGGATAAGTTGCACATTTCATTATATTTTGACCAGATGCACACTTCCTTTTGCCAATTTTGAGGCAAATCAAATTCAAAAGTTAGAAACTTATTGAAAACTTTTTAAAGTTTAAAATGTGAAACTTATCCTCTTGTCTTGATGTATTTTAACAATCAAAGGCCAAGAGAAATAGAAGTTACTATAAAAGATGAGAGCATCAAATATGTTATTCACTTTATGAAAGGAAGGCAAAGCACATCGATCATTGTTACTTACGTAGGGTCGACATAACCGAAGGTGCCAGCAGGACATGTGGAGAAATGAGTATCTCTTTCATTTACGAATATCCTGGATAGTCCAAAATCTGATACTTTAGCTTGCATTTGTTCATTCAACAGGATATTGGAAGATTTCATATCTCTATGAATTATAGGTGGCACGCAGCCATTGTGTAAATATTCCAATCCTGCAGTTTGTGAAGAAGGGTAGGTAAATAAAAGTATGAACCATAACCAATAAGTTCTTTTCTCATTTTTATTTTATTTTATTTTTATATCTGCGAGTGACGGGCCAGCTCATGCCCAACTCAACTATTCTCACAAGACATACTGTCTGACCCTACAACATTTGGATATCAAGGAAATCCGTAGAAAATTAATTCCTAAGTAGATGGTCACTATGGATTGAACCTATAACCTCTTACATCCTAAGGTCCTCCTTGACCACTGGGCAAACCTATGATAGTTTCTTTTCTTTATTATTTATATTAACCTTTGGCTGCATCAACTGCAATTTGGAGTCTTTCCATCCAAGTCAACACTTTTGTGCTTGAATCTGTATCAGCAAAGGGAAAAAGAAAAAAAGTCAACCAGCCATCAAGATACATACATTTTAGAGAAACTCTCTTTTAAGACAAAGTCCTAATTACCAGATAGATGATTGCGTAAATTTCCATTGCCCATGTATTCGTAAATGAGTGCCTTATTCTCAGCCTCATCACAGTAACCAATGAAAGAAACCAGATTTCTGTGATGAACAACTGTTAATATTTGAGCCTGCATTTGCAAATATAGTTTATTAGATACTAATTAATCTAATTGAAGTAAATTTGCACCAAAGAAAAAACTAAACCTCGGCTCTGAACTCATTGTAGCCTTGCCGTGACATCGAAGACAGCAACTTAACAGCAACTTGGGTTTTATCACTCAGTACACCCAAGTATACTTTTCCAAAACCTCCTTCCCCAATAGTTGTCTTCAAATTATCTGTGATAACCAATATCTCAGAGTAACAAACCTGTCGATTCTTCGACTTAAGTAACCTTTCTTGGATTGATCTTTCGAGATTCTCTGCACCGAGTAAAATACACATTT
The DNA here is from genome assembly GCA_036507275.1 of Sicyos edulis. Lineage (NCBI taxonomy): Eukaryota > Viridiplantae > Streptophyta > Magnoliopsida > Cucurbitales > Cucurbitaceae > Sicyos > Sicyos edulis. Next base: position 10,815,704 of record CM071852.1, on the reverse strand, counting down.
TCGTTTGAAGTCATTAATCATCTAGGGATCCTTTTCCATTTTCCCTATTTTCCACAGTTTCTTTGTTTTTACTAGAAATATGCTGGATTTAGCAGTGTACATAAGCAAAAGCAGAAGAAATGATATATTAACCTCTTTGTTTTCTCCTTTTGTAGAATACAACCATAAGGATGGGCAGGAGTAAAGCTATTATGCTGGAGAGAATTATAACAACCAAATACTTGTTCCTCTTCTTCTTGTTATCACATTTAAGTGAAGTACAAAGATCTTGATTTTCACCCACACTTGCACAAGCAGAATAAAATGTCAGGTTTTAGCAAATAGAATTTCATCATTCTCTGTTAATGTTAGTCATTTAATATGAAAACAATAGAATTAGAAGGTGGCAACATGGAAATGGCAGTAAAGAAAATAGAGAAAATGAGATATAACTTAGAGTAAAGTGATGGGAACTAAACATAATTAATTTGTCAGCTTACCTTAATGTAAGTAATCCAGCTTCAGCCCTTTGCAAGAGAGCCTTAGGAATAAGGCCTGTGAACCTGTTTCTTGTTAAATAACTGCAAACACACCAGTAAAATGATCGATATATAACCTTCAATTTACAACTAAAATTTCATGTTCTGGATGTCAAAATTACAACTAAACAACTGACAGAATTCTTAAATTAGGAAAATTTACTAAGAATTCTGGAAGCTCTCCAGTCAACTCATTATTGGACAAGTCCCTGATACAGAACATATATTGAGTTAGCATAAAATCATCTATAAATATGTTGAGACTAAAAATTGAAATATCAAGAGATGGCAAATAGTAATGAAATAAGAAAGGAAAATTACAATATTAAAGCACCTCGAGAGGCTATTCTCGTAAGAACTCCAAATTTTGCAAATTTCAAATCCCACTATCATACTGTATATTTTTTTTCATATCCATGAATCACATGACATACTGTCTGACCCAACAACATTTGGATGTCGAGGAAACTTGTAGGAAATTAATTCCTTTGTAGGTGACATCATAGATTGAACTTATCCCTTCTTATTTACTTAAGGCCAGCCTATTGTATGTGCAACCACTATTCTAAAAAACTCCTTATCTATTGAAAATTGTACCTTCTTAAAATCTTCAATATTTTCTTATTAAAAATTATAACAGAGAGACACTTACAAAGTTTGCAACATGGTTAGGTTTGATATGTAAGTAGATATTTCACCTGTCAGTCCACTTGTAGATAGGTTCCTGTTAAAAAAACCAACACTTTCTCATGAATTCATGAGATCCATCCTTCATATACAAACAAAATTTTAATAGAAGACTTGCACTTACAAGGATATAATTCTTGGAGCAGGTTTGTTACTACAATTTAATCCACTCCAAGAATATTCCATTGGCACACATGGATCTCCTTGCCAATCCTTCTTTATTCCATAAATTAACTTGATATTGGTAACTGCATCCACTAATTATCCACAGAAGAAATTAAATTAGTATTCAATAACTTCCAATAAAGCAAACACACAAACTGCATCTAAAGAAAGATACCATCTCCTTGGTCTGTTTCTATCTCTGATATGTTTTTTGCCATATATATTTCAAAAGCATTAATGATAGGAGGAAGCGTCGCATTCTCGGTTTGAATGAAAGAAAACTTATGTCTATTTGCTGCCTCCAATCCAGAGGTATAAGTCATAGAGTACAAATAAGCTGGAATTATAGGTCCAACAAAATAATCTCCATTGTGTGTGACATTGAACTCTCTGCTTTGATCGACTCGAGGTATTACAACATCAGCAAAGTGCATAAATACATAGTATTGAGACGAATCTATTGTATCGAACCAAATCTCCAGAGGCTTTCTTGCCCTTTTTGGAATGCAGGCAGTTTGCATGACAATGGATGGCAGTTGGAAACCGTTGTGCCCAAGAGCATCGACAGTAAGATTGGTGCTTACTTGTTTACAATCATTCGAGCCAAATGGCGGCCAGATTCGGTCATGAACATCGAAAGGGAATCTTTAAATAGAATAGCCACCAATCCACATAAACAAAATAATATGTTAGCATCCATACTTGTTAAAGTATATCCATCTTTTCAGTAACAGTAAATTTGTTTGCAGAACCAATGATTAAATACCTGTAACTTCGACCAGCGGTTGAACCAATGTCCATTCGAGTGTAAAGTGATAAGGATGTTGATAGTGTTCGATATGTGATGTTGGGTGAAGGTCTAAACTCTAATGCAGAAATAAATGGCACTCCATTTCCAGTATTGATCAGACATATGTGAACTTTATTTGAGGAAGTTACATGTACAAGATCTATGCGGGACTCCATGTCATTTCCAGTGAAGTTTAATGTCTTCCACAAGCTATTCCCAATATATAGATCAAATGTCGGTAGCGAATCCAGACCATCATAATTCCCATACAAGAAACTAGCTCGAATCAAGTACTCGGTGCCGTTTATAATGCTTATATTGTAACAGTTTCTAATACCATCAGGGAAACTTCTCAGCTTCTTCAGTTGCATTGGGTAGTTATCTACATCTCTATATGCAGAAGCAACACTTTGACTTACCCCACTGTTTATGAAGGGCACATCAGAAACATAGGTAATATGTGTCGTCGTTTCGGTGTAAGTCGTATCCTCTGGTAATCCACAGTCTAAACTAATGAAGCCTGAAAAACAAATAAGAACTTTAAGTGTCTGTATATAGATGATTTGAAGAAATTGAACAGATTAATACCAATGAGAACAAAATTTTCACCTGACTGATCCTGAGCTTGAACAAGAAGTAGAAGAGCCAGAGGCAAGCAAATTGGCAGGAAACCAAACAAGGAATACCCTGAGGTTTTCATTATCATCCTCTTGCTCTAATAGAAAGCAACCATTTCTGCACCCTGAGGCCAATATATATGGTCAGCCTTGTTGAGGATCCTACATTAGAAAAGTTAGAAAAGTGAGGTGAAATATTTTGTTTTCTATAAAAAAAAAACTACTTTTCTCAATACTAATTGGTTTTAAGATGGAATCTAATCATAATATTTAATATCCAGAATTCATTAAATCTAGACGGATATTTGGTCTAATAAAAATAAAAGAAATGAAGCTGAGATCAATTTAAGATTAGTTACTCCAAAGTAGCACCATCTTGAGAAGATATGTTGAGAATCGGAAACCTCATATCATTTATAAGATAGATGACTACTACTCTCATCACCAATTAGTTTTGAGATGGAATCTTCGAAGCCCATTGAATTCAAACGGGAATTCGGTCTAATAAAAATGAAAAAAAGTGAAATTGAAAAAGTTAATAGAAAGTCAACACAAGAGGAATTCCCTTTGAAGCTAGCATTGAAGATTAAAGAACAAGTTACATAAGAAAGTTGACCGAGGATATAAATAATAAAAATTTACAAATCTCAATTGAATTGATTCAATCAATCAACATATTGAAATGAAAGTATAACATTTATGTTTATGAATGAGTTGGGGGGTGTATGAAAAACTATTAAAATGCATATACCAAGATCCAACACGATGGTATAGTATTCTAATAGGCATATTGAATAATTAAGACTCTATTTGATATCGATTTGGTTTTAGTTTTTGAAATTTAAGCCTAAAACTACTTTCACATATGTTTTTTCTTACTTGAAATATATACACATCTCACCTATATTTTTAGATATTAAATCAAAATTTAGAAACAACAAAAAGTAGCTTCTAAAAGGTTTTTTAAAAAAATTATTTTTTATAAAGTTGGTCAGTATCTAAATACTTTCTTCGACTAAAGATGGATATAGAAAAGGTGGAATACATGCATATGAAGTTTGAGTAAAAATAGGTTTAAATTTAAAAAACTAAAAATAAAGAACTAAATGATTATCCAACGAGCCTAAAGTATATGATTTAAATGAAAAAGACAAACCCATTATGGAATGATTTATGGGAGTGCCGCCACTATCATCCATGTTCAAGAAATTTCGTCTAGTCTGAGCTTGTAATGTTTTGACTTTTCATCCATACTACTGTGGCACATGGAAAGCTGTTGACTTTCTCAAATGAAAGTTTCAGGGGCTGTTTGGATAGAGTTGTTTGGGCCCAACCCAAGTTTGGTAGAATCTACTCCAAAAAAGTGTCCACAAACAAATACTTCCCGGTGGATAATTTTTGGTTTTTTGTTTTTTATTTTTGAATAATTCTTCCTCATTTTTATTTTTAAAAATAAGTCTCATTTTTTTTTTAGTACATATTGGAGAAGTGGGATAAATATCGATTCTCGAGCTCGAACGTGTGTCGCTAGTATTGAACTAGTTTTCAACCAAACACTGAAACCATTGCACCACCAAACCAATCGGTAATAACCCTCTTTTCTTACTACTCATGTTTAATCATTTCTTTCAAATCAATAAAAATAACTCATTTTAAACTACTTATTTTTAATCATTTTTTTTAATTATTAAAAATAACTACTCGTTTTAAATTTATCTCCAACGAGATTTTGACTCTAATTGCTTTACACAAAAATTACATCCAAACGAATTTTTGATTACAACTTTCAATTTTTAACTTCTCAACCTAACTCTTTTGAATGTAACTTCATAAGTTAAATCACGACTAAATATGTCAAACAAACAGCCCCCAAGTGCCGAAGCCTAAACATGGCAAGCTCAGACTCAGACGAACATTTCTGTAACATGGATGATAATGGGGCGGCAATGGCGTAGCCCTCCTCTGCAATCGAGTTGCCTCAACTGTCATTCATCTAACACACTCCCAAAATCTTCTCCATAAATTATTCCTCAATGGGTTTGTTTTTTTTTTCCCCCTTTAAATCATATACTTAAATTATTTGATCTCACCATTATAATACTATACCATCGTCATTTCCACGATTGTTCCATATATATAATTAGGAGATTGGAACTTGGAATATGCATTTCAAACAAACACATTATAGTTTCAACTTGTTGATGGATTTAATTCAATTGAGATTCGTAAACTTTTATTGTTTATAGTCCCTCAACGTTCATATATAACTTGTTCTTTAATCTTCCATGCTAGCTTCAAAGGGAATTCCTCGTGTTGACTTTCTATTAGAGTCACTTGGCTATTAGATTAGTATGTGGTTCCAAGCTGGCTAAGAATTAATTTCTAAAGGGTTTCATGGACATTCAAATGTTCACTATGTCTCGTAATAATAGTTGTGGTGCACGCTAGCTGGCTTGGATAGTCACATAAAAAATCAATTGGTGATGAGAGAAGTAACCAACATATATTATAAATACTAGGAGGTCTCTTCATTTTTGAATGTGGGATCCTCAATATGCTCCTGAAGTCGCTGCTACTTTGTATTGACCAATCTTGGATCAAATCTCAATTTTATTTTTTCTATTTTTGTTGGATTGAATATCCGTTTGGGTTTAATGAGCTCTAATATCATATCCAATATTACGATTAGATTCCATCTCAAAACTAATTGGCGATGAGAGGAGTCGTCTGCCCATCTTATAAATTCTAGGTGGTCTTCTCACTTTTCTAATCTAGGATCCTCAACAAGGCTGACCATATATATTTGCCTCAGGGTGCAGAAATGGTTGTTTTCTATTAGAGCAAGAGGATGATAATGAAAACCTCAGGGTATTCCTTGTTTGGTTTCCTGCCAATTTGCTTGCCTCTGGCTCTTCTACTTCTTGTTCAAGCTCAGGATCAGTCAGGTGAAAATTTTGTTCTCATTGGTATTAATCTGTTCAATTTCTTCAAATCATCTATATACAGACACTTAAAGTTCTTATTTGTTTTTCAGGCTTCATTAGTTTAGACTGTGGATTACCAGAGGGTACGACTTACACCGAAACGATGACAAATATTACCTATGTTTCTGATGCGCCCTTCATAAACAGTGGGGTAAGTCAAAGTGTAGCTTCTGCATATAGAGATGTAGAGAACTACCCAATGCAATTGAAGAAGCTGAGAAGTTTCCCTGATGGTATAAGAAACTGTTACAATGTAGGCGTTATAAACGGCGCCGAGTACTTGATTCGAGCTAGTTTCTTGTATGGGAATTATGATGGTCTGGATTCGCTACCGACATTTGATCTATATATTGGGAATAGCTTGTGGAAGACATTAAACTTCACTGGAAATGACATGGATTCTTTCATAGATCTTGTCCACGTAACCTCCTCAAATAAAGTTCACATATGTCTGATCAATACTGGAAATGGAGTGCCATTTGTTTCTGCATTAGAGTTTAGACCTTCGCCCAACATCACACAAACACTATCAGCATCCTTTTTACTTTACAATCGAATGGACATTGGTTCAATAGATGGTCGAAATTACAGGTATTTAATCATTGGTTCTGCAAACAAATTAACTGTTAATGAAAATATGGATATACTTTAACAAGTTAGAGATGGTAACATATTATTTTGTTTATGTTGACTGTGGTTATTCTATTTGAAGATTCCCTTTCGATGTTCATGACCGCATTTGGTCGTCATTTGGCTCTAATGATTGTACACGAGTAAGCACCAATCTTACTGTTGATCCTCTTGGCCGCAACGGTTTTGACCTGCCATCCATTGTCATGAAAACTGCCTGCACTCCAAAAAATGCAAGCAAGCCTCTGGAGATTTGGTGGGACTCAATAGATTCGTCTCAATTCTATGTCTTTTTGCACTTTTCTGATGTCGTAATACCACGAGTCGATCAAAGCAGAGAGTTCAATGTCGCACACAATGGAAATTTTTTTATTGGACCTGTAATTCCAGATTATTTGTACTCTACGACTTATTCTTCTGAATTGGAGGCAGCAAATAGACATCTATTTTCTTTCATTCAAACCGAGAATGCGACACTTCCTCCTATAATTAATGCTTTCGAAATATATATGGTGAAAGACATATCAGAGTTAGAAACAGACCAAGGAGATGGTATCTTTTCTTTAGATGTACTTTGTGTGTTTGCTTTATTGAAAGTTATTGAATACTAATTTAATTTCTTCTGTGGATAATTAGTGGATGCAGTTACCAATATCAAGTTAATTTATCGAATAAAGAAGGATTGGCAAGGAGATCCATGTGTGCCAATGGAATATTCTTGGAGTGGATTAAATTGTAGTAACAAACCTGCTCCAAGAATTATATCCTTGTAAGTGCAAGTCTTCTATTAAAATTTTGTTTGTATATGAAGGATGGATCTCATGAATTCATGAGAAAGTGTTGGTTTTTTTAACAGGAACCTATCTACAAGTGGACTGACAGGTGAAATATCTACTTACATATCAAACCTAACCATGTTGCAAACTTTGTAAGTGTCTCTCTGTTATAATTTTTAATAAGAAAATATTGAAGATTTTAAGAAGGTACAATTTTCAATAGATAAGGAGTTTTTTAGAATAGTGGTTGCACATACAATAGGCTGGCCTTAAGTAAATAAGAAGGGATAAGTTCAATCTATGATGTCACCTACAAAGGAATTAATTTCCTACAAGTTTCCTCGACATCCAAATGTTGTTGGGTCAGACAGTATGTCATGTGATTCATGGATATGAAAAAAAATATACAGTATGATAGTGGGATTTGAAATTTGCAAAATTTGGAGTTCTTACGAGAATAGCCTCTCGAGGTGCTTTAATATTGTAATTTTCCTTTCTTATTTCATTACTATTTGCCATCTCTTGATATTTCAATTTTTAGTCTCAACATATTTATAGATGATTTTATGCTAACTCAATATATGTTCTGTATTAGGGATTTGTCCAATAATGAGTTGACTGGAGAGCTTCCAGAATTCTTAGTAAATTTTCCTAATTTAAGAATTCTGTAAGTTGTTTAGTTGTAATTTTGACATCCAGAACATGAAATTTTAGTTGTAAATTGAAGGTTATATATCGATCATTTTACTGGTGTGTTTGCAGTTATTTAACAAGAAACAGGTTCACAGGCCTTATTCCTAAGGCTCTCTTGCAAAGGGCTGAAGCTGGATTACTTACATTAAGGTAAGCTGCAAATTAATTATGTTTAGTTCCCATCACTTTACTCTAAGTTATATCTCATTTTCTCTATTTTCTTTACTGCCATTTCCATGTTGCCACCTTCTAATTCTATTGTTTTCATATTAAATGACTAACATTAACAGAGAATGATGAAATTCTATTTGCTAAAACCTGACATTTTATTCTGCTTGTGCAAGTGTGGGTGAAAATCAAGATCTTTGTACTTCACTTAAATGTGATAACAAGAAGAAGAGGAACAAGTATTTGGTTGTTATAATTCTCTCCAGCATAATAGCTTTACTCCTGCCCATCCTTATGGTTGTATTCTACAAAAGGAGAAAACAAAGAGGTTAATATATCATTTCTTCTGCTTTTGCTTATGTACACTGCTAAATCCAGCATATTTCTAGTAAAAACAAAGAAACTGTGGAAAATAGGGAAAATGGAAAAGGATCCTAGATGATTAATGACTTCAAACGAAAATGTGTATTTTACTCGGTGCAGAGAATCTCGAAAGATCAATCCAAGAAAGGTTACTTAAGTCGAAGAATCGACAGGTTTGTTACTCTGAGATATTGGTTATCACAGATAATTTGAAGACAACTATTGGGGAAGAGGTTTTGGAAAAGTATACTTGGGTGTACTGAGTGATAAAACCCAAGTTGCTGTTAAGTTGCTGTCTTCGATGTCACGGCAAGGCTACAATGAGTTCAGAGCCGAGGTTTAGTTTTTTCTTTGGTGCAAATTTACTTCAATTAGATTAATTAGTATCTAATAAACTATATTTGCAAATGCAGGCTCAAATATTAACAGTTGTTCATCACAGAAATCTGGTTTCTTTCATTGGTTACTGTGATGAGGCTGAGAATAAGGCACTCATTTACGAATACATGGGCAATGGAAATTTACGCAATCATCTATCTGGTAATTAGGACTTTGTCTTAAAAGAGAGTTTCTCTAAAATGTATGTATCTTGATGGCTGGTTGACTTTTTTTTTTTTCCCTTTGCTGATACAGATTCAAGCACAAAAGTGTTGACTTGGATGGAAAGACTCCAAATTGCAGTTGATGCAGCCAAAGGTTAATATAAATAATAAAGAAAAGAAACTATCATAGGTTTGCCCAGTGGTCAAGGAGGACCTTAGGATGTAAGAGGTTATAGGTTCAATCCATAGTGACCATCTACTTAGGAATTAATTTTCTACGGATTTCCTTGATATCCAAATGTTGTAGGGTCAGACAGTATGTCTTGTGAGAATAGTTGAGTTGGGCATGAGCTGGCCCGTCACTCGCAGATATAAAAATAAAATAAAATAAAAATGAGAAAAGAACTTATTGGTTATGGTTCATACTTTTATTTACCTACCCTTCTTCACAAACTGCAGGATTGGAATATTTACACAATGGCTGCGTGCCACCTATAATTCATAGAGATATGAAATCTTCCAATATCCTGTTGAATGAACAAATGCAAGCTAAAGTATCAGATTTTGGACTATCCAGGATATTCGTAAATGAAAGAGATACTCATTTCTCCACATGTCCTGCTGGCACCTTCGGTTATGTCGACCCTACGTAAGTAACAATGATCGATGTGCTTTGCCTTCCTTTCATAAAGTGAATAACATATTTGATGCTCTCATCTTTTATAGTAACTTCTATTTCTCTTGGCCTTTGATTGTTAAAATACATCAAGACAAGAGGATAAGTTTCACATTTTAAACTTTAAAAGTTTTCAATAAGTTTCTAACTTTTGAATTTGATTTGCCTCAAAATTGGCAAAAGGAAGTGTGCATCTGGTCAAAATATAATGAAATGTGCAACTTATCCTTCTAGCAGTAAACTTCCTTTTATCACCTACATGCTACATTATATCAATTCAACCCAACTTTGCCCAAAAAGTATGTTTTTGCATTATTTAGTTAGCATTGGAAATAGTTAAGGACAGGTATAATCCCAACTCAATTTCAATAAGATCTCTTAAAGTTCAGATATTAAACACACAGTTATCGAAGTTCGATAGCATACAACTTCATAGTTTAACTTACTTTTTCTTTTCTATTCAACCGAATTTAATGTCTGAAGCGTCATCTGCTGAGGCATTCTAATTTACAAAAGAAGCAACTTGTGCAAACAAAAGAATTAAACTAAGACATGATTCTGTTGCAGGGTTCATTTATCTAGAAACTTTATCAAGAAAAGTGATGTTTACAGCTTTGGGATTGTCTTGTTTGAGCTGATCACTGGGCATCCCGCCATAATCAAGAGCTCTGAAACCAACATTCACATAGTTGATTGGGTTAAGCCTCTGATTGTCGAAGGGAACATCGAAAACATTGTGGACCCGAAGTTAGAAAGCTCCATAGAAAGTTGTTCTGCAAGGAAACTTGTGGAGCTTGCTCTATCATGCACGTTGCCAACTTCACCAGGAAGACCTGAGATGAGTGATGTGGTGTTACAACTCATTGAGTGTTTGAAGACGGTTCAAGACACAACTCCACAGATTCCACCTAACAACGCTGAGAACTTCTCACGCAATTCAATTGGCTCTGGATCAGTTTTTAGTCCTAGATAGAGCTGAAAAGAAGTCATTATCTTTTTCTTGGATTCTAAAACTTTCTTTTAGAATCCAACTTGATGCAAGATGCCTTGCTTTGACAGTGTTCAAGAACAAGCAATTCATAAGTGAAATATTTCCTGTCTCAGTTGCTAGAGAACTTGATATAATTAGTTTTGTTAGGCTAGTCTCATTCAAGTAAGTTTACAGCATTGAGTTATTTATGTTACAAAGTTTCCATATCAGTGGATTTAGTTTCTCTACCTACCTTTTGTGAACAGTAGTCACTAACTACTCTGCCCCTTAAAACGAGTTGATGGCTGCAACCTTCCGGGGTGACCGGTTCTTAGCTCCCCGAGTGTCTTTCAAAGCTTCAGCATATTTCATCAACTCAGACTTCTTGGTGGATTCTGTTTCCCGACTTGGAGATCTTAAAACAAATCTCTTGTTAGTGTAGCCAACATCTCTGCTCCTTTTAATGGAATTTTCAGTTTTAATGTTGCTTCCTTCTGTCTATTCAATCTTTAAAAATCCATCGAACGTTATTAGTTGATATAATTAAATTTACCCCAATCTACCGGCTTAAGCTTTTAGATTGATTGGTGATTTAACCTAATTCAACATGGTATCAGACTAGGAGGTCATGAATTCGAATCTTAAGCTTTTGGATTGATTGATGATTCAACCTAATTCAACAAACGTCTTGATGAATACTGAGATGGAGTTGTATAGAATTACTTGAACTGTGAAGTGGAGAATCACTATCTTCTACAGATGTTGCAGATTTAGCCAGGTTTTGTTGACTCCTTTTTCCCCTCCTTATTCATGATCCCTGTCTATAGATTATAGTTTTAAAATTTAAGCTCTATTTTTTTTTTGTTTTAAACAACACACCTAACTCCCTTACACCAACAGAGAACGTACAACCACAAACGGGGATAACCCTCTGCATTGGCCCAAATATTAAGAAAACTGGAATTAAAAGCTAGCTTAAACAGCAAAGAAATAAACCAAACCAAGGCCTTTGTTAAACTGGAATACGAAGATTCCAAACAAAAGACAACCTAGACATCGTGAACTCATTCTTGTTTGATGAACTTTTGGGGATAATCCTAAACTCGTATCGACAATTGAGGTATATGAATGGTGGATCACACAAAGGACCTACCCTCACTCTAGAAAGACCGATATAAAAGCTGATTAAGGTACCTTTTATTAACTGGTTTAAAAGAACAATGTTGGACCGCAACCCAAATGGCTAAAAAACTGGGTTGGACCATTCGGGGAGGATTGTTGAGATACAAACAAAGTGCTAGTCCCACATTGGTTAAATAAGGGGTATGTCTTGAGTTTATAAGGGATGACACATATCTCCGTTGGTATGAGGTAATTTGAGTGAAAAAAAAACCGCTTATACTTAAAGTGAACAATATCATACCAATATTGAGACTCCTCGAATATGGGTTGTGTGTTCTTAACAATTTTGGTGCAGTGTATTAAATCAGATAAAATATATTTTTCAAGTGCAGTAGTTATAATCTATATTTCAAACTTACCTCCTTTTTTCATTTCCATTATCAAATAAAGATCAATGAAACTGAAAGCAATAATCAAAGAATACACAAATAAGAAATTTTCAGAAAAAAAAAGATGTTTTTTTTAAAACTTTTATCTTGGATTTAAAATTGAATCAGAGCCAATTGAAGTGTATGAAAAATTTTCAATGTTAAGTGGCCTAAATGAAGTTCTGTTATGAGCCATTTCTTGACACTCAATGAGTTGTTTCACCACATCATTGATTTCTGGCCGCAGTGCTGAAGTTGACAGTGTGCAGGACACAGCTAGCTCCATGAATTTTCTGGCTGAATAAATTTCTATGGAGCCTTCTAATCTTTGATCCACAATGCTATGATGATTTCCTTCTAAAATCTGACGCTCTGTCCAATCCACTATGTGTATGCTGTTCTCAGAACTCTTGATTACGGCGGGTTGGCCCGTGATCAGCTCAAATAAGACGATCCCGAAACTGTAAACATCACTTTTCTTGGTGAAGTTTCCAGACGAATGGATCCTGCAACAGATTTGATGTCTATGTCTGAGTTTTCCTTTTTTGTGTATGCACAAAAACAATTCTTTTGTAACTGATGTTATGTTCTCCTTGAATAATAGAAAAAAGAGTGACTGGATATTACTGATTGAAGATTAGGAACATGAAACACTCAATCGATTGTCGATACTTGCGTTGGGTCGACATAACCGAAAGTGCCAGCAGGACATGTGGCCAAATGAGTATCGTTCTCATTTGCAAATATCTTGGATAGTCCAAAATCTGATGTTTTGGCCTGCATTTTTTCATTCAATAAGATATTTGAAGTCTTCAAATCTCTGTGAATTATAGGTGGCTTGCAAGAGTTGTGCAAATATTCCAGCCCTGCAGTTAGTTTACTAGATGTCACAAACCAGCAAGTAAGAAAAAGTGTATGAACTGATAAGTTATGTGTTATTTTTATATACCTTGTGCTGGATCAAGTGCAATTTGTAGTCTTTGCATCCAGCTCAAGACTGTGCTTGAATCTGAAAAAATGTGTAAAAAAACCCATCTTATATAGTTAATCAACCTAGTAGAGAAAATCTAATGGATTGGAACTATGAACTTAAATCCAATGGATTGGAACTATGAACTTAAAAGGGGACGTTTAGACTTTGGCTTAAGGATGGGTTATAATAGCCATGCGTGTTTGGATCACCAGTTATAATCACCAGTGGGTTAGCCCATAATCCTTTATCCCAACTATAATAACCTTCCAGTCATATTATAGTAATATGCACCCTACAGTTGTTATAATAACTTCCTATGTTATAATGCGGGTTTCCACCTCAAACTCAAATATCGTATATAGATATTGAAGACTCCCTACCTTTCCAATGTCGGATAAGATGAGTATCTCCAACGGATAGGAACTGTCTTGAGACCAAAGATTTTGACAAAGAAAAACTATGACATGAATTTCATAAAGGAGAAACCTCTTCTTTTAAGACTGATTACCAGATAGATGTTTTCTTAGATTTCCATTGGCCATAAATTCATAAATGAGAGCCTTATTCTCAGCCTCATCACAGTAACCAATGAGAGAAACCAGATTTCTATGATGAACAATGGTCAATATTTGAGCCTGCATTTGCTTACACAATATATCAGATAAATTCTAGTTAAATTAGTACAACTAAATTTGAACAAGAGAAAAAAATAAAAGAAACCTCTGCTTTGAATTCATTAAAGCCTTGCCTTGATGATGCAGACAGTAACTTGATAGCAACTTGAGTTTCATCACTCAGTACACTTTTCCAAATCCTCCTTCTCCTATAGTTGTTTTCAAGTTATCTGTTATCACCAGTATCTCAGAGTAATTAACCTGTTGGTTCTTTGATTTAAGTAACCTTTGTTGGATTGATCTTTTGAGGTTTTCTGCAAGAAAAATCAACATATTATGTTCATTCTACTCTACACCTCTACAAGTGACACGAACCACCTTAGATTACCGTGCCTAACCTAGGATCAGATGTGCCGACAATAGATCCCAACTAGCAAACGAGTCTAGTATCAACCTAACGTGAAAAAGATAACTTTGTAATCCTTAACATGCATGTCTTTCTCTATCGAAATCGTTATGTTATTGATTACAAAGTCAGTCTACTTCATGTTAGGGCTGTCGACACACTCCTTTACGAGTGTTATTGGAGTCTATTGTCAGCATGTAGGTAGAGCAAGAGATCCTGTGTTCAAACCTTATTGAGTTCATTTCATCCCTAATTGATATTGATTTTCACTTGATGAGCATTCTCAAATTTTCAAGCCCCATCAGCTTAAGATTTAGGATTGATTGATGATTTACCATAATTCAACAAAAAGTCACTTATCTTTTTTTTCTTTTTTACCTCAGTTACATTGTTTTACTTGAAATATACATGAATAATGAAGTACAGAAACAAAACCAAATAAAATGAGAGATTTACCTCTTTCTTTGTTGGTTATAAACTTGTTTTGGTTTTTTTTGTTAATTTCTTTTGCTCCTAAAAGTAGCAATTTGTTAGCATTTGATTTTTTCAATTTTGGTGTTTATTTCTCCATAAAGATAGGGCTAGTTTGTCAAATGAGTTGAACTAGTTTTTAGCAAGTGAAGTTAGTGGTAGCTAATTTGTAGCAAGAGTTGTTTCATTTTCACTATATAAAAAGGGTGCCTAGATACAATTTGTAACACACCACAAAAAAAACAAACTCAATTAGAGTGTCTTTGCTCCTTCTCAAAAAACTCTTACTGCTTTCATTCTTTTCTTCTTTTCTAGATTACTAGAGCAAAGATTAGGATAGGTAGGAGAACAGATACAATACTGTTATAAGGACCAAGTACTTGTTCCTCTTTTTATTCCTCTCCTTGTTATCACGTATAAGTTATATACAAAGATCTGGATTTTCACCAACACTTACACAAGCAAAAAACAATATAAAGTTCAAGAAAATGAATTTTCATTTACATAGAGAATGAAAAGTAACTCAAATTGAAGTGTGATTTCATAGATAACCTTAATGTAAGTGATTTAGCTTCAATCCTTTTAAAATGCTGCAAACACAGTAATTAGTAGATTAACTTCAATTTTCACTGGAATTTCATGTCATAGATGGCAGGATTAAAATTTAAAGCTAACTTCCCTTTGATAACCATTCGGTTTTTTATTTTTGAAAATTTAGCTTATTTTCTCTCGATTTTTATATTATGGTTTTCATCTTATCTTAAGCATTTGAATTCTTAGTCACATTCAAAAATAAAAAATAAGTTTTTGAAAGGTACTTTTTTTAATTTCCAAGATGTGACTTGATTATTGGAAACATAGGCACCACACGAATGCAAGTTATAGGTGATAGTAAGATTTATAGGCTTTCATCTCAAAAACAAAAAACCAAAACTCAAATAGTTATCATGAGCCTAAGAAACTACAGTTTTTTTTAAATTTGTCAAATTTGCTAAGAATTCTAGCAGCTCTCCAGTCAATTCATTGTGGGACAAGTCCCTAATAGAGAACAAGTCAATGAGTTAGCATAAATGATAAACTGTTTTTAACTAATGACATTTATGCCTTCCTAATATCCTTATGATATTTCTAATATTTCCCAACAAGATTCATTAACGGAGAGACAATTACAGAATTTGCAACATTGTTAGATTTGATATGTAAGAAGATATTTCACCTGTCAATCCACTTGCTGATAGATTCCTGTACACAAAATTCACATTTTCTCATGAATTCATCCTTTAAATGTTGAGCTTCATAGAAGCCTTGCACTTACAAAGATATGATTCTTGGTTCAGTTTCATTGCTACAATTTAACCCACTCCAAGGATATTCCATAGGCACACATGGATCTCCTTGCCAATCCCTCTTTATCCCATAACTTGACTTTATATTGGTTATTGCATTTACTAAGTATCCAAAGAAAAATCAGATTAGTATTCTTTAACTTCCAAGCTAAGGGCATTAAGAAAAGCATACCATCTCCTTGATTTGCTTCTAACTCTAAAGAAGTTAAATTAAGTACTTTTGAGCACATGGGGTACCTTTGACTTTACATTCATAAGTTTAATTGGAGTAGAAGAGTTTCTTTTAAGTCAATTATTTGATTATTGGCATTTATTTATGAGGAATTTGCTACCAATAGCAGTTTTTGGCCCATCTAGTTTAATTATAGCATAAATTGTAAAACAATTCATGCATAGTAGATTTTGTACATTCTTTTTCAATTTCCAAATATACCCTTTTTCTTTTAACTTCCTCTTCAAGCTTCAAGCCTTCTTTCCCGCTCTTCTCTGCAATTTGTTCTTCCTCTACAAGCTTCAAGTCTTCCTTCTTTCCCATTCTTCTCTACCATTTCTTTGTGCGCTTTATCTTATTGCGATTTTGTGGTTGTACATTGGGTTTCTACAACTTCTTTGGATTCTTTACGTTTGGGTTTCTACGGCTTCTTTACCTTTGGGTTTCAACAGCTTCATTTTGGTTTCTACGTCTTCTTTACGTTTGGTTTCTACGGTTATTACCAAGACTAAAGAACCATATGTATAAATAACAATCATATATAAATTTGTTTTAATTTATTAACTGATTTCTTTATTTTGAACACCAAGTTTACCAACTAAGAGAAACGTTTGCATGCTGCCTTAATTTATTAACTGATTTCTTTATTTTCAACACCAAGTTTACCAACTAAGAGAAATCGTTTGCATGCTGGCATGCAGCCACCATGTGTCAAATTCCTATCCATTAATTTTATTTTTAATTTAGAGAAATTTATTTTTTCTTTAAAAAGAGAAAAAATCAATGAGTAAAATTATACCACATGAGTGGCTGCTAACATGCCAATATCTCTCACTAACTACTGTATTCTAATTTAGGGTTTGGAAATTTATATATTAGATTCTCAATTTTCAATATATCATCAATGTTTTTGACACATCAACAATTATTCACTAACATGATTGGAAATTTAAAAGAACAATTCTTTACCTTATTGGAAACTTTGAAATATATTATCGATGCCATAACTGGTTGAAGTTTCATTGGATCATTTATACACTTGGCTTTATTTTTGGAGCAAACGAGCTCAACCTTTTGTAATTATAGCCTTAGTGTTCTATTTACACACTGTTTTCGTAAATCAATCTTTTGTACTCTTTCGCACATCAATTTGATAACCATTTGGTTTTTGTTTTTGGTTTATGAAATTTAAACTTATTTCTATTCAAATTTTCTACCATATGCTCCATCTTTCCTATAATGTATCCATATTTCCTTAAGAAAGTAGGTGAATACTAACCAAATTTCAAAACACAAAAACAAGCTTTTGAAAGCTATTTTTTTTTGTTTCCAAATTTTGGTTTTGTTTCTTAAAATATAGGTAAGACGTAGATATCCAAATTAGGAAAAAGATATAGAAAGTATTATTGTAGGCTTAAATTTCATAAACAAAAAACGAAAAACAAAATTGTTATCAAACGGGACTTGAAAAGTATTTGTTTACTATCCTAAATAAATAAATAAAAAAATCAAACAGAACATTTGTTGAAATTTGAGTTTTTACAGGTTTAAGTTACTTTATAGTTAACATGATTTAAGTTTTTTGTTTTTAATTTTTCATGGTTTCTACTTATAAGGTTGTAAGTTAATTATATTAATTAGGTCTTTTGTACGTGTATAAGAATGAACAATCATGAGAAAGTTTGTAACATTATATACTTATGTAGTATAATTATAATACCACAATTGTAATGTCATACCATACATTTTGTACTACAATTGTAACACCGTATTTTGTGATATAATTTTATACTACATTTTTATATATATCACAAATTTCCTCAATTTTAATAAAAACATATTCATCTATTGTTTCATTCTCTCATTTTCTCTCTTTGTTCAACAAAGATTTGATTTGATTTTTTGCTTCCACGATATTTCATTTCATCCTCCATTTTTTCCAACAACATTCATAAGACGAATCAAAAGATAGCTATAGATAAGAAACTACTGAAAAATGTATACCAACTGAAGCCAATATTTACACCTTAATAATAATAAATCTAAAGTACCATTTCTACTTGAAGCCAACAACAAAAATTGTCTAAGTTTAATTATAATGTTGCCTCATCTATATATTCCACTATATAAGAGAAAGATCGATGAACTTAAAGCAACGGTAAAAGGAATGATTTGTTTAATTTTTTTTTATCTAGGACTAAACAATGATTCAGAGCCAATTGAATTATAAGAGAAATCCTCAGTGTGATTAGAAGGCATCTGTGGCATTTTGTCCTGAACCATCTTCACACATTCAATGAGTTGTGACACTACCTCATTCATGTCGGGTCTCTCAGCTGTTGTCGACAGAGTACACGACAGAGCCAACTCCACAAATTTTCCAACAGAACAACTTTCTATGAAACCTTCTTCTAACCTCGGATCGACAATGTTCTGGATATTGCCTTCTGCAATGAATGGCTTAGCCCAGTCCACAATGTGGATGTTGTACTCAGAGTCCTTTATTATGGCTGGTTTGCCAGTCACCAACTCAAACAACACAATCCCGAAACTGTAAACATCGCTTTTCTTGGTGAAATTTCCAGATAAATGAATTCTGCAATAGATTCAGAGGTTTACATTCTTTAGTTCGTGTACACAAGATGTTTATCTTACTATGTTGGAACAATTCAAAACAGAAACCAGAGAACTGGCTGTTTCTGAGATTGAAAGTTGTTTGAATGATAAGAAAAACTAGATTAAATTGCAAATGCAGTCATTAGACTTCGATGGTTGTTTGTGTCTATTTAAGTATTCTTTTGTAGGGTTTTGACACTAAATAGATATAACAATCTAAATTGAAGTACTAAATTTGTTGTACAATAAAAAAATTAAGGCAATTGATGATTAGTATAATTAAATTTATCCCAACTCATTAGTTAAGTGTTTGGATTGATTGGTGCTTAACATAATTCAACATAGATTCAAAGAGTCAAGTCGTTTCTTTCCCATTTAAAATTGAATTGCACTTAGGGCATTTCTCAAATTTTTAAGCCCACAAATGAACCGGGTGTGGTTAATATAATAAATTTACCCCAATCTATTAGCTTAAACTTTTGGGTTGATTGATGGTTTAACATAATTCAGTAATATACAAGTTGAGCATCAGGTATGCTAACTATCGGATTACTCATTTTAGTCAAGAATTGTTGATACTTACGTAGGGTCAACATATCCAAAAGTGCCAGCAGGACATGTAGACAAATGAGTATCACTTTCATTTGCAAACATCCTCGACAGTCCAAAATCTGATATTTTTGCTTGCATTCTTTCGTTCAATAAGATATTTGAAGTCTTCATATCTCTGTGGATAATAGATGGCTTGCAACCATTGTGTAAATATTCTAACCCTGCAGTTTGTTTACTAGTCAAAAACCAGAAAAGGGTAAAAATAATATATGGAATGTACTAATATGTGTCTATGTTATTTATTATACCTTGTGCTGCATCAAGTGCAATTTGGAGTCTTTCCATCCAACTCAATGCCTTGGTGTTTGGATCTGTCTCAGTAAAAGGGAAAAATCAAATCTTATATATAGTAAACCAACCATCAGGATACATACGTTTTAGAGCAATCTCCTTTTCTAAGACAATATTATAATTACCGGATAGATGCTTGCGTAGATTTCCGTTGGCCATGAATTCATAAATGAGCGCCTTATTCTCGCCCTCATCACAGTAACCAATAAGAGAAACCAGATTTCGATGATGGACAATGGTTAAAATTTGAGCCTGCATTTGGACAGTTTATCATACACTAGTTAACTTGGTACAAGGCTACAAGCACATTTGAACAATAAAAAAACTGAACCTCTGCTTTGAATTCATTGGAGCCTTGTCGTGAAGAAGCAGACAGAAGCTTGATAGCAACTTGGGTTTTATCACTCAGTGCACCGTAGTACACTTTTCCAAATCCTCCTTCCCCAATAGTTGTCTTCAAGTTATCTGAGATAACAAGTATCTCAGAGTACCTAACTTGCTGGTTTTTTGATTTGAGTAGCCTTTCTTCGATCGATCTTTTGAGATTCTCTGCACCAAGAAAAATAGACAACTATCATGAAGTGGCCTAGTGGTCAAGAGGCCTTGAAAAACTAAAAGGTGATGGGTGTAATCCATAGTAGCTACCTATCTAGGAATTAATTACCTACGGATTAGGAAGTATCTCATGCGACAATAGTCGAGGTGCCCGCAAGCGGGCCCAAACAGTTGGGTATATCAATAAAAAAACAGATTTTGGTACATTCTACACCTTTATAGTCAATCATTACTCAGACACTTATTTCCCTGTTTACCTAAGTTACATTGTCTTTACATAAAGTATGCGGCATTTAGTAATCCAAAGATGTGTTAAAAACATATAAGCTATAGAAGCAAAATAGAAGCTGAGGAAGTGAAAGACTTACCTCTTTGTTTTCTCCTTTTGTAGATTACAAGAATAACCACTAAGATAGGAATGAGCAAAGCTGTTATACCGGATAGGATTATGAGGACCAAGTACTTCTTCCAGTTATCGCATTTCAGTGATGTACAAAGATCTGGATTTTCACCCACACTAGTACAAGCAGAAGATAATGTCAGTTTTTTTTTTGAAGCAAATGAATTTTCATTTCTCTTTTTTGTTGATCTTTAATATCAAAACATTAAATTAAAAAGTAACAACATGGCAGTAATCAAAATGGAGAAAATGAGAAATAACGTAGAATAAAGTGGAGGGAAATAAACTTAGTTTGATAGCCAACCTCAATATAAGTGATCCAGCTTCAGCCCTTTGCAATAGAGCCTTAGGAACTTTGCCTGTGAACTTGTTCCTGGTTAAATTACTGCAAACATGGTAAAGAGATATATAACCTTTAATTTAATCCTGGAACTCTACATTTTCTGAACGTTTTTGGATTGAAACTAAAGAACTTACAGGTTTCTTAAATTTGGCAAATTTACTAAGAATTCTGGTACCTCTCCTGTCAACTCATTATTGGACAAATCCCTGAAAGAGAACAGAATATTAAGTTGGCATAAAATCTAGATCCATTAACTTGTTATTTAAATGTTTTCCAAGTCCTGTTTCTATTTCATAATACTATCGCATTCTAGATGGATCCTTACAGTGATGTTATTGATTGGAGACCCTCGATTGAAGCAGGAATTTCTCCTGTTAAGTTGCTTGAGCTCAGGTTTCTGCTTGCAAGACGAGAGAGAAAAGAAGCGTGTATTATAACAGTAAATAACGACATGTGCCCAACATAGACTCTAATGTTTGAGAATTTCTCATGTATAGTGATGAATGTGATAAGATTGGGCATTTAGAGGTATTAGGATTAATGTATGGGTATATGGGTTATTAGTTAGAGAGTTTGTTAGGGATTTTGATTAAAAATAGAGAGGTTGGGTAAGGGAAAGGCATCCAAATATTGAGTGAAATTTTGTGGGCTCAAAGTGATATTCTCTTGAGAATGAGAGGTTCCAAGTTCCTAAAAAATTTGGCTTATCTTGTAGTTTTCTTGGTTATTTGATATCAATATATATCTATCAGAATGCGATGAGAAGTCATATATACAGTTCAAATTCACACTTGAAAGAAAATTCTTACTCACATCGAGAGGACTCCCGATTGGCTGCTGTTGCTGCATGTTAAACCAACCCACAACAATTCAGTTGGACGACATGGATCACCTTCCCAGTTTCTGATCAATCTGAATGCTTGCTTGACACCCATCATTGCATCGGCTATTGTTTCCAGTGGAAAATAGGAGATCAAACGACAATAAATTGAGAGTAAGAGGAAAAAAGACGACGGTGATCTATAATTTTCAGCTCAGTAGCATGGCAATATCAGGGGTAAAGAATGGCAATGCTAATCATGGTACTATTCTTTCTTTTGGTCCTTAAGTGCAGCATAATACAGAAACAATTAGTCAATGTGACTCCAGAATCCTAAAGAGAAGCTAATGCTCACAGAAAATTAAGTTTAGGAAACACAAACACAGACAAGAACAGAAGATATACCATCTTCAGAAACAGTTGATGCATTTTGCATCTCTTTTGCAGAATATATCTCAAAGCCATTCAGTAGTGGAGGGAGGTCAGATCCCTTGGCAGCAGAGATTGAAAACTGCAGTCGGCCTGTGGTATCTAGTGTGCCATTTAGTCTGAGAGATAGGGGCTTCAAGTAATCCAGTGTAGCATTTGCTGTTGCGTTTCCTTGGCCAGTCAAATCAATCTGCAATCTCCTCTGTTTCCCTTGAAGCTTTTCTATCTCAGCAAAGTGGAAGTAAACATAAAACTGTGAATTTGAAGGTTGGGTCTGCAAGAAATAGCTCAAAGAGCAAGTGGCATTTTGTTCCTTTGCAGCAGTTTTCAACAACGTATCTGGTATATTGTAGGCATCATTGTTTCCGTGGATTATGCTGGAGTTGGTGACACTGGAATTCAATGTCTCAATGATCCAAGGGTTCCAAATTCGATCATAAACATCATCCGGGTATCTAGTTTACGAAAATTACAAGCAAGTCAACAAAAGAGACAACATCCAAAACTATTACATTGGCCCTATAAGATCCATCGTCTATCCAGCCTCACTTTATTAAATAAAACAAGGGGAGCTGAACTAAATCATCAAATGTAAGTTACCTTAAATTCGATCTGCCACCAATGTCGTAACGCTGCATCGTAACTAGTGCCTTGGCTGGGGTTCGATAAATTGTATTATCTACATGTCGCAACTCCAATGCTGAAATGTAAGGCACCCCTTGGATAGTGTTGAAAAGGCAGACACTAATGTAATTTGTAGAAGGGGTATAAAGGGTCTCTACGTATCCATTGTCCCAGTTCACTGTCCACCACAGATTGGCCCCAAGGTATAAATCAAAAGTAGGGGTATTGTTCTTTCCATCATAATTTCCATATAGAAACGAAGCTCGAATCAAGTAAGTGTTGTCCTTTCCTTTTTCAGGCTTTAGGACATAACAATTCCTTCTCCCTTGGGGAAAACTTCTCACATTTTTTAGCTGCGGCCGAAGATTTCTGGAGATGTTAACTGGAAAGCTGATTCCTGTATCTACAAAATCTCTATCTGATTTGTAAAAGATGCCATTATCCATATAATCTCCATCTGCTCCACAGTCAATGCTAATGAAACCTAGTACAAGTGTTTGAGAGTAGGAAATAAATAAGATATGCATTTTCAATTCACAAGCAGAGGTCCAACAAGCCAAAAACTGATCAAAAGATATTTAGGCCCGGTTTGATAACTATTTTATTTATTTTTTTTGGTTTTTGAAATTGAAGCCTACAACAACTATCTTATCATATATTTTTTCTTACTTGGATATCTACATCTTACCTATATTTGAAGAAACCAAACAAAAATTTGGAAACAAAAAAAAGTAGCTTCCAAAAGTTTGTATTTGTTTTTACAATTTGATTAGCATGCACATAGTTTCTTAAGGAAAGATGGATATATCGTAGGAAAGATGGAGCACATTTGTAGGAAATTTGAGCAAAAATAAACTTAAATTTTAAAAATAAAAAACAAAAAACAAAAAACAAAATGGTTATCAAACTGGGTCTTAAGTGTAAAGTACACATTTTCTTAAATATGATGCACAAAATGGAAAGTTTCATATCAACAATTCCAAACGCTCAGTTGATACAACCCATAAACTAAAAACAACTTTGCCTTGGCTCATGATCTTCTCCTCCTACCCAGTGTTCCATGTAAACCCTTTTTCCCTTAACAAGTGAGATGCAAGCATACGGAATGAACAGTTCAGATCTTAACAATATTAAGAACAAGAACAAACCAAAATCTGATTCTATTCTATTGCTATTGCTATTTCCTTGCTTGAATAAACATAAAGCCAAATACAGTTTAAAGCTGATACTTCAGAAGAAAGCAATGGAAGTAAAATTAATCAACAAATTCACCTGAGGTGCTGTCTGAAGCAAGTTTCCGGCCGCCATGTCTGTTGAATCCAGCAGCTAGTTTGGAGCTGCAGAGAACACTCAACACCCAGAAGAAGATGAACCAAGTTTTCAAAAAAAGACAAAACTTGGTGATTGAAACTTGCCGGCCATTTCCAACATAATCCATACGTAAAACACTAAATAAAGCAGAACATTGCCCCAGCAAAAATCCAGATGAAAGGAAGCTGAATAATCAAGAAATGCTGAAAAAAGGATACTTTTCTGTGCTATTTCTTGGTTACCAAGGAGCCCCGCCTTTCTAAAATTCTGTGTGGCCATTGACGACAGACACAAGAAGAAGGGAAAGAACACAAAAGAAACTTGTCTAGGAGAAAAGTCATCCAAACCGCGTCTATGGTTAATTTCAATTCTAGAGTAAAAAGAACAGTCCTCAAGTTTGAAATGGTTTTCAATTTCAAATAGTTGAAAAGGTTTATTATTGATTAAAATATTTCATTTCATTGCATCACATAAATTCTACGTTCATGTAGTCCAATTGGCGAGAGGCCATTTGATAACGTTCGTCCAAAATTTAGCAATAACCAAATGCTTAAAATATATTAGACAAATAGACATACAATGTGAACCCATGAACCCAATTTTGTGCCTCTCCTTTCTTATTAAAACAAAAAAACCAATTTTGTCCTGAACTAACCGGAAGACATTGAAACAGTAATGTCACAGCTAAGTTTCGAACCTAGGACCTTGAGGGAAGCATACCCTCAAAGCCCGAGTTTTCGACCATTGCGCCATTCCTTGGGGACATTGGTCAACAAATTTATGAAGCATCAAATAGAAGACTAGGGAAGTTTAGGAGAGATGGGAAACCCACAGCTGCCGGTCGAGGGTGGGGATAAACTTGTAACTAAATTAAGTAGCTTAGCAGCTTTTCCTCATAAGTTCAAAATATAAAATTTATGAATTTTAAACATAAAATCAACTAGATGCACAATTCAATTTGATGCTGATGCATTCATGTATTTTTATGTTTTTTGGATAAGACATTTATTAATAATACCAATGACTAATCTTCTAAGTTTGCCAAAACAAAAAACAAAGGTCCTCCCACGTTTCAAGAAATCTAGGAGTAAGCTTATAATTTAATCTTGAACTCTAATTAATTAATTAGTTAGGTAACAGAATAATCAAATGATCTGACATCTATACAACAATCATCTCTTGAAAATACATAAAAATAATGGACACGATCCACAAATTCACATGCACCACAAAAGAAACAAAATTAAAAAATAAATAAAATAAAAATCCAATGGAAATAAGCTAAACAATAATGAACAGATCCAGAAACGACCGTGAAAGGGGAGTTAGCCACGTGCAAGAAGACTCAAAAGTCAGCGCAAGCAATGGCGTAATAAATTAGAGCCAACGATGGGGTCCAGCCAAGAAGATGACCCACAGACACCTGTTCGTCGCAGCGTTGCCGGGAATCGAACCCGGGTCTCCTGGGTGAAAGCCAAATATCCTAACCGCTGGACGACAACGGATTGATGGTATGAAATTTCGTTTTTTACTATAGTATCAGCTATTTAATATTTTTATATGTGAAGCTCAAATTATATATATATATATTTTTGAGACAGAAATGAAAAATGCAATTACACCAAATTCGAATCTTCCGATGGGTAAATTCTTCTCTAATTCTATTTTGAAAGAACTCAAAATATACTTTTGGTCGAAATATTAACCTAGTAATTTTTTTGGGGAAAAGCATAACTGCCATACAACATTTTTCATCAAATGAAGGAAACAAAGGAGAGGGCACATGCACACATTACCACCTTAATCTCCACAGCTCAAATCAAAATCAAAATTTGCCCGAATAAACTATTGATAAAAGAAACTTTTACTAAATATGAGACATCATTCTAAAAAAAAATGATTAATGAAATATTACTAATTTCAAATTCGAACCATACTTTCAGAAATATGATATAAGGTAAAATAGAAGAAAGAAATGTTATCTATATATAACAAAAAAATTAAAATATATACTGAATAGGTCGACGGCGCAATTGATTATTTGGTTTGGTATTAATCGATTTTCATTTTTGGGTACAAATTTGTTCCTTTTTAATAAGGTAGTTTTTTCGGATCTTTAAAGCAATAATAATGGTTTATCATTAATGAGTGTTTATGATGATAAAACCTCATATTTTGATTAAATTGATTTTAAGTCTGAATTCCTCTGCTCCAATTATTATAATCTAAAGAAAAAAAAATCATACCAATTTTGAACTTCTGTAGCTTTTTTTCTCTTCATTTTTATAAGATTGTGTATATTGGAAAAAAAAAATGTTGATTTTCTGGTTTCTTATTTCCTATTAGTTAATTTTATTTGAACATGAATGAAATATCTGTTGTCATTTTTTTATTCATCATCGGAAAAAAAACTCATTTGAGAAAAGAAATCTTAATTCATTCTTTTCTTTTTTTTGTATTAAGAGCTCAAATTATTGCATAGTTCGACATGAAATCTTTTCCATATTTAAAAATCTTCGTGGAACAGTAGTTTAACAATTGTTCTGAAATACATTCAATGGCAAAAATTGATAGGCACATCCTCACATACTAGTCTGTTCAAGGGAGACCTATGAAGGGACTAACATTGAATGTACAATGTGCTTCAGATCTTTTTAATATATACAAAATTACTATATTTATATAAATAACATACATTTTGTCTAGAACTGCTATGCCCAACAAGGTAATTACATAAATTTTGTGGAGAATATACAAAAACCATGAACTAATTCAACATCTCCCAACAAGCTCGGTTATTATAAATGAATTAGCAAGTTGTTGAGAATTCTCTATGTCGCCTCTCGATGGAGCATTCAACGGCCAAACAAACAAAGGCATTTCACGAGGCAGGTCCAGCAAATTTGCTTCCTTCTTAAGCACTTGCAAATCACTTTTCATGGTTGGTCTTTGATGGGGGTTCGGATGGCAACAAGCCAACCCAAGAATCAACACTCTCTCAATATCTTCTTCTTCATATTGCCCTTCGATCCTCTCGTCGGCAGCTTTAACGATCTCTCCTCTTTTATGAAACTCTCATACCCATTGTGCAATGTTGTCTCCATAGAAGCTCAGCGCCGATGGATTCAAAGGCTTCCTCCCGCATACCACTTCCAAAACTAATATCCCATATGCATACACGTCCGTCTCTATCGTCGCTCACGAGTTAGGAATATTTCTGGGGCCATGTAGCCATGCGTTCCAGCTATCTCCCTAGTTGAATGACGTGTTTGTTCTGTTTGATAAATTGATCGAGCCAACCCAAAATCTCCCAATTTAGCTTCGAATTTGGAACCAAGCATTATGTTTGAAGGTTTAATGTCTCTGTGAAGTATTGTGAAGATAATTCAAAGCCTCTGCTATCCCACATATAATGTTGTACTTGATTTCCCAGTTGAGTGCATCACCGGCGTATGTGAGCTTGTCCAAGCTGCCATTGGGCATGTACTCGTACACGAGTAGAAGGTCTTTCTTTTGGTAGCACCATCTGATTAACCTTACGAGATTCTTGTGATGAAGGCCACCGATTGTCGCAACTTCTGCAATCAACTCTTGCTTCCCTTGACGTGAATCCTTTGAAATTCTTTTGATGGCGACTTCTCTGTTTCTCAAATCTCCCTTATAAACCGTTCCGAAACCACCTCTTCCTAGCTTGGTTGTGGGGTTAAAATTGTTTGTTGCTTTCTTAAGTTCTGTGAATTCAAACTTCTCAACTCGGGGAGCAATAGAAAAGTTTTGAATCTGAGCTTCCATGCCTGCATATGTCTCTTCAAGATCCTTTAGTTTTCATTTTCTTATGACCTAGAGGAAGAGAAGAACAACCCCACATAAGAACATGATTATTACAACAACCATGATCCAAATCCAAAAGTGTTGACCATGAGATTTGTCTCCAACATCTGTACCATAGAATTGCCATGACTTAATTCTTCCATGCAATGCATCATTTCTATCAAATTTAGGAGAAGAGAAGCCAACATCAACATCACCCGGAAGAAAGGAGAGATTCAAGTGATGAAAAATCACTTGCTTTCTCGATAAATCATCTAATCTTGCCGACAAAGAGACGTAGATGGAGATGTTGATACCATCACAATTCACTTTGACAAAAACATCCCCTATGGCTGAAAGATTAACACCAAACTCCATTAATGGCTGCTGCAAAAGAGAGTGAATACTATTCAAATCCAACCCCACATGGTTGTCGTCAACATCGTCAGGGAAACTCTTTTTCGTATCGAATTCAATCGCTAAAATCTTAGCTTCCACTTTCCCATTTGTGGATGCGTTGACAATCCTCAGCCACATGCCCTGGCTAGCCATGGGAGGAGAAGGATCCGCTGCGAGAATAAAGGCAATGCCGTCAGTGGCGGCGGAAGGGAGCTGCATGGACGATGATGAACGTAGATTAAGAACAAAGTTGGTGGTGAAAGTGGCGAATGGCTGGTTGTAAACAGCTCTTACAGAGGAATTTGTGATGTGGGGTTGTTCATCTGGAGCTGGGCGTTCATCACCACGGAACACTTTATCCTCGTAGCTCCAAATAAACTTTGCGAGCTGTCCGTCGGTGCGAGACACGGAGAAGTCGATGAAGTAGTAGCAAACTTGAGTAACAGAGATGGTGGCTACAAGAACACCAGGAGTAACCTTTGTGAATCCAAACATCCTTTGCAAACCCAATAACAGTATTGCTAAAACCCCTTTTCCTATCAATACACCTTATTTATTTATTTAGTACGTTAAGCAAACCATTATTGTGTAGTTGATTACCCTTTTGAAAAACAGGTCTCTTTTCATGTCTGTATTGTCATCTCATACAATCCATAGAAGTTCCCTTTTTCTCAAGTCTCAAGGGAGGTCTTTTTCTGACCAAAGTTTTGTAGATGGTATTTACTAATTCTACATCGAAAGAATCCATTATAGTTATTTTAAATGATCACTCATTTTTTATTTTTTGAAATAACACTCATTTTAAAATTATTCATTTTTAACAACTAAAAAATAACTGCTCATTTCAAAATTACTCAACATAACTCTTATTTTAAAATCATCATCTATGCATATCCATGGTTCATAGTCAATTTTCTAATATTTAAATTAAATTTGGCGATAAACACTCCTATGCTATAGTGAATGGATCAACGAAGAGGATGGTGAAAGAGAGGTTTTGGCAAATACCACTAGACTTGTAAGTCACTTGGCCTCAAATTGGTGCAAGAAACTTCATCCAATCAAAAGAGATAAACCATATGACTAATTCTACGGTTAATTCGCCAATGGACATTGACTATAATATATATTTGGAGAAATAATTAGGGACAAAGAATGGAAAGGTGAACAAGAAAGTTTGGCTTCCCCTACAATTAAATTAAGAAATTTCAGCCAAATCAATGGTGGGCCGTCCAAAGTGAACGAAGAAAAAGACACGCACATGTATTATATTAGAATGAAAAGGGCCCGCTTTTAAATCAAGCCATATACTATTGTTGTGTTGAAAGGTTTGAAAATTAGGAAAAATGAATAGAACTCTAATAACATCATATAAAATTTAATAACCAAGAGGTTATCTTTCAATTGATTGACACATGCTAAATACCAATTTTCATAATCAAATTTGTGATTGTGATGTTGAACTAGATTACAATAAAAAAATGAAACCAACATGTCACCAACCTTTTCGATAACAATGGTTATTGTTGAGATAGGCTTGAATGCTGAATGCCTGAGATTAATTATCGAAAAATATAATCTTATATGGTTTGAAAGTTTAAAAACATATGAAATATTAGAATGAAAGGAAAATTTTGAGCATAACTCAACCAACGTTTTATATTAACGCCCTCAACGTTAGAGGGTTGATTCCTCTTATCCCACATAGTAAAAAAAAAATTGAAAATTAGAGATCAACTAATTTAAGGGTGTGAAATCAAATAAAAAAATATAAATTCTTTTTATGGTCACTGCCTAACTGCCTAGCAATTGGGTTGATGAGTTTTGAGGGTTAATTGTTTGAAGCGGTTATTTTTTGAAACTTTTTATCAAAATGGATCTTATTTTAAAATTAATTCTAAAAATGGGTTGTGGCGTCTCTAGCAAAGACGCCACATCCATTGAAATTGGTCAACCTTTTTTGTCTTATTGACAAAATTTTAACCAACTCCAATGACCACTTTCGTAAAGACGCAATACCCACTGTTTTGATCATTTTTTCTTAAAAATAACTTTTAGTTAATCCTATATAAAAAACAATCATCATAATATTGTTTTGTTTCTTCATATTTATTTTAAAATAAGCCTAATTATCTTTTTGAAATTCCTAATGTTTTAATAATTTAACAGTTTTCATACAATATATATATATTAACAAAATTAATGTTCTCTAGAAATTTTATACATTAAAAACTAAATTTTATTAATTTTATCCCAATACCATTAACATGCTATTTTAATTATAACACATATTTGATACATATTTTAACTAAAGAATTTTAAATTTATCAGACAATTCTATTTTACTAATAAAAGTGTGCGTAAATTATGTTAGATTGTTATCATTTTTGTATACTATTATATTTTTATCTTTAGATCTTAATTTAAATTTATTATCTGCAAAATCATATATTTATTAGAAGAATTAAGGTTTTAATTTATCATCTAAACAAATGATTATTCAAAGTAAATAATTTAAGAAACATTATGTTATAAATAAATTATGTTTATTTTAAATACTCCTTTGGATAAAGAGTTTGAGGGTATGTAATTGTGATAGTATTTTTTTACCCAAATATATAATATAATGATTTTTAAATTAAAAGGGTAATTGGCGGTCTTAATTTAAAAAGGGGTTTTTCAAATAAAACAAATATTTAATTGCTTTGTAATTTAATGTTTTTTAAAATTTTAACCTTAAGGTTTTTTTTTGAAAAGCCTTAATTATTTATTTCATATATGAGAAAATGTTTGTTTAAATTAAAATTCTAAACTCTCCTAATAAATATAAGATTTTGTATATGATAGATTAAATTATGATATAATGATAATATCGTAATAAATATACATTAATTATTTTTTAAAGATTTAATGATAACAACCAAACAAAATATATACTTATTTTTTAAAATTTAATGATTATAGTTTAACCAAATATATGATAAGATTATATAAATTTGAAATTGGAAATCACCTTATATTGAATGGTATGAGATAAAACTAATAAAATTTAATTTTTGATATAAAAAAATTTATAAAGAAAATTAATTTAGTGAATATAAGAATTTTTTATAATTAAAAAAAGAGAATTTTTTAGAACATAAATAAAAATGAAATGATCAAATAATTAGGAATTTTAGAAAAATAATTAGATTTATTTTTTAAATGAATATGAAGAATATAAATATGATTGTGATAAAAAAAATATTTTGTAAAATAAAAAATAGAGAAAATAATGGGCATATTATGTCTTTCTTAAAGTGGTCATTGAAGTTAGTTAAGATTATGCCTATGTAGCCAATACAATAGAAAAGGTTGACCAATTTCAATGGGTGTGGGGTCGAAACACCACAACCCATTTTTAGAATTAATTTTAAAATAGACCAATTTTGATAAAAAAAAGTTTCAAAAAATGACCCCCTTTAAACAATTAACCCGAGTTTTGAAAAATGAAAATAGTCGAGAATAATGCATGTATCCATACACTTGCAAATATCGAAGAAAAAAAAGTTGTTCCTCCCAAACTTTAAACCCTGGATCACCCCATGAATATGTTCCCGAGAAAGTGTAAAATCATCAACTAATTCATCATCACCTGGCAAGCTCTGTTACTTCGAATGAATCAACAAGTTGTTGGGAGTTGTCTGTTTCATCTCTCGATGGAGCATTTAACGGCCAAACAAACACAGGCATTTCACGAGGAAGGTAAAAAAATTTTGCTTCCTTCTGAAGCACTTGCAAAACAATTTTCATGGTTGGTCTTTGGTGGGGGTTTGGATGGCAACAAGCCAACCCAAGAGTCAACACTCTCTCAATATCTTCTTCTTCATATTGCCTTTAAATCACTCAAAATCGATTGAAGTCTATCATTTGAATTGATAGAAGTCTGTTAGAATAGTAATTTTGAGCAAAATGTGCTATGGATAAAATTATTTAAAAAAATGTGCTACATAATAAGAGCAAAAAATATGTTACGAAGGATAAATTCCCTATTATAAATCATAAATCATAGTTTTTTACAAAATTATATCTACAAAATATTTATAACTTACAAATATCTTAAATTTTAACAAAATAGTTTTATTTAATAGTGTTATTAGTTAAGTTTTAATATTCAATTCTATCAGAAACTATAGTTTACTCGTAAACTAGCAAATATCAAAGAAAAAAGGTTGGTCAGCTCAAACTTTAAACACTAGATCACTCCATGGACCTGTTCACGAGAGTATATAAAATCATCAACTAATTCATCATCTCCCAACAAGCTCTGTTACTACAAATGAATCAACAAGTTGTTGGGAGTTGTCTGTTTCATCTCTCGATGGAGCATTCAACGGCCAAACAAACAAAGGCATTTCACGGGGCAGGTCTGGCAAATTTGCTTCCTTCTTAAGCACTTGCAAAGCATTTTTCATGGTTGGTCTTTGGTGGGGGTTTGGATGGCAACAAGCCAACCCAAGAGTTAACACTCTCTCAATACCTTCTTCTTCATATTGCCCTTCAATCCTCTCGTCGGCAGCTTTAACGATCTCTCCTCTCTTATGAAACTCCCATACCCATTGTGTAATGTTGTCTCCATAGCAGCTAAGCTCTGATGGATTTGTAGGCTTCCTCCCACATACAACTTCTAAAACTAAAATGCCGAATGCATACACGTCTGTCTCCATCGTCGCTCTACGAGTTAGGAATATTTCTGGTGCCATGTAGCCACGTGTTCCAGCTATCTCTCTAGTTGAATGATGTGTTTGTTTTGTTCGACAAATTGATCGAGCCAACCCAAAATCACCCAATTTAGCTTCAAAATTAGAATCTAGCATAACGTTTGAAGGTTTTATATCCCTGTGGAGTATTGTCTTCTTGCACTCATTGTGAAGATAATTCAAAGCCTCTACTATCCCACATATAATGTTGGACCTAGTTTTCCAACTAAGTGCGACGAGGAAGTTATCTTTAGTATCGCCTCTGTATGTTATCTTGTCCAAGCTTCCATTGGGCATGTACTCATACACAAGTAGAAGATCTTTCTTCTGGTAGCACCATCCAATTAGCCTCACAAGGTTCTTGTGATGAAGACCACTAATTGTGGCAACTTCAGCAATAAACTCTTGCTTTCCTTGACGTGAATCTTTGGAGATTCTTTTGATGGCGACTTCTCTATTCATCAAGTTTCCTTTATAGACGGTTCCAAACCCACCTCTTCCTAACTTATTTGTTGGGTTAAAATTGTTTGTTGCTTTCTTAAGCTCTCTAAATACAAATTTTTGGACTTGAGGAGCAATGGAGAAGTTTTGAATTTGATCTTCAATACCTGCATACGTCTGTTCCAGATTGTTTAGTCTGCGTTTCCTTATGATGCAGATAAAGAGAAGGACAACCCCACATAAGAACACGATCATTACAACAACAACCTGGATCCAAAGTGAAAATTGTTGATTTCTAGGTTTGTCTCCAACATCTGTACCATAAAATTGCCACGACTTAATTCTTCCATTTGATGCATCAGTGCTATAAACAATTGGAGCACAGAAGCCAACATAAACATCATCGGGAAGAAATGAGAGATTCAATGGATGAAAAATGACGCGGTTTCTCGATAGATCTTCTAATCTGGCAGACGATGAGACGTAGACGGAGATGGTCATACCATCATATATCACTTTGACAAAAAGCTCCTCTATGGCTGAAAGATTAACACCAAACTCCATCAATGGCTGCTGCAAAACAGAGTGAATACTATTCAAATCCAACCCGACATGGTTGTTGTCAACATCGTCGGGGGAATTCTTTGTCGTATCGAATTCGATGGCCAAAATTTGTGCTTCGGCCGTGCCGTTTGTAGATGCGTTGACAATCCCCAGCCACATACCCTGGCTGGCAATGGGAGGAAAAGGATCAGCAGCGAGAATAAAGGCGAAGTTGGCGGTGGGAGACAGCTGCAAGGACGATGAGCGTAGATTAAGAACAAAGTTGGTAGTGAAAGTGGCGGTTTGTTGTTTGTTTCTGAGCTTAAATGACTGGTTGTAAGCGACTCTTATAGAGGAATTTATGATGTGGGGTTCTTCACTTGGAGGTGGGCGTTCATCGCCACGGAACACTTTACCATCATAGCTCCAAATAAACTTGGCGATCTGTTCGTTGGTTGGGGACACTGGTAAGTCTATGGAAAAGCTGCAAACTTGAGTTACAAAGATGGTGGCCACAAGAACAACAGTAGCAGCCTTGGTGAATGCAAACATCATCATCTGCAAATCCAGTTACAGTTTGCTAACACCTCATTTTTCTACCAATACCTTATATAAGGAAGGGAAGGAATATATTTTTTTTTTTTAATTAATTTTTTTTTTTTTATAATAAATAGATATATTTTTATTTGGGCAAAAAAAAAAAAACAACCAACAATTTAATTTTTAGTACAAATTAGGAGGGGAGGGACCAACAAACCCTATATATATAGAAGACACTTCTGCTATCAGATAATATGAGAGTCAAATTTAGTGACCTCCATGTTGAATTGGATTACTACAAAAAAAAAAGAAAAAAGAAACCACTAAATCACTAACCAAATTTATAACTTGTCAAGAACTAAATTTATTCATTCCCTTAAATAAATTACACATTTAAAAAATATACATTTAAACTAACTCCCATGCAAATCCACATCAAAACCTTTTTAACTGCTTCATAACAGAAATCATTATCATGAATTAATTACCTAACAGACTCATTAAATGGAGGACAATAATATGTCACATATTCAATTATCCCATTTATCTTTCATTAATCAAATCATCATTTATTTATATATTTTAATTAATGCATTTAAATGGTAAAATATATGTACGTTTTACTCTTATCCAAATACGTGTTTCTTCTTCTTCACTTTGAACAACCGAGTATTGAGTGGCAGAAATTTCTTACGCCAATTACTTTCAATTGGAGAAGGTTCCGCAAAAGAATTAGAGGACGAGAGAGTCGAACCAGGAATGATCGGAGCGGCCATGGAAACCACCAGAGTACTCGAAGCAGACGGAGCATCCACGGCGCATCAGACAAAAAGGGTGAAGAAGGCAGGCACGAAATTGAAAGGGATAATTGGCGGGAGAAGCGAAAAACTTGTAATACCATATTAGAAATACGAGGAGCTGATAAATTAAGCAAAAATGAGTCAATCTTTCATTTGAGATATGAAACAAGTTCTCTTTCTTGATAAAAGAATGAATATTTCTATACCTTTGAAATTTTAAGGACACTTGTTAAAAAGTTCTTTCTTTTTCAGTTTTCATTGAAAAGAATTCTTTGAAACAGGCGGGATGTCCCTTTTCCAGGAGGCATTACCATTTTTTGAAAAAATAGGTCCTCCAAGTTTCAAAGTTCATGGAAATATTTGAAATAAATTTAATAAATCCTGGTCTATATTAATTAGTGTTGAATTATGTTAAACTACCGATCAATCCAACAACCTAAGTTTATGAATTGAGGTAAATTTAATTATATCAACTAACACTCCCTACCTCCTGCTCTGATACCATATTGAATTATGTTAAACCACCAATCAATCCAAAAGTCTAACTTAATGGATTGAGGTAAATTTAATTATATCAACAAAAAATTAGTTAGCTAAAAGAATAATCGATCAAATGATCGAGAGTAGCTTGACATGTATACTACAGTAAGTCAAGATACATAAAAAATAGACACAAACTACAAATTCACATGCACAAAAATAAAATCTTGTACAAACCGCCTAAAGTTTTGGGGGTGGGGACCGAATCAAAGGCCACAATTCCATGACCAACAATCCTATATACGCTCTATGGACTATATTATAGTGAATGGGTCAAAGAATAGGATGGTGAAAGAGAGGTTTTGGCCAATACCACAAGACTTCAAATTAGTCACTTGGCCTCAAATTGGCTTGACCTACAATTGGATTAAGAAATATTAACAAATCAAGTGTGGGTCGTTCCAAAGTAAACGAAGAAAAATCCATGCACATATATTAGACTGAAAAGGGCCCGTTTTATATCAAGTCACATACTACGGTTGTGTCCAAAGGTTTGAAAATTAAGAAAAATGAGTAGAACTCTAATTTAATAATCAAGTGGTTATCTTTGAATTAAAAAAAAAAGTTATAAAATCTTGTTATAAAAAATCAACATATGTGTGAGTAAAGCAAAGGGAGAATAAGGAACCAAGATTAATTGACATATCAATATCCGTATCAAATCAACCATCAACCATGGTAAAGGTTGGTGACATGTTGCTTTTATTATTTGGTATAGCAAACCAGTTCAGTACCATGGTTACGAGTTTGATCCTAAAAATCGGTATTTGGCTCTCATTTATTTAAGAGTAGGTAAGGTTTGTGATCCTCTTCCCCATTTTGTACCAAAAAAAAGAAAAAAAATCAACCAACAACCATGGCATACATTGAAAAGTCGGAGTAATGGTACTCGTCCTCAGTGTAACTTCTCTGGAAAGATTGGTCACACATGGAGTAAAATGCTATTGTCGACTTAACTCAACCTACAATCATCTGCAAGACTATATATGAGACCTCCTTTTCAAGCTTTACAACCGTCCCTCCCTACCTTTTCGAATCAGTCGACTAACATAATGACTATGGGCAACCCTTTTATAATGACGTTGCGACCTATAACATGTATTACAATCAAGATGATAATTGATATCCTGATGCTGGAGTGATCGATCATGGCACAAACGGCCTGAATTACAATATGCCAAATGGATCAGACTAGACATGTAGTCAATAAATTCGTATGTGGAATGGAACAGGTTTATCAATTCTTAAATTTGGTTCTAACTGTGTTCATTCTTCAAATTGCGATTCTAATCGTTCTTTTTCACTAAGTAATTTGCTTTATATTCCTCAAGTAAGAAAGAATCTGATAAGTGTTAGTCAATTTGTATCTTCAATTTTAAACTCTTGTAACATTAGATATGATCCTTTACATGAACATCTTTTACATCTAATTGAATATGATGTATGGGTCCTTCTACATTTTCTTCTCATAATGGTTTTTGATATTATATTTTATTTGTTGACATTTGTACTTGTTACTTAGATATATTTTGTGCACACAAAATTTGAGGCCTTTTCTTCTTTTATTTGTTGAAAAACAATTTAATAGTTCCATTCAGTGTATTCAAACTGATTGGGGTGGTGAGGACATGACATTCTCCAACTATCTAAGAACTCATATGGTATGGCTCATAGAATTTCTTGTTCTCATACTTCTGAACAAAACGATGTTATTGAACCTATCAGATTTTGGGATGAAGCTTTTCTTACTGCTACCTTTTTAATAAACTAATTACCTACATGAGTGTTACATGACCTTAGTTCCTATGAAAAAAAATCTTAAGATTAAATCAAACTATAAGTGGTTGAAATGTTTTGGTTGTGTTTGTTTTCCTTAGCTTAGGCTTTTTAATTCTCATAAGATGGAACTTCGTTCCACACCATTTATGTTTCTTTGGGTTATAGTAGCAATCATAGAGGATACAAATGTTTAGATGTTAAAACAAATAGGATGTATGTATCTAGACATGTCCTTTTTTTTTATGAAAAGACATATTCTCTTGCAAAACATCTACTTTAGCTACTTCAGAATCCCCAAAAAACTTTAATATACATAGTATTTCTTCTTTTCCTGTTATTTCTTCTAATACTGATATTGGAGAGAGTCATTTTCCTACAGGACAAATAACTACCTTGGATCCTTTGTCACTTGAAGATACAAGTACGTCTGTTGCTAGCTCGTGTCCTATTGGATATCTTCCTTGCAACATGATAGTACCACTACCATGCCAGGTACACTTAATCCATCCTCTACTACTGTACAATCTATTGACACATCAATTGCGATCTCTAATATTAGGACAACGAGAGCCGAAGCAAGTATTTCAAAACCACGACTTCTACTCACTATGTACAAAGACTTTGAACCTCCTAACTTTAAATCAGCGGTTCAATTTTCCCATTGGAAATGTTGATAAAAATTACTCGATCTTCACATATACCACTTAATATCGATGCAGCAAAAATAAACTAGATTCTAATTATGGCAATAGCTGAAAATAAATAAATGGAGTAAAGAAAGAAAAGCAACAATACAAAGATCTTACGTGGTTCGGACGAAGCCTACATCCACAGGCGAAGACGGCAAGAATATTCCACTAGAGTTTCAAACGGGATTACAAAAGAGCACACTCAAACACTCACCAAAATCCCAATACACCCAAATATTTGAACTCACAAAAATTAATTTCTAAATGCAATTAGAAATTAATATAAAAGGAATTTAGAAATAAGAATTATAAATTTTTTAAATTCTTGCTGTGCTTATGCAAATATGCAAAAGTATATATAATAGTGGAAGGCGGTGGAAGTATTTCAAATTCCCGATGTGGGAATCCAAAATTAGCGGCACAACAAATCTCCAACTTGACGCTAATTGATCCAAACGCCAAATGAAAAACTTCAATCGTCTTCACCAACTTTAAATTGTTCGGAAATTGCAAACACCAACCAAACTCATGCAATGCTTGAATTTGTTTAGTGAAGGAGATTTAATGATCATATATGATAATGAAGGTATAGAAACTGCTACATCACCCATAACAGTAGAACCTTGTAATGCATAAAGATTGGCAGAACTGCCTTCACTAAACAAACTGCCTTTACTAACTTTCAAAGCTCCACCTTCACCAGTGAACTCGTACCCTCGTGTCGTAAGAGTACTTAAAGAGATTAAATTTCTCTTCAAATTAGGAAGGTGTCTCACATCAGAAAGTGTTTTGACAATACCATCAAACATCTTGATTCTGATTGTTCCAATACCAACTATCTTACAAGAAGTATTATTTCCCATAAATACGGTGCATTTTGAGGTTGATTCATATGTTGAAAATCAGTCCCTATTGGGACACATATGAAATGAAAATCCCGAATCAAGAATCCAATCATCAAATTTTAACTTGTCATAAGAAGCAACTAGGAGATCACCATCACTATCAACATCTTCAACAATACCAGCCTGACCGGAGCTTTCAGTTTGCTTACCCTTTTGAAATGCAGAGGTTCCCTAATTTTTATTCTGTAATTTGTAGCATTCAGAAATAACATGACCTTTCTTCTTGCAATAATTGCAAGTTTTATTTTTAGATTTTGACCGATTTCTCTGATCGCCATCATTTTTCTTCTCGTGTGTTATCCCCCGAACTATTAACCCCTCGGCAGAACTCTCACCTCTACCAGTGATATGTTTAATTTTTTCTTTATTAAACAAACTATCATAAACTTCATTTAGAGTGAGAGTATCACGACTATATAAAATCGTATCTCTAAAACTTGCATACGAGGGAGGTAGAGAACACAACAAAATCAAGGCCAAATCTTCATCATCATAACTAATCTCCATAGATTCTAAATTAGAGGCAATTTCTTTAAAACCAACTAAATGAATTTAACATTATATGGGAAAGTACATTTTTAGTACTTATCTAAATTTAACTTTGATCTCTATATTTTAAATCAACAATACTTCTAGTTTGAAATTTTCATAATATTCAATTTTGAAAAGATGATGAGGTTGATGATGTGATGTTTACATGAATTTTATTTTTAAAAGAAATTCATTAGAATGGAAACTAAAAAGACAGTTTGCCAACTTTTCACATTTTTAGATGAAATAGATATGATGAACTAAAAATTAAAGTGAAAACAAGTGTGAGACTCCTATCTCTCATCTATTCTTCATCTTTATCCTCTTTCATTTTCTTTTTGTCCCCTTCACTGAAGCCATTTTCAAGCCTCTCCAAAGAAATTTTGCTTTGCTAAAGGCCCCTTCTCAACTTCATTGTCACCTTCCACCGTTGAAAGATAAATCTGACCTAAAACAATGCTCAAATATGCCTAATAAGGAGAATATAACCTGATTCTCAGATTCATCTTTCTCAACTCTGTTTTCTCACTTTTTATCATTACTTAATCTCAGATATGTTTGTGTATTAATGGTTGATATATCTGTTCACAATCACAATAATATGTAAAATCATCATCTCTCGACAAACTCTGTTACTATGAATGAATCAACAAGTTGTTGGGACTGGGAGTTGTCTGTTTCGTCTCTAAATGGAGCATTCAATGGCCAAACAAACAAAGGCATTTCACGAGGCAAGCCCGACAAATTTGCTTCTTTCTTAAACACTTGCAAAACACTTTTCATGGTTGGTCTTTGATGGGGGTTCGGATGGCAACAAGCCAATCCAAGAAGCAACACTCTCTCAATCTATTCTTCTTCATATTGTCCATGAATCTTCTTGTCAGCAGCTTTAACAATCTCTCCTCTCTTCTGAAACTCTCATACCCATTGTGTAATGTTGTCTCTGTAGCAGCTAAGCTCTGATGGATTCGTAGGCTTCCTCCCGCATACAACTTCCAAAACTAATATGCCAAATGCGTACACGTCTGTTTCTACCGTCGCTCTACGAGTTAGGAATGTTTCATGGGCCATGTAGCCATGCGTTTCAACTATCTCTCTAGTTGAATGATGTGTTTGTTCTGTTCGATAAATTGATCGAGCCAATCCAAAATCCCCCAATTTAGCTTCGAATTTGGAATCCAACATTACGTTTGAAGGTTTAATGACTCTGTGGAGTATTATTTTTTCGCACTCATTTGAAGATAATTTAAAGCCTCTGCTATCCCACATATAATGTTGTACATGATTTCCCAGTTGAATGCATCACCAGTGTATGTGAGCTTGTCCAAGCTGCCATTGGGCATGTACTCATACATGAGTAGAAGGTCTTTCTTTTGGTAGCACCATCCGTTTAGTCTTACAAGATTCTGGTGATGAAGGCCACCGATTGTCGCAACTTCAGCAATAAACTCTTGCTTCCCTTGACGTGAATCCCTTGAGATTCTTTTAATGGCAACTTCTCTGTTCATCAAATCTCCTTTATAAACCGTTCCGAAACCACCTCTTCCTAGCTTGTTTGTGGGGTTAAAATTGTTTGTTGCTTTTTTAAGTTTTGTAAATCCAAACTTCTCAATTCGAGGAGCAATAGAAAAGTTTTGAATATGATCTTCCATGCCTGCATATGTCTCTTCAAGATCCTTTAGTTTTCGTTTCCTTATGACCTAGAGGAAGAGAAGAACAACCCCACATAAGAACACGATTATTACAACAACCATGATCCAAATCCGAAAGTGTT
Organism: Sicyos edulis; assembly: GCA_036507275.1. Classification (NCBI taxonomy): domain Eukaryota; kingdom Viridiplantae; phylum Streptophyta; class Magnoliopsida; order Cucurbitales; family Cucurbitaceae; genus Sicyos; species Sicyos edulis. Next base: position 10,774,063 of record CM071852.1, on the reverse strand, counting down.
GACCACGAGGTTTGTTTCCAACGTCTGTACCAAAGAATTGCCATGACTTAATTCTTCCATTTAATGCATCATTGCTATCAAATTTAGGAGAAGAGAAGCCAACATAAACATCATCTGGAAGAAAGGAGAGATTTAGTGGATGAAAAATCACGCGGTTTCTCGATAGATCATCTAATCTTGCCGATGAGGAGACGAAGACGGAGATGTTGATACCATCATATATCACTTTGAAAAAAACCTCCCTAGTGGCTGAAAGATTAACACCAAAATCCATTAGTGTCTGCTGCATAACAGAGTGAATACTATTCAAATCCAACCCCACATGGTTGTCGTCGGCATCGTCAGGGAAACTCTTTTTCGTATTGAATTCGATCGCTAAAATCTTAGCTTTCGCCGTCCCATTTGTGGATGCATTGACAATCCCCAGCCACATGCCCTGGCTAGCCATGAGAGGAGAAGGATCTGCAGCGAGAATAAAGGCGATGTCGTCTATGGTTGCGGAAGGGAGCTGCATGGATGATGAGCGTAAATTAAGAACAAAGTTGGTGGTGAAAGTGGCGATTTGATGTTTGTTTCCGAGCTTGAATGGCTGGTTGTAAACGACTCTTACAGAGGAATTTGTGAAGTAGGTTGAACACAACTCTTACGTGGGAAACACCAACACTTTTTATTAAGACCACTTTAGAAGAGATTACAAGACAAGTGTTTAGGACACACACACTATAAAACCACACTAGGACTCTTACAAGACACTTTGTGGTACTTTACAACACTTGCTTTTTCTTGGATACAAGATATGGTGGGGTGGAGGTGTATTTATAGTGTGGGCTAGACAATGTGGACCACACATTTGTCTAGAGTACTCATAAAAATATCTAGATATTTCCCCCTACATTTCTCTAGAGAGTTCCTGAGAAACACATCTAATTCAACACATCTAGTTATATCTTGCACTTTCTAGAACATTCTTTAAATGTCCATCTAAATCTAAAATTCTAAACACTTCTACAATTTACCAAGAAGCTTATAGATAATAAACTTCTTTTCTAAGTGGGCTAAACTCCATTAGGCTAGTGATGAACTTTTAACACTCTCCCTCATCACTAGCCTCCATTCGTCGTACCATATTGAAAGAACCCTTGAGCAACGAAGCAAGGCTTCGATCTTTTGTTTGATCCTTCCCGATGTCGCTTTATTTTGTAAACCCTTTTGCAAGAAATGGGTTTGACATCTAGTGATCTTGACACCAGTTCCCAAGTTTGACTTTTCTCCAAACCTATCGGTTCTTCCTTTATCGCCTTCTGCCAAGCCAACTTTTCTGATGCTTCTTCATACGTCTTCGGTTCTTTAACACTATCCTCTAAAATAGTTGCATGGGAATTCTTCAGTTTTGACTTTGGAATTCTTTCTAACATTCTAAGTTGTGGAGGTGGCGTTTCCTTTTCTTCGAGTTCATTTAGTTGAGTTACTTCTTGCTCACCAACATCAGTGTTGCTTGGATCTTCAGACTCGTCATCACTTGAACATATACGAGTATTTTGATCTTCCGTCTCCTCTTGTAGAATTTCTTCAACGTTGCTTGGGTCTGGTAAGACTTTCTTCTTCTCTGAAAACAACCACAAAGATGCTTCTTCAAACATTACATCTCTCGAGGTGTAGCATGTTCCACTTGTTGGATTTTCCAATATTTTCACATCTTCATAGACCTTCATATCTTCAGGCACAATCGTCGTGTTGCCGATCTTAGCAATCGACAACTGTATGTTGTTGGACGTATGTACTACGTGATTCTGGTGGTAATCTTTCTTGTCCTGGAGTTTCCTTTGATCGTCGCTCATGTGGTTTGAGCATCCTGAATCGATGATCCAGTCATTATCGTAATCTACATGCTCTCCCACCATTGCCATTAGTGCTTGCTCGTCTTCTTCAAAGGCATGTAGTATTTCAGCATCTCATTCATCTTTCATCTCATTTTTGGAAGTTGCTGCATTGCTTTCTGTTTTTTCTTCAACCAACAGTCCTTGGACATGTGGCCCTTTTTGCCACAATTGTAGCAATTTCCTTCGAACCACTTTCCTTGAGAACTCTTATTTTCGTTATTTTAACCTCTCCAAGGTTGTGCAGTTCCATGATGACCTCTTCCTTTTTCATCGTTTTCACTCTTGGATGGTTGCTTAAATTTTCTCCTGCTTTTGTGTGTGTAGAGTGCTTCTTCTTCACTCTTTAGCGTGATGCCTCTCATTTGCATAGCCATGGCTTCTTGACTGGCTAGCAAATTCTCGAACTCTACAAGTGATGGTTGAGTAGACCATCCTTGTACAGCAATGACGAAGCTTCTTTACTCCGATCCCAATCCGTGGATGATGATCCTCTTCATCCAAGCTTCTTCTATGACAGACTTTGGATCTAGTTCAGTAATCTCCCGACATATAGACTTGACCTTGTGGAAGTACTGAGCAATCGTCATGTTACGTTGTGAGATTGATAATAGCTCACTCTCCAGAAGTTGTAACCTTGTATCATTCTTCTTTGAGAAGAGCATCTCAAACATGTCCCATGCTTCTTTCAGTGTCTTGTTGTCTCGAATGTGCTCCAACATTTCTTTTTCAACGGTGGTCTTCAGGGCAAACATTGCTTTGCCTGCTTTGATTTTCCATTTCCGCAAAGCGCCATTAGCATCCTCCTTTGGCGGCGTAGTTTCACTCCAGCTAACGACCTCTCATAGGTCTTGTCCTTGTAAGTAGGACATCATGCATGTTGCCCACGTGTTGTAGTTGTTGTTGTTGAGCTTCTTGATTCCTCCTACGACTTGGAGATCACCCATCGTGTTGGCAGTACCTCAGTAATACCAAACAAGCTAGTTTTCCCACTCTTGCAGAGTCACAGACTACTCACGCCACGAAGAAACTCACTCACTAACAATCTCAAGAAATCGTTTCTGATGTGGAAGGTCAGTCAGAGCTGCAACCACTAAGCATACTAAGAATTTCAAGAGATCCGACAACCTATCACAACTTGGCTCTGATACCAGATTGTTGAACACAACTCTTACGTGGGAAACACCAACACTTTTTATTAAGACCACTTTAGAAGAGATTACAAGACAAATGTTTAGGACACACACTATATAATCACACTAGGCCTCTTACAAGACACTTTGTGGTACTTTACAACACTTGCTTTTTCTTGGATACAAAATATGGTGGGGTGGAGGTGTATTTATAGTGTGGGCTAGACAATGTGGACCACACATTTGTCTAGAGTACTCCTAAAAATATCTAGATATTTCCCCCCACATTTCTCTAGAGAGTTCCTAAGAAACACATCTAATTCAACACATCTAGTTATATCTTGCACTTTCTAGAACATTTTTAAATGTCCATCTAAATCTAAAATTCTGAACACTTCTACAATTTACTAAGAAGCTTCTAGATATTGGACTTCTCTTCTAAGTAGGCTAAACTCCATTGGGCCAGTGATGAACAATTAACAAAGTGGGGTTGTTCATTTGGAACTGGGCGTTCGTCGCCACGGAACACTTTACCATCGTACCTCCAAATAAACTTGGCAAGCTGTTCGTCGGTGCGGGACACGGGGAAGTCGATGAAGTAGCAGCAGACTTGAGTTACAGAGATGGCGGCTACAAGAACAACAATAGTAGCCTTGCTGAATGCAAACATCCTTTACAAACCCAATAACAGTATTGCTAAAATCCCTTTTCCAATCAAATACACCTTACTTTTTTATTTATTTTAACTTGTTAAGCAAGCCATTATTGTGTAGTTGATTACCCTTTTGTGTAGAGCTCTTGACCCTGCTAAAAAAAGTCTCGTTTGATGTGCTATGGACTATATAATATAGTGAACGGGTCAAAGAATAGGATGGTGAAAGAGAGGTTTTGGCAACTACCACAAGATTTTAAATTAGTCACTTGGCCTCAAATTGGCACAAGAAACTTCACCCAATCAAAAGAGATAAACCATATGACTAATTCTACGGTTAATTAAATTCGCTAATGGACACTGACTATCATATATATTAGGAGAAATAATTGGGGACAAAGAATGGAAAGGTGAATGGAAAATCCTGGCTTCGCCTACAATTGGATTAAGAAATTTCAGCCAAATCAATGGTAGATCGTCCAAAGTGAACAAAGAAAAAGACACGCACATGTATTATATTAGACTGAAAAGTGCCAGTTTTAAATAAGCTGTCACATACTTGTGTTGAAAGGTTTGAAAATTTTGAAAAATGAGTATAACTCTATTAACATCGTATAAAATTTAATAATCAAGAGGTTATCTTTCAATTGAAAAAAGTTAGAAAATGTGGTTACAAAAAATCAATATATATGAGTAAAGAAAAGGGAGAAGGAACCAAAATTAATCGACATGTCAAATACCGATTTTCATGATCGAATTCGTGATTGTGAAATTGAACTAGATTACAATGGTTATGGAATCCCTTACATTTTCACACTTTAATCCATAATATTTATGAAAAAATGCACAAACCACCATTAAACTAGGGGATAAATACCCGGGATCGAACTTGTGCCACCAACCCATTCGGTTTTAATATTTTTTTTTTTGAAACAAAGGTAACCACACTCGCCCCTACGTCAGATACCATTTACTTTATCATACTTAAAAACATACTATATTATCACTTAAAACCTAGCAAACAAAAATAAAACTTTCTCCAATTATATAGCTTTTTCCAATTATTTTAGTATAAATACTACCAACATTTTTCATTAATTAACTTCAAGTTTCATCATAGTAGACGTTGAGTTGTTCGAATTCAACTTAGAATTGTTCTTCGCGGAAAGCTTTGATGAAGTTGAATCTGAACAACCTCAACGTCTACTATAATAAACCTTGAAGTTAATTAATGAAAAATGTTGAATCTGTTGTGATTACCTTTTGTAGCTAAATAGACTTTAAAACTTTTTTTGTTTCTATATCTATTTTAAATAACAGTCAAGAAAAGGAAAATGAATCTGCTGCAATTAGACAAGTAATAACAGAAGGTCATCTCTCCACAAAACTCATATGACAAAGACTCTATCTAGTCAACAAACTTCATGTTCATCACAAATCACCAGAAAAACCAAATTCTCCAAAATTAAATTTTAGTATAAAATCATCAAACTTCTTGTTCATCACAAATCAACAATTAGGCTTTAAATCAAACAACTTGCTTTAAAATAAATTACAAAATAGTTGGTAGTATTATACTAAAATAATTTGGAAAAAACTATATAAATTGGAGAAAGTTTTATTTTTGTTTGCTAGGTTTAAAGTGACAATTACTTTTTAATACTTAAAAACATAGTGCAGATACACTATGTTTTTAAGTATTAAAAAGTAATTGTTGTTTCAAAAAAAAAAAAATTAAAAAGAAACAATTTATTAACTCAAAAGAAAAAAATAATATGAAAAAATAAAAGTTTATGAGGTTAATTATATCATTTATTAAATTTTACGAGAGGTGATTGCTCAAAATTGAAAGTTTAGAGGGTTAATTGCAACATTTGTTAAACTTTAGTGGAGGTGATTACTCAAATTCAAGGTTTATGGGGTTAATTGCAACACTTATTAAACATTAGGGGAGGTGATTACTCAAATTAAAAGTTTAGGGGTTTAATTGTTACAAACATTTTGGTCGTTTGTGCATTTTCCCTAATATTTAATAATGCTAACTTTTGGTCCCTAGGTTTGAAATCTAATTTTTGCTTGAATGTTTAAAAACTTAAAACTTTTACTCCTAAAATTTCAATATTGCTCAATTTTTTTTTTTTGAAAGACAATAATGCTCAATTTTGATCTATAGGTTTGGTGTATAGTTTCAATTTGGTTTCTATATTTCAAAATTGAACACTTTTACCTGACATTTTAATAATGCTCACTTTTAATTATTGTGTGTTTTTTAAATTTATTTTTAAAAAAACAAAATTTAGGTAAAAAGTAAAATAATAAATTTATCAAAATATTGCAATTTAAAATTAGCGTAGTCAATATTATATTATATATTTAACAATTTTGCTATCTCAATTATAAAAATTAAACATTATTGAATTTTATTAAAATATCATGAGTATTATTAAATTTTAAACATATGTGTCAAATATAAACTAGACTAAAAATATTTTTTTTTCCTAAATACATATTATTTTCGAAATTAAAAGAAATCTTTAATTCTTTTCAACAATTATATATATATATATATATATATATATATATATGATCAACTAAAATTAATAAAAATATTTACTCTGTTTTGTTTCTTTTTTAGTACAAAATTTTAGAAAATCAATGGAAAAATATATTTTTAATCCTTGGGTTTGGGGTTTAATTTTTATTGAACAATTTACGTTTGAATTTCAATAATGTCTCAGTTTAGTCATCGAGATAAACAAAAATGTTAGTTACATGATTTATTGTTAACTAAATTATAACTAGATTAATTTTAAATATTAATATATTGATGAAATAATTAGTTTAATTGTGACGTGAATTTTATTTTTAGAACAAAAATTTGTATAAAAGTAAACTAAAAAACCCACAAGGACTAAAAGGAGCACTATTAAAATGTCAATGGTAAAAATGTTTAATTACTAGACTCCAAATCTAGAGACCAAAAGTGAGCATTATCGAAATATCTAAGGTAAAAGTGTCATTCTCAAACTTTTTCATTTGTGGTACAAAAATGATTGAAATCTATCAATTTTCATTGTCCAATCACTCAAAATCGATTGAAATATATCACTTGAAGTGATAGAAGTCTATGAGTTGAACTGATAGAAGTCTGTTAGAATAGTAATTTTGAGCAAAATGTGCTATGGATAAAATTATTTTAAAAAATGTGCTACATAATGAGAGCCAAAAATATGTTACGAAGGATAAATTCCCTATTATAATTCATAAATCATAGTTTTTTACAAAATTATATCTACAAAATATTTATAACTTACAAATATCTTAAATTTTAACAAAATAGTTTTATTTAATAGTGTTATTAGTTAAGTTTTAATATTCAATTCTATCAGAAACTATAGTTTACTCGTAAACTAGCAAATATCAAAGAAAAAAGGTTGGTCCGCTCAAACTTTAAACACTAGATCACTCCATGGACCTGTTCACGAGAGTATATAAAATCATCAACTAATTCATCATCTCCCAACAAGCTCTGTTACTACAAATGAATCAACAAGTTGTTGGGAGTTGTCTGTTTCATCTCTCGATGGAGCATTCAACGACCAAACAAACAAAGGCATTTCACGGGGCAGGTCTGGCAAATTTGCTTCCTTCTTAAGCACTTGCAAAGCATTTTTCATGGTTGGTCTTTGGTGGGGGTTTGGATGGCAACAAGCCAACCCTAGAGTTAACACTCTCTCAATATCTTCTTTTTCATACTGCCCTTCAATCCTCTCGTCGGCTGCTTTAACGATCTCTCCTCTCTTATGAAACTCCCATACCCATTGTGTAATGTTGTCTCCATAGCAGCTAAGCTCCGATGGATTTGTAGGCTTCCTCCCACATACAACTTCTAAAACTAAAATGCCGAATGCATACACGTCTGTCTCCATCGTCGCTCTACGAGTTAGGAATATTTCTGGTGCCATGTAGCCACGTGTTCCAGCTATCTCTCTAGTTGAATGATGTGTTTGTTTTGTTCGACAAATTGATCGAGCCAACCCAAAATCACCCAATTTAGCTTCGAAATTAGAATCTAGCATAACGTTTGAAGGTTTTATATCCCTGTGGAGTATTGTCTTCTTGCACTCATTGTGAAGATAATTCAAAGCCTCTGCTATCCCACATATGATGTTGGACCTAGTTTTCCAACTAAGTGGGACGAGGAAGTTATCTTTAGTATCGCCATTATATGTCAGCTTGTCCAAGCTTCCATTAGGCATGTACTCGTACACAAGTAGAAGGTCTTTCTCTTGGTAGCACCATCCGATTAGCCTCATGAGGTTCTTGTGATGAAGACCACCAATTGTGGCAACTTCAGCAATAAACTCTTGCTTACCTTGACGTGAATCCTTCGAGATTCTTTTGATGGCGACTTCTCTATTCATCAAGTTTCCTTTATAGACGGTTCCAAACCCACCTCTTCCTAACTTATTTGTTGGGTTAAAATTGTTTGTTGCTTTCTTAAGCTCTCTAAATACAAATTTTTGGACTTGAGGAGCAATGGAAATTTTTTGGATATGATCTTCAATACCTACATACGTCTCTTCCAGATGATTTAGTTTGTGTTTTCTTATGATACAGAGAAAGAGAAGGACAACCCCGCATAAGAACACGATTATTACCATAGAAACTATGATCCAAACCCAAAATGTTTTATTACGAGGTTTGTCTCCAACATCTGTACCATTGAATTGCCATGACTTAACTACTACCTTGGTTGCATCATTGGTATAAATCATTGGACTAGAGAAGCCAACATAAACATCATCAGGAAGAAAGGAGAGATTCAAGGGATGAAAAATCACAAGGTTTCTCGATAGCTCTTCTAATCTTGGCGACAACGAGACGTAGATGGAGATGTTCATACCATCATATATCACTTTGACAAAAATCTGCTCCATGGTTGAAAGGTTAACACCAAAGTCCATCAACGGCTGCTGCAAAACAGAGTGAATACTATTCAAATCCAACCCCACATGGTTGTCGTCGACATCGTCAATGAAACTCTTTTTCATATCGAATTCGATTGCTAAAATCTTTGCATCTGCCGTTCCGTTTGTGGATGCATTGACAATTCCCAACCACATGCCCTGGCTGGCGATAGGAGGAAAAGGATCTGCAGCGAGAATAAAAGCGATGCCGTCAGTGGCGGCAGAAGGGAGCTGTATAGACGATAATGAGCGTAGATCAAGAGAAAAGATGGTGGTGAAAGTAGCAATTTGATGTTTGTTTCTGAGCTTGAATGGCTGGTAGTAAACGCCTCTTATAGAGGAATTTGTGATGTGGGGTTGTTCATTTAGAGCTGGGCGTTCGTCGCCACGGAACACTTTATCATCGTACCTCCAAATAAACTTGGCGAGCTGTTCGTTGCTACGGAACACGGGGAAGTCAATGAAGTAGCCGCAGACTTGAGTAATAGAGATGGCGGCTACAAGAACAACAGCAGTAGCCTTCCTGAATCCAAACATCCTCAGCAAACCAAAAACGGTATTGGTTAGTTCTTTTTGCTCTCAATACCAATACAAGGGAAGAAGCTGTTAATTAAAAAAGAAAAAAATACCAAACACGCGTTTGAAAGTTTCGTACCTCAATTGTGTAATAAAAAAAAGGATTTTTTACATTTTATTATCATAAAAAAATCCTTTACTGTGGACGACCTACCATCAATTGGCAGAAATTTCTTTGCAGGCCAAGTGACTTTCTAAGTCTTGTGTACAACTAATTTTCAAACAAAAAAAAGAAAAAAAGAAGAAGAAAAATCTTGTATACAAGTAATAGTCAGTGATAAGGATGGCACTGATTGAAAAATTGCCAACATCTATAGAATTACGAATAAAAAGAATGATATTCATGGCAACTCGCATATGGAAATCTAGAAATAAAAAAGATAAGAGCTTTGAAAAAGTTATTTGGAGATAGATATTAGTTTGACTTCATACAAAATTATCGAATTATTTTTAGTGGATAGAAACGATGATCAATTATTTTAAGTAGTTAGAAATAATGAATTATTTTGAATAGTTATAAAAACTCAGTTTTGATATAAATTTTTTAGGAATAGTTAGTAACTACTCCATCTAAATCCTCTTTAAATTTAACAATTAATAAACACCTCTAAAAGGTATTAATACGAATTACACTTGAGCAAGCTCAACTACAAACTTATAGCAAATTCTACTCCTTATCGATGTGTCATGAAATGCTTAACTACGAGAGTGCAATTTTTTGGGGAGAAATACCTGCCTCCTTAATGTGTGGCACCATTCGGTGGTGTTAGGATCTCACAAATATCCCACATTGGAAAGGGGGAGAGTTCAACATCAATATAAAAGAGATATGAGTTATTTCTCTTATTATTAATTGGTTTTGAAGTGGAACCCTATATACTCTAATATCAAAATTATTTTGTGGAGGGTTTGCTTCTTTATTAGGGGCAAATATTCCTCTTTTTTGACCCCGAGCTAAATTTAAATGACATGATTTTTAACCGAATAATTATGATAATAAAAAAATTCATACTGCAATTTACTCACTCATATATTATTGAATTAAAAAAAGTTTATATTTTAAAGGAAATTTGTGTAGATAAAAAAATTTAGTATTCATATTTTAATTAAAATATATATTTTTTAAAATATTTAATGTAGAGCAAATTATTGAAATATTCAACTTGATTAAAATTTATTAATTCCAACGAGTAAATTAGGGAGCCGAGCAGTTTCAAAAAGTAATTTTAAAAAAGGAGTAGTTTTGAAACATATCGAAGATAAATAATTTGGACGGTAATAGTTTGGAACAAAATAACCAGTAGGGTCCAGAGATGTCCACGGGGCGGGGACAGAGATGGTTTTACCGTCTCCGTCCCCGCGAAATTTAGCATAAATTTTTGCGGGAAACAGGGCGGGGATTCACCACGAGTAAATTGCGGGGATCAGGTTCCTCACGGAGAATTATTCCTCATTTAACTCTTCTTCTTTTCTTTTTTTATCCTTAACTTTTTACAAATTTCTTTTATTGTTAACTCAATTCATTAAATCTTAGATAATTTTTTCAATATTAAAAAAATGCTTATTGATTTTTAATTAAATAATTAATTAGGTTAGAAAAATATTAATCCAAGTATTTTTACTACTTTATATATATTAATGTATTTAAGAAAATTAAAAAATACATATATAAAATATGAACGAGACAGAGTATGGGAAAACAGGATGGGGAATATTGCCCTATCCTCATCCTCATTTAACTGCCGGAAATTTTTCATCAGCACTCACTCTCCCATTCACACTGCCTATTCATGGATTCACCCACGGAGCTCCAGCCCCATTTGTACTCTAGTAGGGTCCATACAAATTATATTCCTTTTTCTTATTTATTTATTTTCTTTTAATCATTAAATGAGTTTGTTTTTCTCTCCCTTTGGACATGATCTCACTTACCCTCTCTGGACATTAAATGAGTTCTTTTTTATTTTTTAATCATTCTCTCTGGACATTTTAATTGAATAAAGCAGTGCGTATAGAGAGAGAAACACAATTACCTTGAATTTGGAGAATGTGTGAAGGATTTTGGAGATTGAAATTTGAGAGAAATTGAACTGAGTATAGAGAGAGAAACAGAGGAAGGAGAGGGAATCACCCGTAGTGAGAGAAACAAATTTGCCATTCCATTATATTTTGCCATGTCGGACCACTATCCAGCCTCAGTATTTGGCTCTCATATTATTTGAGAGTAGTTGTACTCTCTTTCTAAAGTTTGTTGGTCTTTCTTTCCCAATTTTAAACAAAAAAAAAAAAAAATTCATTTGTTTCTCTAAATTGGATGTTTGAACTTTTTTTACAAAATAGTTATTTGACATCAATTTAGAAGAAATATATGCATTGGGGGAGAACACTGCGGAAAAGATGATGAAGAAATGGTAGGTGAGATAAAATTTAGAGAGAGAAAAAAAAGAACTCATTTAAAACCTGCTTGGGCTCCACTGATTATTTTATTCCAAATCCAAACCACTACCGTCCAAAATATTCATCCTCTTTCTACAATAAGTTACAAAACTATCCCGTTTTTAAAATTTCGTTTTGAAACTACCTAGGTTCCCTAATTTACCCGGTTTCAAGTTAACTCAAGTCTATAAATTTCACTTGATTGTTTCACTTACTTTATTTGATCTAAACCTATCAATTTTGAAGTTACTAATGTAAAAGTATTTTTTTGCTCTATTAATTTTATTTTTTATAAAATTTTGACATGGGCACAATTTCTTTTCCTCTTTTTACTCCTAGCAAATTTCTTATAAATTTTTTGTTTGATGTAATTAACGAGCTATTATAAATGATTTTTTTATAACAAATAATCACATTCAAAATAGTTAATATAATCACTAAAAAATTATCATTCATTTCTAATCATTCAAAATAATCATTCATTTTTAATCACTCATTTCAAACTCTTCAAAATAATCACTCATTTCTAATCACATCAAAACAAACTATTGTCAACAATCCTTCTACAAAAATCATCATCTAATAGAGTTATTAACTACAAATTTTCAGCAAATAACCACGTACAAAGGACTTATTACTAAAATTCAAATTTACTTAATTTAAAATCACTCCAAGCAACTTCTATATCACATCTCCTAACTAAAAAAAAGGATGTTGCTCTCTTTCTCTCTCTCTCTCTCTCTCAATGCTAGTGAGAGATGCTCCATCCCAGGGCTTCGGGAAGAACTCCCTAGAGTTCTTTGGGTAAGCGTTCGAGGGCACCACAAGGTGCGATTTTGGGCTCCAACCTGTCCTCTCCTGAGGCAAGGGTGTGGGCATTTCTTGGGCTCCATTGTGAGCGTTACGGGAGCTCTTTCAGAGCTATTTGGAGAGCTCCATGGAGCTAGCGAGGAGATAATGGGAGGATGTCCGGAGGTCAAAGCGATGGTGGTGTAACAGCCCAGTTTTCTATCCCAGTTTTCGAGGTGCCTTCGGGTCAAGATTCAGTTGTTTGGTTGGGTCATTAGAGCGGTTTTGACCCTTGGGGGTATTTTGGTCTTTTGGCTCTCCGGGCAGGATTTGTGGATTTTCAGGCTTCGAGGTAGCTCCTGCCTTTGTCGAGGCTTGTTTGTTGTTGCTTGCGAGTCCCGAGGTGTTTGGGCTAGTCGTTTGGGAGTTCGGTTGTGATTTGGGTTTTGGGCAAAGTGTTGGTTGGTTGTGTGCTTCCTTTGGGATTCGAGCCAGGGCCCTTGGTGTTGATTTTAGGAGTTGGATTTAGTGAGTTTTATTTATTGGAAGTGGTTGCTTCGGTCGGGTCTCGAAGGAGGAAGCCGGGAAATGGGATTTTGAGGTTTTAAGTGGATAAGGTTGGATTAAATGGATAAAATCCATTTTTCCTTTTTATTTCCCATTTTCCTTTTTCTTTTCCAAATTCATTTTCTTTTCTTTTTATTTTTTTTTCTCTTTTCTCTCTCTCTCTCTCTCTCTCCCCGAGCACCCCCCCTCCTAGCCGACCCAGCCCCCTTGGCTCGCCCAGCCCTAGCCCGAGCAGCCCCTGGCTCGCCCAAGCCCAGCCCGAGCTAGCCCAGCCCCGCGCGCCCTCGCCCTCGCCCTGCCCAGGTCGTGCCGTCGCCGAGTTCGCCCGCCAGGTCGCCAGCCCGAGCTCGCTCGCCTGTGTCGTGCCATCACCAAATTTCACCCGTGTTGCCAGGATCCGTGTCGCCCGGCCGTGCTGTCCTGGCTTGAGCCGCTCCGAAGCTTCGCCTGTAGCTCGCCAGCCGAGCTCGCGCCCTCGCCTCCCTGCTGCTCGCCCGCGCGTTCGCGCGCCATGCTCGCCTCAACAGTGCCCTGCCCACAGCGCGGCTCGCGCCAGCCTTCGCACCCAACAGGCAGAGCGGCGCCTCGGCGCTTGACCCTGCGCCCCAGCGCCCAGCCAGCCAAAGAATTTGCCTCGCCTGTCAAAATGTCTCGTTCGTGTGTTTGTCGCTCCTCGTGAGTTGCTCCTAGCCGAGCCTCGTTTTATTTTAGTGTATTTAGGGCTATTCTTTGATTATTGATGTGTTTGCTTGGCTCGTTATAGGTTGTTCGGGTTCGATTGCAGTTAGGTTTGTTGTGTGTTTTTGCCTTCCGTCCAGGTAAGGATTTCTTACCAGAGTTGTGTGGACCCTGCGATATTATATGTGATTGCTGATTTATTGCTTGTTTGTGTTTATTGACATGTATAGCTAGGTACTCAATTCTGAATTCCCGATTAGCATGTTTTTTCCTGACTAATTCTCATGTTAATCCATGCTAGGTTGTTCCTTTCTAGCATGCTCGTATCTGTTCCTTGCTTCGTAGTATCATGCTAGGCTCGTTGTATTCTTTTTAGCACGTATTGGATTTTATGGAATTGTTTGTCGCTTGCTGCTAGGCGAGTTAGAGTTGCGTGTAGATAGCATCATCCGGACTGATGCATAAAGTACCTTGCATCCATGGCGGGAACGCCGAGCAAGTCATTCCGTCCCCGACCCCGTGAGGGATTTAGCTAACCCAAGCGGTAGGCCCCGCAATCTTGGGTGAGGTGGCAGATCATTAAATGCCCCGACGGTCGGGATGATGACTTGGCATTGCCTCGCCCCGTGAGCGGCATGTCCTCGCATGTTTGGCAAGAGCCCCGATTGCCACCGTTAAGGCAAGGACGACTTCTGGTGTAAGCCTACCACGACCGTTCCTTGGCCCCAAAGTGCGGTGGTTCAGCCGACATAGTTTACGTGTCGGTGTCTCACACCCTATGTCGCTGACACCGATCCAAAGATTTAGTTAGGCGTGGTGATCGAACATGGGCAACTTGCCTTCGGACTCCGACAACCCCATGGTCTGCAGTGTAGCACGCGGTACATGCTTACGCTCATTACAAATACCGACCGGAGAGCTCCTCGGGATTGTGAGCCATGTACCTTTCGTCGATGATGACAAGTTTGAGGCCGGGACTTGTTTCTCGTATAGGGCGACTTGTGTGATGTGTTGTGTGGTGATTTATTTCCTGGACTAAGACCACGAAGTTGGCATCCGAGGCCCAAGTGTGGGCTAAGCTATGTGCTCTATTCTGTGTTTATATTCATAGCTTGCATATCTTTTTGCTAGATGACCATGTATATCGTATTGTACCCCTGGTTGGGGATTCTTACTTGAGTAATTCGTTACTCACCCTTATTATGTGGTTTTCCACAGTAGCCATGGTGCGAGACAGATGGTCGGAGGAGGAGCTGTGATCATGGAAAACCCGTTGTTCAACTCTGAGTCTTATGTTTATGTTTATGATTTAAGTGTCCTCTGAATGCATGTAGTTGGGCACGGAGCCCTAGGGTGTTTTCTGAATGTATTTCCGGATTCTAGCATTGTTGTAACTATTGCAAAGCTTGTATGTTTTAAATAAATCTCTGATCAGAGTATGTTTTGGAAATGTATTTGTCTTGGAACAGGTGCTTGGAAATAGGGACAGGTTTCAGGAATTTATGTTGATTTTTAAATGGATGTTTTCATGTTTTAGTTTTTACTTAGAATCCAAACACCATCTTGCAAATTTTCTGTAGATTTGTATGCATGCATTGAGGTAATGGCCTATTTAGAACCCCATTCGGGTCGGGTCGTTACAGGTGGTGAGGAAATGTCGTTGGTTCATTAATGGAGGTTCCAAAGGGCCTTGTAGGGTGACGATGTCTAGTCAACTTTTTTTGGGAGAAAGAAGGAGGCGGGGTAGTGGGAGGCTTCCATTTGATAGAGGAAAATAGGATCACTAGGAAAAGAAAGAGGCTAAAAGATTTCGCATCTTCTACGAACTGTTGTTAAAAGCTCCGAAGTTACTAGTGCCAAAGAAAAAAAGAGGTTATCCTCCCTGGCTGATGGTAGGAGCTCAACGCGGTGAAGACTGCGATGGAGAAGAAGGTGGAGCTAACGCGCTTCTGGTACCTGCAGTCTTTCTGGAAAAGCTTTTTCCTTCTCACTCGACCGGAGGGACTGCAACAACGAAGAGGTCTATGATTCTGTTAACAGAGAAGATGAAGAAGGTTCGTTCGAGAACCCCTCGGTCGCCGGCAACAGAGATCTCGAGGAGAGGCAACCCTGATGGAGATTGCGTGGGATGGTGTGGTGTGAAGAGACCGTTGGCTAGGAGAGGCATCGAGGATCTGGCATGCACATGGCTCAAGGAAAGGACATTTATCCCACTGGCAAAGTCCTGGTTTATTGTGAAGAAAGATGTCTGCTGGTTTAATAAAATTAGGTATGGGGCTGTTGTTTATTATTTTTTAGATTGTAATACTCTTAGGGTAGGTAGTGGTTGGGATTTTTCTTCTATTCAGCACAGGTTTTTTAGTATTTTGTTGCCTTATTCCATCAAGGAACTGGTGGATAAAGGGCCTCGTTTTAAGTGTTGGAATAGGTCAGTTTGGGGCAAGGATTTGTCTCTTGTAGGATTATTCCTCTCCTCTCTAACTTTGGTGGGGTCGCGTACCTCAGTAGTCTTTATGTTCCAAGGATTATCCCCCAAAGTTCATTGTAAGTCAACTATTGTTGAGTTGATGATGTTCATTAGGCCTTTAGTGGAATGGTGTTATTCCATGTTAGTTATGGCCGATTTATCGACTTGGTTCACTGCTTTTTTCGGTATCCTTTACTGTGGGTTCTATGTTTTTTGGCTGGTCATCATCCAAAATGGGGTTACGGGCCAAGGTCAGTGTGTAGGGTTTATGCCCGTTTCTGGTGTTATCCCAAATGGGAGGATGGTTTGTAAGCTGGTGGTTTTCTGGTAATGAAAGGTTGTTATTCGCTTTCAAAAAAAAAATCACATATTCTAACTAATTAAAAAAAAAGTGAGAAAGTTAATGGATTTTTTTGAAGGGGAAAGTCGATGGAAATGGAATTTAACAGAGGAAGATAGAAAGAGGGGGTAGAACCCCCCACAGAGGGGGCAGAGAAGTCGTTGGTGCCTTACATCTTAAACCCTAAGCCCTTGCATAATGGAAAACTAGTGTACATTCATCCTGTTTTTTATGGTTTTGGGTTTGGTCTGTTTTCAGGTGATTTCTCGAAGCGTTTTGGATGATTCTTGCTAGGTAGAAGTGGCTTGATTTGTAGAAATCGAACATTCTTGTAAGCCCTCAACTACAAAGGTTACTAACTTTCTTTTCCTAATTTTATTTCTTACTATCCTTTACTTAAATTTTGTTGAATAATATTGCAAGATTCTAGATCATTCAACTCTTTTCTAGTTGTCCAAAGAAGGTTCTAGATCAGACACATATGTTCTAGATTGATGAAGAGAATTCTAGAACATCATTTATCTAAGAATGGTAAAGAGAATTCTAGAAGACCTTTTTTCTAAGATTGGTGGAGAAAATTCTAGAACACCATTTATCTAAAATTGGTGAAGAGAATTCTAGAACACACTTTGGCTAAGATTGTTGAAGAAAAATCTAGATATGCACAATATCCAAAGTGAAGTTGTGGCAAAATTGAGACCACATGATTTACTCGATCACCAAGATGAGATGTGGCCAATTTATGTCCATGGGATTTTACTTGGAGCCCAAGTCTATGAAGACTATAAATTGGTGATGCCATTTGTTGTCAAACCATCCCAAAATCTCCCATGACATCCCACATCTAGGCGAGTGAGGGTGTGAGATAAAAATAGAGAGAGTTTCTCCTTATAAGAGAATTTGTTGCTACTTTGTAAGAGAGAAAGTTTATAACTCCTATTTTTATGATGAAGTTCTTCTATCCTTGCCCATGGTTTTTACCCTAATTTGTTTAAGAGTTTTCCACTTAAAATCACTGTGTCGTTCTTTCTCTTCTTCTTCATCATTATTATTATTATTCTCAATCTCATTTTGCTGCGACCCTGCTCTATTCGATGCAAACAATCATAACAAGTGGTATCAGAGTTTGGTTCTTGGTGAAAATATCTACTTATCGTATGCTCTGTGGTTGCCACTAGAAGTGGATCCTCCACATCAGAAAATAAGTGAGATATTTTCAACCTTATTGAAAGGCAAGAGGATTTTTTACGGTTCGTGGTAGAAGAAATGGCGGCAAGGTTCGAGATTGAGAAGTTCAACGAGACCAATTTCTCGTTGTGGAAGATGAAGATGAAGGTTATTTTGAGAAAAGATAATTGTCTGGCAACCATCAACGGAAGACCAGTGAACACACAGATGATCAGTGGAAAGAGATGGACGGGAATGCTATTGCAAATCTCATCTGACACTAGCAGATAGAGTGTTATGAAGCATGGAGGAGAAGAAACTTGCGAGGGAGATTTGGGATCATCTCATAAAATTGTATGGTTATATCACTTCACAACAAGTTTTTCCTTTAAGAGGAAATTGTGTTCTCTCCCGATGTCTAAAATTCTACTTCAAAGTCTTCTTGTTTCGTATGATCAACTTGTCATCAACTTGACAAATGAGGCTCTAGTGGTGACAAGAGACAGATCAACGAAACGTGGCTTCAGTGGGAGTCAAAATCAGGGAAGGGAAAAATCAAGAATTAAGAAGGATATGAAGTACCATCATTGTGGTAAGAAAGGACATTTGAAGAAGGATTGTTGAAATCTAAACAAGATAGATTTCAATCCTCAAGGAAATGTAGCAAACACCTCTAACGTAGATGGTATTTTATGTTATGAAGCAAAGACAACTATCGAAGGCAGAAAGAGTTTGGCTGATGAATGGTTCATCGACTAAGAAGATGGTTATGATTATGCCTTGAAGATTGTCGGTATTGGAACTATCAAATTGAAGTTCTAGCTCGTTCGTACAATTCAACAAGTGTAGCACGTAGAAGACCTATTAAAGAACTTGCTCTCATTAGGTCAACTTGAGAACGTTGATTGCAAAGTTGTTGTTGAAAGGAGCGCTGATACTTATGAAGGAAGAAAAAGTTGATACAAACTTGTACATGCTGGTGAGAGAGACTTTGCAAAAATGAGAGGCATTTGTTGTCTCAAGTAGTCCAAGTGAAAGGTTTCAAAAGATGTGGCATCAGAAACTTGGGCACATGTTGGAGGAAGGAGTTGAAGTTCTTGTAGAGAAAAATCTACTCCTATAGCTCATTAAAGTATGTTTACCTTTCTGTGGGCATCGCGTGGAAAGTGGGCAACACAGATTAAAGTTCAATACATCAAATTTTAGAAATCGAGTTATTCTAGAATTGGTTCATTCTGATGCATGGAAAGCACCAGTTACATCCTTAGGAGAAGCAAGGCACTTTGTGCCTTTATAGGCGGTGACTCCAAGAGGTGTTGGGTGTATCCCATCAAGAAGAAGGTAGATGTGTGTTCGGTCTTCAAAGTAATCAAAGCACTAGTTGAACTTCAACTAGGAAAGAAGGTTAAATGTATGCTGATGGTGTGACGGGGTATACCTGTGGGATCCCACTACCCACAAGGTTATCATCAGCATGGTTCTTGAAAAATAAATGTGTATGCTACAACCAGAAAAAAAGAAAAAAAGAACTTGGTTTTGCAGGTTGAACGAATCTCTGAACGGTCTCATACAGGCGTTAAGATGTTACAAGAGGTTTTCCTTCATTGTGAGCCTTGAATACATCAAGCTTTATGTAGACCCTTGTGTATATTTCAAGAGGTTTGGTGGAAAGATTTCGTTATCTTGCTGTTGTCTAGAGACGACATGTTGGTAGCAGGCCCCAACAAAGATTGTCCTGAAGAGTTGAAGGCTCAGTTGGCTAGGGTGTTTAAAATGAAGGACTTGGGACCAACAAACAAGATTCCGAGGATGCAGATTCACCGAGACAAAAATAATAGAAAGACTTGGCTACCTCATTTGAAGAAGGTATTGCGACGCTTCAACATGGAAGACTGTAAGCCAATTTCTACCCCTCTTTCTATTAATTTCAGTTATCCTCTAAGATATGCCCTAGCAGTGAAGTGGAGAGGATGAGAGATGTCTCGAGTACCGTATGCATTAGTAGTGGGAAGCTTAATGTTCGCCAGGAGTTGTACCAGACTAGACATTGCACATGCAGTGGGAGTAGTTAGTCGGTATATTGCGAATGCTGCTGGAGAGCATTAAAATTTTGTTTTAAGGATCCTTAGATACACTAAAGGATCGATATATGTTGCATTGTGTTGTGGAGGATCAGACTTGATTGTCAAAGGACAAGTTCAATTGGTGTCGATCCTCGAACGAGCTAGCAGGAACATAAGCAACATGAAAATGGCAAGGAAGAAATAACGGCGTGGAGATTGATTGATATTCAATCAAATCTCCAAGTGGGAGAATGTTGAATAATATTGAAAGATTCTAGATCATTCAACTCTTTTCTAGATGTCCAAAGAAAGTTCTAGATCATACACATATTTTCTAGATTGATGAAGAGAATTCTAGAACATCCTTTTTCTAAGAATGGTAAAGAGAATTCTAGAAGACCTTTTGTCTAAGATTGGTGGAGAGAATTTTAGAACACCATTTATCTAAGATTGGTGAAGAGAATTCTTGAACAGACTTTGGCTAAGATTGTTGAAGAAAAATCTAGATGTGCACATTATCCAAAGTGAAGTTGTGGCAAAATTGAGACCACATGATTTACTTAATCACCAAGAAGAGATGTGGCCAATTTATGTCCATGGGATTTTACTTGGAGCCCAAGTCTATGAAGACTATAAATTGGTGATGCCATTTGTTTTCAAACCATCCCAAAATCTACCATGACATCCTACATCTAGGCGAGTGAGGGTGTAAGATAAAAATAGAGAGAGTTTCTCCTTATAAGAGAATTTATTGCTACTTTGTAAGAGAGAAAGTTTGTAACTCCTATTTTTATAATGAAGTTCTTCTATCTTTGCCCGTGGTTTTTACCTTAATTTGTTTAGGGGTTTTCCACGTAAAAGCACTGTGTCGTTCTTTCTCTTCTTCTTCTTCATTATTATTATTTTTCTCAATCTCGTTTTACTGCGACCCTGCTCTATTCGATGCAAACAATCATAACAAATTTCGCTTAGTTAGATCAATTTCAGTTTCTATATTGATTCTTTTGTATATGCATATGGATGGATCTCTAATGATAATTATTACCTAAATCACCATCTAATAGATTGGAAATAATCATAAGTTATATTGATCCATATTCCTTCTTTGCTCGGATGTTGGTCAGTTAATTAAATTTGGATTTCACCCAAAAAAACTAGTTGGAATAATTGAAATTACTATTGGATTAAATTAGACATCGTTTCTTGCTTACATCTTAAACCCAAAACCAAAAGTAGGGTACATAAGAGAAAGGCATAAAAGTCAAATTACAATGCAAAAGATATATATATATATATATATATATATATATATATATATATATTAAAAACTATATTTATTGGGATTAATAATTAACCATATATAGCTTCTTTTGGTTTTGTTGTCTACCTTGGAGAAGGACACATTCCTGAATCGAAGAGAATTATTGTAGACATGATAGGAGTTTGGATTGAAGTGTTTTGATGGACTTCCAAACACTGTTTGAGCTCAGCCAAAACTTGACTCATGTCTGGTCTTTGAACTGCACTTGGTTGTGTGCATGACATGGCAAGTTTTAGAATTTTCCATGCTGAGTTTTGGTTAAATTGTCCTTCTAACTTTACATCAACAATAATTTTTATGCCTCCTGTTTTGATCATTGTTTCCACCCGCTTTAATATGTGAAAATCCCCTTAAGAAGATCACACTAGTGGAGGCTGCTGATAACGTCTCAAGAATTGAGAGTTAACGTAGCTTAAGAGAATACGTTTTTTATAAGAATTTGCTAATATTTAATTAATTTAATATTGAATTTCTCTCCATCATACTTAACTTTCGCTTAAACGAAACATCCTTTAGTTTTCTAATTATGATGCATTTTCTGAGTTCGCTGTAGCGAAATATGCTTGAATGTGTGCCGAGTTTTATGTTTTAAAATGAATTTATACTTTCTAGTTTGTCTGCAACATTCATGATGGAGCGAAGCGAAATTCCAACAAGAAGGTGTTCGCCAAAGCGAACATTAGCCCAGCCAAGCACGCTTTGAAGAGATTCAACGCAGCAGCGGAGCTTAAAGAAGTTTCCAATTGCTTCGCCACAGCGAAGCTACCAACGAAAGAAAATGTTGTAAACAACTTGGCGAAGCCAAGATGCTCTGACAACCGACAATGTGGATCGTGGAGTAGAAATGTCAGATAAAGCAGTCCTTCGTCTGAAATGCGATCGCAGAGCAGTCCAACATTGTCAGGATCGTGTAGCAGACTTTGTCGCTTGGAGCTGGAGTATAAATAGAGTTGTTCACCTTCAGAGCAAAATATGATCCAATTTAGGGGAGATCCCCGTTCTTGGGGCCGATCACCCATCTAGGGTTGATCATCATTTTGTCGAGCATTTTCGATCATCATTTTCTTAGTTTTTAGTTGTAGTTTAGCCATAGTTTAGTTTTATTGCTTTCTTCTACTTCTGTTTTTAGTGTAGTTTCAACGAACTTTGTTTCTGCTGTTTCTAATGAAGATTTTCTATTGCTTTTACTTCGCTTTGCTTTTTATTATCGACATGAGCAGCTAAACCTATCATTGGAAGGAAATAGGCAAATAGGAGTATTTCGCCTAAGCGAAGCTTTAGCAAGATGATAAACTATTATGCAGGCTGTGTTAATTTGACATGCACTCCGTTTGATCCACAGGGTGTATGTCTTTATTTCACTACGAGAGAATAAAAATAGAGCGATCTTGCATGTATAACATTAGGTTTGCAAAGTTTACTTAGAGATGAGTTTACTTGCATCTAAATTGAATGCTTAGAGATAAGGTTCGCCTAATGCTGTGTCGCTTCGCCTTAGTAATTTTTATATTCGAGAGAACCAAAACAAGAGCTCGAGAGAGCCAAACTCTAAGACTCGAGAGAGCGAAAGAGAAAACTAACGGTTGTTGCTTCTTTGCTGTAAATAGTTTCGTTGAAGCGAAACTCTCCGTAATGTCTTATTCCCTTCCGATGTATTTTATCAGTTCTATTTATCTTTAATTTACTTAGTTTAGATTTAATTCGCCACAACAAACTCCCCCATCATTCTGACTCTCGATTTCGCTTAAGCATGACACTAATAACTATTCCCTGTGGAGATACTTTTACTTACTTTAAAACTTGCTACAACAAAGACTGTGTATACTTGCACAATCTTTGGGGATCACACACACACATTCGCTTAATCAGAAGTGGAGACTTTGATGTGGCGAAGTCCTGAACAAGTTATATTTTTAATTAAAATTGAGTGTGTTGATTCGACAACCAACAACTGCCCAGTGACCATCTCAAGCAAGATAAACCCCAAACGATAAACATGATTATGCTTGTTTACATTTCCATATCTTGGAGCTCTACAAAGAAAACACATAAAACCAATTTAAGTTATAAGAAGCCAAAATGTGATCAGTTAACTTAACTAGACCTTTTATTTTACCTACCCAATATCAAGATAACCAGGTGTACCAAGAAGATGAGTTAAACATTGGGATCGACTTTCATTGGCCAAAGTTCTAGACAATCCAAAATCGGCTATTTTTGCTTGCATTGCCTTGTCTAATAATATGTTGGCAGGTTTCAAATCTCTATGGATAATAGGAGGCGTGCAACCATTATGTAGATACTCCAATCCTATAGTAAATATGAATAACAAGACATTTCTCTATTAAACTTCAGCAAATGAGGTAGCTAGACATAATAAATGTCTTTTTTTTTACAAACCATGTGATACATCCACTGCAATTTGAATTCTTTCCACCCAATTTAGAGCGTTAGTATTTGTTGCTGCGTGCAAGACGTATAAATTAATTAGTAACAAAAGGTAAAGAATCCTTGGTCGGTATTCAATTTTTTCATTCAAATGAAATAGTTTTGAATGAATCTAAAAGAGAAGTAAACCTTTTTTTTTTTTTGGAAAGAGATACTTGAGAAAGTAAACAATATCAATACCTAATAAATATTGTAGTTAATTGCCATTGGGCATGTATTCATAGATGAGTGCCTTGTGATCGACTTCATCGCAGTATCCAAGAAGAGTAACCAAATTGCGATGATGAACAACCATCAAGAGTTGTACCTGTAATTCAAGTGAGTCATTTTCATTTTGGCATTTTATTTCATGGTTGAAGGAAATGAACTGGTAGTGACACTCACCTCTGCTCGAAATTCTTTATACCCTTGTTGTGATGATTGTGAAAGCACCTTCACATCAACTGTCGTTTGGTCTTTCAAAACATCTAAATAAACTTTCTCAAATCCTCCTTCTCCAATAACCACTCCAAAGTTATCAGTAATACTCATCACTTCTGACTAGTTGTACTGTTTGTTCTTCATTTTTAGTAATCCTCCATCTTTCAATTCAATTGAATTCTCTAAAGAAGTAAGAATAATCAAATTCTTTGCAGCCATGCAAAAAATTCATACCAACATCTCAAGGTGTTGTGTTGTTTAGTAGATTAACTATGAAAACTATAGAAGAGTAAAAGAAGTTAATGAACCTTTCAATTTTCTAGTATAGATTATTATAGTAACTTCCAATAGAAATACAAGCAAAGGGGCCACGATGATAGAGCAAAGAATAGGGAATAGAAAATGGCAACTTCTTTTTGTGGTGGTTGCATGGTGGTGACCAACAGAGTTCCTGATTTCCTTCCATACTGAATCAATAAGAAAATGAGAGAGGCCTTTGGTTGTGCTTAATTTGAGTTTTCAAAAGATGAGGTTGATGAGTAATTACCTTAAATCTAAAGTTCCATCTTTGTACCTCTGGAGAAGAGCGTTAGGAACCACGCCTGTGAGCTTATTCCCACTTAAATTTCTGTGGAAAAAACATTGCTTGACAATATATTCTTGATAATAGTGTATATGCATATATTGAGAGGATTTTTGTTATTTTACAGAAGTTGCAGTTGTGGTAATAGATCCAAGGATTCTGGTACCACCCCTTCTAACTTATTGTTGGATAGAACTCTGAAATGCAACAAACAATTAAGACATGCATTACACATAATGTTGCTGCTAAATTTTGACTTTGAAAATAGAGATTTCAGAGCATGAAGATGGAAACGAAATAGTTACAAGTAATTGATTGCAGTGAGATTAGAGATTGAAGATGAGATATCACCAGTCAAGTTGCTATTGCTCAAGTTACTGAATGAACAAAAGTAGATTTGCATCAAATTGGAATTAGTGAATGGTTTGTTAAGATGAGATTTGTGATAGAAGTGTTACAGTGAAATGATTCTTGGCCAAGGGAGGTTGGCATTATTATTGCTGCAATTCAAACCTTCCCATGAGAAGTCAAGTGGTTGACAAGGATCGCCTTCTCAATTTCTACTCAACTTGTAATGTTGTTTGATGTCTCTCATAGCATTCACTATATATACGAAATAATGAAGCATATGCGCTTACTATTTAAATGTTGATACAATTAAATTTATCATAACTTAGAAGAAAATACTAAACATACTGTCTTCAGAAAAGGTGAGCGGATTTAGAGCATCCGTTGTATAAAAAATCTCGAGGCCATTAAGGATGGGAGGTAGGGTAGAGGAAGAGGTTGCAGAAATGGATAGTTTAATCTTTTCATTGGTTGACAATTGGTAGCCTTTGGAGAAAAGGTTGTATGGTTTAAAATATTGGAGTACTTTAATGGAGTTTGTGATGATATGAACATCGTTGAAGACAATTTTCATCTCTCGTAACTGGCCAGGTTTAAGCTTCTCATCATCTCTACAAAATGAAAGCAAAAGTAATATCGAAAAGTCCTTTCATCAGATGAAGTCCAATACTCCAATGAGAAGCTGAAATTGGAGGCTTGGCATGTCGTTTGCAACATTGACTGCGGCAACTTGTATGGATTATTATCTTCATTATTCTCATTAATAGATGCATTTGTTTGTAGTAAGCTTGTATTCTGATCGAAATAATCGCAATCCAAACCCGTCCATTGGCGATCATAAACATCTTTGGGGTATCTGCATTACATATAGAATGCTACATATATGATTATTAAAATAGAAACATGTGAGTGTGTTAAGTTCAAGAAATTGATTACATTATTTGTTTGTTGCTTCCAATATTGCGTCGACCAAAGAGTATGAAATTTTGAGTGCGAGTAGGATCGATTCCATAAAGGGAGATGTGGAAGGGTCATAATTCCAAAAAGGAAATGTAAGGCACTCCATTGTTTGTATTAACCAAACATACGTCCATGTAATCTATGGAAGGATCGATGAGAGTAATAGTCTCCATATATGTTGAATTGAACTCTCCTGTCCCCCATAAGTTGACACTGACATATAGGTCAAAAGTGGGTGCAAAGTTGAGGCCGTCATAATTGCCATACACAAAATAAGCTCTGATGAGATATCTTTTACTGCAATTTTGGCATGTCCCTTCTAGGTCTTAGATAATAGCAGTTCCTTGTATTATTTGGAAAGCTTCTTAAGGTCCAGTATTGTGATGACAAACTTTCACGAAACTCTGAATCCAATGGTAATTGTTTGCTGATTCCAGATGCTATCATATCTTGGTCTGATTTATAAAGCAAATCCTTATGTGTGATAAATGTATCTTTAGATGCACCACAATCAATGTTGATGAAACCTTTTATCCATTAATAAAAAGAACTTATTTCATAACCAAGTTGAGGAATGACAAAATAACTAGCGTTTAACCTTAATTGATGATTAAAGATTTTTTTTTTAAAAAAAAACTTTTTTTATGATGGTCACATATGTGATGTAGAAGGTTTTTTTTTTTTTTTTGAAGACTACACATTACATGTACGATTTGTTTTTGGACAGTTGACATTAGAATACAAACCACGAGAATACATGTCAAATATATTGAGTTGAACTCATTTCAACTAAATGAATTAAAAAAACTCAATCAACTCTGATATTTTTTTAATAAGTGATAATGTGTTTAAATTATGAACCTCCCATTGTTATTACTTGTTGATCTAAAAACAAATCACAAAGCACTCCCTTCAATTTGAATAATCACCTCTCCTCAAATTTGATAAGTGTGGCAATTAACCCCCTTAAATTAAATTAAGGAGATTACAAACCTTACAAACAAAGAAGGTACTCTCAAATAAATGAGATTCAAATATTGTTTCTTAAATCGAATTCGTGACTATGATGTTAAATTGGATTACCACCAAACAACGAAAGCATAAGACCACCATCCCTTTAGGTAAATATAAGTCTCCAAAAGGAGGGAAACTCTAAATAATTATTGACCTAAAAATTTTAACGGTTTCTTAGGTGCGTTTTTTCTATGTTCATAATTAAAATAAAAAAAAAAAAAAA
This sequence comes from Sicyos edulis, assembly GCA_036507275.1. Taxonomy (NCBI): domain Eukaryota; kingdom Viridiplantae; phylum Streptophyta; class Magnoliopsida; order Cucurbitales; family Cucurbitaceae; genus Sicyos; species Sicyos edulis. The sequence goes on along the minus strand of CM071852.1, from coordinate 10,747,031 downwards.
ACTTGAATTGCACTCTTGAACTCTCGATTGCAATTTTGTGTAGTCCTTACTTATAATAACACCAATAATGGAACATCTTGATCGAGTTGGCATAGTATGAATATGTTGCATTGGTGTTTCACAAATGCTGGTGATAGCTGGAGCTAATCAACTTTATGATAATAATGCAAGAAGTTCATTTCTCCCTCATTTTGGAAAACTTGGACAGATTAGGAAGCCCTGTTTTGATGTCAGACTTGGCGAAAAACCTTCGATCTTGTTGAGAATCTCACATTGATAAAATAAGGATATCTCCTAGAGTTTAAAAGGTAGGTGGGCTACTCTTCTCATTGCTAATTGGTTTTGAGATGGATGTTCACGCTATCTCATATGGTAATAGAGTCCATTAGGCCCAAACAGGAATTCGGTCAAATAAAAATAAAATTGAGATCCCATTCAAAATTGGTAGTTCAAAAGAGGAACCATCTTGAGAGGGCATGTTGAGAATTCCACATTGATAAGGTGAGGATATCTCCTAATATTTAAAAAGTAGATGGACTACTCCTATGCCAATTGGTTTTGAGATGAATGTCCACACTATCCAATATGATATTAGAGCCCATTAGGCCTAAATGGGTGTTCGGTCCAATAAAAATGAAATCGAGATCCGATTCAAGATTGGTAACCCAAAAGAGAAACCATATTGAGGGGCATGTTGAGAATCATACATTGTGTTTAAAAGGTAGGTGGACTACTCCTCTTATAGCCCATTAGGCCCAAACAGGTACCATCTTGAGGGGGCATGTTGAGAGTCGCACACTGTGTTTAAAAGGTAGATGAACTACTCCTCTCATAGCCCATTAAGGACATGTTGAGAATCTCATATTGTGTTTAAAAGGTAGGTAGACTACTTCTCTCATTCCCAAATGGTTTTGAGATGGATGTCCACATTATCTAATAAATCTCTGCAACAAGTCAAAAGCCCGCTTCATCCTACCATGCTGGAACAATCTCGCTCCATTTCTCTTGCCCAAACCCTTCTCTTCCAATCCCACTACCTGTTGAATAAAATTAAATGTAATTTTGATGTATTTTGGAACAATTTTTAATTGAGGTATTAGTTGGTAGATAATTAAGGAATTAATGAGTTGTCATTTTAAGAGTTAATTAAGGAATTAGTTGATTTTTGAATTAGTAATTAGTGGGAACGTTTATGGAAAGAACTTGGAGAACAAGTTTAGAATAGGCTATAAATAAAGTGCTCATTCCATAGAGCAATGTGAGAGAGCTAAAAGTGGAAGAGAAGGATTACGAGATTGTAAAATAAAGTGAATTGCTTGTAGAGAAAATTTTGTGTGTTTTGTCTCTCCAATCACATGACAAAAAGCTTGTGCAATTGTTTTATTTGTGTTTTATCGTTTTTTTATTCGAATTTAGTTTCTACAAATTGGTATTAGAGCTAATGGTAAACATGACAGGTCAAATGTTGCTGCCACGAATGACAAAGTCGAATTACGAGAATTGGAGTATCTAGATGAAAGCTCTTCTCGGATCTCATGATGCATGAGAAATTGTCGAAGAAGGTTTTTTAGAACCAGAGGATACCGCGGATTATACGGTGATTCAAACCAAAGCGTTGAAAGAGACGCGTTCAAAGGATAAAACAACATTGGACATGCTATTCCGTGCAGTTTATGAATCGGGCTTTGAGAAGATTGCGAGTGCAACAACTTTAAAAGAAGCATGAGATACTTTAGAGAAAGTGTTCAAAAGAATTGACTGAGTTGAAGAGCATAAATATGAAGGAGTTAGAAAGCGTATCCGACTACATCACGCGTGTACAGATAGTGGTAAATCAACTCAATCGCAATGGGGAAAAGCTAACGGATGCGCGAGTTGTGGAAAAGATCTTGAGATCATTGATGGATAATTTTGAGAATGTTGTATGCACAATGAAAAGTCAAAGGATCTTGCGATGCTCACTGTTGAAGATTTTGCTGGTTCTTTTAAGGTATACACGAGAAGCGTAAGAACAAGAAGAAAGAGGAAATGATTGAGCAAGCGCTTCAAGTCAAGGCATCACTTGAAGATGAAAAAGTACTCTATTCTAAACAATTTTAGGGTCGAGGTCGCAGTGGTCAAAGCAATAGTTATGAGGCGAAAGGACAAACTAGTCAAGAAAATTGGCGCGGAAGAGAACGCAGTCTTGGAAGAGGCGGTAGATCAAATTAGTCAAATATTGAATGCTATAAGTGTCACAAGTATGGTCACTATTCGAGTGATTGTTATTCCAAAAAATGCTACAATTGCGGTAGCGAATGACGTTTTGTAAAAGATTGTCGATCAGATAAAAGGGTTGAAGAAACAACCAACTTAGCTTTAGAAAGCGATGCGAATGAAGGTTTTCTATTGATGGCACATAAAGAAGAGATCGACAACAATATTTCAGTGGTAAAAGGTCCTTCATTTATTTTATTGATGATTTCTCACGAAAAACTTGGGTGTGTTTTTTGAAAGAAAAATCAGAGGCATTCAAGGCTTTCAGAAGATTCAAAGTGAGGATGGAAAATGAAACTGGTAGAAGGATCAAAGCTTTGCGATCTGATAGAGGTGGAGAATATACTTCGACGACTTTTATGAAATATTTTGAGGAGTAAGGCATAAGGCGATTTCTAACCGCACCATACACTCTTAAAAAAAATGGTGTGGCTGAGAGGAAAAATAGAAACATTCTTGGTATGGTTCGTGTAATGCTGAAGAGTAAAAGTATACCAAAGGAATTTTGGGTGGAAGCAGCGCAATGCGCAATATATATGCAAAATCGATGTCCACATGCGAAGATAGATGAACAAAATATTTTATACAACATTTTGAACAAAATCATCCATATTCTCATTTCTAATCACTCAAAAGAACTCTTCATTTTTAACTACTCATCTACAAAAATCTACATCTAAACAAGTTATTGAGTGCAACTTCTTTACAAAAATCTACATTCAACTTATTTTTGTCTCTTATTTCTTAATTTTTTTTTTCAATTTGAAAAGAGTTCATTTGTGAAATACACAAGGGAAATTAAACTTACAAAAATAGTCAAATACAAAAAATAATTATAAATATGATCATTTAAAAAAAAAAATAGCAATCATAATCATATGTATATTAATAATACGGTATTAATAATACATAATAATACAATATTAATACACAATACTATATTAATAATACATAATACTATATTAATAATACATAATACTGTATCAATAATAAATAATATTATATTAATGAATATTAATAATACAATATTGAACCGACTAGATTTATAATTATTTTGTTAGAAGTGTACATTCATTACAATTTTCCGATACATAATCTAATACAAACAATTTGGTGTAAAATGATATTTGTTGGTCCACAGCTTAAATTTTGTTTTGTTTTGTTTTTTTTTTTTTTTTCAAGTACATATTGGGGGAAGGGGGACGAATACCGATTCTTGAGCTCGAACCCGTGACGCTGGTGTTGAACTAGTTTATAACCAAACACATGAAACCATTACGCCACCTTAAATTTTGTTGGCATACAAATCATCATTTTTTTTTCATAAAACACGTGCTTTTTGATATTGTGACAGTTTTATTATTATTTTTTTCTAATCTTTTAGTTGATCTAACTGTCTGTGAAAATTCGTATCAAAAAGAAAAAAAAAAGGTCAGTGAAAATTATAGTAGTGGTATAATATTAAATTGATGTTAAATGATTAAGTAGGCGGAACTGAGATATTGTAAAATTTTAACTAGTTTCGAAGTATATAAAAAATAAAATTAATATTGATTAAAATATTATTTTGTTCTCTCAAATTTTAGTCTTGTACTCTAATAAAAGCTAAAAGGAGTCATATTTTTATTTTTAATTCAACAAGACTTATAGGTTACATTAATGTCCTCAGGCTATGGTTCTCGTTAAAATTGGTTCAATAAAATTAATGATTTTAATAAAAATAAAGAAAAAAAAAGGAGAATTTACACTATATAATAACTTTTTTACCCCAATTTACAATTATCGCAACTTTTTAAAAATAATTTATTTATAGCAAATTTTGCCTCTTTTTTAAAAGAATCTCTATTTACCTTTTTTATTGAAAACTTTGATAGAATTTATCATTGTGTAGTGATAGAACTCTATCAATTTTATCAGTAATTCATTCTATGAGTCCTTATTATATAATTTAATGGAAGTCTATCAATTTACTTTATTTATTAGTAATTGATTCTATCTGCCTGTGGTGATAGAATCTATCAATATAGAAGTTTATCAATTTATATTTTTGCTATGTGTGCAAAATATTTTTATTATTGTATTATTCATGTAATATTTTAACCATTTTGTAATATACATACAAAAGCCAAAAAACAAAGTGATATATTTTAAAAACTTTATATAAAAAGAGAGTAATTGGTTTGAAATTAAGAAAATAAGTATTAACTCGTATTATAAGTTTTTTCTTAAAATTTAAGACTAAAATTAGACGCTCACAAACTGAAAACAAAAATGAAATAAAACTTACTAGTAAATGAACAAAAATAGTATTTAAGTAAATTATATATAAATACATATCATAAAATTTAAAATAATATGTAAATATACTTATAGAAATATGTAACTTTAAATTCAAAATTAAATTAATATATGAATATACTCTGTTATGGGTGAAATTAGGCCTAAGAGAATGGACTATCCCAGCATGTTTGGACCCGTGAAATGAGGCCCAAAAGCATTCTAGAAAGCCCACTTGCAGTTGGGATTTCACCAGCCGAGCCGAACGTCGACTAGCCCGTGAAGATACCCGAGTACCTGGGCGATCCCCACAGATGTCCAAACACGTGAGCCAGCCCGTTCGGACCCTCGGGCACGCGGGGCTGGTGCTGACCAGGTTGGGTCAGTCGGGTCGGGTGCTGACCTGGTTGGGTAAGCCATGGTCCAGGTGGACCAGGTCGGGTCGACTCGACCCGCTTTATTCCATACCCCTTTTTACCTTTTGGCGATATCTCCCCCGTTTTAGCTTCGATTCGCCTATATTCATATTTTTTTCCTTATGTATGGCTAGACCCTATTTAGGGCTCAGCCCAATAAGAGATACTTTCCCAAAATGAAAATATTCACCTAAAAAGAAGATATTTCCATAAATTATGATTTATTTCTAACAAAAAAACGGTCACCTACCCGCCTCCTATATATATATATATAAGTCATTTAGTCATGGGGTAAGCAATTAAAAAATCCTAAACTCGACTAACCCACCGACCACTTCCAATTTCAACTGACTTAGGCATGAGAAGCGACATGGCTCACATCACACCGATGTCCAATTTTTATTTTTTTTTGCATGTAATTCATCCCCAATCAATTACAAATTCACCGTTCATGTCGAAAACCAAATTTTGGCATCAACATACTCATACAGCAATGTGTGGTTTAAAACATAAAACTTAAAATAATATATAAATATACTTACGAAAAATTTAAAATTCAAAATATATAAATTAGGGGTAGACATAGTTTATTACTTGAAGAATTTTTTTTACTTATAATTACTTGAAGTAGATTTCGGTTTTTCGATTTTTGCTTTTTCAGTTTTCAAAATTAAGTTTATTACTTTCAAAGATAGATTTGGTTATAGTATTATCTTTTTTTTTTTTTTTTTGACAATTCAATAATATATTTTTATTTTTGAGGATAACAATTCAATAATACTTAATTTTAGTTTTTGAGATAAGAAAATGGAATAATTAAATGTTTGATGACTAGACTTGCTTTAACTTCTAATAAATTAATGGTGTGGTTATTTTTATATTAACATGAATTTTACTTGAAAGTATTTAATTTTGAAAATTTAAGACTAAAAGGAAACTAAACAAAAAAATAAAATAAAACCTTTTTCTACATCATTTCGAAAAAAAAAATTCATATAAAAATCTTCCAAAGTAATCATTATAATATTGTTATATAAATCTATATTGAATTCTTATGAAAAGAAAAAATTCCTCAAAAACAATTATGATTTTCTAAAGATAATTGATATTGATATCTTTAGACATATGCATAAAAACTGTTTTAACATTAATTATCTAATGACGTTTAAAGTATATATTGAATGTTACCTATTGGAGCATCATCGGCGTAAAGGCAGCGGCAGTGGAAGCTCATCGCCAAAACAAACACACACATAATAAGATCAGAGCCCATTTCAAAGCAAAGGCAATGCCAAATCAAATTAAATTAAATTAAACTTTTGTATTTCTTTTTTCCTATATAACAAACTAAACTTCACTCTCAATTTCCAATTGAGTGGGGTTGGTTGATAACTTGATATTGAATACACCGTTGACGCATTCCTTCAAAATTTCAAACATATAGACAATTTTGTAACCAATTAGTAATACTTGCAAATATTTTATTTCATTTTTTAGTTGACATTTAATTTTTGAAAAACTAGGAAATGTCTACCTTTAATAAACAAATTAAGCAAAATGTCTATTTTTTTTAGGATTAAAGTTTATGTCTATTTTCTATTTTTGAATTAAATTTATTAATTATAGAAAATATATTTTACCATTGTAACCCTACCCTTATTTCTATTAATTATTAAAATTAATAACAATACTCTAACTACTTATCTAACAAACTCTAAGATTTTGTGACAATTTGAAATTAAAATCTTTTGACAAAAAACTAGAATTGAAATTGTAGTTGAATTTTTTTTTGTTGAAAAACAAATGAAAATTTTAATGTGGAGTAAACACAATAATTTTGAATTTATTGGTTTTTGAATGAAACCATACACAACCAAATTGTAGTGTAACGGTACACGTTCTAGTACTTAACCTACTTGTGTATGAATAGAAAGGCTAAAATTGAAATAATAAGCTAATACACATCTTTACATGCTTGAGCTTCGTGATCCTTGCAATTAAAATCCCACGAATTTTTTGTTTTTTGTAACAAATTAAGCAAATTCACCACAGTTTCCAGAAGTTAGTTCGACTCCCAGCACAAAATAGCCCAAGTGGTCCTTTCAACTCCCATACCAATTGGGACTCTCTTCTCCGATCAATGTTGTCGTGACATGCAATCGTTTGCACTCACGTTGTAGACGCCTCACCTTCGAACGTATTGGTGTATACCCACCATTATAATGAATGCATTGAAAATCTTGCATAGCATGTCTAGATTTAATGACGCTGTCTGGTTTTGGGTTATAACTATGCCACAAAATAACAATAAAACGTAAGGTACTACATGGTGCACAAACGATTACACACCACTATTAGGTACTGTTGAGTACATGCCTTTAAAACAGAATATGTGTCTTCTGTTTTAAACACCTTTTATTCATGATTACGTACCACTATATACCATTGACAAACTTTGTCCCTTTACCCTTTAAAGAACTCCAAAATATTAATCAGCAACACCTCGTGGTACTTGACTTTGTAAAATCAGAAGAAAAAAAAATTGATTGGATTGTCAAGGTTGAAGGCGCATCAATGGCGACTGTGGAGGTTTCAGAAGAGCTGAAGATGGTTGTTGTTGAAGAAGAAGAAAAAATCGCTATGAAAAGTGTGAAGGATAAAATTTTGAAGCCAATCGCCAAGGAAAAAGCAACCATCTCTTAGATCTGAAGGAGATTGAAAGAAAAGCTTTGACTGAGCTTGAATCCAAACTCGAAGAAGCCATTCTCAGTAACAATCTCTTCAAAAAAGACGAACCGAAGAACAAGGAGAAAGAAATAGAGCAACTTAGTGAAGAAGAGAAAAAAAATCAAATGAGGAAATAACAGAAGAAGAAAATCCATCAGAGAAAGATGAAAAAAACCAAAAAACAAAAGAGGAGAAAACGGAAATGATGAAACTGATTTAAAAATGGGATTCTCAATCAAATGAGCATATTCCTTTCCCTAAAATCATGGTGTATCCCTTAAATGAGGGAGAGATTAATTTTTTTTTTTTATTGAAATTGTTTTAAAAAAAGAAAAGAAAATTATAGTAGGGTATAATGGGAACAAATTTAAGCTCTCTCCCCTCCAAATATGGAATTAGACATTTACCCAAAGTAAAGAATAGAGTAGATATTTACCTAAATAGTTCCCAAAATTTAGACAATTGGTATGATTTCTCTTTAATTTTTCCCTTACATTTTGGCCTTCTCATCTTCCCTGAGAATGAAAGAGAACAACACACAATGAAGACGGGATCGTAGAAAGGTCAAAGGTAAACATATTAATTGAGGTTAAAATATTATTTTGGTCCTTGAAGTTTCCAGTTTATTCCTTCTTTTTTTTGACCAATTGAGCCAACCATCTGTTTTATTCCTCTTTGGTCCCTTAAATTTAAAATGTCTAATTTTAGTTCGTCGACTTTCATTTTTGTTATATTTTTGGTATTGTAACTTTTAAATATCCAATTTTACTGGTTATACTTTGTGAAAAAAGATAACTGTCGTAAAAAATCTTCTTTCCTTTCACCTTCATTTTCACCTATTTTATAATTCCAGATATCTATTATTATTATTTTTTTTGACGGTCCTTAACATTTTTTTTTCTACCACTAAAGATTTTTTAAAGCTTTTTGCAAAGTATAATGATTAAAATTGGAGATTTAAGACTTTATGCACTAAAAAATGAAATAAAAATGAAAAATTAAATAATTAAAACTCAATGGAAAAGGTATATATTTTATATATTTTTTTTAATGTAATCATTACATATTTATATTAATTAATAAATTTTATTTTATATTAAGTACTTGGAAATTAGAGAAAGTTTCATGTGATAGTTAATAAGACTAGATGTTAAGAATTAAAAAAATGTTTGATGTGACATTTAAAAGATTAAATAAAATATTTAATGTGAGGTTGAAGGAGAGGTTGAGAAAAAGTTGAGGAGAGGTTGATATCCTAAAAACAAAAGTGGAGTTGAGATTTCTCTTTCCTCTCCTCGACACCAAATTCCAAACCCCCCCCTAAAAAAGAAAGAAAATAAAAAAGTTTTAGGGGAGAGAAAAATATCAGAGGCGGCTGCTATTTTTATCAGGGTTTGATAAATGGTTGTATTTTGAAAAAGAAACATATTAAAGTATGAGAAATAATTGCAGGCGCAACATGCAACCGTCTACGTGGCAAAATCTAGACCTTTTTTTTTTTTTTTATCATTTAAGAAAATATTTTCTTGAATCAAAAATAAAATAAAGGGTTTGGATTTTGCCACACTTAGGCGACTGCTGCCAAGACAACATGCAATTATTTCTTTTAAAGTATTGGGTTGGGCTAAGAGCAAAATTTATTCAGGGTGGGTATGTATTTTGAGTATAATTACCAACACATGCCACTAAATGGACATGTTTTTTTTTATCTTTGAGACAATGAATTTAAAAATAAAATTGTTGCAATTAAAAATTGATTCCACAATATATTGTATGTATATATGTATGTTGAACTATTATGCTAGTTGACTATTTAATTGACTAGATTGATTCTTTATTCAATTTATGTATTATTGTTTCGATCAATTTAATACATTATACTTATTAAATATTTAAATAATAATTTTAATTAATGATGTATAATGAAATTATTTATTGATAACTCAATTTTTTATTTATATTATTCCTATATTTTTATTTATATTTATTTCTTAATATAATAGGTATATTTATATGTTTAAAATTTATAAATTTGTAATTTTTATTATACATATTTTTTTATTATATAACTCAGAGTGAAAAATAACGAAAAATAAGAAACAAAATATAATCATTAAGCAAGTTTTGTTTCTATTTATTGGAAATTTTAAAAAGGTTAAAATATCATTTTGGTCCTTTCGACTTTGGAGTTCGTTTCATTTTGGTCATTAGACTTTCAAATGTCCAATTTTAATCCCTCAGACTTTGTTGTTTGTCCAATTTTGGTTCGTCAATTTTTAAATATCCAATTTTGGTCCTTCGACTTTACTATTTGTCCAATTTTGATCCCTCAACTTTCAAATGTTTTTAAATTTGGTACTTAGACTATTACAACAGTTCAAAAAGTGGTTTTTAGTCAAATAATTTTTTTTCACTCTTAAAATTATTTTTTCTCTTTCCATCTTTCATAATTTCTCCCTCTATAAGTGTTATTTCTCTTCAATCCACCTCTCTTCCTTTTTTTGCTTTTTTTTGTCTTTCATTCTCTTTCTTTTTCTTCTTGGTTCTATGGTAGATTATGAATTTTGAAAACAAAACGTTACAAATTAAAGTAGGAAAATGATTATTTAGAAAAATGATCTCATATTAAACAATTTGATTAGATGGATTGAAGAGATAATAAGAGAAAACAGAGAAGGAAAGAGGACGAGGTAGATCCAAGAGAGATAAAATTTTTAAAAGGAGAAATGATGAGAAGATGAGAGTGAGAGAATAATTTAAGAGTGAGAAAAAATTTATTTGACTAAAAGATCATTTTTTTTTAACTTTCTTGATAGTCTAGAGACTAAATTTAGACATTTGTAAGTTAAGAGATCAAAATTCGACAAACAACAAAATTGGAAAACCAAAATTGGACATTTATGGTACGTTTGATAACGTTTCTTGTTTCTTAGTTCTTGTTTTTAGTTTCTTGTTCCTTATTTTTTGAGAATAAGAAACAATAATATGTTTGATAACCGTTTCTGATTCTGGTCTCTTAAAAGATATAAAAAAAAGAAACAAACTTGTTTGATAACTATTTCTTGTTCTTGTTTCTTATATCTTGTTTTTTGTTTATATGTTTATATATATATATTTAGGCTTCTAACAAAATATAACATACATTAAAATATGATCATCAATAGTTTACATTTTCTAGTATAATTAAATCTTTTATATTAAAAAAAAAGAATCTTAATATAGAACTAACCAAAAATTTAATATGTTATCTCTCACATAAATCATTTGTCACAAATGACATGCTTAAAAAATGTTGTGATTATAAAATATTAAAGTAGTGCCACTTGTATATTTTAGTGAACAAATTTTTCATGATACCAAATTTTTTACAGATTAGATTTCGAGTGTATTATTAACTTAAATAATAAATAAATACACATATACAAATTTTTCAAATCAACCCATAAATTATAAATAAAAAATTCCATTTAAAATTTAAACAATAAAAGATTACAAAATTTATAACTAAAAAATAAAATGGTAAATAAACATACGAAATTAAAAGAATTAAAAATTACAAAATATAAATATTGCAAAAATGATTTGAAAAAAAAAATACAAAGTTGGGATTTGAACCATGGACTTGAGTCAAATTCAAGAAAAAAAGGTTGACAACACAACCATCACACCTCAAGTAAATTTTATTAATATTTTGGAACGTGTATTATAAAACTATAAGAGTACTGGGTTTCAGAAAAAAAAAAAAAAAAAAGAACGGAACAAGAGAAACAAGTTTTGAGAGTTTCTCATTTTTCACATAATTTGAGAAATTTTTCTTGTATTTTTTGGAACAAGAAACGAGAACAGTTATCAAACAAGACTATTTCTCAATAAATAAAAAATAGAAATGAGAAACAGGAAACGAGAACGTTATCAAACGAGCCTTAAAAGTCTAGGTACTAAAATGAAACAAACTCCGAAGTATTTTAATCATTTAAAAAGTATAAACATAAAATGTTATCAAACATCTTATTATTATTTTTTATTGTAAAAGATTAAAATATAAAAATAAAAAACGAAAAAATTAAATCGTTATCAAAGGACAACTTAAAGTATTGAATATTCCATCAACTTGGAAGCATGCATATTCTGAGTTTTCAATAGAGTTATTTGGATAGTTGGATTGATATTGAAATTGTCTATCTTTGTCTCACCTTACCCACATATCTTGATTGAAACGGCAGTGCCCACAAAGGAATAAGATGGAAATAAAATCAATTTTAAAAAAAAAAATACTTCATTCAAAGAGAGAAGAGAGAAGAGAGAAAAGATTACAAGTAAAAAACTACAAAAATGTGAGCCAATTAAGAACTATCATAGCAACAGAATAATTTTTAAATAAAACAGATTTTATATTTCATTGAGCCGCAGTGATAGCTATATTTTCCAAAAGAGTCTGAGAAAATTTTCATTTATGATTAGGTAAGAATAGCCTGATATTTTTTTCTTTCCAAATCCACCATAGAGCAGTACCTCTGAGATTTATAGCAATAATCATACATTGAGAGTGAGCTGCGAAATAAAAATAATAAAAAAGGAGTAAATCAAAGATTCCATAACTTGAGATAGTTTTAGTATATGTATCGGGCAGATTATGCCAAATTCTTTTTTACGTAACTTCACAAAAAAAAATAAAAACAATAAATAACTTACACCTACACATATAGACTGCATACTCTACATCCCAGTCAACGTAGCCATCTAAATCAATATACATGCCACAAACAATTTGATTCCATATTCATTATATGGTTAGTTGGGTACAGCCAACACATAAGATAAGGACGATTTATGGAGGTTATCTCTTTGAAGGAACGACGAATCCTATTGGTAAAATCAATGTGAGATTTTAGTAGGAATAAGCGATTATCTCGTCAATGCATGTAATTGAGCATCAATATACCGAAGAGCTTACAGAACCTTTCCATGCAACAGATTACCAGATTAGTATCATTATTATTAACAATCATAATGTAGGCATGAAGGAATTTATAAAATACCTTTTATATGAAGATCTTACTTTTTTGTGGAATTTTAATGGGACTTGTCCATAATTCAATATAACTTTTTGTATTAAAGAAAATTAATTCAATATAACTTTTTGTATTAAAGAAAATCGTTATTTTGGAAAATTCAATATAACCGAAATCCGATCGTTGTATATGCATTTATGTACAAAATGGTTTGGTTAGAGAGATGTATTGGGGAAAAAACCTTCCATAATAACAGGAATAAAATAGAAAATAATTGGGAAATTAAAAGGAAATAATAAAATATAGGACACTAGAATTTACGTGAAAAAACTCTTGGAGGAAAAAACCACAGACGAAAAGAATTTATATTATGTGAAAAATTGCTACAATCACACAAAATTCTCTCCCCCGATCCCAATTACATAAACACTCTCTTCAAAACTTATACTAGTCACACCCTTTGCCCCTCTCTTAAAATCTTATACTACTCACACCCGTTGCCCAGTCTTCACAAGAGAATACAAAACCTTAAGTTTAAAATACATTTAACTGGAATGCTTTGAAACCAAAACCTTATGCTCCTTTTATAGTGTTTGGAGCACACCACTACTTTACATCTTTCCGATGTGGGACAAACTCACTTCTAGTACTTTGCCAAAATCCCAACAACATGACCGCCTCCTTCTTTTCATTCTTTCGTACTTCTATTCTAAAGCTCGGTAAAAATAACAATACCAAAATAGTATTTCATACTTTTGTATACTAATGTTTTGCTCAGAAATTGTTTTTTATTGGCGTTCGCCATAAAAGAATCAGAAATGGAAATGGAAGAGGTGGCATCGATGTTGTTCATGAAGCAGCTTGAAACTATTAAAACAAATTCAAGACATTCTACTCAAAAGAAAAGAATATATATGTATAACGATTTATAATTAAAGCAAAGAATAATACTTCATTTTCTCCTTCAACTCAAGGAGTTATAAAACAAAATAAATTGTTTTGAAAGTTTCAACCTTTTCATTGATTTTTTTTTACTTATTTTTATGTATAAATAAGACTCTAAAATGCTTAGGGACGTGTTTGGTGTAAAAATTAGGATTAAATTAGTTGGTGTTAAGTTAACCTGAGTAGATTAAATTAATCTGTGTTTGGTAAACAAATTAAGTTAAGCTGAATTAAGTTAAGCCGACTATTGTTTGGTACATACATTAAGTTAAACTGAGTTTAAATTAAATTGAGGTTTTTGTTTATTTTAAGTTAAGCAGAGCTTTAAAAAAAAGAAAAATTTATACATTTTTTAAAAAATGATTCACCATATTATTTATGCTTCTACTTTTTTTTTTCTTTCAATATATAAATGACAAAACGACATTAATTTGAAATGGTGATAACATGATATTCATTCGGTAGTCTAATTATAATTTTGACATAATAGATTAAATTTTACAAAAATAAAAGATATTAATAAAGTCATTAAGGTTACACACCTACATAAATAAATATTAGGTTTTGTTTATTTATTTATTTTTTTGAGAAATAGATTTGTTTACTTTATTTGTTGGAGTTCATCATTTAGCAAATAGGTTTGATGCGTATATATTTTTGTAGGATCGAAAGGCAACACTAGAGAGGGGTGAATAGGGTTCGCCAAATTTTTAAGTTATTTAAAAATAATACTTTTACGATCTAAGTTTTATTAATATAAAATCACCCAACAATAAATTATAATATGCAAGAATTAAAATCGTGGAAAGTATAAGTTATAGGAAGAGAGAAAACACCGAAGTTTATAGTGGTTCAGAAATCCTACTCCACTCCCCAAGACTACTTCTTGGGTATTTTACTAGGCGATCCTCTTGCGGGTGAGAACCAAACCGACACGATCCTCTTTTTCCTAAGCTAAAGAGAAACCTAAATCCTTTTCACTGGTTCAGGATTAAACCACTACTACTCTTTTTTTTTTAAGGCTAAAGAGAAACCCAAATCCTTTTATTGGTTCAAGATTAAACCAATTGCGTTTTCTCACAACTCAAGGTGTACCCACACCTTAATACAAATCTCAAATATCAAATAAAAATTAAACCTTACAATATACCTCTCGTAGGCAAAATATACAAGTTAGGCGTTGACAGCTTCTTCACAAAATTTGCAATGCGCCGATTCAAGAATGTGTGAAGCAAAATGAAACTTTTTGAAGCTTTGAGAATGATAATGTTGTTGTCTTCTTTTTGTTATGGAGGCTATAGATTTTATAGGAATAAGATGAAAAGGTGTCCTTTGGATTTAGGGCAAAATGATTGACGGACGAGATTTGATGAAGATATGATGAATTGTGCCCATTAGATTTAGGACAAAAGTGTATATGGATGAGATTGAATGATTAGAAGATGAAATGAGGTTGGGTTAAAAAGAAAACAATATGAAAATGAAAAACTCGTTTTTTTTTCTTAGGCGATTGTTCTTCAAATCTTCATTTGTTCATATCTTCTTCATTTTAACTCCGATTTGCACGATTCAAAATGAGTTGGAATCGTCTCTCCAAGATCTACATAAAAAATGCTTAAAAACTCCAATAATATCAGTAAAAAATAATCAAGTTTGTTATCATCAAAACATTAATTAATTAATTAATTAAAATTAATTAATTTGAGATAATTGGTCAAAAAGCCAACAATCTCCTCTTTTTTTATGATGACAAACTATACAAGAAAAATGAAATATAAAGTAGTGTGCGATGTAAGATATAAACTACATGTATAATCAACACACATAATTAATGATGGCATATTTTTATTTTTCTTATTAACTCTCCCCCTTTTGGAATCAATCAAAAAGAAATTGAAGGGAAAAAAATAATTTAAAACTTTCTTTAATGCAAGATCCCCACATTACTACCCCTTAAAAAAATTAATTTAACACTCTCTTCTCATAAGAGACAAAAAGACATTTGATGCATAAAAAATCTAAGGATAAATACAAAACACAATTTCAAATGAATTCTTCTTCTTAAATCAATTTTCAGTAATGCGTTAAAACCTCTTAATTAAAAAGATATACAATGAGAAATATACTCAACAATAAATTACTTTATCAATATTAAATTCACACAATAAATGATTTAAACTCCCCCTAAAAATAAACATTCTCTTTATAATAATAATAATAAAATAATAAAGATAAAAGAGATACCAATTTTTGAAAAATAATGATACCAATCAATAGTAAATCAAACAATAAAAATTATGATAGCATTTCAAATAAAAAAAAAATCACTTTTGAGTAAGTTCCAGCGGGATTCAAGTATTTTAATCAATTTCATAAAAACTCCCCCTATTTCAAAAAATAAAAAAATCCCCCTATAAAATAGAATTAAAAAATAAAAGTTTCGCACATATATTCAACATAGGACAATCAAACCACTCAAATTGAATTTAAATCAATAAACTTCATAAATAGTAAAAATAATCATCAAAACATAATTCATGGCCAAAAGACATACAATATCTTATTTTACTATATCCATATTTCATTTCTCAATAATTATAATTTCAATCAACAAAGTTTAAATAATAAAAGTATTATGAAATTATTAGTAAATCAAATTTTATTAGTAAGGTAATAATCATGTACCAAAATAGATATTCAACTTTTAATCATGGCATCACTAATTCAAATAGTAAAGTAATAAGAATTATGGATAAATTTTGAAAATAATTGATTATAATATTTAAGAGCAAATAATCCATAATCATAAAAATATGCAATTATTTAGATAGATGCCAAAAATGTCAAACAAGATTTCAAATTTCTCAAGATATTTAATTTAATAAATTTTAGGAAGTCAATTTCAAATACTTTCTATAGTAAATTTAAATAAATATATATTATAAATTCAAAAATATAAAATTACCGAATGCGCAAATTTTCCTTTGTTAAATTCTAGAAAGTCAAATTTAAACATTCAAATCATTGAAGAAATATTTTCCATAATAAGTATCAATAGAATATTTATCTCAATAATTCAAAAATAAAGAGTTACCAAACATGTAATTTTCCTTTATTGCATAGTTGCTTCATTTGAATAATTTCAAATTTGAAATTCAAGAAACTTACTTGACTTTTGAAATAACACCTACAAGGAAAGTTCAAACAAGGATTTTGGTACCCATTTCTTGGGTTCTTCATTGTTAGTTATGATGAATTTTCAAATCCATTTCAAATTGGAACCAATATTTCTAATATTCAACTTAGGAAAATAACAACTATAATAATTATGACCAATTTTACCACAAGTATAACAAACAACATTTGGTAAGAATTTATTTTTCACAAAATGATTTTGCACAATATTTTTCTCAAATAAATTCTTCCTAGGAGCATTTTTCAATTTAAAGCAATTTGGTCTAACATGACCTTTAACTCCACAATAATGACATATAGACACGAATTTTGATTTTACATACATATTTCTAATATTTTTATGATTAGACACAATATTTTACTTTTCATGTAAATCACTACATTTTTCATGCTTGTGATTAAAATTTTCATTATGAGCATATTTAGATATAACATGAAATTATCTAGGCATAATAGGGGTGGCTCTAACAAAGCTAATATTAGGATTATGTGAATATTTTTCATTTGCACGGCTTAATCCCTTTTTATCATTACAAGATTTACTAATATCAATAATGTTATCTAATTGTTGAGCATCAATAGTCAATTTCTTGATTGATTCTTGGGTTTTTTTCATAAATAGACTCTATTTGAAAAGTATTTGCAAATATATGCCTCTTCAAAAATATTAGCAAAATTAGAATTTATTTTAATATCTTATAAATTCCGAAATTAACGAATTACAACACTACCCTTAATTTATTGGTTTTTCATTTGGGAAAGGAAATTTTAAAAAAGAAAATCCTATCTCACATTCCAAACTAGAAACTGCCAATTTAGGGTGCATTAATTGTAGAATACTAGAAACCGACAATTTAGGGTGCATTAATTATGGAAAACCATAAATTGCCAATGTATGGTGCATTAATTGTTTAACGAAAGTGGCGACAGTATATTCTTAGAGGTAGCATTTACATACAGTATGGTTAGTAATGTACATGTACAATATAATTCGTAATTTACATGTTATTTGATTCTGGTAATTTTGTTCATAAATAGACCGTATGAGTTGTTGAACGTTCAATTTTGTTGATTGAAATCAGAACCCGTATGATAACCACACAATACTTAAATAACTTGGTATATACGGTACACTCATAATATATCATGTATCATACTGTATTTTAAAACTTTATGTTTTTTTTAAATGTTTAATTTGCTGATATGGATACTTGTAGTGTGATTTAATATGTTTGCAACAACGAACAAGTAATTTTAAATGTATAAATTTTTTAATGTACAATACCGTATAGTAAAACGTTTGGAAATAACATACGTAATATTTGTGAATTGATAGAGACTCATAGTGTTGGATAAAACTCACACAAAATTACTATTTAAAGTGAGATCAGTAGTAAATAAAAAAGATCTTATGAGTTACAAAATTGAAATTGAAAGTCAGCATAAAAAAAGACTGTAATGTAAAATCGTCATTGGGTGAATGCATTCCTCAATATTTATGCAACGTTCTTCAGCTACTTCATGATTATGGTACATCTTCATTTTCATCCCACTGACCACTACGTCCAATAGGGATTGAGATGCTTGTTTAACCTATAAAGAAATGTTGTATAGTATTACAAAATGTTCAAACAAGATCTTGTCTTATATTATAAGTCGTATAATATACATGTATATAAACAATACCAGTATTCTGAATAGAAATGTAATGGATAGTAATATGAGTATGAAAAATGTATTAGACATGAATAAAATGAATAATAAACCATAAATGTACCGCGTAAGTTATACAATATGTATAATAAAATATATAGAGTTTTGTATAGTTTATACGGTAATATAATAGTACATGACAAACTACTGTATTAATGGTATTATACAAATGGAATGATTGATGAACATATAAGGAGAAGATGTACAATATAACTAACCTAAAAACACAGTATGAACATACGATATATACTCAATTATACAGCTTTGCAGATATGTGTATATAGTGAATTATACCAGAATATGAGAGTCAAAGTACGAAAAAACTACTGTTCTACATATGATTTGATTGCATTTCTAAACATGATTTTTGACATTTTAAAGACTGAAATATAAATAAATTAAATGTAGAGAAATGACAGAGTAGGAGTAAAACATATCATACTCTACATGGCAAACAACAGTATTAATGGTATTATACAAATGGAATGATTGATAAACCTATAAGGAGAAGATGTACAGTATAACTAACCTAAAAACACCGTATGAACATACGGTATATACTCAATTGTACAGTTTTGTAGATGTGTATACAATCAATTATATCAGAATATGGAAATCAAAGTGCGAAGAAACTCATCAGTACATATGATTTTACCGCAATTCTAAAGATGATTTTTGACATTCTAAATACTAAAATATAAATAAATTAAATGTAGAGAAATGACAAAGTAGGAGTAAAACATATCATACTCTACATGGCAAACAAAGTATTAATGATATTATACAAATGGAATGATTAATGAACCTATAAGGAGAAGATGTACACTATAACTAACCTAAAAACACTGTATGAACATACGGTATATACTCAATTGTACAGTTTTGTAGATGTGTATACAATCAATTATACCAGAATATGGAAATCAAAGTACGAAAAAACTACTGTTCTACATATGATTTTACTGCATTTCTAAACATGACTTTTGATATTCTAGATACTGGAATTTAAATGAGTTAAATGTACAGAAATAATAGAATAGGAATAAAACATACCATACTAAACCATCTGAAACATATCGGATCACGATTATACTAGAACGAGCAGCAACCTACTAATGATGATGGATAAGGAACAAAAACGTAATACAAATACGGTGAAAAATGAAAATTATTGAGAAGAAATAACTAAAGATGTATGATTATACCGTCCGATCAGAACTTTGTGGTCGACGACAATTTATGTGGTAACCGAAATGTGAAAAGAAAGATTGAATGGAGCTGGAGAAACGAAAAATGGAGGAATGGAGAATGGAAAAAGAAAAGTGAAACGAAAATGGAATAGAAAGAAAGATAAGAGATAAATGAGAAAAGGAATTAAATCGCATTGCATTAAAAGAGTTGACAATTATATATGGCATGTTTTAAAAGGATGGAAAGTATGCAAAATGAGGCATTTAATTTGAAAATTTAATATTAAATATGAGAAAGGGCAAAATGGTATTAAGGAAAAATTAATAATTACGATTTTTTATAAAAAAATTAACTTTGCAAAAAAAAAAACTTGGTTGTCTATATTTGTAAATACTTTTTCAATGTGGTCTAGTTACTACGATTTCCCTTGATTCTTTTGCAATTTGAAGCTCTTTATTAGTAAGTGATTCTTTTTCTCTAAGCACATGCAAAAGACTATTTTTCTCTTGACTATCAAATTCAAGAAATTTAATTTTGTCAATTAAGGCAAAATTTTCACTTTCTAAAGATATATTACTAGTTTCTAAATCAATATTTTTATTTTTAAGGCTAGCAATTTCCTCTTTTAACTTCAAACAATAAGAATCAATTTTCTCATTTTTATTTTTCAAATCATTTAATTTCATTTTCAAATCACAAGATAAAGATTTAAAATTTCCATTCTCTTTCTCAAGAAATTTGATTTTATCATTCAATGAACTTTGCTCATTATTACAAGCACCAATTTCATTTTGCAACAATAAATTTTTAGATTCATTTTTCAAACATGCATTTTCATCTATCAAAGATTTATTTTCATTAGATAATGCTTTATATTTCTTTGATAGTTTGACATACTTCAAGACAAAAATTTTAAAATCATGTTGCATGCTTTCAAATGCATCAAGTAATTCATCATAAGTAAGAGATTTTTTATTTACCTCATCTTCATCACTTTTGTGGTCAAAATCCTCATTCAAATGATCTGTTAAGCATTGACAAGCTCCATCACATTTTTCATATTCCACTTCATAAAAATTTTCTTGATTTTGAGAATTACAATTCTCTTTCACATAAATAGATCGTTAGTAGAACAAGAAAAATTTTCTACACTATACATATTTTCAAGAAAATACCAAACATCATAAACATATTTAAAATGTGCAATTTTATCACATAGCTTACTATCTAGAGCATTATACATAATATTCATAACTTTAGCATTGCAAGAGATCAAATTTTCATTCACTTTCAATTTTGATAAATCATGTTCGCAAACATACCAAAAATTGAAATCAATACCTAGCAAAACTATTTTCATTCTCTTTCTCCAAACTTCATAATTCGTACCATAAAAAAATAAAGGTTTATCAATGCAATGACTTTCAAGAACACATAAAGTTGCCATAACTCTAGCAATTAAGCTTTTCGAAGAAAAATATTTTTCAAGAATACAATACCAATTGAAAAAGTAAAACTCAAACAAATGGATATCAAATACACACTTTTTGAAAAAATATTTTCGATTAAAAACAAGTGCAACCCACTCTGATACCAATTGTAGGATCGAAAGGTAACACTAGAAGGGAGTGAATAGGGTTCGCCAACTTTTAAAGTTATTTAAAAATAATACTTTTACGATGTAAGTTTTATTAATATAAAATCACCCAACAATAAATTATAATATGCAAGAATTAAAATCGCGAACAGTATAAGTTAAGGAAGAGAGAAAACACCAAAGTTTATAGTGGTTCGGAAATCCTACTCCACTCCCCAAGACTACTTCTTGGGTATTTTACTAGGCGATCCTCTTGCGGGTGAGAACCAAACCGACACGACCCTCTTTTTCCTAGGCTAAAGAGAAACCTAAATCCTTTTCACGGGTTCAGGATTAAACCACTACTACTCTTTTTTTTTAAGGCTAAAGAGAATCTCAAATCCTTTTACTGGTTCAAGATTAAACCAATTGCATTTTCTCACAACCCAAGGTGTACCCACACCTTAATACAAATCTCAAATAACAAATAAAAATTAAACCTTACAATATACCTCTCGTAGGAAAAATATACAAGTTAGGCGTTGACAACTTCTTCACAAAATTTGCAATGCGCCGATTCATGAATGTGTGAAGCAAAATGAAACTTTTTGAAGCTTTGAGAATGATAATGTTGCTGTCTTCTTTTTGTTATGGAGGCTATAGATTTTATAGGGATAAGATGAAAAGGTGCCCATTAGATTTAGGGCAAAATGATTTACGGACGAGATTTGATGAAGATATGATGAATTGTGTCCATTAGATTTAGGACAAAGGTGTATATGGATGGGATTGAATGATTAGAAGATGAAATGAGGTTGGGTTAAAAAGAAAACAATTTGAATGAAAAACTCGTTTTTTTTTCTTAGGCGATTTTTCTTCAAATCTTCATTTGTCCATATCTTCTTCATTTTAACTCCGATTTGCACGATTCAAAATGCGTTGAAATCGTCTCTCCAAAATCTACATAATAAATGCTTAAAAACTCCAATAATATCAGTACAAATAAAAATCAAGTTTGTTATCATCAAAACATTAATTAATTAATTTGAGATAATTGGTCAAAAAGCCAACATTTTTATCATTTATTTCAATTTCAATTCAGCATCTATATTTTTCAAATTAAAATTTATTAAACAAATTTTATATCAATTCAACAAATTTAGGAAGACTTCTAAATTTTATCAGAATCATTTTAGTTTATTTACTCAATTACAAGATTGGTATAACTAACTTAAAATAAATAAATAAATAATTCAATTTAATTTAATTTATTTAGTACATCCGAGTTTATAATATATCAATTTAATTGTTTATAGTTGTTGAAATTTATAGTTGGAATTTATATAGTATTTTATTTCAAAATAAAATTAATTATTAAAATCAAAATCAAGAATGATAAATCAAAGTTTATAAGATTGATTATCAAACTAGATAGTTGGGAATGGAAAGAAACTGGTTAAAACTTAGAATCAAAACGGTAAATTTAAAAAACAGAAACAATACACTAAATTAAGCTAAAACTTATCTTTTATGACTTAAATGAAATTAAAAATTCAAACATCAATAACTTTTTTTTTTTTTAAGATTAACACCAACGATTTAAATGAAATTAAAAGTAGTCTCACACTCTTGTAGGCACATTTTTAAATAATAAAATTAAAATGAAATGGTTGATAAAAGAAATGGAGAAGAAGATGGAAGGGTGGCCATGGCCGATGGATCTTCAAATCTGAAATTTCAAGAAACAGTAATATCAAGATGACCAAAATTGCAGATTGCTAATTTTCACCCTTAATTACGCCTCTCCAACTCTGCTGCGACGACATACTCGCCAGAATTCCAACCTCGATGAACTCACTCCTGGTGACCACGACGGACCAATTTTTTGGGAAGTCTCACAAGAAAAAAATTCAAGCTCGTATTTGGATTTCACTCCCATAAATCTCTCATCATTTCCTCTATTGCTGAAATCCACAAATCAAAAATCATAACAATCCCTAATTTCATTTAACAATCGATTTAGGATTGTGTTAGTGACTCAATTTGTTACTTTACAAAATGAAAGTCTAAGCGACGGATTTGAACAGTTTTCCACTGTTCATATCTGAATTAACTTAACCCCAATACTCATTTTGGTTAATCCGTGGAACAAACAAGATTTAGAGGTGCTAACTTAATGCGAGTTAAGTTAACACCACCACCAAACACGCTCTAGAGGACATAGTAAGTCTTCATTTTAAAAAGTAGAGATTGAAAAAGTGGGTATAAGGTGTTTTGTGTTTGAGATTTACCTAATTTGAAGAAGTAAAATAGAGCAATAATATAGTTACTGTGGATGTAGATACTTTTATCAAACTACTATAATTCAAAGTGTGTTAGTTCTTTTCCTCTTTATTTTTATTTTTATTTTTATTATTATTATATTTTAAGATTTACAGATCCAAAACAGAAGAGAGATGAGGCCGTTTGTAGATTTATAAAAAAAGTCAACCGAAAAAGATGAAGAATAATATTTTTTATTTTTTCCATTTAATCAAAATTTTAACGTCTGTTGAGGGCTTTTTATCTTGAAGGGCTGATTTTATTATTATTTTTTTAAAATTGAGGGACCATAATTAGACATTTTACGCCAAGCATTTTTAATTTCAAAAAAATTAAAAGTAAATACAAGTCATTGCCCCTCAACTGGAAAATCCAACCTGCACTCAAAACGATAAACAGTGAAAAGCTATTCGAACTTATTGGACCGTTAAATGCGATTCAAACAACTCGATTGCTTGAGTTTAGGGGTAATCTCGGTTTGGTTTTTGTCGGTTTTGTATCAAATCGAAAATCAAATCGATATATTCTGTTTTTTTAAAAAAAAGGATTTGATCCAATGTCTAATAGAGTACAAAACTATTAGTTCGGTTTTCAATTGGTTCGAGCCGGTTTTGGATCCGATCCAAAGACCATGGTCGGTTTTCTACAATTTCAAACCAATAGGTCCATTCCATTTCTTAAAAACCGAACCGAACCATTTGATCAGTTCGGTCAATTTGGTTTAGTCGGTTTTCGATTTTATTTTTCACCCCTGCTTGAGTTAGATGGTTTCGCGTCAGTTTTTATTTATATTTTTTCTTTTGAATGATCAGTTCGGCTCATTAACCGAGAAGCCTGGACCCCTAATCCATAACAACTTCCAAAGTTTTATTTTAAAAGAATTGAAATTGAAATGATATAATGTATATGATTAGAAGTGTGTTTTCCGATGAAAATTGACATCAAATCGACCTATCAATTTATTTAAAAATGATATTGAAATCGACAAATCAGCTAAATAGGTCGATTCGGTCGGTTAAATCTTTCAAAATTGGTTAAATTATTTAATTTAGTTAATTTTATTATTGAAAAACATATGCATATCATACGATATTTAAATGAAATTTTTAGAATTAATTTTTAAGAATGAACCTACATAATAATTTTTAAAAACTCATTTAAATTTCAAATAATTTTACAAATAATTTAATAATAAATTTAATTAATTATTTAAAAAAATATTAATATTATTTAAAGAATATTTTTTATTAACCGACTAAACGAACAAATTTTTTATTAACTATTTTTCTAACCAATACCAACAAACATATAAATGAAAATTGGCTGACCAACCTTTCAGGGGATGTATGAACACACTGATGGAATATTGTTAAATCCAAAAAAGTTGTAATTAATAAACCCATGCCGTGAAATGCAGGATTCCAAACAATCTAAACCCTAAACCCTTTCAAAACGGTGTCGTTTGTGTTGGAATAAGCTTAAATATTATTTTAATGTATTTGGAATAATTGTTAATTGAGGAATTAGTGAGATTTCATTTTGGTAGAAAATTAAGAAATTAATGGATTACCAATTTAGGAGAATAATTAAGGAATTAGTAGATTTAGTAATTAGTGGAAAATACTTATGGAAAGAACTTGGAGACCAAGTTTCTAATATGCTATAAATAAAGAGTTCCTTCATTGTGAATTGAAGAGACAATCGTAGAGAAAAATAAAAAGAAAGTGCTAGAAAGAAAGTGAGAGAATTGTAGAGAGAGTTTTAGAGAAATAAAGAAAAGTTTTGAAAAGAAAGTTTGTGTGCATTGCCTCTCCAATCCCGAAGAGAAAAGCTTGCGCGATTGTTATTGGTATTTTATTTGTGATTTCAGTTTCTACAAATTTGTATCAAAGCAGCATTTAGATGTTACAAATTGGTATTAGAGCCGATGGCGAACGTGACAGATCACATGTCGCTGCCACGATTGACGAAGGTGAATTACGAGAATTGGAGCATCCAGATGAAAGCGCTACTTGGATCTCATGATGCATGGAAAGTGGTCAAAGAAAGTTTTGTTGAACCAGAAAATACTACGGGTTATATGGTGGCTTAAACCAAAGCGTTGAAAGAGACACGATTGAAGGATAAAATGACATTGTATATGCTGTTCCGAGCATTGGATGAATCGAGTTTTGAGAAGATTGCGAGTGCAACAACTTTAAAAGAAGCGTGGGACATTTAAGAGAAAGTGTTCAAAGGAGCCAACCGAGTGAAGCAAATGCGTCTCTAGACCCTTCGTAGCGAGTTGGAGAGCATAAAGATGAAGGATTCAAAAAGCGTATTTGAATACATCACGCATGTGCAGACGGTGGTGAATCAACTTAATCGCAATGGTGAAAAGCTAACGGATGCGCGAGTTGTTGAAATTTTTTTGAGATCGTTGACGGATAATTTTGAGAATGTGGTATGCGCAATAGATGAGTCAAAGGACCTTGCGACGCTCACTATTGACGAGCTTGTTGGTTCTCTTGAGGCACACACGAGCAACGCAAGAACAAGAAGATAGAGGAAATGTTAGAGCAAGAGCTTCTAACCAAGGTGTCGATTGAAGATGAAAAGGTACTCTATTCTAAATAATTTCAGAGTAGAGATAGCAGACGTGGTGGTCCTGGATATGGTTGCAGTAGTCAATACGATGGTTATGATGCCTAGAAGGAACATGCAAGTCAAGCGAATTGGCGCGGAAGAGGACGCGGTCCAGGAAGAGGCGGTAGATCGAATCAGTCAAATATTGAATGCTATAAGTATCACAAGCATGGTCACTATGCGCGTGATTGCTATTCTGATAAATGCTATAGTTGAGGTGAAGAAGGGCATTTTGCGAGGAACTATCGAACGGAGGAAAAGGTTAAAGAATCAAGAAACTTGGTAGTAGAAAACAATGCAAATGATGGTGTTCTTTTGTTAACACATAAAGAAGGAAACGACAATAATGATACTGTGTGGTATCTTGACTCATAAGCAAGCAACCATATGTGCGAACACAAGCATCTGCTCAAAGAGATGCAAAAAATTGAAGATGGTCATTTTTCTTTTGGCGATGCATCAAAAGTAAAGGTAAAAGGCAAATGTACGATTTATTTTGTATAGAAGGATGGCTTGATGGGGGCAGTTCAGGATGTTTATTATGATATTTCGAGTTTGGGGCAACTCACAGAGAAGAATTATTCTATATTTTTGAAAGATTGGGTTGCTGCATTTAAGGGACAAGAAAAAGCGTTTAAACACTTAAGCAGAGATGGGAAGAAATCACATGTATAAATTGAATTTGAGTCGCGACGTGCGAGTAATTGAATGGGATTGGAATAAGGAGATGGAAGTCAACATCGAAGTTGGAGAATCACCAGTTGTTGTGTCATGCCATGAGAGCTTGAAATAATTGAATATGAAAAAGAAGAAGAACCACAACAACCCAGAAATGAGGAGTCTTGCAAGAATTGAATGATACGATAAATGAGGTGCATCTTGTATGTCTTTTGGCAGATGCATAAAATATTAGCTTTGAGAAAGCAGTGCAAGATGAGAAGTGGAGAATTGCGATGGACGAGGAGATTACTACGATAGAGAACAGTGATACATGGTAGCTGACAGAATTGTCGAATGCAAGTCAGCCGATTGGTGTGAAGTGGGTGTTCAAGAAGAAAATAAATGTGCAAGGGAAGATAGAGCCGATACAAGGCGAGACCTGTTGCGAAAGGATACAAGTAGAAAGCGAAAATAGACTATGATGAAGTTTTTTATCATGTTGCAAGAACGAATCTTACATCAGGTGTTGACATTGTTAATCGGTTCATGGGGGAGCCGGTTCATTTGCATTGGAAGGCATTGAAGCGAGTAAAGATCAAGTTGCAGATATTTTTAAAGTCGTTGCTAACACTACTACAAAAATCAAGAAAGTTGACGCGCATGAAACGTCAACTGGCTAGTTTAGATGACACTCTCAAAAACTTCAATGAATCGACTGTCAACTAAAGTCATTATAGTTGACGCTTGTATAAGCGTCATGTAATAATATAATTGACATGTTCGAAATGTCAAGACTAGAAGTGATTGACACAAAAAAAACGTCATGTGAGGTTTTTGATGACATTTTCCACACGTCAACGAATTATTTTGTTGACAGTTATAAAACGTCAACGATAGTTTCAAAAAGTCAAGTAAACATACATTTGTTGACGTTTTTTTATGTCAATAAAATTTATATTTGACATTTTTTGTACGTTAACTAATATTTTACAAAACGTCATTGTAAATTAAGGTTGACACGTATTAAACGTCAAGGAATATACCTTTTTTTTTTTTATTTGGTCGAATTTATCAAATTATTTTGTTCATCCTGTTTAATAAACTGTTGATCCTGTCAAATAGTATACTAAATTTCCTGTTCATCTTGTCAAATATAGTTGGAGGGAATTCAAATTTTAAAATACAAAATATTTCAACATGAACATAAACATAATATATATTTTCAATAATACTATAATCTGAAAGGAAGTTAACATGTTTTGAACTTAGAAATGTCGTTCAAAGTTCTCTTCCTAAATGTATACAAAAAATATATCATATTCCAAAAATATACCCCATCCAAACTATACCCCATCTAAAGTATACCCATTCCAAAAACTAACCAAACTATTTCCAAAACTAATTCTTCCACAAAAAAGAATATGAAGTATATGTTTCTTCAAAAGTTGTAGTCTTCCAAAATATATTCATGAGATACAAACAAAAGATCATTCCAGGCGCGCTGTATCCAACACATGTAGGGCACTAGAAATTCAAATTCCATTCCACACGCACTTCATCCAAATTCATCTTGTGTGTATGCTTCTCTTGTATCAATCACAACATTAATTAAGAGTCAAATAATAACTAATTTATGAAAATCAATATAATAAATTTTCAAACTAAACAATAGAATGAAGAACATACTATTTCGGTGATGTTTGTGCTATTTGTTTTGATGATATCTCTCATATTTCTCATCACATAATAGCCACATTCGGTACTCCCCTCTTGTAATGGACACTATAATTCCAACAAAAAGAAGAAATAAATGAAGTCATAAATCACATAAAGACATCCCTTTGCTACATGTACCACATAAAGATGTTTCAAGTAGAAAATTTGTATTAAAAAAAGAATGAATCACATGAAAACATTTATTCCCAGAGAACAACCAAAATGTAAGGGTATTACTTTCCTTAACAAATTTTGAAGATCCTATTTTCACATAATGATCACATAAAGACATCCATCAATCTCTTATTTCCACAGAATAACCATAAGAAAACAAATAGAAAAGGGACATTACTTGCCTTAACATTTTTCCAAGGATTTTTTCTGAGCGATTTCAAGTTTTTCCGAGCTTGATACATTGTAAGTGCCCTACATGACATCCAGAGAATACACATATGAGCTTACTCTAAATCGTAAGTACTCGGCATTTATTAAATAATAATAAAAAATTCAGCTTACATATTTATTATAGCTTTGAGATCATCTTTTGAACTAGTTCGCATTGAATCAAGGTAGTAAACCACATCCTTATATGGATGAATAACAACCAAGGACCAATGACCACTACATGAAAAACACAACTAATTAGAATACTTCACGTTGACTATAATAACAAGCAAAAATGAATTATTTCAACTTCACTAACCCGGGATTATAAGGGGCAATGACTAGTTGATTGTCTTCTGCAATCATGAATCTGGAACAAAGATTGCGGGCTCTAACTTCTTGATTGTATTGACCTACCGATATTAGGGATGAATCTACGAAAATATAACTCATTCCAAAAAATACCCAATTCCAAAAAATAACCCAACTATTTACAAAACTAATTGTGTACAAAAAGAAGCTACGAACAAAATATTCTTCCAGGTACACTGTATCCAACTCAGATGTAGGGTATTCGAAATTCAGCACATTCCACACGCACTTCATCCCGCTCATCCTGTGTGTATGCTTCTTTTGTATCAATCATCAACATTAATTAAGATCGAATAGTAACTAAGTTATGACAATTAATAATAAATTTTCAAACTAAGCATTATAATAAAGAACATACTATTTCGGTGATGTTTGTGCTATTTGCTTTCATGATATCTCTCATCACATAATAGTCACATTCTCTATTCACCTCTTATAATAGACACTATAATTCCAACAAAAATAAGAAATAAAGGAAATCATTATATACCTAGAAACCAATATACAATAAACAATATTTCTAATCAATCATACCTTGCTACTTAAAACGCAATATTACCGATAAAAAATTGCTTAAACATGCTCTCTTTGCTACTTAAAAAACACAAAAAGGTGGTTCAAGTAGCTAGCAAATCAGTATTAAAAAAGAATGAATCACATAAAGACATCTATTGCTACAGAACAATCAAAAGCAAACTATAAAATTTAGAACCAAAAGCAAAGATGTATTGCATCCAACAATGGAAACTTAAATAGATCATATGTTCATAATGATGTCATATGAATTTTAAAGAACTTGGCAATTTCCACCACAATAATAATGGCACATGTTTCTACCAAGTTGAACCACAAGCTTTCTAGAGTTCATATATTCCCCATAAATGAAACCGTTAGGTTAAGGAGGACGACATCTCAGCGGCCATGACATAACAGAAAATAAAATTGAGTACTCCCCATAAATTCAAGTTTTTATTGACATATAAAACTAATTCTAGAAAAATGAACTTGAGAGAGTTCCATGATAAGTTGTAGTCGGTGGTAGAAAAAAAAACTTTAATTTTCATCTAAAACACATACTTATCAAATTTTCTATAATAAGTTGCGGCAATTTCTTCTCACCAGTTCTTCCTTTAAGAATCTAAAAATTACTTAGAATTTTCCTTGCCCGAACTCCAATTCCAGGCCCTAAAAATTTGGAAGTCACACAAATATAAATATATATATATATATATATATATATATATATATATAACAAAAAAATAACAAAAAAAAATGAAAAAAAAGGAGAAATGTATAATTTGACATACCTTAAGATCGAACATCGAAGAGAAATAGATGGGCTGCCTTGATTCTTCAACAACACTACAATAATTTTCAACATCTCTAATTTCTAAAAAGCACAAATGGAGAAAACAAGTTATTTCTAGAAGTAGATTAGTTTTGATATATGTTGAAAGAGACGAAAATACTTTGTAAAAAAAATAAAGAGAATGAAAATGAACTAAGAAGTTAATTACCATAATGGATAGAAATTGAGAAGGCAAATTGAAAAATCACGAATCCAAGGAATCGATATGTAACACCCCAACAAGAGAAATATCTCATAAGCATAACTCAAAATACGACTAAGCTTAAAAAAAGAGTTTATCATCAATTTCACCAAAATAATAATTTCCTACCGTCTAAATTAATAAAATTCCACTACTCACTAATCATCGATGAAGAAGGGTTTAAATTTTAAGTTAGAAGTTTACATTATTTCCTCTGTTTAAACTCTAATTTTTGGAAGACGTCTAAATGTTGTGATAAATTTAATAGGGTTTAAAACTAAAAATAGAAAGTGTTTTTGTTACAAAAGGAGATAAGAATTTTTCACACTCCCTCCACTCATATCTCAGCCAGCAATTAGACTATGTCGACATCTAATTCTCACCGGCGTCGTTACCTTCTAATTTAGGCGGCAATTTGTGATCATTTGAAGATTAACATACTTCAAGATCCATATAAAATCAACATAAAATTTAAACTTAGTAACTTTCAAGTTTGGGCTAATGGATCACTCAAAAGTATCTAATAAGTTCCTCGACTTTCAAATTTATGTCTAATAAGTCACTAAACTAGTCTTTAAACTAATAGATCCCTATCACATTTCATGACTCTAAACTTTCAATTTTATGTCGGATAGGTCTGTAATATTTTAAAATTTTCAAAAATGTCATAATGTAAAAGGTTTAAACACCTATTAGACACAAAATTAAAAACAAAAACTAGTAGCCAACAACACCATCCATTTTGAAGATCAGGGATAAAATAGAAACTCATAACGCACTTCCTCGACAAGTGGAGGAGTTCATGAAAGATGAAACGAACAACAATTCCCAAAGTTTTATTCCTTTCTAGGTCTAAAAAAAATCCTATTCAAAAGAGTTACTAATTCAGAACCACAACATCAACAAATGTGCAGAAATCAATTTCAAGTGAAATGCAGAGAAATTAAAGTAAAAAAAGAAAGAGGAAATTACGTTACAGGCACTGTAGCCTCCATCCATGGCGAAGAAGGGGCAATCGAGGGAGGGTGAGAAGTAGTGAGCTGTGCCACATTAAGCTTGACCTCTGTTGACCGTGAGCCAGCCGGGTTCTTGAGGTGGAAAAAACTAGACGTTGAATGTGGGATGCAAAGGTGGTGGCAAGGTTTGTAGAGGGTCATGCATGCGCGCAAGCAAGCCAAACGTCAGAGAGGTG
Organism: Sicyos edulis; assembly: GCA_036507275.1. Classification (NCBI taxonomy): domain Eukaryota; kingdom Viridiplantae; phylum Streptophyta; class Magnoliopsida; order Cucurbitales; family Cucurbitaceae; genus Sicyos; species Sicyos edulis. Next base: position 10,714,902 of record CM071852.1, on the reverse strand, counting down.
ATGGGTTGCAGGCGCGGAGATGCGGTCTCCATGAGGGGAGAGGTGCACGCGACTAGGGGGTTCAAGCGGCTCGGAGCAACTGTGGTGACCAAAGTGGCAGCGACAATGGCTGGGTTAGAGAAGGGTTGAAGAAGATGAAGAAGAAGAGACTTAGGGTTTTCTCGTTTCTTTTCTATTTACTTTTAATGCCCTTTTTTTTTCTTTTATTCCTTTTATTTAATCCACTTAATATAAACTTATTTCAAAATCCTTTTTTGTTTATTTTTTGTGAATGTCCTTCTTTCCTTATTTTAAAATCTCTTTTTTCCTTTATTTTTTTTTAATTTTAAAATCATTTTTTTCCTTCAATTTGTTTTATTTAATTTTTTTTCCCTATGTTTTAAAATACTAGTGACTTCAAATGAAATTTTTTCCCTTCTTTTTTTTCACTTATTTAACAAAATACAACTCAAATATTTTATTTAAATTAGATTTAATACCTTAATTTTTAATAAGTATTAATTGACGTTTGTTATAAGTCAACACATATATCATAATAGTTAACGCGTATACAACGTCAACTAAAAGGGAGCAACAAAATCATCTCCGCTTTTTTGTTTTAGTTGACATTTTTCATATTTAAATTATATTAGTTGACGTTTTTTATTAGAAACGTCAACTATTTAAAAATGCTGAACGTCAACTATACTATTTTTTGTAGTAGTGTAAAAATATTGTTGGAGAAATTCAAGAAAATGATTGGCATATGACTGACATCAAGAACATGTAAGTAGATAGAGGAGTTTTGTTGGAATAAACTTAAATATTATTTTAATGTATTTGAAATAATTGTCAATTGAGGAATTAGTGAGATTTTATTTAGGTAGAAAATTAAAGAATTAATGTGTTGTCAATTTATGAGAATAATTAAGGAATTAGTAGATATAGCAACTAGTGAGAAATATTTATACAAAGAACTTGGAGACCAAGTTTGTAATAAACTATAAACAGAGAATTCCTTCATTGTGAATTGTAGAGACAATAGTAGAGAAAAAAAGAGAGAAAGTGATAGAGAGAGAAAGCGAGAGAATTGCGAGAGAATTGTAGAGAGAGTTTTAGAGAAATAAAGAAAAGTGTTGAAAAGAAAATTTGTATGCATTGTCTCTTTATTTGTATTTTATTTGTTTTATTTGTGATTCGAGTTTCTACAAATTTGTATCAAAGCGGCATATTTGTTTTATTTTTGAAGGGACGAAAAAAAGTACGTTTATCTGTTTTTATGGGATTGGTTTTGGACTGTTTTCAGGTGATTTCTGTTTATTACAAGGTAGAAATGCTTTGATTTATAGAAATCGAACGCTCTTGGAAGCCTTCAACTTCAAAGCTTAGTAACTTTCTTTTCCTCGTTTGATTCTCACTCTCTCTCTTGCTTAAATTTCGCTTAGTTAGACCAATTTCAGTTTCTATATTGATGATTTTGTATATGCATATGGATCTCTTATAATAATTATAGATTGAAAACAGTTTCTATATAATAATCATAAGTTACATTTATCATTCCTTCTTTTCTCATATGATGTTTAGTTAAATTTGGAATTCAATCAAACAAAGGTTGGAATAATTGAAATTACTATTGGATAAATCAGACATAGTTTCTTGCTTACATCATAGACCCAAAACCAAAATAGGCATCGGAAGAAACATCATTACAGTAGTAAAAGAAAGACATAAAAGTCAAATTACGAAGCAAAAGATACATAGGGAGAAATTAAAAGCTATATTTATTGGGATTAATAATTCACCATCTATAGCTTCTTTTGGTTTTGTGGTCTACCTTGGAGAAGGACATATTTCTGAATCAGAGAGAATTATTGTGGGCATGATAGGAGTTTGCATTGAAGTGTTTTTATGGACTTCCAAACACTGTTTGAGCTCAGCCAAAACATGACTCATGTCTGGTCTATGAACTGCACTTGGTTGTGTACATGACATGGCAAGTTCTATAATTTTCCAGGCTGTGTTTTGGTTAAACTGTCCTCCAAACTTCACATCAACAATGTTTTTGATGTCTCCTGTTTTCATCATTGTTTCCACCCACTTTAATATGTGAAAATCCCCTTGAGAAGATCTTGCTGTTGGAGCCTGCCCTGTGACCAACTCAAGCAAGATAATCCCCAAGCTATAAACATCATTATGTTTGTTTACATTTCCATATCTTGGTGCTCTACACAGAAAACACATAAAACCAATTTAAGTTATAAGAAACCAAAATGTGATTGGTTAACTAGACCTTTTATTTTACTTACCCAAGATCAAGATATCCAGGCGTACCAGCAAGACCAGTTAAAAATTGGGATTGATTTTCACTTGCTAAAGTTCTAGACAATCCAAAATCGGCTATTTTTGCTTGCATTTCCTTGTCTAATAATATGTTGGCAGGTTTCAAATCTCTATGGATAACAGGAGGTTTGCAACCATTGTGTAGATACTCCAATCCTATAGTTTATATGAATACACAAGAGATTTCTATATTAAACTTTAACAAATGTGGTAGACAACAAATGTCTAGTTTTTTTACAAACCATGTGATATGTCCACTGCAATTTGAAGTCTTTCCCCCCAACTAAGAGTACAACTATTTATGCCTGCATGCAAGACATATAAGCTAGTATTAATTAGTAAATACCTGGAGAAGAATTCTATATTCAATCTATTCATTCAAATAAAGTAGTTCGAATGGATTTTAAAAGAGGGTGTAAGCAATATTCGTGTTTGGAAAGAGATACTTGAGAAAACGTAAACACTATCAGTACCGGATAAATATTGTTTTAGATTTCCATTAGGCATGTATTCATAGATGAGTGCCTTGTGATTGCCTTCATCACAGTATCCAAGAAGAGTAACCAAGTTGCGATGATGAACAACCATCAACAGTTGTGCCTGTAATTCAATTGAGTAATTTTCATTTTTGCATTTTTATTTGATGTTTAAGGAAATGAACTGGAAATTACACTCACCTCTGCTCGAAATTCTTTATACCCTTGCTGCGATGATTGTGAAAGCACCTTCACAGCAACCGTCGTTTGGTCTTTCAAAGCACCTAAATAAACTTTCCCAAATCCTCCTTCTCCAATAACCACTCCAAAGTTGTCAGTAATACTTATAACTTCTGAATAGTTGTACTGTCTATTCGTCATTTTTATTGATCCTCTATCTTTCGATTCAATTGAATTCTCTAAAGGAATAAGAGTAGTCAAATTCACAACACACTTACAAAAATGTGATAAAAACATTCCAAGGTGTTTTGCCAGACTAACTATCTCAACTATAGAAGAGCAAAAGAAGTTCAACCTTTTGATTTTCTGGTATAGATTATTATAGCAACTCCCGAGAGAATTACAAGGAAAGTGGCCACAATGATAGAGCAAAGAATAGGAATAGAAATTAGCAGCTTCTTTTTGTGGTTGCATGGTGGTGACCAACACAGTTCTTGATTTCCTTCCACACTGAATCAAGAAAAAAAAATGAGAGGATCTTTGATTGGGCTTATTTTAAGTTTTCCAAGGAATTACCGTAAGTCTAAAGTTCCATCATTATACTTCTGGAGAAGAGCATTAGGTACCATGCCTGTGAGCTTATTCCCACTTAAATTACTGAAGAAAAAAAAACAGTATTTTATCACATATTCTTGATAATAGTTTATATGTACTATGTCATTGAAGTAATAATGAAAGGATTTTGGTTATTAAATAGTTTACAGAAATTGCAGTTGTGGCAATAGCGCCAAGGAATCTGGTATCACCCCTTCTAACTCATTGTTTGATAGATCTCTGAAATGCAACAAGTAAATTAAGACATGCATTGCACATAATGTTGCTGCTGCTAAATTTTGATATTGAAATGGAAAGGAAATAGTTACAAGTAGGTGATTGCAGTGAGATTAGAGATTGAAGATGAGACATCTCCAATCAAATTGCTATTACTCAAGTTACTGCATGTGCCAAAGTAGATTTGCATCAAAATTGGAATTAATGAATGATTTGTTAAAGATGGGATTTTTGAATAGAAGTGTTACAGTGAAATGATTCTAGGCCAAGTGGGGTTGGCATTGTTATTGCTGCAATTCAAACCCTCCCATGAGAAGTCAACTGGTTGACAAGGATCGCCTTCCCAATTTCTGCTCAGCTTGTAATGTTGTTTGATGTCTCTCATTGCATTCACTGTATATACAATATAAAGAAGCATATGCTCGTACTATTTAAATGTTGATGTAATTAAATTTACCATAACTCACAGAAGAAGATGATGAACATACCGTCTTGAGAAAAGGTGAGCAGATTTGGAGCATCTATTGTATAAAAAATCTCGAGGCCATTAAGGATGGGAGGTAGGGTAGAGGATGAGGTTGCAGAAATGGATAGTTTTATATTTCCTTTGGTTAACAATTGGTAGCCTTTGGAGCAAAGGGTGTATGGTTTAAGATATTGGAGTAGTTGAATGGAGTTTGTGATGATATCATCATCATTCAAGACAATTCTCATGTCTCGAAACTGACCGGGCTTATGCTTCTTAATCTCTACAAAATGAAAGCAAAAATAATATCGAAAAGTCCCTTCGTTAGATGGCGTCCAATATGACACCAACGGGAAGCTAGAATTGGGGGCTTGACATGCCGTTTGCAGCATGGATTGCGGCAACTTGTATGGATTATCATCCTCATTAGTCTCACTAATGGATGCATTTGTCTGCAGTAAGCTTGTATTTTGATTGAAATAATCGCAATTCAATCCATCCCATTGGCGATCAAAAACATCTTCAGGGTACCTGCATTACATACAATATTATTAAAATAGAAATTTGTGTGTTGTGAAAAATAAATGCAAATTGGGCTATTCAGGAATATGATTACATTATTTGTTTGTTGCTTCCAATATTTTGTCGATTGAGGATTATAACATTCTCATTGTGAGTAGGATCGATTCCATAAAGGGAGATGTTGAAAGGTCGTAATTCCAAAGAGGAAATATAAGGCACGCCATTGTTTGTATTAACCAAACACACGTCTATGTATTTTGTGGACGAATCTAGCAGAGTAACAGTCTCCTTATATGTTATATTGAACTCTGAAGTCGTCCATAAGTTGACACCCATATATAGGTCAAAAGTGGGTGCAAGGTTGAGGTCGTCATAATTGCCATACACAAAATAAGCTCGGATGAGATATCTTTTACTACAATTCTGACATGCCCCTTCTAAGTCTAGCTTTAGATGATAGCAGTTCTTTGTACCATTCGGAAAGCTTCTTAAGGTTGAGTAATCTGGTGGCAAATTTTTATGATACATTGAATCTAATGGTAATTGTTTGCTGATTCCGGATGCCATCATATCTTTGTCTGATTTATAAAGCAACCACCCTTTATATGTGTTAAATGTATCTTTAGGTGCACCACAGTCAATATTGATAAAGCCTTCTATTCATAAAAGAAAAAGTTATTTCAAAATAAAGTTGAGAAAACTATAGAGTAATAATTTCAAAAAAAAAAAAAGAAAAAAAAGAAAAAGAAAACTATAGAGTAACATGTCATCGTTTGAATTGAGAATACTTGTCAAATTTATTAAGTTGAAAAGGAAAAATTTGCAAGTTTAGTCAAATATAGAAAATAATGTCATTTTTTTTAAAATAACAATTATAGTCGTTAGTATTAATAATACTTTTTTTTATAATACTATTAATTAGAATTAGAAATGTATTTAAAAATATATAGAGTTGTCCTAGTTGTATACATGTGAAAAGATGATAAAAGGTACTATAATTAAAATAATAATAAATACCTCTAATATTAAATTTTAACAAACTTTAATTTGATGTGATAGTCACATATGTGATGCACAAGGTTTTTTAAAAACTCTACACATTACATGCACGATTTTTTGGATAGTTAACATAAAATTACGAACATGCTATCTTTTGAGTCCATAGTACATATCAAATATATTGAGTTAAACTCATTTCAACCAAATGAACAAAAAAACTCAATCAACACTAGTTCTTATAATGAGTTTAATTCTCCTATTACCATTAATATTTGTTGTTCCTAAAAAACCACACTTCAGTACTACAGTTTCTTGTTGTCTTTGTTTCTATATATATATGTATATATATATACGAGCACAAAATCCAATGTTAAGGTATGGACACCCATTCAAAGTCTTAAAAGTAAGTTTTTCTTGATCTTTTTTTTAAAACAAAGTAACTATGTTTTTCCTTAGGTCAAGTACCTTTAAAATCCAAATTTTCAAACGAATAGTTAACCACAAACTATTATTAATCACTTCTTTCTACTCCACACACCACTCCATTCTATTACACTTCACTTCTTTCTACAAAAAAACAAACTCACCCTTACTGCTATTTTTTTTTCGATCGCCAGTTCTCAACTTTCTGTCCGAACGGGTGGATGACCAAAAATATTCAACAGGCTCTTCGCCGCTGAATTATGAACATGGAGTATTTTGTTCAAAATGTTGTATAAAATATTGTTTAGTACCAAAATAAATGTCATTTTTACCTTGAAATTTAAAATTGGAATACTCCAATAAAAAGTAAACTTGAACTAAAGACGAGTCTCTTATACCTACATAGTCTTCTACTCAAAAGAGAAGAAAGAAAAATACTATAACGAAATATTTAATACAACATTTTGTTTTTTTTTTTCGTAAGATGCTCATTTGATGTTTAACAAGTATTTGTAATTTCTTAAAAAAAAAATTATTTGATAACATAATTTTGATGTTTGGTTTCTTACTAATATTGTTTTATGTTGGGCTAGAAAATCTCCTACTAACATAAAAATTCGATCTTTCTTTAACTAAATCATGAAAATTTAGAATTTCAATGAGATAAACATATAAATTATATATCATTGATTACAAAAAATATTTGAATATTTTCAAAAAAAAAAAAAAAAAATTGAATTATCGTATATATTTTGGTGTAACAAAATAATTTTATAGATCATAAGGTCATGCATTCAATTCTCCTCCCACCCAATTGTTGTAATCTAAAAAAACAACTTAAGATGGAAATATATCTTTAGATGGACATACATGAAGCATCTATGAAACTTCTAAAATCCTTTTATAGATGAATTTTTAAAGATTTGGGAAGATTCTCATCAAGGGAGTCATTTTATTGATACGTTGCATCTAAAAAAGAGAACTCATTTCAACAAAATATTTGAAAAAGAATTAGAGATGTCCATTTTTCTATGGGGACAAACCCACTCCATTTACTCTTTTTTTTTAAAACAACTTTTTTTCTTTATCTTACCCCTTAAATAAGTTAGATTTATAAGGCTAAGAGGCAGTAAGCATAGTTATATCATTCTAAAGGGAAATAAAGCTCTTGTCTTTGTATTGGTGAGAGAAGGTACACTCAAATTTCTTTCCCGCCAAATGATCCAAAGTAAAGCAACAACCATATTAGATTGAATGACCCTCTTCTATGCAGATATGTAAATGTCAATCTTTTAAGCTCCACAACCGAGTCGATATAAGATGGAAATTTCAACCAAAACAGATGGGAGAAGTTACAATGGACCATGATATGGCCTAAGGTTTCATTGCTATTTTTACATAAAACACACCAAATAGGATTTAAGTAATGATTTGTCAACCTTCTTTGTAAAGTTTTTCATGAGTATATATGGATGCCTTTGTTGAAACAAGTCCAAAACTTTAATCTTCTTAGGGAATCTAATTATTCAAAAGTATTGTCTAAAAAATAATATAGTAGATGAATTTTGTTTTTTAGTTTGAAAAGAGTTTATTTATAAAATACATAATCCAATACGAACACATTTAAGAGTTTATTTATGTTTGAATTAAAAGAAAAAATGTTGTTGATATAAAGTTGAGACATATTTGTTACCTATTGGAGCTTGGTCGGCGTGAAGGCAGCGGCTGTGGAAGCTCATCGCCAAAACAAACAGACACATAATAAGATGAGAGCCCATTTCAAAGCAAAGGCAATGCCAAATTAATTTGTTAAATAAAACTTTTTTATTTCTTTTCTCTTTATATAATAAACCAAACTTCTCACCTTCTCATTCAATGAAATTTACCGCCACCGTTGACGCATTCCTTAAACATTTACCTCAAAATTACAAATATAACCATTTGTTTTCTTTTTTAAAAAATTATTAGTAAACTATTATATTTTACATTCCCTTGATACAATTACCTTGTGTTTTCAATTTTATTTTCCAACATATTTTGCAATTTTTATGTTAAGGTCACATACTAATTTTAATAACATTATTATTTTACTTGACTGGATTTAGTTTAGTGAGGATTGAAATTCAACTAAGAAATTAAAGTTATAAGAATCTCTCAAAACTTGAACACGTATAAAATTGAGTTAATTCGTGCACAAGGATCGTTGTCAACCATCGAAAAGAATAATATCATATCATACTACCTTAAAGGGTGGCTTAAGTGGAAAATAATTTTTGGACAATTTTACCCTTAAGCCACACCCTAAATTACAAACATGTCATAATCTTCTATTCAAATATAAAAAAAAAATGAAAATATATTTAAAATATTATTTAGATTATTTAGACATTTAGATTTTCATCCTCCAGAAGATAATATATTTTTAGCAAATCTCATAAATTTGAAGATAAGAGAATCTGCGTAATATTCTTTATCTTTATCTTTATCTTTACTGCTTGTGACTTATTATTATTTTTAATTATTAAAATTTAGTATCTTCAAACTAATTAAGTATGAAATCAAATGAAGATATTGGGTTTTTGTTTTTCAAATTTAAAGAAGATGTTGGGTTCCAACTTTTTCTATAAATACCACAAATTTATTGTTCTTCAAAATTCAAATTACTAATAATTCTTTTGATGTTGCATGTACAGATTTTGTTCGGGTTGGGAGTCTTAGCATTAGTACACTGAGTTGAGTACACTGAGTTGTGTTCATGGGAGCGGTTGTCGTCAAAGATAAAGAACAATTTTTTCAATCTGTATTTAATTCGTTGTACATAAAATTTTCTTCTTCTTCATTTATTTTTATTTTTATTATGTTTTCTTTGTGTAATTCTATTTATTTTATGCTTCAACTTTAATTTATAATTTTCTTTTAAATTTATGGAGTATTTAAAATTTTGAAGAAGTGTTTATCACATTCTTCCATTAATGAAGGGTAATTTTTTATAATTATTATTTTTTTCATATTATTATTATTATTATTATTCTAATTTGTTATTATAATAAATAATAAATATGACTTAACATATAATTTGTTGCTTATTGTGTGATACATGATGTCATTGAAGTACTACTCATATTTTGACATACGAAACTACTTAAATTTTATCAATTTTACTAATTATATATTTTTTAAATTTAAATATAAATCTATACACCATTATTTTTATTGTAGAAAACAATAGATTCAATATAATATTATGTTTTAAATTAATATTTAAAAAACTTATGTTTCATCAAAATTCGAAGAGGTAGATAATAGATTTTATGAGTTTTTTTAATCATTTTTTCAATATTTTCTTTATTTTTTATTATTTATATAAGATAAAATAAGAAAACACAAATATGATTTTTAAGATTTTAGAGAGGTGATGGTTTCAAGGGTTTTTTTTTTGAAAAGATGACTTCGATGTTCATAGATTAAACTAAAATATTAAATGAATGAAAAACAATATTGTGTACAAAGTAAGATTTTAGCATGACCAAAACTTATTTCTTAAAAAAGTTTAATTTATTTCATAATTTTCTTTAAATCTTAAAAAATTATGATATGTGTATTTTTTTTATTTCACTTTTATCTTGAACTAGGTTGTGTGAGATTTTTAAATAAAGTAGATAATAAATATTTTACTCACTCATTTAAAATTTATATATATTATTATTTATAACTATTTTAATAAATAAAAATATAATCTCACATGCCAGAAAAAATATCTCGTGCAAGGCACGTTACAAAGTTCTAGTATAAACATGTGTGGCTAAGATTTTTTATAATCTACCAAGGGTTAGGTGCAGTTGATTATTATTATATTATTTGAAAGTAATTGTGTCATGTTTGTAGGATTTGTTCATCGTGATTCCTCCAATTTGTACTAAAAAAACCGAATTTGTTTTATAATCTTTTGGCCAACCATTGATATTTGCCTTTCCTTTTCTTTTTCCCTTACACATATATCTTTGATCGATTGAAACGGCGGTTGCCACAAAGGTCAAGTAAACCAATTTGATATTTCCAAACCCTAAAACACACCATAGTGTATGACAAACTGACATTCAATAGTCAAAATTAGCATAACTTAGTTGGTCTCATATACAAAAGATTAGACGTTTGATTCTCTCTTTTTTTTTTTTTTTTTTAATTTTAGGGAAGGTTTGATTCTTCTACCTCATCAAAAGAAAAACTGATATTTAAAACTAAATTCCATTATCGTTACGGACCGTGTCTCTTTCTCTCTCTTGTCTTCTTCTTTATGTTGAAGATCCACCCTTGATTGGATCATATTTCTTACGCCAAACTAATTGATGGCCAAGTGACTTTTTAAATATTGAAGGAATTCTTTAAAAAAAACAAAAAGCTTTTGATAACATGATTTTGTTTTTTAGGGCAAAAAATGAATGAAAAATTCCAAAAGTGCACCATAAATGGGAGTTGATCTTTTATCTTGATCTTGATATATGAAAAAGCAGTGTGTAAACCAACTGGCGAGGATCAATATTTTGATTAATTACTATCAATTTTATAAATATAAATTAATAATCGAATAGATTGGTTGCAGTTGGTTATCTTGATCGGTGCTATTCCATTTCAAACTTTAGGGCTCTCAAATATTATTGGGAAAAATGCACAAATCACCCATAAACTATAGTGTTTATAACAATTAACCCTCTACACTATTAATTTGAGTAATCACCTCCCCTAAAGTTTAATAAGTGTTGCAATTAATCCCTAAACTTTCAATTTGAGCAATCACCTCCCCTAAAGTTTAACAATTGTTGCAATTAACCCACTAAATTTTCAATTTTGAGCAATCCCCTCCCCTAAAATTTAATAAATGTTAAACCCCTAAACTTTCAATTTGTCATATAATTTGTTTTTTCAAGTTAATAAATTGTTGCTTTTTAATACTTTTTCTTAAACAACAATTACTTTTTAATACTTTTTTTTTAAACAAGGGTAACCACACTTGCTCCTAGGTCAGACACCATTTACTTTTTAATACTTACAAACATACTATATTGTCACTTTAAACCTAGTAAACAAAAATAAAACTTTATCCAATTATATAGCTTTTTCCAAATTATTTTAGTCTAAATACTACCAACATTTTTTCATTAATTAACTTCAAGTTTCATCATAGTAGACATTGAGTTGTACGAATTCAACTTTCTTAGAATTGTTCTTTGGGGAAAGCTCTGATGAAGTTGAATTCGAACAACCTCAACGTCTTATGATGAACCTTGAAGTTAATTAATGAAAAATGTTGAATTTGTTGTGATTACTTTGCAGCTTGAATAGACTTTAAACCGTTTTTTTTGTTCATATATCTATTTTAGATAACAGTCAGGGAAAGGAAAATGAATCTGGTGTGAATTAGACAAGTAATAACAAAGGGTCATCTCTCCAAAAAACTCATATGACAAAGACTCTAGTAAACAAACTTCATGTTCATCACAAACCACCAGAAAAGCCAGATTCTCCAAAATTAAATCTTAGGTATAAAATTATCAAACTTCTTGTTCATCACAAATCAACAATTAGGCTTAAACCAAACAACTTCTTTAAAATAAATTACAAAATAGTTGGTAGTATTATACTAAAATAATTTGGAGATAGTTATATAAATTGGAGAAAGTTTTATTTTTGTTTGCTAGGTTTGAAGTGACAATATAGTATGTTTTTAAGTATTAAAAAGTAATTGTTGTTTAAAAAAAAAAAAAAAAAAAGCAACAATTTATTAACTCAAAAGAAAAAAAATTATATGAAACATTGAAAGTTTATGAGATTAATTATAACATTTATTAATGTAACTACCCAACTTACTAAAATACTCTAATGGGGTGTTACGTGTCCATGCATTCAAAATCCACAAACTCATTTAATAACCACATGCATTTTTCCAACAAAACTCCATGAAACATGAAAAATAGTACTGATAGTTCGAAACAATAAAACATAATTCGGGATCCCGATAATTTAAAACCAAAGACACACGAGTCAGTACCTAAAAATGGATCGGTACCTGAAAATGTAAGGGGTGAGTATATCGAAATATACCCAGTAAGGAGCCCCACCATGAGGTTAAGCATGTAAACTGAAACAAGTTAGAAGATATGACAACTGAAACCAAATGCCTCACTCATGAGTAGCCGGCCCTCAGACCGTTCACGAGAAAACAATGTCAAACAACGGCGTGCAAGCCGAGAGTAAGTTACGGCTAAATGTCGAGCAATCATCTGATCAAGGTCAGAGCAAAGACCCCGAGTGAGGAAAACACACAAGTCCCCTAAACCTTGGGCGGACACGTCCCATACCGTGTCCTAAGCAGCAATCACAATTATCTCGGGGTAGCCTGACCTCTCCCAGGGACCCGCCAAAGTGCACCAGCGGAGACATGCATGAATGCCTCGGGTAGCCTGACCTCTGCTAGGGACCCATAACGTTGTGCTCCCGGAGACATACTCTAATGTCTTGGGGTAGCCTGGCCCATGCCAGGGACCCACCAAAAAGTCACCCGACCCTATCGGGGAGGACCACGAGTGAGGGAAACACACAGCATCCTTGAACCTCGAGTCGGGACAACGACACATGAGTTGTTGTCAGCAAGGGCATGCACAATGCCAAATAAAATCACCTGACCCTGTCATGGAGAGCCACGAGTGAGGGACTTACCACACAGAATCCAAACTCCTCGTGCGAGGGATTAAGCACACAGAATCCTAAATTCTCAGGCCGGGGATTAAGCACACAGAATCCCAAAAGCCACGAGTGGGGGACTAACCACATAGAGTCCATAATGCCACGAGTGAGGACTATCACACAGAATCCCTAAACCTCGGGCAAACAGGCGCACCAATAGGAATTCCTCCACACCATCATCTGTCCAAGTGGCCTCTTTCGGTAGGTGTCGGGGTTAGGCAGGTCATGACTACCCTCCTTCCCACGTACCAGGCCGTTGTCGTAGGTGTTCGGGTCAAGCAGGTCATGTCCAACTCCCCTTCCCATGTACACAACAGGTAAACTTGTGGAACCATGCACACATCATATGAGGTTCCACGAGTACACATAGAGAGATAATAACTAGCACTAGAGTCACACGAGATCTAGCCTATCCTAGGCGAGTGCACCCGGCCCACCCGAGGGTTGGTGCAACCAGCAACGTGTGCTCACAACCAAGGAACCCGTTTCTCCCACACAAGGGGACATGTGGATGAGATCCGACCCCTTGGTCGGATGTAAAAGTTAACCCGTAGACTTGTGCAGCCCAACCACGTGTCTCGAAGCAAAGAGCATCCATATCCTCGCTCGGTTCCTAAGGGGCACTAGCGAGTCACAATAACTAGGGGTGTACAAAAAAACTGGTAACCCGAGCTACCCGAACTACCCAACCTAAACCGCAAGGGTTGGGTTGGGTTATGTTTTTTTAAATTTGGGTTGGGTTAGATTTTTAGTAAACCCGAATTTTTGGGTCGGTTCGCGGGTTCACGGGTTTTGGGTTGGGTTCAACCCGGTACCCGAATATAAATATATATTTCTTAACATATCTTTGTAGTGTAAAGTCGTTGATAGCCTAGTGGTTGTACATCTTTTTCTTATTTTATGTTTTCTTTTTCTTTTTTTGCTTTTTCTTTCCCTTCTATGAGCAAGTAAACTTCAATCTTTCTCAAACCTTTTTTCCCTCAAGAATTTATCTAATCTTTTTATCTCTTATTAGGTTAAATACAATATTTTTTTAAATTTAAAATTAATTCTTATCTTTTTTTAAAAAAATCTCATACTCTTTACAAAATTAGATTTATATTTAATCAAATTTTATACTGGTATTTGACTTTCAAATATTGAAATAATTAGTGCTTTCATCGAATTTGTAATCTTGCCTTCAACTTTTAATTCTTTTGAACTGATGAACCCAACCCAACCAATCCCGCAAATATAGGGTTGGGTTGGGTTGGGTTGAAACTCTAATTGGGTTGGGTTGGGTTAAAAAGTTGATCGACCCAAATTTTGGGTTGGTCCAAAAATTACCCTTAACCCTACCCAACCCAACCCATGTACACCCCTAACAATAACAACAAGATATTGATCATGCAATCACGAGCCCTAAAATGTGTGAGCTAGCTTCTCTTCTAGGTGGTCAACACGATAACTGGGCTTATTTATTCTAACGCCAACATAACATAAACGAACAACCCTTTAGGTAACGAACAGAGAAAAATCGAACATAATCATGGCACCACGTGTAGAGTCAAACAAGGATGGAGTCAACAACATAGAACATGCATAAACCCAAGACAATTTAGTCAAGCAACAGGTTAAACAGATTAGTAGTTCATCGCATATACGAGCAGAGATACAATCGAGAGATGATGATACGATCACAAGAATACACAACAACAGAGATTTAACCATTTACGAGCTATACACGATCTCATGCTACCACGAGTAGAAAATAGGTTCAAACAGTGAATAACACACCAAAGCATACATGCGCCAAGTCATCCAACAATCAATTCTCGTAATTTCTATCATGCCACTTTTCACATGCTTTAAACCACAAAACTCGAATCATAATGAAACTCCTTACCTTCCCGACGACTTGTCGAAACAGCACAAGAACCCACGAGCTAAACGGCGACTCGAAAGGATGAAACCCGAGACCTAAACATAAAACAACGCCGAGCGTTCGTTATGGACAATCTAAACAAGCCATAAAGGGGGTTAACATAATGAGAACGAGAGGAATCTACTGCCCGAAAACGCCTCGCTGGAGCACGGTGGCGGCACGTGGTGGTTGGTGACGACACGTCGTGGGCGGGTCATACCTCGTTGGAAAGGTCTCGAGCTCAGGATCACGAAACAGGTCTCGGATTTGCGAACAGTGCTCTCTAACTTCGTGAAACAACAAAAGAAGAAACGAGTTTCAAAACCCTCTCGCCGGAAAAATCCATGAAAACCAACAAATCTTACCTTCTTTCGAAGCTCTCGACTCCCTGAGCACGGATCTGGTCTAAGAATCGCGAACGGAGCTCTCTAACTCAGTGAACTGAGAAGGAAGGAGTGGGTTTTAGGTGGTGGTGGTGGTTGTTGGGGTTGAATGAAGAAGAGAGAGAAAATGTGGCCAAATAAAAAAATAGATAAATAAAACCTTCTTTCCATTTAAATCCATAAACACCAATTTAACTTTAAAACTCCAAATTCCATAATCCAAAATAACTTTTGCATTTTAGCTTTTATTACTATAAATTTCTAAATAACTTATCAAGGTGAATCATAACTTAAATCTCATGGAGCATTAAATAATATAATTAGTTAGAGATTTATTAGCCTATTCAATAAAACACTAACTATACTTAAAAATTATCTAGAGTGGTATAATATTATAAAAACAAATTCAATAAAATCACTTAAATGATTTTAGAATTAACTAAGGTGTTACAATTAAATTTTAGGGGAGGTGATGATAACTCAAAATTGAAAGTTTAGGAGGTTAATTGCAACATTTATTAAACTTTAGGGGAGGTGATTGCTGAAATTAAAAGTTTAGGAGGTTAATTGCAACATTTATTAAACATTAGGGGAGGTGATTACTCAAATTAAAAGTTTAGGGGGTTAATTGTTAAAAATACCATAGTTTAACAATGATTTGTGCATTTTCCCAATATTATTTGAGAGCAGTACTGCTATCTATATGTAAAGGAATTAAAATTGGATATTTGAAAATTTATAATTTACAATTATAAAAATTTCAAAGTATAAGCGAATAAAATGATATTCTAACCAAAAAATAATAATATTTTTTATATCAAATGAAGTTTCAAACTAATGTTTTTTTTTTAAAAAAAATCTCAAAAGAGTATTGAATTTATAATTAAATTAAATTTTTATTATGATGGTTGGAAAAAAATTTATTGTAGAATTAAAATTATTAAGTAAATAGTTAGTAATATAATTACATGGCTCAAATATAGCCGATAAACATTAGATAGTAAATCGAGCATTGATATATTGTTGCCTTTTCAATTATGTACATTGAATTTTTTTTCTTTAAATTCAACTGTAGTTGGAACCCAAACTCATAATCAACTGGTTACCATGTTATATATATATATGATGCAGTTAGCTTTCATCTTTCTAAATTTATTTTGGATAACAGATACTTATCTAAATTTATTAAATTTATTAGTCATTACTATATATTATGAATGTTTTTTTGTTTATGTAAATATTTATATTATATTTGTTAAGTAAGTGATCTTTTTCAAAATGGTTTTTATTTATTTATTAATTTTCTTGTTTTGATTGAATTTTAAGAATTTAGAATAATTTTACTTTATAATTATGGTGATTAGATAAATAATATCATATTAATTTCATTTTAATAAAAATTTAAAATTTAAAATAATAATTACATGTTTTGATTTTTAAGAAACAGTTTGATAATTACATGTTTTAAGAAAGAGAAATCGATATATTTATCAAATATATGTGATTATTTTTTAAACAAAAAAAAAATGGTTGGAATTATTTTTCTGGTGAACTTACTATCTATCCATCACTTTTGTAACTACCACCCATAATTTTTTAAAAGTTATTCGAGAAAAATCAACAGAGATAGAGAGTACATATAACTCTTCTCTAGTTCTCTATTTTAAATTTGGACTTCTTATGTCTACTATTTCATTAAGAAAAACACATAAGTTGAGTTAGAAGTGAGGGTGTAGAAGAGTTAACAACTTCACTATTGATGTTTGCGTTGCCATTCGAGGTCATCATTGATTTTCATCTCGATTACAAAAAATAATAGCAGAAATAGGCTAAATTTATTTTTATACTTTCTGTGATTAATTTTAGTTACATTTAGACATATCACTACTACAAATATCTCATATAATGACTATAATTTATAGTCATAAACATCTTTCATGACTAAAAATAAGAGTCATTGTATCCACTGTCACGAAAGATTCAACCACGACACTATGACAAAAGTGTCATGGTAGAATCAATAATGACATTTTATTCTAATCATCATTGAGCCATTATGACATTTTATTATAGTCATGGTTGATCTAATAATGACAGATATGAGTAGTCATTGAAGAAGTATCAACGACGATATTTTAGTGTCATGGTCAAGTTATTTATGACATTAACTTATAGTCATTAATGACACATGCACATAGTATTATAGAATAATTAATGGCACATTAATATTGTCAAGATAACTAATATATTGACATTTTTCTATAGTCATCAATTTATATAATATAACTATTTATTTATATCAATTTATCAGTTTTTATGGCAGTACTTTTGTGTCTATTTAGAACTTGTTCCATTTGGGTCTTTACATGTGAAGAAAAATTTATAATATACATACACAAATCTAAACAAAAGAAATTTAAACAAATATCATTTCATGTATAACTAAAAAATTTGTACATTACACTTGAACAAAAAAAATCATGTCATAACAAATACACTTGATAATTCTGAACATATCTACAAAATGTTTTAACACAATAAAGTTTACGACATCACAAAGGGACATGGCCCGCTATCCCTTATGCATAGTATAAATGGGTTGACAACTTTTACCATAAGTACTTTTTTGCAATATCACAAAGGGACACTAGTGTAAATGTAAATATCCTTTCCTTGAATAAAATACCTACATATCGTCGTAATAAAACTTTGAATTAGAAGTTACAAAGGAGAATAAGAGTTATTCATGTTATATTTGACATTCATAACTGTTGTAGGGATATTTGTATGACACTTGGGCAGGATGGTCTTCCAGAATACCCAACCAAAATGGGCCAAACGATGACCCTAATGATTTGGTCCCAAGCGTCAAGGTAGAGTTCCTATAACTTTTGGAGAGGGAGAATTCGTTGCATTACCCTTCGTGAACTTCTTTGTGGTCAACAACAAATCGGCATATAACACGATTTTGGGAAACCCCACAATACACCATTTAATGGCGTTCCATCTACTTATCATCAAGTTATGAAGTTCCCGACCCCCGTCTGGATAGGTGAAGTACAAGGAGAACAACGTACTTCACGGGAGTGCTACCACACTGCTCTTCGGGGAGTAGTGAGTTTGTCGGAGGTTATAATGGTGGACTCAAAAAAAGAAACTACACCGCCTCTAGGAGGGGCTCAGCCCAACCCTTCGAGAGCAGTACCTAGAGGAGCCTAATCACTAGAAAATGAACTGGAGTTAAGCACCTCGGTCAGAGATACATAACTAAACCGCAGGGAACCTACTGAGAAATTATAACCGGTTTATTTGCTTAGTGAAACACAAGTGGTGCAGATTAGGACAAGCCTCAACCCCGACCAACGCACCAAGCTCATCTCCTTCCTTAAAAGAAATGTTGGCATCTTTGCCTGGTCTGCCAATGATATTCCTGGAGTAGACCCTCGTGTGATGTTCTATCGCTTGAATATCGACAGAGATCACAAACCCGTGAGGTAGAGGCGAAGAACATTGAATCATGAAAGAAATGAAGTCATAGTTGAGCAAGTAAAGAGCTTTTACACATTAAATTCATTCGAGAAGTGCACTACCCAGAGTGGCTGTCAAAAGTTGTGCTAGTAAAAAAGCCCAACAGTAAAAGAGTACATGTATTGATTTTATGGATCTTAATAAAGTGTGCCCAAATGATAGTTTTCCTCTATCACGTATAGACCAGTTGGTGGATGCGACGGCAGGACACGAAGTACCCATTTTCATGGATGCGTACTCATGTACAACTAGATTAAAATGCACTAAAACGACGAAGAGAAAACGTCTTTCGTAACTAGTCGAGGGCTTTATTGCAATAATGTCATGCCTTTCAGCTTAAAAAATGCGGGGGCCACCTATCAGAGGCTGGTAAATCGAATGTTCTCTCACCTCATAGGGAAGAACATAGAGGTCTATGTTGATGACATGCTCGTAAAAAGTATGCACACTAAGGACCACGAACGCAAATTGGCACACCTTGAGAAAATACCGAATGACGTTGAATCTGACTAAGTGTGCTTTTGGGGTTAGGTCAGGAAAATTTCTCGATTTCATGGTTCACCACCATGGGATTGAGGCAAACCAAGATAAAATCAAATCTGTGGTGGAATTGACGCCACCCAAGACTCCGAAGCAGTTTTAAAGTTTGAATGGTAAAGTAGCGGCACTTAACCGGTTCATCAGTCGCGCCACCGACAAGTGTCTTCCCTTCTTTAAGGTACTCAAGACGCACACAAAGTTTGAATGGATAAAAGAATGTGGTGTAGCCTTTGAACAATTGAAAACATATCTAACTAAAACACCTCTTCTTTTTAAGCCATTGTTGGGAGAGAAGCTACACCTCTACCTAGGAGCTTCAAAGAGCGCGGTCAGCTCGGTCCTAGTAAAAGATGAGAATGGGCGTTGACCTTCGCTGACGCGAAGGCTTTCCTGGTCGTAAAGGAAGTGGCCGACGCGAACGAGAGCGAAGAGCAACTGGCCATGAAGAGAAAAATGGCGGAATTGCAGGAACTACCCGTCTACTACACCAGCAAGACCATGGAGGATGTCGAGACTCGCTACCCTCAGGTAGAAAAGTTCGCCCTGGCACTGGTTACTTCAGCTCAACGATTGCACCCTTACTTCTAGGAGTACAAAATAATGGCTCTAACGAATTTTCCTTTCCGACAGGTGTTGCAGAAGCCTAAACTCTCTAGACTGCTACTTTGATGGGCGATTAAGCTTAGCGAGTATGGCATCCACTTCCAAGCCCAACCTTCCATCAAGGGTCAGGCTGTGGCGGACTTCATTGTCGAACTCATGCCTAGCGTTGCTATAGAAGTATGCACGATTTAAACGATCCAACCTTGGATCCTTTATGCGGACGGATCATCGAATCATAAGGGGTGTGGGGTCGGGTTATTGCTCAAATCCCTAGAGGGAGATCATCTTGAGTACGCTCTCCACTTCTCATTTCGGGCATCCAACAACGAGGCCGAATAAGAGGCGCTGATAGCTGGATTGCAAGTAGCCACTACTGTAGGAGCAAAACAACTGTAGGTCAAAAGTGACTCCCAGTTGATAGTGAACCAATTGTTGGCAACCTATCAGGCTAAGAAAGCACGAATGCTAGCATACCTACAAAATGTGAAGAAGTTGTTGAAAACATTTGAAAAGGTGGAATTCAAGCAAATTTCAAGGTCTAAAAATGTTGGCACTGTAGCCCTATCTCGACTAGAGGCTTTGGAAGAAAAAACGAATAAAAAGACAGTCCAAGTAGAAATCTTAACTCGACCTTGTGTGGAGGTCGATGTTATACAAGGACTCCTTTGAAGCCAACCTCGCCCACTTAGATGACACCAATAATTGACTACATTCTAGAAGGCAAATTGCCCGATGATCGACATGAACGCCCGACAACTTAAGTACAAGGCAGCTAGATACCTAGTAGAGGGCAACAAGTTATATAAACGTGGTTACTCATTGCCTTTACTTCGGTGTCTACTCGTTACCATAACTAGAAGAAGATGCTAAACTTACCGTCTTGAGAAAAGGTGAGCGGATGTGGAGCGTCGGTTGTATAAAAAATCTCGAGGCCATTAAGGATGGGAGGTACGGTAGAGGAAAAGGTTGCAGAAATGGATAGTTTTATATTTCCTTTAGTTAACAATTGGTAGCCTTTGGAGCAAAGGGTGTATAGTTTAAGATATTGGAGTAGTTGAATGGAGTTTGTGATGATATCAACATCATTCAACACAATTCTCATATCTCGAAGTTGACTGGGCTTAAGCTTCTCAATGTCTACAAAATGTAAGCAAAAATAATATTGAAAAGTCCCTTTGTTAGATGGTGCCAATATAACACCAACATGAAGCTAGAATTGGGGACTTGACCTGCCATTTGCAACATTGACTGCGACAACTTGTATGGATTATCATCCTCATTTATCTCATTAATGAATGCATTTGTCTAATCGAAATAATCAAAAAGTCCCTTTGCTAGTTGAATGAATGCATCTTCATTTATCAACCTTGTATTCTAATCGAAATAATCGCAATCCAAAACATCCCATTGGCGATCGTAACCATTTTCAGGCTACTTGCATACATACAATATTATTAAATTAGAAATTTATGTGTTGTGAAATGAAAAAAAAATAATAATAAACATGCAAGTTGGGCAATTTTGAAAGTTGTTACATTATTTGTTTGTTGCTTCCAATCTTGCGTTGTGTGAGGAGTCTAAGATTCTGAGTGTGAGTAGAATTGATTCCATAAAAGGAGATGTTAATGGGTTGTAATTCCAAAGAGGTAATGTAAGGGGTTTCATTGTTTGTATTAACCAAACACACGTCCAAGTAATCTATGGAAGGATCAATGAGAGTAACAATCTTTGAATACTTTATATTGAACTTTGAAGTCGTCCATAAGTTGACACCGACATATAGGTCAAAAGTGGGTGAAGAGTTGAGGTTGTCATAATTGCCATACATAAAATAAGCTTTTATGAGATATCCTCTGCTGTAATTTTGGCATGCCCTTTCTAGGTCTAGTTTTAGATTTTAGCATTTCCTTGTGTCATTTGGAAAGCTTCTAAAGGTGGAGAATTGTGGTTGGAAATGTTCACGGAACTGTGATGATACTTGTTGGTTGATTCCTAATCTTATCATATAGTAGTCTGATTTATAAAGCAACCTCTTCCCTATGTCAAATGTACCTTTAGGTGCACCACGATCGATGTTGGTGAAATTTTCTATCCATTAAAAAAAAGTTATTTCAAAATAAAGTTGAGCAAATTACAAAGTATCTAAGTTCAACTCTAATTTGATGATGGTCATTACATATATGTTTGTTTTTTTTATATAATTAACTTAAAAAATACGAACCTCCAATATTTTGAATCGAGAATACATGTCAAATATATTGATTTGGGTATTTTAACAAAATGAATAAAAAAAAAACTCTAACAACATTGGTGTCAAGGAGGTTGTTTGGCTGTAGGTGAGATGAGATGAAAGGAGATGAGATGTTGATAGCAGGAAAACCTTCTTTGAGGTACAAGGAGATTGGGATGCACAAAAATGAAATAACATGAAAACCTTGTTTGGGGTGCAGGGAGATGAAATGACAAAAATTTTGTTTGGGATGTAGAGAGAGAAGATGAGATGTTAGAGTATCTAATATAATTTTTTTTAAACTAGTCTTATGTTTTTTTTGGTTAAATAATAAAATTATCCTCAAATATTTAGTCATTAACATAAGTATGGAAATATAACCATTATCATAAAGAAATTGTAAAAAATATAAAATCAATATCATACCACCCTCCTTGTCAAAAAATATATATATATCAAACCACCCTTGATAATGTTATTGTCCAATTAAAAAAAACAAAAAGCGTAGTTTTAATGACATCATGAGGTTAAAGTTTTGGATCTTCCACACTTAAATATTGTTGAATAAAAAAAAATGAGCAAAAACTTCACATATCAAAAATAGAGTTTGACTAATCTAAAACAACCAATTTACTGCAGAGAATTGGTCCTTGCTGCCGAGGTGTCGAGGCTTACTTGTCAACTTTGAGTTTTCTCTTACCGTTTTTGTTTTAGCTGTGTTTGTCTCAAAAAAAAAAAAAAAAAAAGAAAACAAAGGAGAAAATGTCTACTTTGATCGAGCATTTAAATACATGGATAAAAAGAAAATATGCATAGAGAAAGAATTTTTGTCTTCCCAAACTACTCCGATGTACTATTTGTTTTCTTAAAAAATAAATAACATCTAACTTAGTCATTTGCCTAAATTTAAGAATAAACAAACCAATTTCCTATTTCGTTAAACTTGCAAAAATAATATATTAAACAATATTTTATTAGAAAAAGAACTCCCCAACATATTGGGAAATTGGCTCTAATTGGTTTGTTCTTAGATCGATCAATTAAAAAAAGAGCTGACCGCAAGGGACATCTCCATGCTTTCCAAAAAAAATAAACTTGATCGTTCAACCATGTGGAAGATTGTTTCCGAAAAAAAAAATTGATCGTTCTTGTCTTCCCTATTCATTTGACCAGCTGGAAAACTCGTTCCCGAAAAAAAAAATTGATCGCGGTTGCCATCTTAGACAAGCTGAAAAAAAAAAAACTCGATCGCCTTAGCCATCCTCCATTCGCCGTAGCCATACCTCATATGAAAAAACTAAAAAAAGAAACAAAAATCAATGAAACTACGTACTCACATAATATATACATATGCAATAGTAACCAACAAATGCACACAGAATATGTGTAACTAACATATAATAGGTTTCATTAATAATTAAGATTATTAAAAACTTAAAAAAAAAATCAAGAAAACAATATTCTTCACATAATTCATACATGGGCAACCGTAACCAATATATGTGACCTTACTATAATATGTATAGAATAGGTGTCAACTGTAACTAACATATGATATGTCTTAAATATGTGTGTCATCAATGTCTATATATGCAAAAATTAAAATTAATCTTGGATAAATCATCCCTTAAAACATATGAATTTTTTTTAAAAAAACAACGTTATTCACAGAATATATATGGGCAACATTTACCGACATATGCGTCTGTAGTCTAATATGATATGTATAGAATAAGTGTCAATCTAGTTAATACATGCATATAGAATATGGGCCAACAATAACTGAAGAGGTTAATTGCAACTATTATTATGTTTTAAGGAAGGTAGTTATTTCAAATTGAAAGTTTTAGAATAAATGGTTATACACACCCTAATAAGTTGCCAAACATGAGCAATTGCTCAACAAACACTTGTGTATACTCAATGACTTAAGATCTTGGGTTTGAGTCCCCCCACCCTCAATTGTAACTGAAATGATCGTCCAAATTCCTCTTTTCCTGATTCATTCTCTCCTTTTAAATAATTGCAGCTGAGATTAAAGTTCCAATTGTAAACGACGAAATATGATTTTCATAGCCATTTTGCTTTCGTAATTTGGGCTCGTAATTTTGCTCGTTAGTTTAGCATTTACAGTTTGCAACACCCTTTACTGTCATCGATTCAGTTGATTTGCTCGATTTCAACATTTCTCCGGAGGCCATAAGCTTTTGCTTCGATTAACATGGGGCTCCATCTCAAAATCAAATGTTGATGAGATGATCCTATCTTATAAATTACTAGAG
Organism: Sicyos edulis; assembly: GCA_036507275.1. Classification (NCBI taxonomy): domain Eukaryota; kingdom Viridiplantae; phylum Streptophyta; class Magnoliopsida; order Cucurbitales; family Cucurbitaceae; genus Sicyos; species Sicyos edulis. The sequence continues at coordinate 10,690,476 of CM071852.1, read as the reverse complement.
GTCTCCTTACTTTTTAATGCGGAATCCTCAACATTCAAATACTTTGATAGCATCGTCGCCATACGTTACAGAAACGAACAAGTCTTTCATAGAACATTGATTGAGGATTGAAAGTGTATGTAGCCTATACTAAATGGAAAAAGAAAGTAAGAAGTAAAGAGGTTGTTCAAGAATAAAAATGGGGTGAATTTAGTAAAGAATTGAATGAAGGCGAAAGTAAGAGGGATTCAGTAACTATTAGTTGCATATAACTAAATGTTGATATTGATGAATGTACAATGAATATGAATTTCAATAAAATTATTGATATCTGTGTGTATTAATGGTTGATATATCTGTTCACAATCATAATAATATGGAAAATGTTCCACTAATTCATCATCTCCCGACGAGCTCTGTTACTACGAATGAATCAACAAGTTGTTGGGACTGGGAGTTGTCTATTTCGTCTCTAAATGGAGCATTCAATGGCCAAACGAACAAAGGCATTTCATGAGGCAGGTCCGGCAAATTTGCTTCTTTCTTAAGCACTTGCAAAACACTTTTCATTGTTGGTCTTTGATGGGGGTTCGGATGGCAACAAGCCAATCCAAGAATCAACACTCTCTCAATATCTTCTTCTTCATATTGTCCATGAATCTTCTTGTCAGCAGCTTTAACAATCTCTCCTCTCTTATGAAACTCCCATACCCATTGTGTAATGTTGTCTCCATACCAGCTAAGCTCTGATCGATTCGTAGGTTTCCTCCTGCATACAACTTCCAAAACTAATATGCCGAATGCGTACACATCCGTCTCTACCGTTGCTCTACGTGTTAGGAATGTTTCTGGTGCCATGTAGCCATGCGTTCCAGCTATCTCTCTAGTTGAATGATGTGTTTGCTCTGTTCGACAAATTGATCGAGCCAACCCAAAATCTCCCAACTTGGCTTCGAATTTGGTATCCAACATTACATTTGAAGGTTTAATGTCTCTATGGAGTATTGTCTTCTCGCACTCATTGTGAAGATAATTCAAAGCCTCTGTTATCCCACATATAATTTTGTACCTGATATCCCAGTTGAGTACATCACCAGTGTATGTGAGCTTGTCCAAGCTGCCATTGGGCATGTACTCGTACACGAGTAGAAGGTCTTTCTTTTGGTAGCACCATCCGATTAGCCTTACGAGATTCTTGTGATGAAGCCCACCGATTGTCGCAACTTCAGCAATAAACTCTTGCTTCCCTTGACGTGAATCCTTTGAGATTCTTTTGATGGCGACTTCTTTGTTCATCAAATCTCCTTTATAGACCGTTCCGAAACCACCTCTTCCTAGCTTGTTTGTGGGGTTAAAATTGTTTGTTGCTTTCTTAAGTTCTGTAAATCTGAACTTCTGAACTCGGGGAGCAATGGAAAAGTTTTCAATCTGATCTTCCATGCCTGCATATGTCTCTTCAAGATCGCATAGTTTTCGTTTCTTTATGATGCAGAGAAAGAGGGCACCCCCACATAAGAACACGATTATTACCATAGCGTCCATGATCCAAACCCAAAATTGTTGATTATGATCAGGTTTGTCTCCAATATCTATACCATTGAATTGCCATGACTTAACTCTTCGATTCGATGCACCAGTGCTATAAAATGTTGGAGCAGAGAAGCCAACATAAACATCATTAGGGAGAAATGAGAGATTCAAGGGATGAAAAATCACGCGGTTTCTCAACTGATCTTCTAATCTTAACGACAAGGAGACATAGATGGAGATATGGATGCCATCATATACCACGTTGACAAAAACGTCCCCAACGGCTGAAAGATTAACACCAAACTCCATCAATGGCTGTTGCAAAATAGAGTGAATACTATTCAAATCCAACCCCACGTGGTTGTTGTCGACATCGTCGGGGGAATTCTTTGACGTATCGAATTCGATTGCCAAAATTTGTGCTTCGGCCGTGCCGTTTGTAGATGCGTTGACAATCCCCAGCCACATACCCTGGCTGGCGATTGGAGAATAAGGATCTGCAGCGAGAATAAAGGCGACGCCATCGGAAGGGAGCTGCATGGACGATGATGAGTGTAGATTAAGAACAAAGTCGGAAGTGAAAGTGGCGGTTTGTTGTTTGCTTCTGAGCTTGAATGGCTTGTGGTAAACGACTCTCATAGAGGAATTTATGATGTGGGGTTCTTCATTTGGAGCTGGGACTTCACCATCACGGAAGACTGTATCATCGAAGCTCCCGATAAACATGGCGAGCTGTTCCTTGGTGGGGGACACGGGTAAGTTGATGAAGTAGCTGCAAACTTGAGTTACAAAGATGGTGGCTACAAGAACAACAGCAGCAGTCTTGGTGAATGCAAACATCCTTTGCAAACCCAATAACAGTATTGCTAAAAGCTCTTTAAAAAAGACATACTTTTATTTTAACATAGTAAGCAAGCCTTTATTGTGTAGTTTTATGTGCTGGAATATTTGATTTCTTTTTTACTTTTTGTCTATCTTGTCTTTTTTAAGTTGGATTACCCTTTGCTAAAACAGGTCTCTTTTCATGTATGCATTATTGTCATCACAGTCAATAGAAGTTCCCTTTTTCTCACGTCTCTTTGGTGGAGGTGTTTATTTGTCCAACAAGAAAGATACCAAGGATCATTTACCAACTCCTCTAGTTACGTAAACCCATCAAAATAATTATTCATGTTAAATATTTAAAATAATTTTTTATTTCAAAACCACTCATTTTTAACTATTCAAAATAACATCTCACTTAAAAATCACTAAAACAATTTGATCTTCATTTCAAAATTGTTTTTAATTTATTTTTTTGTCCACTTATATGCATTATGAAATGTAGTTTGATATTTGATCGATAATTTTATTAAGTTATTAGACAAGAAATGTATATGCGATTTTTTATCATCTATATGTACATATAACATTATAAACTTTTCAACGTTAATGTGTATCCATGTATTGAAAAGATCATGGATTTGATTCGACACCACATTGTTGAACTAAAAAAAATATATATTGAACTTTGCAATTTATTTTTTATTAAGTTATTAGATAAGATTAAAAAATTAAATAAAATCACTCTATTTGATAAATTTAAAGTTAATATTAAGAAAATTTGATTCAATAATGTTAATAATTTTGATACAAGTAAAGTTAAAATGTAAACTTATTTCTAAAAAAAATTAGGAAAAATCTACAACAAAATATTCCGAGACTAATATTTTTAGTTTATAGATTAAAATTGAATAATTATTAGAAAGAGATATTATTAGATAGATTGAAAATGAGAAATAGAAATTTCATAAACCTAAGTCTTTTAAATAAAATTTCAATATGAAATGAATGTCATTTTGTCATTTATACATTACAAAAAAAAAAACAAAATCAATGAGAATTAAACATACACACTAGGGCAAACTTTCAAAAAAGGAATGAACAAATTTAGTTCATTAACAAAATTGAGTGCTATTTTATTTCTTTGACAAACTGTAAATTTTATTTTTCAAGAATTTTCCATTCTATTTTAAGATTTCAAATAGAATTCAACATGCAACTTAGAATATTTTACCCTTACTTAAAAGTAATTACATTTTAAAAAATTACAAAAAAATTAAAAATAAAAAGAGAGAAATTAACAAATATTAATGAGAATGAGAGATTGTGTACAAATGACACTATAATAGTTGTTAATATAAATAATTTTTTTTTAAAAAAAATCCACATCCAAACAAGGCTATATTGCCTCAAAAACACATCTAAATGAGATATTTTCTTCCATAAAAATCTATATTCCAAAATGGTTATTATAAAAACTTCAATTTCTAACTTTTAAAGTAACTTCTCAAACTAACTTCCCAGGTACATCTAGGATCGAATGAGAATTGGGTAATCAAGGACAACAATTCAGGACTATAATTGAGTGAATGGGTCAAAGACTCGATAGTGAAAGAGAGGTTTTGGCAACTACCACAAGACTTCAAAGTCAATTGGCCTCAAATTGGGAGTAAGAAACTTCAGTCAATCAAAAGAGATAAACCACACGACACGGACTATAATATATAAATTAGGAGAAATATTAGTGACAAAGAATGAGAAGGTGAATGAGAAATTTTGACTTGGCCTACAATTGGATTAAGAAAATTCAAGCCAAATCAACGTCCGAAGTGAACCAAGAAAAAGACATGTACATGTGTTGAGTAAACTTAAATGTAATTTTAATATATTTAGAATATTGTTAATTGGAGCTTTAACTAAATACTTAATGAGCCGTCAACTTAAAAACCAATTAAGAAATTAGTAGATCTTTAATTGAGGTAACGTTTTTTTGTAAGAACTTGGAGATCAAATTTTAGTAGGGCTATAAATAGGTGAAAATTAGAGAAAGAAGAGAAAAGAACAAGAGCAAGAGAGCAAGAGAAAGTTGTGAAAGAGTTTTAGTGAAATAAAATAAAATAATTTATAGAGAAATTCATGTGCCTTTGTCTCTCCCATCCCGCAAGCTAAAATTTAGCGCGATAGATTTAGATTTCAAATTAAGTAAGATTCTATTTTTATAGACCAGATGGGACCTAAAAACTGTCTACGTTGGTATAAATAACATCATATAAATAAGAAGCTTTCATTGTTTTTCTCTCTCTAATTCTTCACAGCAGTTTGAATCAAAGATATGAGAATAAACAGAAGGGAGAAGAAGGAACACATCAGGACCAGTATCAAATCAATCATCAACTTCACCCGACTTATATTGAAAAGTCCAAATGTTTGATACTATTTAATTATAATCAATTATGGTTAATTTTAATCTAGTTCAACTATTTAAAACATGCATATTTTGATTAGGTGATCAAATAATTAAATCTCATCTAACCTATTGCAACTAACGGTGCATTTGAGACGACATTAATTTATTACAAAACTTGTGAATTGTTAAAATAATGGTTATGAGAACTTGCTCTTTAAAGTGCATATTAACATGAGATTATAATAACATATATTTTAAGTATAACATAGATATCTACCTGCTAAATACAAAAAAATAGAGTGCCTTATAATTTCACCTTAAATTTAAGGCCCTTGGACATCTAATTGATAGCGAGAAAAATAGTCTATATATCTTATAATTATTTGGAACAGGGGACCACAAATCCTATCATAGAGAATACTCGTGAAGTTGAAATTTATTACCACCATTCAAGATAACTAATGCGCCACCAACCCTAGAAAATCTTAATATTTAATATGATATAATAATTCCTTAACAGTTCATCTAATAAAACTAAAGAAATTAAGATATGATCTAAGATTGCCAAATCAAACTGGCATAATCTTGATTGAGTATATTAAAGATCTCACATTAAAGTTAAAGAGTTGTATAATACAAAAAAAAAACTTCTCTTATATTTGATCAATTTTGAAATAAGACCTTGTGATTACTAGTCGTGATTCGTACATATACAAATAGGAAGAAGAAGAAATCAAAGCATTCATATGAGAATAAGAAAAATGTATAAATAGCCGAGGTAAAATAGGGTAGTAAAATAAGTTCCTCTATCTTCTCAAAAAAAAAAAAAAAAAAATCCTCTAAAAAATACTTAGATATTTTTGTAATTTCTATTGTACGCATGAAAAAAAGCTCAAAAAAGGTTTTGGTCTATTTTGAGGTGATTTCTCGAAGAGTTTTGGATGATTCTTGCAAGGTAGAAGTGGTTTCATTTGTAGAAATCGAACATTCTTGGAAGCCCTCAACTACAAAGGTTACTAACTTTCAGTTTTTATATTCATTCTTTTCTGCATAAGCATTAATCGTTCCCTCTTTGCTCAGATCGATGCTGTTCGCTTAAATTTGTGTTTCAGCCAAAAACAAGTTGGAATTATGGAAATTACTATTGGACTAAATTACACATTGTTTCTTGCTTACATCATAAACCCAAAACCAAAAGTAGGCTTCGGAAGAAACATTATTGATATAAAAGTCAAATTACAATGCAAGATGCATATATATATATATGGGAGAAATTAAAAGATATATTTATTGGGATTAATAATTAACCATTTATAGCTTCTTTTGGTTTTGTGGCCTACCTTGGAGAAGGGCATATTTCTGAATCAGAGAGAATTATTGTGGGCATGATAGGAGTTTGCATTGAAGTGTTTTGATGGACTTCCAAACACTGTTTGAGCTCAGCCAAAACATGACTCATATCTGGTCTTTGAACTGCATTTGGCTGTGTGCATGACATGGCAAGTTCTATAATTTTCCAGGCTGAGTTTTGGTTAAGTTGTCCTCTTAACTTCACATCAACAATGTTTTTGATGTCTCCTGTTTTCATCATTGTTTCCACCCACTTTAATATGTGAAAATCCCCTTGAGAAGATCTTGCTGTTGGAGCCTGCCCTGTGACCAACTCAAGCAAGATAATCCCCAAGCTATAAACATCATTATGTTTGTTTACATTTCCATATCTTGGAGCTCTACACAGAAAACACATAAAACCAATTTAAGTTATAAGAAGCCAAAATGTGATCAGTTAACTTGTTGAATTATGCCTTAAAATGCTGCAACATTCCAGCAGAATGAGTAAAAAATAAATTAGTTATTATAGTCTAATTTAGTTTTTATAAGTCCTATTCTTTATGCTATCTTTATGCAAGATAGTTTATGCTTTTTTTAGTAGTTTTTCATGCAAAATCAGTTGTATATCAACTGTATAAATAGCTGATTTTAATGCTCAATAATATATCCCTTCATTTTATATCTTATTCTATTTGTTTGGAACTCAAGAAAACCAACATAACTTAACTAGACCTTTTATTTTACTTACCCAAGATCAAGATATCCAGGTGTACCAGCAAGATGAGTTAATAATTGAGATTTATTTTCACTCGCTAAAGTTCTAGACAATCCGAAATCTGCTATTTTTGCTTGCATTGCTTTGTCTAACAATATGTTGGAAGGTTTCAAATCTCTATGGATAACAGGAGGTTTGCAACCATTGTGTAGATACTCCAATCCTGTAGTTTAATGAATACACAAGATATTTTTGTATTAAATTTCAGCAAATGTGGTAGTTTATATATATATATATAGGAGAGAACAAATGTGTAGTTTTTTTACAAACCATGTGATACATCCACTGAAATTTGAAGTCTTTCCGCCCAACTAAGAGTACTATTATTTATGCCTGCATGCAAGACAAATAAGCTAATTATTAATTAGTAAATACTGGAGAAGAGAATCCTCGATTGGTATAAATCTATTCATTCGAATAAAGTAGTTCGAATGGATTCTAAAAGAGTAAGTAAATAATATTCGTGTTTGGAAAGAGATACTTGAGAAAAAGTAAGCAATATCAATACCAGATAAATATTGTTTTAGATTGCCATTAGGCATGTATTCATATATGAGTGCCTTGTGATTGCCTTCATCACAGTATCCAAGAAGAGTAACCAAGTTGCGATGATGAACAACCATCAACAGTTGTGCCTGTAATTCAAGTGAGTAATTTTCATTTTGGTATTTTTATTTGATGGTTTAAGGAAATGAACTGGAAATGACATTCACCTCTGCTCGAAATTCTTTATACCCTTGTTGCGATGATTGTGAAAGCACCTTCACAGCAACTGTCGTTTGGTCTTTCAAAGTACCTAAATAAACTTTCCCAAATCCTCCTTCTCCAATAACTACTCCAAAGTTATCAGTAATACTTATAACATCTGAATAGGTGTACTGTCTGTTCGTTATTTTTATTGATCCTCCATCTTTCGATTCAATTGAATTCTCTAAAGAAATAAGAGTAATCAAATTCACAACACACATACAAAAATCTGATAGAAAAATTCGAAAGTGTTGTTTGCCGGACTAACTATAGAAGAGTGAAAGAAGTTCAACCTTTTGATTTTCGGGTATAGATTATTATAGTAACTCCGAAGAGAATTACAAGGAAAGGGGCCACAATGACAGAGCAAAGAATAGGAACAGAAATTGGCAACTTCTTTTTATGGTGCTTGCATGGTGGTGACCAACACAGTTCCTGATTTCCTTCCACACTGAATCAAGAAGAAAATGAGAGAGGATCTTTGGTTGTGCTTAATTTGAGCTTTCAAAAGAACTACCTTAAATCTAAAGTTCCATCTTTGTACTTCTGAAGAAGAGCCTCAGGTACCATACCCGTGAGCCTATTCCCACTTAAATTTCTGTAGAAAAAAAACATTACTTGACAATATATTCTTGATAATAGTATATGTGTACTGTATCATTAAATTAAGAATAGGAGAATTTTGGTTAATGATTATTTTACAGAAGATGCAGTTGTGGCAATAGAGTCAAGGATTCTGGTATCACCCCTTCTAGTTCATTGTTGGATAGATCTCTGGAATGCAACAAGAAAATTAAGACATGGATCATACTATACATAATTTTGATATTGACAATGGAATGGAAATAGTTACAAGTAGGTGATTGCTGTGAGATTAGAGATTGAAGATGAGATATCTCCAGTCAAGTTGCTATTACTCAAGTTACTGCATGTGCCAAAGTAGATTTGCATCAAAATTGGAATTAATGAATGATTTGTTAAGATGAGATTTTTTAATAGAAATATTACAGTGAAATGATTCTGGGCAAAGGAGGGTAGTCATTATTATTGCTGCAATTCAAACCCTCCCATGAGAAGTCAACTGGTTGGCAGGGATCGCCTTCCCAATTTCTACTCAGCTTGTAATGTTGTTTGATGTCTATCATTGCATTCACTATATATACAATATAAAGAAGCGATCGTACTATTCAAATGTTGATGTAATTAAATTTATCATAACTCACAGAAGAAGATGATGAACATACCGTCTTGAGAAAATGTGAGCGGATTTGGTGCGTCAGCTGTATACAAAATCTCGAGGCCACTAAGGATGGGAGGCAGCGTAGAGGAAGAGGTTGCCGAAATGGTTAGTTTTATATTTTTTTCGGTTAACAATTGGTAGCCTTTGGAGCAAAGGGTGTATGGTTTAAGATATTGGAGTAGTTGAATGGAGTTTGTGATGATATCATCATCATTCAAGACAATTCTCATGTCTCGAAACTGACCGGGCTTATGCTTCTTAATCTCAACAAAATGAAAGCAAAAATAATATCGAAAAGTCCCTTCGTTAGATGGCGTCCAATATGACACCAACGGGAAGCTAGAATTGGGGGCTTGACATGCCGTTTGCAGCATGGATTGCGGCAACTTGTATGGATTATCATCCTCATTAGTCTCACTAATGGATGCATTTGTCTGCAGTAAGCTTGTATTTTGATTGAAATAATCGCAATTCAATCCATCCCATTGGCGATCAAAAACATCTTCAGGGTACCTGCATTACATACAATATTATTAAAATAGAAATTTCTGTGTTGTGAAAAATAAATGCAAATTGGGCTATTCAGGAATATGATTACATTATTTGTTTGTTGCTTCCAATATTTTGTCGATCGAGGATTATAACATTCTCATTGTGAGTAGGATCGATTCCATAAAGGGAGATGTTGAAAGGTCGTAATTCCAAAGAGGAAATATAAGGCACGCCATTGTTTGTATTAACCAAACACACGTCTATGTATTTTGTGGACGAATCTAGCAGAGTAACAGTCTCCTTATATGTTATATTGAACTCTGCAGTCGTCCATAAGTTGACACCCACATATAGGTCAAAAGTGGGTGCAAGGTTGAGGTCGTCATAATTGCCATACACAAAATAAGCTCGGATGAGATATCTTTTACTGCAATTCTGGCATGCCCCTTCTAGGTCTAGCTTTAGATGATAGCAGTTCCTTGTGCCATTTGGAAAGCTTCTTAAGGTCGCATATTGTGGTTGGAATTGTTCACGGAATTCTGATGATACTTGTTGGTTGATTCCTGAACTTATCATATCATTGTCTGATTTATAAAGCAACCCTTTCCTTGAGACAAATGTATCTTCAGGTGAACCACAGTCGATGTTGATGAAACCTTCTATCCATTAAAAAAAAGTTATTTTAAAATATAGTTGAGCGGATTTTATCGAGTAGCTATTGTTAAACTCTAATTTAATGATTATCCATATATGTGATGCAAAAGGCTTTTTTTAAGAAATTGTGATAGATAGTCACTATTAAGAAAATAATTACAAATCTAGTTACATGTGAAAGTATTTGTAAATCTCTTTTTTGTTTGAAAATTAATTAGTAATATTTTTTTATAATACCAAGTATTTTCTTCATTTTCACGCTTTTTTTTTTCTTTCTTTCCTTCTACCACCTAGTCGCGGCCCATTTACTTTTTTATTTTTACTTTTAATTGAGTTTGCTTTTCTTTGAATGGCATATGTTAGCTAGGTGGCTACTTACCAACTTGTTTTTTATTTTCTCCAGCAATTTTTTTAAAACAAAAATTAATTACATTTGATTGATTCTTTTAAAATTTCATGATTTTTATTGTTTTGTTTTTTCTTGACCATATTTATAATTATTAATACAATATTTTGTATTATTATAGAATTACGTATTATTAATACTGCATTATTATTAATACATATACTATGATTGCTATTTTTTAAGTGACTATATTTATAATTATTTTATGAATTTGACTAATCTTGTAAGTTTCTCAAAATAATATTCATAAATCTTTATTTATTTAAAACCTGTATTTATTTATTAATATTGTATTATTAATACTCATTAATATGGTATTATATTATTGTGTATTATTAATACCGTATTATTATTAATACATATGACTATGATTGTTATTTTTGTCAAAACAAATGGTCATATTTATAATTATTTTCTAAATTTGACTAATCTCATAAGTGTCTCAAAATAATATTCATAAATCTTTATTTATTTAAAACCTGTATTTATTTATTAATATTGTATTATTAATACTCATTAATATAGTATTATCAATTAATACAGTATTACATATTATTAATATAGTATTGTGTATTATTAATACAATATTTTGTATTAAAATAGAATTAGTATTATTAATGTCGTATTATTATTAATATTTATGACTATGATTACTATTTTTTAAAACAGAAGTTGGTCATATTTATAATTATTTTGGGCTTGGCTAATTTTGTTAGTAATCGAAAATAATATCAATAAATATTTATATATTTAAAACATGTATTTATTTATTAATACATGATAAAAGATTTTATGAAATTATCATCACTTTTTTTCACACATTCTTTTTCTTTTAGTCCAAAACAATGATCACCTTAAACACTTCAATGTATTTGAATAATTAAATGAATTCATTTTTACTAATATTTTTATATTAAAAAAAAATTTCATTTTGAAAATTGATTACATATTCAAATACATTATTTATGAAGTATTAATGTATTAAACTCCGTGATCATTTCTTAAATGTTGTATATTTATAAAATTATTATTAAATAATAAAAATAAATATAAAGTTTGATGAATTAATACTCATATATATATATATGAGATAAATACATATAAATATAAAAGATATCTTAATCGTGAAGTATGTACTAATTCGGTATTTATACTTAAAAAATATAATACTAATATATAACACATCAATATCACAAAAACAACATCAATCCGTAAATCCTTATTTATTTGAAATGTGTATTTAATATTAATACATGATTAAATTTTTTTAATAATTAGAAAAATAAAAACAACTAAAAATATTGTACTAAGCTTAAAAAATAAAATGAAAAAAATTATTGAACCCATGATTTTATTAGATTTTTTAGAGGGAAGTTGAAAAAATCTGATTCTTTTTTTTTAAAAAAAAATGCTGATTTAAGAAGGCATGACTGTATGAAGTCATTTATGTCGTTTTACCTATATTGTTTTTTTTTTATTTTTATTGAAATGCAAAAGTTGGATTTGCTAAATTTTTAAAACATGAACAATTTTGTAATTTTTTTTTTATTTAACCTACCCTCGACAAAAGCCCTTTAAAATACTCAACACATTACGTGTACGTTTTTCTTTTTGGATAATTAACATAAAAAATACGAACATGTGATCTTTTCAGTCAAGGTCAAATATATTTAAATACACCAATTTTATAAAAATGAATAAGAAAGCTCAAACAAATTGGTGGGTACGAGTTTAAATTCTCCTACTCCCATTATTGTTCCTGGTTGGCCTAAAAAACTCACTAGGACTAATTTTCCCTCGTATTGGATTTTATTTTATTTTTAAAGGAATTTGTATTATATAGCAACTTTTTTTTATCGTAACTTTTTAAAAATAATAATTCGTTTATAGCAAATTCTGTATAGTTTTAAAAAAATCTCTATTTACTTTTTTTTTATTGACGACTTTGATTGAATCTATCATTTTTTTAGTGATGGAATCTACAATTTTATCATTAATTGATTTTATTAGCCTTTATTGATAGAATCTAATCGAAGTCTATCAATTTACTTTATTTATTTATTAGTAATTGATTCTATTCGCTTGTATTTTTTTTTTTTTTTTTGAGAACCTATTCGCTTGTATTGATAGAATCTATTAATATAAAAGTCTATCAATTTACATTTTTTTGCTATGTGTGCAAATATTTTTATTATTGTACTATACATGAAATATTTTTATCCTTTTGTAATATATATGCAAAAGCACCTATTTTTAATTTATGTGGTTTCAGATCCTTTTAAAATTCTCTTAACAATTAGGTCACTTTATGGTTGTTAGCTGTTTGGTTAAGTTTCTTTTTTCTTTTTTTTTCTTTTTTTTTTCTTTTTTCCTTTTTTTCTTAAGATTTGTTATTTCCTCTCAAGATTATCATTTAGAGAGGCTTTAAAAGAGGTCTCCAAAAAAAAAACTTTAAAAGCACAATATCTAAAGTCGACGTATAGACGTTGGACTCCCATTCAAGTCTTAAAATTAAGTTATTTTGTATTTTTTTTTTTTGAAAATCACCAAGACTTTCATTAAAACTTCACCAGTCCCCTGAATTGGGGTGAGGACTAAAAATATTCAACAGGCTCTTCGCCTCTGAATTATGATGTTGGAGATATTAATTATACTCACCATGTGGCAATTGTCTCACATTGGAAAGATGAGGAGTCTTCAACACATTTATAAGGGATATGGGTTACTCTCCTCATTGCCAATTGGTTTTGAGGTGGAACCAAATATGGTATCAGAGCTTCGTGTGGGTTAATGGTCCCCCCAAAGTCCGGTCCGATCTTACCCAAAATGTTTTGAATTAAAAAAAGTGGGTGTGGACCCCACCTAAGCGGGCATAAGCTTAAGCGGGTATTTGATCCTAGAGTTTGGATCCGACCTATGCGAGTAAGCCAAAGCGTGTATTTCGGTCCACAAATTAGGATCCATTTCAAGATTGCATTTCCCGATATGGCCACCATCTTGACGGGGCATGTTGGAGAGATATGGGTGGTGGAACCCCATATTCTCTAATATATGATCATAGAGGATTTTGTTAAAAATGTTGTATAAGATTGCTTATTATCAAAATAAATGTCATTTTTACTTTGAAATTTAAATTTGGAATACTCCAATAAAGGGTAAACTCGAGAATAGTTCAATTAATTCAAAGACATCATAAACTAAAGATGAGTTTTTTTATTCGAATGGGTCGGTGACGCACATGATTATCTTGTTTGGTATCAATCAATTTCAACTTGACCGATTCATAAGTTTAAATTCGAAAGTCGGTATTTGACTCTCATATTATTTGAGTCCTCCCTCAATTTGTACTAATTGATCTTTTAACATACTATTTTAATGTTTGCTTTTATACAATATTTTATTTTATGTTGAGTAGAAAACTTATATTCTTGACAAAAATAATTGATCTTTCCTTAACTAAATTATGAAAATTTAGGATTATCATATTTATTTTGGAGTTAATATACCTTTAGATGGACGTACATGAAGCATCTAAGAAATTTCTTACATCCTCTAATATATGATTTTTTTAAGATCTGGGACAATTCGTGGAGGGAGTCATTTTATTGTTAGGTTTTTTCTCTCTTGTTTTTTTTTTTTTTTTTTAAATACACTATTTAAATGGTATAATACAATCAAATACTTTTTTAGTCCATAAAGTTAGAGAGAAATTTTTATGCTGTTTCGAAATTTCAAAATAAACATTTTTATTCTCATATGAATTTGATTCTTGGTCCAGTTGAAACTTGAAACAATAGTTAAAATTTTATAATATTTCAGTTATGTCCACCAAATCTTTTAACCTCAATTTACTATCATACCACTACAACATTTGTAGAGCAAACAAAATTAAATAGAATTTGAGAGAGGGCTGGGGTAAGACATAACATTGTAGAGATCAATTTGTTTTTTAGTTTTGAAAAGAGTTTATTTATGAAATACATAATCTAAAACAAACACATTTTAAGAGTTTATGAGTTGAAACCCAATTATGTTTGAATCAAAAAGAAAAAAATGTTGTTGAGAGAAGTTGAGTTGAGGTATTTGTTACCTGTTGGAGCTTCGTCGGCGTAAAGGCAGCGGAAGTGGAAGCTCATCGCCAAAACAAACAGGCAAATAATAAGAGAGGCCATTTCAAAGGCAACCCCAAATTAAGTTAAATTAAACTCTTGGACCTCTTTTCTCTTTATTTATATAAAACCAAACTTCACTCTCTCATTCAATGAAATTGATTGCCACTTTTGACGAATTCCTTGGGGGTGTTTGTGTAAATATCTAAATGCCAATAACAAATTGGAATAGAAATAATCACGCTAGCTTTTTGTTTTGCGTAAGTTTGAATTTGTTTTGCGTAAGTTTGAAGAGACAAGGTACTCATAAATTTTCTAAAATACTTTTCTCTTATTTCTCAATCTCTTTCTCTGTAACTTTCTCTTCCTTTTTCTCTAATTATCACAATGAAATAAGTCAGCTATTTATAGCCCTATTACAACTTAGTCTCGAAGTTCTTACAAAAATGTTTTGTTCAATTAAGGATCCACTAATTCCTAAGTTAACTCCTAAATTGTTAACTCATTAATTCCATAATAAAATCCCAACTAATTACATTTAAAACAAAATAAAAAGTTTGCATTAAATTTTATTCAACAAAACTCCCCTATAAACTTAAATGTTTTCTACCATCTGTCATGTCCAATCATCTTCTTGAATTTGTCGAACAAAACTTTCAAGGACGATAGAGTGAAAATATCTGCAACTTGATCTTGACTCGCCACATGTTGCAATTTCATCACGCTTCCTTCCTTCACATGATCTCGGATGAAATGAAAGCAAACATCAATAATGTGTTTGCATTTTTCATGATTCACTAGATTCTTTGCTAATTCAATTGTTGATTTGTTGTCAACTTGAATTATTGTCACATTAAGTTTCTTGCTCAATAAATTTCTTAGTCATATCACATGACATACGCACCAAGAAGCTGCAACATATTCCGCCTCGCATATCGAAAGCACCACAATCGATTGTTTCTTTGACAGCCAAGTGAATGTTGTGTTGTCCATAAAGAATATGCATCCCAATGTACTTTTTTTATTGTCTATGACTCTGCACCAATCCCTATCGGAGTAACTAATCAACTTGTAGGCTTCTACTTTCAAATAAAACATCCCAAGTGACACTGTACCTTGGATATATTGCAGAATTCGCTTCAATGCCTTCTAATGCGAATAAATTGGCTCCATGAACCAACTTACAATGCCAAAAACTAATCAAATGTCTAGTCTTGTGCATGTGAGATAGCGAAGGCTTCCCACCAAACTTCTATATCTACTTGCATCCACACGTTCTCCTTCAACAAACTTCGAAAGTTTCGTACCTGGTTCCATTGGTATTGAAATCGGGTTGCAATTCGCCATTTTGAATTTCTTCAAGATCTCCTTCACATATTACTCTTGTGATACAAAAATACCTTTTTCTTCATCCATGGCAACTTGCTACTTTGTATCTCGCACTGGTTTCTCAAAACTAATACTTTCAACATTTGCCAAAAGACATACAAGATATACCTAATTTGTTGTATCGTACAAATCTTGCAAACTCCACATTTTGGGTTGTTGCGGTTCATCTTTATCTTCAGTTGTGTCAGAATCGCTTGGCATACTCATTGATGCAACGACTGATAATTCTCCAATCTCATTCTTCTTCACTTATTCGCACATCGCGACTCACCATCACCTTCTAGTTAATTGGGTCAAGTAGCATGTACCCTTTTGTTTTCTCATCATACCCAATGAATCATACTTCTTGCTTGTCTTCGAGCTTCATTCTTCGTTAATCTGGTATGTGTGCATAAGCCACACTACCAAACACTTTGAGATGCGCAACTATCGACTTCGCATATGGACATTGATTTTACACATAAACTGCGCATTTCACCGCTTCTGCCCAAAATTCATTAGACATCATTTTTCTCTTCAACATTGCTCGAACCATATCAAGAATGGTTCTATTTTTCTTCTTGGCCACACCACTCTATTGAGGAGTGGATCGTTCGGTTAGAAATCGTCTTATTCCTTGCTCCTCTTAATATTTCATGAAAGTCGTCGAAGTATATTCGCCACCTATGTTAGATTACACAACTTTGATCAGTCTAACAGTTTCCTTCTCCACCTATACTCTGAATTTCTTAAATGCTTCTGACTTTTCTTTCAAAAAATAAACTCAAATTTTCCATGAGAAATCATCAATAAAGGAAATGAAGTACCGTTTACCGCTGAAAGATCCTAGGGTAAATAGTCCGCATATATTAATATGAATCATCTCGAGTGATTGCTAAGCTCGATGTTCCACTTTCTTCTTAAACAAGGTTCTTGCATGCTTGCTGAGCACGCATTCTTCACAAAACTTTTTCTTCTTCATTAACTCTTTTAGTCCACCATGATGTAGGTGACCAAAATGAAGATGTCACGATACTTTATCTTTACCATTGACTCACAAACTTTTTTCTCGCACGCTTCACAAATTGAGTTTATATATGCGATTTCTTCCATCTCAACTTGAGCGATCAAGCGCTCTTTCTTATCCTTCAAATGTAACAGCCGATCTTTCAAAAATATCGAGTAACCCTTTTTTGTTAGTCCGCCCAAACTCAAAATATTTGTTTTGAGAATCTAGTACATAGTAAACATCTTGGATTGACCCTGTTACGTCATCCTTCTATAAGCAAGAAATCGTATCTTTGTCTTTGGCCTCAACTTTTGATGCATCGCCAAAAGATGCATGACCATCTTCTATTTTCTGCATCTTTTTTAACAAATTCTCATGACCACACTTATGGTTGTTTGCCCCTAAGTCGAGATACAGCAAAATTTCATTGTTGGTATTGTCATTATTTTTCGCCATCAACAGAACACATTCATTCGCTTCGTCTTCTAATGCTAAGTTGGTTGTCTCTTCAACCATTTTATCTGCTCGGCAATTTCTCGCAAAATGCCCAACTTTTCCACAATTGTAACATTTTTCAGAACTGCAATCACTCGCACAGTGACTATACTTGTGACATTTATAGCATTCGATATTGAACTGATTCGATCGATCGCCTCTTCCTCGACCGCGTCCTCTTCCATATCAATTCGCTTGGCTTGACTGTCATTTCTCCTCATGACTGTCGCTTTGACTATTGCAACCATATACACGACCTCCACGACCACGACTTCTACCATAAAATTGCTTAGAATAGAGTACCTTTTCGTCTTCGATTGAAGTCTTGGTTTGAAGTGCTTTCTCTAGCGTTTCCTCATTCTTCTTGCTCTTTCGTTGCTTGTGTGCCTCAAAGAATCTATAAGCTCTTCCACTATAAGCATCACAAAATCCTTTGACTTTTCTATTGCACACACAATATTCTCGAAATTGTTGGTGAACGATCCAAAGATTTTCTCCACAACTCATGCATCAGTTAGCTTTTCGCCATTGCAATTGAGTTTTTTCACCACTGTGTGTACACGCATGATGTAGTCAGATAAGCTTTCTGACTCCTTCATCTTTATGCTATCCAACTCGCCACGAAGAGTCTGGAGACGCATTTACTTTACTCGGTCGGCTTCTTTGAACACTTTCTCCCAAGTGCCCCACGCTTCTTTTGAAGTTGTTTCACTCGCAATATTTTCAGAGCCCGATTCGTCAACTGCATGGAACAACATGTACATGTCGTTTTATCCTTTGAATGCATCTCTTTCAACGCTTTGGTTTGATTAGCCATATAATTCGTGGTATCAGCTGGTTCTTCGAAACCTCCTTTGACTACTTCCATGCATCATGAGATCGTAGAAGAGCTTTCATTTAGATGCTCCAATTCTGGTAATTCGCCTTCATAAATTGTGATCGCTGCATTTGACCCGTCACGTTCACCATAGACTCTGATACCAATTTGTAAAAATCTAAATGCGAATAGAAATAATCTCGCTAGGTTTTCGCTTTGCAGGATGGAGAGACAAGACACTCACAAATTCTCTAAAATATTTTTCTCATATTTTTAAATCTCTTTCTCTACAACTTTTACTTCATTTTTCTCAAATTTTCACAATGAAATAGGCCACCTATTTATAGCCTTATTACAACTTGGTGTCCAAGTTCTTACTAAAAACGTTTCTCACTAATTACTTAATTAAGGATCCATTAATTCCTTCATTAGCTCATAAATTGACAACTCATTAAATTCTTAATAAAATGCCAACTAATTACATTTAAAACAAAATAATAAATTTGCATTCAAGTTTATTCAACAGTTTGTTTGAAGAAATTAACGAGTTATTAGGAAGGAGCTTTTACAACTTCTCTTTCAACTATCATATACAAACGTGTTATTATAATCACTCATTTCCAATTACTTGAAATAATGATACATTTTTAGTTACTCATTTCTAATCAGTTAAAATACTCATTCATTTATAATCACTCATTTCTTACCACATCCAAACGAGCTATTTTCTGTAATGTCTTTACAAAAATCATCATCCAAACGAGTTATTACTAAAATTTTATAATCACTCAAAATAATCACTCTACAATTTCACATCCAAACACTTTCTTAAACATTTACCTCAAAATTATTACAAATATAACCTTTTTTTTTAATATTAGAAAAATATTTGGCGTTCCTTTAATCATTTAATTTTGTTTTTAATTTCTTAAATGTATTCTTATTTCTACTCAATTTCTCGATAAATAGTTTGATCTTTCCTTAACAAACTATTTGAACCCAACTCAAATTTCAAAAATCAAAACAAATTTTAGGTTTAGTTTTTCAAATTTAAAATTTTGCAATTTTAAAAAATAACCGAGCGTAAGTAAGAGGAATATGAAGGGTGAAAGAGAAGTTTTTGAATGTACAGAAGACTTTGAAAGTGCAGTCTGCCTGCAATTAATTTGTCGGGAGAAATATCAGCCAGTCAAGGGTCGGTCGTCGAAAGAGACATGTGTTGGTCACGGTAATGGAATTTTGTTTAAAATCTCAGTTTTTCTTTTGAACATACAAGTGAAGCAAGCTCGAGAATCAAACCTCTAATCTTGAATTAGATTGTATATGATATCAATTGAGCTATATTCATTTTGACGATTAAAAGGTTATTACTATGGTGTGTTTTTCGGGGTTAGAAATATCAAATTGGTTTACTTGACCTTTGTGGCCACTACCGTAAAAGAAAGGGCATACATCAAACTAATTATTTTTGTCAGCCCTTCAAATTCTTTTTAATATTATTTTATAAACAAAGTTTTCATTATTGTAGGTCTTACAAATATTTTTGGAGTTTCATCTCTCCTTAAAAAAAAATATATAAATTTTAATCAAATTTTATAAATCAAAACAAGTATTTTAGAAGCTATTTTTTTTTTGGCTTTCAAATTTTAGTTTGGTTTTCTTTCCAAAAATAATGAGAACAAAATATCAAATGGTTATAATTAGGGATGATATTGATTCGATTATGTTCGATTTTAGGTCAAACCGATAACCGAACTTGTGAGACATTGTTTAGGTAAACATGAAAAGAGAGAAAAGAAAAAAAAGAGGAAGCAAAATGTTGTATTTGATACGTAGGTAAGTTGACGGAGGAATGTGGATTAGCATTTCAAAAACGAAATTGTGGAGGAAGTCTAGGGAAAAACACGATTTTTCTTGCGAAAACCAGAGGGGAGACTTTGGGAAGCCATAACTATCACTCCTGAACTCTGATTTGCACGATTCTTGTTGCGTTGAGCTCGTCTTTCTCTTCTCTTTCTTTTGATATCCTATTCAACCCAAAGGGTTGTCTAAGCTTAAGAAAATAACTCATAACAATAAATCATTCTAACAACTCATAGATGTCTCACTAAACATTTATATGTTATATGTTCATTCATACATGCATTGCACACTAATTTTCACAAAACCAACACAACCAACAAGAACGTACTATCTCCCACCATACCAACCACACATATAGCTAAGAACATCACTACCTCACAAGCGCTGGAATTAATCCCACATTTATTTCATGTATACTAAATCCACTATCAAGCATAAGCATCTTTAAAAAGTAATAGAGTCTTTAGCAACTTACCTAAGGAGAATACCAGAATGCACAGCCAACAAATGGAGCTTGTAAATACTGGATTTGTAGCCCGAGTATAAGTTGATGATTGTATTTTCCTTAATTATGCATGTGCGAGCACCTCTTAATAGGAAACAACAAGGCACTTAGGTGGGCATGGAGGCTCACCAATAGTTTGGAATTTGGTTTAGGGAAAATAAGTTAAGTAATAGTTGTATGTTTATGTGGAAACTACATGTTGTATAGGAATATGTGAATTTTAGTTATAAGGAACATATTTGTGGTTGGAGAACATTTTTTGGTGCTACAGATGTTCAATTGTAACTTTACTCTTAAATGGTATCTAAGCATGGAGTTTAGTTATTCTCTTTAGACAAGAGGTTGATAAAAGCAGGGTGATAACTGATCCAATCAAATTGATAAAAATAGGAACCAAACTAATGTCCAACAAAAGACAAAACTATTGGTTTGATTTTTTTAATTTTTAGGCCAAACCGATAACCGGTCCAATCTAATTGATTTAATAAAAAGAGGAACCGAACCAATGTCCGTTAGAGGATAAAATTATTGGCTCGATTTTTTTCGATTCGATTCCCTACGATTTACTTCTTTTTTATTATTTTACTTGCTATTTTACTTCCAATTCATATTTTAGTGTTGTTGTTTTCTTAAAAAAAATCTCATAATTTATAATTAAATTAAGCAAAAATAATTAGTCATCTACCAATAAAAAGTTTAACTAACACATAAAAAGAAAAATGAAAGTAAATAAATCAATATTGGTTTGGTTCGGTTTTTATTGGTTTTTACAAATAGATCTGATCCGTTCCAATAAATTTCGGTTTTCTCTAAATAAAAATCAATATATCCAATATTATATGAAAATCTGAACCGATCCAATAAGTCGGTTTGGTTCAGCTTGGTTTTATTAGTTTTCAGTTTTCATTATCACCCATAGTTATAATCTAAAAAAAACTAGTTTTCGAGAACTGAAAACTATTTGGAATCAAACCTCTACTGCTAGGCCTATCTTTCTTCCCATGAAGATTAAAATGCATTTGTGAACTGATTTTACAAGGGGTACTTAATCAAGCACTCCTAGCTAAGCAAGGTTGGCGTCTCTTATCTAAGCCTGATTATTTGTTGGCGAGAGTAGTTAAGGCGAAGTATTATCATTCATCTTCTTTTATGGAGGCGAAGTTGTCTTGTTCTGCTTCTTATACTTGGAAAAGTATTCTGTGGGGTAGGAAATTACTCGAGAAGGGTGTTCGTTGGAGAGTTGGTAATGGCCAAAAAATAAAAGTGGTGGGGGATAGTTGGCTAGATAGAGCCTCTACTTTTAAAATTTTGATTGCTGAAGGGATTGACCCTGATATGAGAGTCAGTGAACTTCTTGACCCGAGGGGTGGTTGGAACGTGGAAGTATCCACTTTTAATCAAACTGATGTGAATGCAATTCTCAAAATGCCAAAATCTCAGTATAGAGGAGAGGATGTTTTAATATGGAATTATGAGCCAAATGGTTTTATTTTTTGTCAAGTCTTGCTATCTTTTGGCTAGTTCTTTGAAGATTTACATCGATGGTGGGTGGCATTGTGGAAGTGTTCGATTCCAAATAAGATAAAGATTCTCATATGGCGTATTTTTTACAATTTTATTCCCACTCTTAATAATCTAGCAAAGCGTGGTTTGGGAGATGGTGGATTGTGTCCTCGCTGCTCAAAGAGGATTGAGATGACTGTCCATGCGATTTGGGGGTGTTCAAGGGCTAAATTATCTTGGAGAAATTCACCCTTTGGGCATTATGTGATCCCAAAAACTCTTCATGATGGGGCTGATTTCTTATTTTGGTTCTATAGCAGACTTCCTTCAAGTCTCATTGAGGAGTTTCTGGTGATGTGTTGGGGAAGGTGGATGGATAGAAATCACCATTATTGGAACTTTCAGGAGGGGAAAATGTTGAGGATGGTGGGAGAAGAGGTGGGTTTTGGGTGGGAGGCTTGTAAATCCTATTATGCAAATTTTTATCTTGCAGGAAATAACCTCAATTTGGCAAAACAACACACCAGTGCATGAGAGACTTTGGATTGGAAACCTCCAGTGGAGCCTTTTTACAAAATAAATACTGATGTGGCTACCAATATTAAGAGACAGAGAAGTGGCTATGGTGCTGTTGCGCGGAATAAGGTGGGGAGGATATGTATGCTATTTCACAACTGATAGGATGGGTAGTGGATGCGGAACTGGCTGAAGCTTTAGCTATTCGTAATAGTGTGGAATCAGCTTTTGATTTGGGTTTTCACTTTATTGAGGTGGAGTCCGATGCTCAAAGAATTATTGGAATGTTAAATGGGAAATTTTTTTTGCAGAACAGAGGTGGGGCTAATTGTGGAGGAAACTAGAGTTCTTGCTCGTCGGTTGAAGTCTGTCAAATTTTCCTGATGTCGACGTCAAGCAAATAAAATAGCACATTCCCTTGCAAATTTGGCAGCCCATGGAGAGAATGCAAACTGGTGGATGGAGGAGTGTCCTCCTTGTGTGTTGGATCTGTATCACTCTGAATTGGGATTGGTTAAGAATCGCGCTGCAGGTGTTGATTATCCACATTTTCTTTAATTTTAACTTCCTGTACTTGTAAAAAAAAAGGCTCTTTAATTATTTTCTTTTTCTTTTTCTCCTTCCTTCTTTTTCTCTTTTTCTTTTCTCTCTCCCTTCTCCCTTCTCACGCGTGCCACTCCTCCCCCCTTCTCCCATTTTGTTGCCTTCGTCGCAACAGCCTAGACCACGCCGCCACCGTGTAGACACTGCCGGCCAAACACCCGCATGCCCCGCCACCAACTCGCGCGACGACCCACGTCGCGAACCAGCGTCGTAACCCACGCCCTGTGCGCGATCTCATCCTCAACATTTGTATTTACTCAATATGTGTAAAATTAATATTTAAAATAAAAATATAGAATTAGTCATTATTATTATTATATAATAAATTTTAAAATAAAAATATAATATTATTATTTTATTTACTCAATATGTGTAAAATTAATATTTAAAAAACTAATGTTTCATCAAAATTTGTTCTATTAGTCATCATAGAAAGAATGAGAAGAGGCATATAATAGATTTTATCCTTTTTTTTTAAATATTTTCTTTACTTTTTATTACTTATAAAATATAAGATGAAACAAGAAAGCACAAATAGAATTTTTGAGATTTTAGATTGCAGTTTTTTTTAAAGGAAGTTGTATTTTATTTTGCATACTTCCACGTCTAATGAAATGTTTGATAACTACAAATAAATATAGAAAATAATAAATT
This sequence comes from Sicyos edulis, assembly GCA_036507275.1. Classification (NCBI taxonomy): domain Eukaryota; kingdom Viridiplantae; phylum Streptophyta; class Magnoliopsida; order Cucurbitales; family Cucurbitaceae; genus Sicyos; species Sicyos edulis. The sequence continues at coordinate 10,666,650 of CM071852.1, read as the reverse complement.
TGAGCTATTAAAATCGAAATTTTCAAATGTTACAGTTAATAGTAAAGATACATTATATATTCCAATTAATTAATCAGAGTTAGAGTTTTTTAAAAGAGTTAGAAATGTGAAAAGATGATTTACCTATTAACTATGTAAATGAAAAGATCGAAGTGATGATTTCAAGGATTGTAGATTAAACTAAAATAATAAACGAATGAAAAAAAAAGTTGTTTACAAAGTAAAATTTTAGCATAAATATTATTATATATATTATTATTTTTAAGTATTTTAATAAATAAAAATATAACTTCACATACCACACTTACCGAAAAAAATATCACCTGCAAGACACGTTAAAAAATTCTACTAAATATAAATACTAATATTTCAAAATTTGTCGATATTTATAATTATTTTTTAAAAAGAAGTTATCTAGTATAATTTCTTACTAAAAAAAGTAGTTTTAAATTAAAAAAACTAAAACAAAAAAAATAAAATAATTATAAAACTGGTAGGTCAAAGAATGTGAGAAGGTAAAAGAAAAGTGTTTTGAATGAACAGAAGACTTCGAAAGTCATTGGCTGGAATTAATTTAAGGTGTGGCGCAGTTGGCCTGCAATTAATTTAAGGTGAGAAATATCAGCCAATCAAAGGGGAGGCATGGAGCAATGATTTTATTATTTAGTTGTAAATAGAAATGTTCATTTTTTTCATGGGTTGGGAAATCCCCAGTTGGGTCGGGAAAGGGACTAAGGACGGGAAGAAAAAAATTCCCCCATAGGGAAAACGGGTTTCTCGTCCTTGTTTCTCCGATCCCCGCCTCATTTATAAATTTTTTAAAAATTTTTTTATTAAAAATTATTTTTATATCATAAAATAAATATTTTTAGTAAATTTATATATTGAAAAGAACAATTTTTTTTTTGATAGATAACAATATAATTAAAACTTATAAATATTTATAAGAAAATTTAATTATTTAAAGTTATAATTAAAAAAATATTTAAAAAAAGAAAAAAGAAAAAAAAAATTGGTCTGAGAAAATTTTTTCATAGGAAACCCGATCCCCGAAAACGGGGAACCCATTCCCCGGCCCCGCTCCACCCTATGGACATCTCCAATTGTAAATTAGTTCAACACTAACATCAATCTCGAAAATCGGTATTTATCTCTCTTTTCTAATATGTACTAAAAAAAAGAAGGGGTAGGTCATCAAAAGTAAGAAGAAGAAAAGAGAGATCCACATATTTTGGTCACCGTAAATTTAATGGAATTTAGATTAAAATGTAAGCGTGTTCCACATTATGGTATGTTTGGGTAAAGAAGAAAGAAAAGAAAGAACAGAAAATTTATTGAGATGTCAATTTCATTGTCAATCAAATATCAATGGGTCTTGTGTATTGAAAAGCAGGGACGCGTAAACAAAGGGCAAGGTCATGTGTGGGCCAAATATTGTTTTGGTTAAAAAAACTCCATCTCATTTACATAATTATCTTCAAAACAAGGTCCAAAAATTTGAATCTATGCAACTTTCTTTTTTTAACCAATCTTGTTCAACCTAATTAAAACTAAAGAGGTAACAACCATAGTTCAATTGTTCCTATATTATTTTTGGGGGGTGTGATTGGATTTTAGTGTTGAAAAGCGGATAGGAGAGAAAGTCAAAGAGAAAAAGGAAGTAGGGTGATTTAGAGATATAAAATAGTTGTTTGGAGATTGATCTTTTGAAGAGGCGTTCTAAAAATATTTATTTTATATTGATTTTTTATAATGTAATGATTGTAGATTTTGAATTGATTGATAAATATAATATATTTTATTTTATATTGTGTGGTTAAAAATTATAGAAAGTTTGATGTGATATTTGATAAGATTAGATAAAATATATTTTATATTATATTATATGGTTGAAAATTAAAAAAAAAATATTAATATTTAATTCAAGAACGGTTAATCTAAAGAAGCATAAGTGGCATATGCCAAAAAGAGTAGATTTTTAAAAGCATCATGTATGATCGGAAAATCAAAAAAATATGAATTTTTCTTTTTATTTTATATTTTATATTTTATTTTATTTTGAGATGTGTGAATGAGAATACATGCGAACATTTAAAAGATAAATAAATTATTCTACTTGTTGTGAAATGATTTGGAGAATAAACATCATTTGTGCATTTCATTTTTCTTAAGGAGATTGGAGATGAGAAGAGAAGATCAAAAGTTGAGATATAGGATAAATGCCAAATAAAATATTGGAAAGTATCACTAATAATTATTTCTTTTTGTTAGAAATGGTTATATTTGTAATTTTGAGGTAAATGTTCAAGGAATGCGTCAACGGTGGCGGTCAATTTCATTGAATGAGAGGAGTGAAGTTTGGTTTATTATATTAAAGAGAAAAGAAATACAAAAGTTTTATTTAACAAATTAATTTGGCATTGCCTTTGCTTTGAAATGGGCTCTCATCTTATTATGTGTCTGCTTGTTTTGGCGATGAGCTTCCACTGCCGCTGCCTTTACGCCGATGAAGCTCCAATAGGTAACATTCATATACTTTAAACGTCATTCGATAATTAATGTTAAAACAGTTTTTATATATATGTCTAAAGATATCGATACCAAGGTCAGTAGCGCAGTTTGTTATCTTGTTTGGTGTTAATTCATTTCAAATTCCACGGTCACGACTTCGAACCCGAAAATCGGTATTTTACTCTCATATTATTCGAGAGCAATTGTGTCCTCTATATAGAGTTTGTTGACCCTTTCCCCATTTATACTAAAATAAATAAATATATATATATATATATATAATATGTTTAGATAAACCTTAATTGTTGTGCACGAAATTTTGATAAGGATTCAATAATAGATTTATATAGAAATATTATAATGTTTACTTTGGAAGATTTTTATATGAAAATGTTTTGAAATGATGTAGGGAAAAGTACTTTTTTAATGGTTTGATTTTGAGTGAATTTTTTATGTTTCAAAATTCCATAATTTTAGCTTTTGATTGAAAATAATATGCTCAATTTTAGTTTCTATGTGTTTATTGAATTTTTCTTTTAGTTATTTTTTTAAAAAAATAAAATTTAAGTCAACACCAAAATAGAGGTACTATCAATTTATTAAAATGTAAAGTTAGTCTACTTAACATGGTCATGATTACCGAAAGACATTGTAATTTGATAGCCAACAGATTGAATTTTAATTTAGTTTGATGTTGTTAGTCTCAAGATCGAATCTTATTAGGCACATTAAAAAAAAACATGGTCATGATTAACCTTGTATTATGTCAATGAATGTTGAGCATGATTAAAATGATAGATTTAAAAGTGTTTGATTTTTTTTAAACATAAAACTAAATAGGAAATTTATTCAAAATTTAAAGATTTAAAATGTACTTTATGATATATTACGCAAACAAATTATAACTCTTACCTATTTTTTTAGATGGTTTATTTATTAACTTAATATAGCTTCAGATTCTCAAAAAAAAAAAAACTTTATATAGCTTTAGTGTACATAATATTTTATCTTAATTATTTCATTTATTTTAAAAAATCAGTATAGATAAATTTCATATGATATATATATATATATATTTGTATATATATATATATATATTTGTATATATATATATATATTTGTATATATATATGTATATATGTATATATATATATACATACATATATATATACATATATATACATATATTTTTTGAGTTATAAGATTTGGGAAAGGGGATTTGAATTCGTGACCTTTTTAACCCTTAGATATATACAAATGTCGTGGAGCTAGTATTCTTATTGACAATTTCATATGATATTTAATAGTAAAAAGAAATCATTTCATATTGGTTAAGATATATTTTATTATATCTTTAGTATAATTTTAAGGGATGGGAGATTCAAATATGCCATCTCATACTTAATATTGCACTCTATTTTTTTTTTATTGGTAAATGAAAAATAAAAATAATATTGATTTCATAGACTTGTTTTTTGTTTCAAACCATGAATTCATTAAACTAGAAAGAAACCGAACAGCATCCAACAAAATAGGGGACTAAAATCCTCATCCGCACAACACAGCTTTGATCCAACCCATAACTTGGGATCCAAAACAACCGAACATCAATGGGAACAATAAGTTGGTGTTTGTTTGGCGTATCTAAGTAGGATTTAAATTAAGAAATTATATTGAGTAGTTAAAAATTGAGAGTTGTGATAAAAATTGGTTTGGATGTAGTTTTTGTATAGAAGAGTTAGAGTCAAAATTTTGTTTTAATATAAATTTAAAACGAGTAGTTATTTTTAGTAGTTGAAAAGAAAATGATTAAAGTTGAGTGGTTAAAAATGAATTATTTTAATTGATTTGAAACAAATGATTAAAAATGAGTGATTAGAAATGATTGAATACTTATAAATGAATCATTAAAAATTACTGGTTAGACAAAAGAATTATTTTTAAAAGTAAAAATGAAGACAAATTAATAAAAACATGTAAATTTTCGAAAAATTAATAAATCCTAAAACTAAGTCTTACCTAAATATAGCAAACAAACAGCCTCTAAAACATAAGTATAGAATGTATTATGTGAAAAAGTCTTCTTACAACGAAACCAATGCACAGATATCAATGTAATAAACGTTTAATCTTTTTTTAGTATGGTCCATAATCATTTTATTTTTTGTTTTTGGTTTAAGAAATTTAACTTTATTTTTATTCAAATTTCCTACTATGTGCTCTATCTTTCCTACAATGTATCCACATTTCCTCAAGAAAGTAGGTGAATACTAACCATATTTCAAAAACAAAAACAAACTTTTGGAATCTACTTTTTTTGTTTCCATATTTTTGTTTTGTTTATTAAAATACAAGTAAGATGTAGATATCAAAATAAGGAAAAATGTGTAGTAATGTGGTTGTTGTAGGCTTAAATTTCATAAACAAAAAATGAAAAACAAAATAGTTATCAAACGGAGTCTAAACTACTCATTGAAATATGTGAATGCACCAAAGAAAATGAGAGAAATATAGAATTCAATGAGGTGGGGAATCTCCGTTTAAGTGGAGAATGGAAAGTGAGTAGAATGAAAAAAAATTATCGCAAGTTAAACAAGAGATGGGAACAGGAATGTATTTTCTAATTCTGTTTCCTGCCCTTTTTATATTTAATATATTTTTTAATTTAATACATTTGTATGCATAAAGTTTTAAAATACTTATTTGAATGAATATTTTTTTTATATCTAATTAACTATTAATTAAAAACTAATAAGTATTTTTTAAATATTGAAAATTTTATCTTAAAACTTAGTAAATTGAATTAAATTGAGAAAGTTCATACAAATTCTTTACGGGGAACCCAACCTCTGTGAATTCTTCACAATCCTCACCTTCCCTACAAAATTTCATGATGAATTTTATAGAAATAAAAATTGAAATGAGTGGTGGAAATGGAGACAATAAAATCATCCTCTTTAGAGGGTTTTTACAAACAAAATTTGGTATATACTGAACGTAACTCACAAGTATTGAATATGTATAATTGAATCCTGGAAATAAAAAAATTAATATCCATATAATGTATCGTTTTTCAAATAAAAACATATATACACATATTGTATTAAATTATAAAATAAAAAAATTAGACAGCTTTAGAGTAGTTAAACTATCTCAAGTTCTGAAATACAAATTAAAAAATGGATGAAAGGTTTCATCAGCATCAGATGTGGTGCACTTAAAGATACAGTTGACACAACAAAGGGATTGCTATATATATCAGATAAAGATATGATAAGATCAGGAATCGGCAAACAAGTATCATCAGAATTCCGTGAACGTTACCAGCAACGACAATACTCTACCTTAAGAAGCTTTCCAAATGGCACAAGGAACTGCTACCACCTAAAACTAGACCCAGAAGAGGCATGCCAGAATTGCAGTAAAAGATATCTCATCCGAGCTTATTTTGTGTATGGCAATTATGACGACCTCAACCTTGCACCCACTTTTGACCTATATGTGGGTGTCAACTTATGGACGACTGCAGAGTTCGATATAACATATAAGGAGACTGTTACTCGACTAGATTCTTCCACAGAATACATGGACGTGTGTTTGGTTAATACAAACAACGGCGTGCCTTATATTTCCTCTTTGGAATTACGACCTTTCAACATCTCCCTTTATGGAATCGATCCTACTCACGATGAGAATGTTATAATCCTCAATCGACAAAATATTGGAAGCAACAAACAAATAATGTAATCATATTCCTGAATAGCCCAATTTGCATTTATTTTTCACAACACACAAATTTCTATTTTAATAATATTGTATGTAATGTAGGTACCCTGAAGATGTTTTTGATCGCCAATGGGATGGATTGAATTGCGATTATTTCAATCAAAATACAAGCTTACTGCAGACAAATGCATACATTAGTGAGACTAACGAGGATGATAATCCATACAAGTTGCCGCAATCCATGCTGCAAACGGCATGTCAAGCCCCCAATTCTAGCTTCCCGTTGGTGTCATATTGGACGCCATCTAACAAAGGGAATTTTCAATATTATTTTTTCTTTCATTTTGTAGAGATTGAGAAGCATAAGCCCGGTCAGTTTCGAGACATGAGAATTGTCTTGAATGATGATGATATCATCACAAACTCCATTCAACTACTCCAATATCTTAAACCATACACCCTTTGCTCCAAAGGCTATCAATTGTTAACCGAAAAAAATATAAAACTAACCATTTCGGCAACCTCTTCCTCTACCCTGCCTCCCATCCTTAATGGCCTCGAGATTTTTTATACAGCCGACGCACCAAATCCGCTCACCTTTTCTCAAGACGGTATGTTCATCATTTTCTTCTGTGAGTTATGGTAAATTTAATTACATCAACATTTAAAAAGTATGAGGATTCACTTCTTTATATTGTATATATAGTGAATGCAATGATAGACATCAAACAACATTACAAGCTGAGTAGAAATTGGGAAGGCGATCCCTGTCAACCACATGACTTCTCATGGGACGGTTTGAATTGCAGCAATGAAAATGCCTACCCCCCTTTGCCCAGAATCATTTCACTGTAACACTTCTATTCACAAATCTCATCGTAACGAACCATTCACTAATTCTAATTTTGATGAAAATCTACTTTGGCACATGCAGTAACCTGAGCAATAGCAACTTGACTGGAGATATCTCATCTTCAATCTCTAATCTCACATCAATCACCTACTTGTAACTATTTCCTTTCCATTTTCAATATCAAAATTATGTATAGTCTGATCCATATCTTAATTTGCTTGTTGCATTTCAGAGATCTATCCAACAATGAACTAGAAGGGATGATACCAGAATCATTGGCGCTATTGCCACAACTGCAACTTCTGTAAAATAATCAATGACAAAAATCCTCTCATTATTAATTCAATAATACGGTACATAAATACTTTGTTGTCAACCAACATTTTTTTTTCTACAGAAATTTAAGTGGGAATAAGCTCACAGGCGTGATACCTGACGCACTTCTCAAGAAGTACAAAGATGGAACTTTAGATTTAAGGTAATTATACATTAACCCATATTTTGAAAACGCAAATTAAGTACAAAAAAAAATGATGTCTCTCATTTTCTTCTTGATTCAGTGTGGAAGGAAATCAGGAATTGTGTTGGTCACCACCATGCAACCACAAAAAGAAGTTGCCATATCAGCACCTGTGGGTTGCTGCATTAATAACCGTTATCTTATGTGGGGTTTCTCTTCTTTTTCTCTACGTCATAAGGAGACGCAAACTAAAGGATTCGGAAGAGACGTATGCAGGCATTGAAGATCAGATTCAAAACTTTTCCATTGCTCCAAGAGTCCAAAAATTTGGATTTAGAGAACTTAAGAAAGCAACAAACAATTTTAACCCCACAAATAAGCTAGGAAGAGGTGGGTTCGGAACAGTTTATAAAGGAAACTTGATGAACAGAGAAGTCGCCATCAAAAGAATCTCCAAGGATTCACGTCAAGGGAAGCAAGAGTTTATTACAGAAGTTGCGACAATCGGTGGGCTTCATCACAAGAATCTCGTAAGGCTAATTGGATGGTGCTACCAAAAGAATGACCTTCTACTCGTGTACGAGTACATGCCCAATGGCAGCTTAGACAAGCTCACATACAATGGTGATACTAATGATAACTTCCTCGTTCAACTTAATTGGGAAACTTGGTGCAACATTATATGTGGGATAGCAGAGGCTTTAAATTATCTTCACAATGAATGCAAGAAGACAATACTCCATAGAGATATAAAACCTTCAAATGTAATGTTGGATTCTAATTTTGAAGCTAAATTGGGGGATTTTGGATTGGCTCGATCAATTTATCGAACAGAACAAACGCATCATTCAACTAGAGAGATAGCTGGAACGCGAGGCTATATGGCACCGGAAACTTTCCTAACTTGTAGAGCGACGATGGAGTCAGATGTGTATGCATTCGGAATTCTAGTTTTGGAAGTTGTATGCGGGAGGAAGCCTATGAATCCATCGGAGCTTAGCTGCTATGGAGACAACATTACACATTGGGTATGGGAGTTTTATAAGAGAGGAGAGATTGTTAAAGCTGCTGACGAGAGGATTGAAGGGCAATATGAAAAAGAAGACATTGAGAGAGTGTTGACTCTTGGGTTGGCTTGTTGCCATCCAAACCCCCACCAAAGACCAACCATGAAAAGTTCTTTGCAAGTGCTTAAGAAGGAAGCAAATTTGCCGAACTTGCCTCGTGAAATGCCTTTGTTTGTTTGGCCGTTGTACGCTCCATCGAGAAATGACACAGAAAACTTCCAACAACTAGCTGATTCATTCATAGGAACAGAGCTTGTTGGGAGATAATGAATTAGTGTAACTTTTTTTATATGCCAATGAACAAATCCACCCTCCTATTCTAAAAAATTATTGTAATAGTTTTTAGTAGTTTCTATTTTAACCAAGGTTCGTGATATTTGAAAGACTGACAAAGAAAAAGATTGTAAATTAGGAGATGGGTGTTTGTGAGGATTTTGAGACCACAGAAATCAGCCAATAAACTCTCATTACAAATCAAGAAAGCATTAAAGTCATGGTCGGAAAATGAAAACACAATGCTACAAAATAATACTTTAGACCCCTTTGATAACTATTTGAATTTTTTTTTTTTTTTTTTTTGAAATTTAAGCTTATATTTGCTCATATTTTCTACGACGTATTCCATTTTTCCTTAAGAAAGGATGTGGATGCGAAGTAAATTTCAAAAACCAGGACAAGTTTGTTCTAAAATAAGATGTAAATATCCACAAAATGGATATCAAACTAGCCATTAACTTACTAATTCTATCGATTTCAGAAAATATCTTTGTAAGTCATTATACATGTTCATCCACCATGTACATTTAAATACCAAGAATTCAGCTAACTGTGTTGATATTTGAGATTGATTTTGAATTTCTAAAGTCGTAGATAATCCAAAATCATCTATTTTGGCTCGCATCATATTATCTAATTGTATGTTGGCAGGCTGAAATAAATCGATGGGTATTCTATATTACAGCAGAGGGTCTCGAACCCGAAACCTCAAAGGGAAGTATGCCCTCGAAGCTCGGGCCTTCAACCAACTATCCTGCCCCTTGGAAACATATCCTAGTTAGCTTCACTCCTAATACATTACAATATTGTTTGCCATATATATGTTACAATATTGTTTTTTATGGTGAACTCTGAATAGAAGTGTAACCTGCAATATATATCTGCAATTCTGTTTAGAGCATTAGATTTTGGGATAATATACATTTGCTTCTTTTACTTTGATTTCTTTATAATCCATCTATTCATATCTCTGTCATGCCCTGTTTTCATTTTGATAAAATGACTTCTGCTGCTTGTTCAACATCTTAATTGACGAAGTCTATTCCAGCGAAATCGAAATTATCAGCACCAATTCTTTCATTACGTCTCGCGTTTTGAGATTTGGTCAACGTTTTGAACTTGGATTGTCAGCACTTGATGGTTAATTATTTGGTGATTCATATAAGTTTTGGGATTCATTCGCAAATTCTGTACAGACTTGTTTTACCAGGTTAGTCAAATTATGAATTGAGTTTATCGTATGAGTATACTTAGTTATTAATCAAGTTGATGCTCCATTAATGTTTACAGAATCTTGCTGCAATTAGACTGAATTTATGCTCAAATTGAATTAGAAATTTGGTCCCCTCGTTTGAAATGAAATTGCCATTGTTTGAGCTGGCATCATTTTACTTTGAGAAAGGCTGGAATTATGATTTTGAGTTGTTGTTTTGTGATTTTGAGCCGGAATTTTGTTTGCAATTTTGTTATTGGACTGATTTTAAATTTGTTAATTTGTGAAATTTTTTAGATTTAATATTGTGATCTGTTTGGATATTGTGATTGGCTCGTCGTTTGTACTTTTTTATATTTGTGACTTATTGAATTTTCTTCATTTCCTCTGTTTTCCTGAAATTTGATTATATGCATAAGATGTCTACTAGATTTGAGTTAGACAAGTTCGATGGGACATGAGATTTCAGTTTGTGGGAAAATCAAATGAAAGCATTTTTAGTGCAATAAAAGGTTGCTAGAGTCTTGGATAATCCTCTTAAATGACCTCTAATTATGTCCGAGGAAGACAAAATAGAGTCATATAAGATAGTCTATAGCACCAACATCCTTCATTTAGGTGATAATGTTTTGTGAAGGGTTAGTAACATAGATGATGTAGCCACTTTGTGGTCCAAACTTGAAGAGTTCTACATGTCTAAATCTCTAACCAATAAAATTTATTTGAAGGAAGCATTGTTCAGTTGGATCTTTAATAATAATCATAAGTTAAACTCGAAGATTTAGTAACATAGACGATGTAGCTACTTTGTGGTCCAAACTCGAAAGGTTACCTATGCATATGGATCTCTAATAATAATCATAAGTTAAACTACCATGGGTACAACATCTAATAGATTGAAAACAATTTCTGTATAAACATTTGATCATTCTTTCTTTGCTCAGATGTTTGGATTAAATTAGGGAACCCAAAACCAAAAGTATGCATCGGAAGAAACATTATTGCGATAGTAAGAAAAAGGCATAAAAGCTTTCGGGATTAAAAGTTACATTTATTGGGATTAATAATTCACTATATTTAGCTTCTTTTGGTTTTGTGGACTACCTTGGAGAAGGATACATTTCCGAATCAGAGATAATTATTGTGGACATGATAAGAGGAGTTTGGATTGAAGTATTTTTATTGACTTCCAAACACTGTTTGAGCTCAACCAAAACATGACTCATGTCTGGTCTTTGAATTGCACTTGGTTGTGTGCATGACATTGCAAGTTCTAGAATTTTCCAGGCTGAGTTTTGGTTGAATTGTCCTCTTAACTTCACATCAACAATGTTTTGGATGTCTCCTGTTTTCATCATTGTTTCCACCCACTTTACTATGTGAAAATCCCCTTGAGAAGATCTCACTAGTGGAGGCTGCCCAGTGACCAACTCAAGCAAGATAATCCCCAAGCTATAAACATCATTATGCTTGTTTACATTTCCGTATCTTGGAGCTCTACAAAGAAAACACATAAAACTAGCTTTAGTTATTATAAGAAACTAAAATGTGATCGGTTAACTAGACCTTTTATTTTACTTACCCAAGATCAAGATACCCAGGTGTACCAGCAAGATGAGTTAAACATTGGGATTGACTTTCAGTGGCCAAAGTTCTAGACAATCCAAAATCGGCTATTTTTGCTTGCATTTCCTTGTCTAATAATATGTTAGCAGGTTTCAAATCTCTATGGATAATAGAAGGCTTGCAACCATTGTGTAGATACTCCAATCCTGTAGTATGAATATACAAGAGATTTTTGTATTAAACTTCAGCAAATGTGGTAGATTATATAGGAAGTAGCAAACGTCTATATTTGTTTTACAAACCATGTGATACATCCACTGCAATTTGAATTCTTTAATTTCCACCCAATTTTGAGCCTTATTATTTGTTGCTGCATGCAAGGTATATAAGTAAATTAGTAACAAATGGAGAAGAATCCTCCATCAATATTCAATCTTTTCATTCAAATGAAATGGTTTCTACTATACAATTAAGAGCATATATGACAGACTAGCAAAATGATTTTTTAAAAAAGAGATGTTAGTTGATGGACATACATTGTTTTAAAAAAGACGGACATGATAATGACAAGTACTTTTAGTGACGGGCACCAAATTACTCGTCATCTTTGTAGAAACTAAATTCGAATAACAAAATAATAAAACACAAATAAAACAATCGTGCAAGCTTTTCACTATAACAATTTTCTTTATTTCTCTCTAAAACTCTCTACAAAATTTTCTCTTCCTTTTCACTCTTTCAATTTCCATTGTTTTGCTTTATGGAATGAGCACTCTATTTATAGCCTATTACAAACTTGGTCTTCAAGTTCTTACCATAAACGTTCCCCACTAATTGCTAAATCAAGAATCCACTAATTCCTTAATTAGTTCATAAATTGACAACCCATTAATTCCTTAATTGTCTACGCACTAATTTCTCAATTAATAATTATTCCAAATACATTAAATTATATTTATGTTTATTCAACAAAACTTCTCCATAAACTGAAATGTTGTTGTCATCCGCCATGTCAATCATCTTTTTTAATTTCTCAAACAATACTTTCAGCAACGACTTTGTGAAAATATCCGCAATTTGATCTTGACTCGTAACATGCTTCACTTCCACGCTTCATTACTTCACATTTTCTTAAATAAAATGAAAATGAACATCAATATATTTGCTTCTTTCATGATTTACATAATTATTTGCTAACTCAATTGTTGATCTGTTATATACTTGAATCACAGTTGCATCAAGTTTCTTTAGCTCCATCTTACTTAACAAATTTCTCACACATATCGCATGACAAACTGACCAAGAAGGTGCAACATATTCAGCTTCGCATGTTAAAAACGTCACGATCAGTTGTTTCTTTGGCAGCCAAGTAAATGTTGTGTTGCCCATAAAGAATGTGTATCCCGAAGTGCTTTTTCGATCGTCTATGTCTTTGCACCTATCGCTGTCGGAGTAACCACTCAACTTGTACTCTTCCATTTTTGAATAAAACATCCCAAGTGGCACTGTTTCTTGGATGTATAGCAAAATTTGCTTCAAAACTTTTCAATGCGAATAAACTAGCTCCTCCATGAACTGACTAATCATGCCAACACTTAATGCAAGATCCGACCTTGTGCATGTAAGATAGTGAAGGCTTCCCACCAAAATTCGATATTTTCTCGCATCCACTCGTTCTCCTTCATCAAAATTTCAAAGTTTCGTACCTTGTTCCATTGGTATGTAACCGGATTGTAATTTTCCATCTTAAACTTCTTTAAAATCTCTTTCTCATACTACTCTTGCAATATAAAGATTCACGTCTCTTCTTGGTTAACCTCCAAATCGAGGAAAAAATTCAGCAAGCTCTAATCTGTCATCTCAAATTCTCCCATCATTGTACTCTTAAACTCTTCTATCATCGCATTACTATTACTCATAAATATCAGATCATCAACATAAAGTGCAACAAATATCACATTACCTTCACTCTGCTTTATATACAACACATGTTTGTAAGGACATTGCTTGTATCAGTTCGCCATCAAATACCTATCAATTCCAGTATTCCATGCTCGTGGTGCTTGCTTCAACCCGTAAAGCGTTTTCTTCAATTTTAACACTTTCTTTTCTTCTCAAATTTTTACATATCCTGGTGGTTGCTCAATGTACACTACTTCTTCAAGAACATCATTCAAGAATGTCGTCTTGACATCAATTTGATAATTCAACCATTTAAATTGTGTTGCTTTTGAAATCAGCAGTCTGATTGTCTCCATTCTCGTAACGGGAGAAAAAACGTCGTCATAGTAAATTCCAGCTTTCTGCTTGTATCCCTTCGCAACAAGTCTCGCCTTGTATCGCTCTATCTTCCCTTGTGCATTCATTTTCTTCTTGAAAGGCCACTTCACACCAATTGGCTGACTTGTATTCGACAATTCTGTTACCTTCCATGTATCATTTCGCTCAATCGCATTAATTTCATCATCCATTGTTGTTCACCATTTCTCATCTTGCACTGCTTCTTCAAAGCTAATACTTTTTGCATCTGTCAAAAGACATACAAGATGTACCTCATTTTTCGCATCGTACAAATCTTGCAAACTCCGCATTCTAGGTTGTTGCGGTTCATCTTCATCATCGTGTGTTTCATGATCTCTTAGCATACTTGTTGATGCAACGACTATAATTCTCCAACCTTGATGCTGAGTTCCATCGAATTGTTCCAGTGTCATTTGCTCGCATATCACGACTCACCATCACTTTCTTACTTATTGGGTCAAGTAGCTTGTACTATTTTGTTTTTTCCTCATAGCTAATAAACACATATTTCTCTTATCTTCAAGCTTTGTGCATAAGCCACACTACTAAACACTCTGAGATGCAAAAATGTCGGATTTCATCCATTTCATGCCTCTTGTAGTGTTTTATCATTTAGCTTCACATGTGCACATCAATTTTGCACATAGACTACGCACTGCACTACTTCAACCCAAAATTCTTTTGGCATAATTTTAATTTTCAGCATTGCTCGAACCATGAAAATAATGGTTCTGTTTGTTTCTCTCAGCCATACCATTTTGTTAAGGAGTGTATGGTGCGGCTAGAAATCGACTTATGCCTTGCCTCACACAATACTTCATAAAAGTCGTCGAAGTATATTCACCACCTCTATCAGATCGCACAGCTTTGATCCATCTACCAGTTTCCTTTTCCACTCTTACTTTGAATCTTCTAAATGCCTTTAATGCCTCTGACTTTTATTTCAAAAAATATACCCAAGTTTTTCGTGAGAAATCATCAATAAAAGAAATGAAGTACCTTTTTTCCACTGAAAGATTCTGCGGTAATTGGTCCGCATATATCCGTATGAATCATCTCGAGTGATTGCTTCACCTGATATTTCGCATTCTTCTGAAACAACGTTCTTGCATGCTTTCTGAGCCCACATTTTTCACAAAACTTTCCTTCATAGTCCATGTTAGGTAACTCGTACACCATATCCTCTTTCACTAACTTTTTTAGTCCACCATGATGTAAGTGACCAAAATGAAGATTCCAAAGCGTTGCTTTATCTTCTACATCAACTCGCAAGCATTATTCTCATACGTTTTTCAAATTCAGTCTATGCATGCGATTTCTTCCCATCTCAACTTTAGGAACTAAACGCTCTTTCTTGTTTTTCAAATGCAATAGTAGGTCTTTAAAAAATATAGAGTAACCCTTCTCTATGAGTTGTAACACTCAGAATATTTGTTTTGAGATCTGATACATAATAAACATTCTGGATTGACTCTGCCAAGCCACTATTTACACAAAAGAAATTGTACAATTTCCTTTGACCTATACTTTTGACTTATCACAAAAAGATACATGTCCATCTTCAATTTCCCGCTTCTTTTTAAATAGATGCTCGTGACCGCACATATGGTTGCTTGCCCCTGAGTCGAGATACCATATAGTTTCATTGTTGTCGCTGCCTTCTTTATGCACTATCAAAAGAACACTTTCATTCTCATTGTTTTCTAATCCTAAGTTGGTTGTTTCTTCAACCCTTTTATCATTATGACAATCTCTCACAAAATGCCCTTCTTTACCGCAATTGTAGCATTTGTCAGAGTAGCAGTCACTCACATAGTGACCATACTTATGACACTTGTAGCATTCAATATTGGACTCATCCGATCTACTGCCTCTTCCTAGATTGCATCTTCTTTCGCGCCAATTTGCTTGACTCGTATGTCCCTTCTTCGCATCATAATTTTTTCTTTGACTACTGTGACCATATCCACGACCTCCACGGTCACCGCCTCTATCCTAATTTTTTTTTAATAGAGTACCTTTTCATTTTCAAGTGACGCCTTGACTTGAAGCACTTGCTCTAGCATTTCCTATTTCTTTTTATTCTTTTGCTACTCATGTGCCTCAAGAGAACCAGCAAGCTCGTTAACAATGAGCGTCGCAAGTTCCTTTTACTCTTCTATTGTGAATACAACATTCTAAAAAACATTTGTCAATGATCTCAAAATCTTTTCCACAACTTGCGCATCCCTTAGCTTTTCACCATTGTGATTGAGTTGGTTCACCATCGCCTAAACACGTGTGATATAGTCAGATACGCTTCTGACTCCTTCATATTTATGCTCTCCAACTCGCTGCAAAGAGTTTGAAGACGCACTTGTTTGACTCGGTCGGCTCCTTTCAACACTTTTTCTAAAGTGTCCCACGCTTCTTTTGAAGGTTTTGCACTCGCAATCTTCTCAAAGCCTGATTCATCAACTGCACGGAATAGCATGTACAATGTCGTTTATCCTTCGAACGCGTCTCTTTCAACGCTTTAGTTTGAATCTTCATATATCTGGGGTATCTTCTAGTTCTACAAAACCTTATTCGACCATTTCTTATGCATCATGAGATCCGAGAAGAGCTTTCATCTAGATGCTCGAATTTTCGTAATTCGCCTTCGTCAATCGTGGTAGCGGCATTTGACCCGTCACGTTCGCTATCGGCCCTGATACCAATTTGTGGAAACTAAATTTGAATAAAAAAATACTAAAGCACAAATAAAACAATAGCGCAAACTTTTCGCTATAACATTTTCTTTATTTCTCTCTAAACTCTCTACACAATTTTCTCTTCCTTTTCCCTCTTTCAATTTTCACACTTTGCTCTATGGAATGAGTACTATATTTATAGCCCATTACAAACTTGTTCTCCAAGTTCTTACCATAAATGTTCCCCACTAATTGCTAAATCAAGAATCCATTAATTCCTTAATTAGCTCCTAAATTGACAACCAATTAATTCTTTAATTGTCTACCCACTAATTCCTCAATTAACAATTATTCCAAATACGTTAAATTATATTTAAATTTATTCAAAAATCTTTTGATGTCCGTCATTCAAAGTGCACACTATATTTTTCATTTCCTTCACTTTTCCCTCTTGTTGAAGCAAAAAATTTCATACCATAAGTGCTTTTGAATGGCCTATGGTTCTCGCCAGAGATGCTTAATCCCTCATTTATGCTGCCATTCTTGCCATCCGTTTAAAAGAGAGAAGAAGATTTTGTGGGAGCATTTTATTTTGGCATATTGCTGGACTTTGTGGATCAGATGGAATTGGGGAATCTTTCAAGACAAGGCATCGTCATATAGTGGCTTTTTTGACATCATCACTCTTCATGTTATATCTTAGTTTAAACGTATTCCCCTCTTTCATTCTTATAGTTATGACTTTCTACTTAATTATTGGAGATCCATTATTTGATCTCTTGTAATCTATATCCTATATTGTAATTCCATGTATCAATGAAAGGTTTCTTATCCAAAAAAAAAAAGCATAACTTTTTTAACCCCTTTGTGCATCTCCAACCTTCCGACTAAGCTTTCCTTCGATGCTTTCTTTTTCCCTTTGACGATTTCCATTTTTGTCTCCTTCGAAATTTGTCCTTTTTGTGTTACTCAAGTATTTTAGATGGGTCTAGTTTAATTGAAGTTAGAAGAGTAAAAGGATGGGACGTGTGTTGTCATCATCTAAGTCGCAATTTTCGAGTCCAAGAAGAACCATCACATCAGTCAGCTTTTAAAGAGTTGACACCATCAGTCTTCATGTCATTTTGGTCTTCTAGCTCCCCTTTAGGGTTTTTTTTTATTAGCATTCTACGAACCATGCAT
This sequence comes from Sicyos edulis, assembly GCA_036507275.1. Lineage (NCBI taxonomy): Eukaryota > Viridiplantae > Streptophyta > Magnoliopsida > Cucurbitales > Cucurbitaceae > Sicyos > Sicyos edulis. The sequence continues at coordinate 10,648,823 of CM071852.1, read as the reverse complement.
TTTATTTGTATATTTTTGTGTGTTGGTTGTCGATCTTTGATATTTGATTGTGAAGTTATGATTGATTTCATGAGTTTTGTTGATTGTGTATGGTTTTGAGTTTTGGATTTTTTAACCTAATGTTTTTTCCAATCTAAGAAGAATGAATTTTTGTGATTGGTATTGGTGTTTTGGTTTTCTTATTATTCGTGGTTTCGTGGGTATATATTGGGCAATCTTGAGCTTGCTTGGATTCATTTATTATTTGTTTTATTCTTGTTTTTCCTTATTTTTGCATTTAATGCGTGTTCATTGTGGTTTTAAATATTTCTATTTATAATTGGTCAAGTTTCGATGCACTAAAAGTTATGATTTTGTTTGTGGTTAGATCAATCTTAGCACCCATAATGACTTTCTTTATCGCTTTCTCTCAATCTTGGTTTATAATAATTACTCAAAGATTTCACTTATGATTATAGTTTTCCTTTTATAAATTCTCCATGTAGGAGATTGGTTGCAGCCATGCTAAGAATGTTGGACTTTCAATAGATTGTTTTGCCGCAACTCACACCATGAGGAAATTAGTCATGTGAATAACAACACGCATGGACATTGAAATTTACAAATATTTTTTTTAACCGCTATTATATCTGATAAGAATTATATATATTATAATAAAAGATAATAAAGATACAAGATAACCCAAGTATTCGAGGTACTTGGACCTCCCAATCTTGAGATCACTCTCAATCCCTAGATACTCACTATCTCCATACTTCTCTATATATCCTTACCTCCTTCTTCTCTCTTATTTATAGTCTAATATTCTTATCCTACTCCTAATAGGGTTGACCATTTCTTATCCTACTCCTAATAGGATTGATTCTTCCTTATCCTACTTCTAAAGGGGTCTTATCATTACCAGACCCCCAAAATACACCTTGTCCTCAAGGTGTTTGTTACAAAAAGAAAAACAAAATCGATGATCAGAACTGGTGGTAGCAGTGGCATGCATTGGTGGCCATTGAAGTTCTTGGTCCTTCTTTTCCATTATGATGAATTTACATCGTTTCTTTCGTTTCCTCATTCGTCGAATGAATTTTCTTTTTCTCGCCCATAATTGTATTATTTGGTGGTTTCGCATTTGTCCATTCTTTATTTTCTGATGAATTATTCTTCTTCGTTCTTGGATTATCTTCTTCAGCGAGATGAATTCTTGCCTCAATTTCTTTCTTTGGATTTTTTCCAAAACTAACATTTCTTGCACCTTGTATTCGACCAAACCTTTTTTTAATCTTTCATCTCCTTTTTAAAATCATCAACCCACCTTACTAAATTATCTTTATTTGTTTCAACATTGCCTCCATCTTGACTCTTAATTACTTCATCAAGATTTGATGCTCTCCCATCGAAATAACACAATAATCCTCTAGATTTGCATTACTGTCATCACTGCTTGTCGATTCCACTTTCTTGGTTTCTTCGTAGATTTTTCTTGAATCTTTGTCAATCGAATAAGTGGATTCTTGCTTTGAATTCTTCTCTTCCTCCTCTTTCTTTAATGTTTCTTCCCTTTTGTTTTCGGCCAAATATTCCACCATTTATCCTGCATTCTTGACAAATTATCATGTAGAGGTTAAAAGGCCGAATCCCATGCTACTTCCCTCTCTTTCTTTGTCTCATCCCAAGATTTCATACATGCCTCTACTACTTTCTTTGTAGCTGATTCGATAAAAATTTTGTTACCTAATTTGCCAATCACCCTATCAAGATACGTACCACGATATCCACGGATCGAAACGTGCTCTTATACCAAATTGATAAGAACCAAATATATATTATAACAAAAGATAATAAAGATACAAGATAACCCAATTTTAATAGAATTGAGATCACTCGCAAGCCCTAGATACTCACTATCTGAGTACTTCTCTATATATCCTTACCTCTTTTATCTCTTTTATTTATAGTCTAATGTTCTTATCCCTACTCCTAATAAGATTGACCATTCCTTATCCTACTTTTAATAGGATTGATCACTTCTTGTCCTACTCCTAAAGGGGTTTTATAAGTATTTTCTTAAGATTAATTTTATGTTGGGAGTTGAATTTTTACTTTGTTAAGCTCTTATTAACTAACACTTAGATTGATCAAGTAGATAACAATGTATGTACTTCATCTAAAGGCTCATTTCTCTTCCAAATTACTTAGTAAATTTCAAGGTAGAGGTACTTGTTCGAAAGAAAATAAATAAAAGAAGACGAAGTGGTTCTTGGTGCTATTTTCTTTCTTTTTTTTGATTAAATATTGATTACAATGACAGTTTCTAACCATCATAAGTGGTGCCCATATTTCAAATTCAATGACGAACATAATTAACCTGCCATGAAAGCTCTTTTATATCCGTTCTTGCTCGTCATTAAATGTCGAATTTGTAGTAGTGTTTGAATGGATTTAAAAAAGAAGTAAACCTTATATTTTTTTGGAAAGAGATACTTGAGAAAGTAAACAATACCAATACTTACTAAATATTGTTTTAAATTTCCATTGGGCATGTATTCTTAGATGAGTGCCTTGAGATCTTCTTCATCGCAGTATCCAAGAAGAGTAACCAAGTTGCGATGATGAACAACCATCAAGAGTTGTGTCTGAAATTCAAGTGAGTAATTTTCAATTTGGCATTTAATTTATGGTTTAAGGAAATGAACTGGTAATGACATTCACCTCAGCTCGAAATTCTTTATACCTTTGGTGTGATGATTGTGAAAGCACCTTCACAACAACTTTAGTTTGGTCTTTCAAAACACCTAAATACACTTTCCCAAATCCTCCTTCTCCAATTACCATTCGAAAGTTGTCAGTAATACTCATAACTTCTGAATAGTTGTACTGTCTGTTCTTTATTTTTAGTGATTCTTCTTCTTCCGATTCAATTGATTTCTCTAAAGAAATAAGAACAATCAAATTCTTTGCAGACATGCAACAAGATTGATAGCAGCATTTCAAGGTGTTGTTTACTAGACTAACTACAAAAACTACAAAAGAGCATAAGAAGTTGATGTACCTTGCGATTTCCTAGTATAGATTATTATAGTGACTCCCAAGAGAATTACAAGGAAAGGGGCCACAATGACAGAGCAAAGAAAAGAAAGAGAAATTGGCAACTTCTTTTGGTGGTGGTTGCATGGTGGTGACCAACACAGTTCTTGATTTCCTTCCACACTGCATCAAGAAGAAAATGAGAGAGGATCTTTGGTTGTGCTGAATTTGAGTTTTCAAAAGAATTACCTTAAATCTAAAGTTCCATCTTTGACTTTTTGAGAAGAGCGTCAGGTATCATGCCTGTGAGCTTATTCCCTCGTAAATTTCTGTAGAAAAAAACATTACTTGACAACATATTCATTATAATAGTATATATGTACCGTATCATTGAATTAATAATGAGAGAACTTTGGTTAATGATTATTTTACAGAAGATGCAGGTGCGGGAGTAGCGCCAAGGATTCCGGTACCATCCCCTCTAAATCATTGTAGGATAGATCTCTGAAATGCAACAAGCAAATTAAGACATGGACTATACATAATTTTGATATTGAAATGGAAAGGAAATAGTTACAAGTAGGTGATTGCTGTGAGATTAGAGATTGAAGATGCAATATCTCTAGTCAAGTTGCTATTGCTCAAGTTACTGCATGTGCCAAAGTAGATTTGCATCAAAATTGGAATTAATGAATGATTTGTTAAGATGGGATTTTTTAATAGAAGTGTTACAGTGAAATGATTCTGGGCCAAGGGGGGTTGGAATTGTTATTGCTGCAATTCAAACCCTCCCATGAGAAGTCAACTGGTTGACAGGGATCACCTTCACAATTTCTACTCAGCTTGTAATGTTGTTTGATGTCTCTCATTGCATTCACTGTATATACAATATAAAGAAGCATATGCTCGTACTATTTAAATGTTGATGTAATTAAATTTACCATAACTCATAGAAGAAGATGACGAACAAACCGTCTTGAGAAAAGGTGAGCGGATTTGGAGCATCTATTGTATAAAAAATCTCGAGGCCATTAAAGATGGGAGGTAGGGTAGAGGAAGAGGTTGCAGAAATGGATAATTTTATATTTCCTTTGGTTAACAATTGGTAGCCTCTGGAGCAAAGGGTGTATGGTTTAAAATATTGGAGTAGTTGAATGGAGTTTGTGATGACATCAACATCGTTCTAGAAAATTCTCATCTCTCGAAACTGACCGGGCTTAAGCTTCTCATCAATCTCTACAAAATGAAGGCAAAAATAATATCGAAAAGTCCCTTTGTTAGATGGTGTCCAATATGACACCAATGGGGAGCTAGAATTGGGGGCTTGACATGCTGTTTGCAACATGGACTGCGGAAACTTATATGGATTATCATCCTCATTAGTCCCACTAATAGATGTATTTGTCCACAGTAAACTTGCATTTTGATTGAAAACATCGCAATTCAAGGCATCCCATTGGCGATCGAAAACATCTTCAGGGTACCTGCATTACATACAATATATTATTAAAACAGAAATTTATGTGTTGTGAAAAATAAATGCAAGTTGGGCTATTCTGGAATATGATTACATTATTTGTTTGCTGCTTCCAATGCTATGTCGAGTGAAGAGTATGACATTCTGGTTGTGAGTAGGATCTATTCCATAAAGAGAGATGTTGAAGGGTCGTAATTCTAAAGAGGAAATGTAAGGCACTCCATTGTTTGTATTAACCAACACACGTCCATGTAGTCTATAGAAGGTTCAACGAGAGTAACAATTTCCCAATATGCTGAATTGAACTCTGCCGTCATCCATAAATTGACACCCACGTATAGGTCAAAAGTGGGTACAATGTTGAGGCCATCATAATTGCCATACACAAAATAAGTTCGGATGAGATATCTTTTACTGCAATTTTGACATGCCCCTTCTGGGTCTAGTTTTAGATGATAGCAGTTCTTTGTGCCATTCGGAAAGCTTCTTAAGGTTGAGTAATCTGGTTGCAAACTTTTACGATACTTTGAATCTAATGGTAATTGTTTGCTGATTCCGGATGCTATCATATCTTTGTCTGATTTATAAAGCAACCACCCTTTATATGTGTTAAATGTATCTTTAGGTGCACCGCAGTCAATATTGATAAAGCCTTCTATTCGTTAAACAAAAAAATATTTCAAAATAAAGTTGAGAAAACAATAGAGTAATAATTTCAAAAAAAAAAAAAAAAGAAAGAAAAGAAAAGAAAAAGAAAACTATAGAGTAACATGTCATCTTTTGAATTGAGAATACATGTCAAATTTATTGAGTTAAACTCCTTTCAACAAAATGAATAAAGAAAAGGAAAAACTTGCAAGTTTAGTCAAATATAGAAAATAATTATAAATATAGTCATTTAAAAAAAAAATAGCAATTATAGTCATTAGTATTAATAATACTTTTTTATAATACTATTAATTAGAATTAGAAATGTATTAAAAATATATAGAGTTGTCCTAGTTGTGTACATGTGAAACGATGATAAAAGGTACTATAATTAAAATAATGATAAATACCTCTAATTTTAAATTTTAACAAACTTTAATTTGATGATAGTCACATATGTGATTGCACGAGGTTTTTTAAAAACTCTACACATTACGTGCACGATTTTTTGGATAGTTAACATAAAATTACGAACATGCTATCTTTTGAGTCCATAGTACATATCAAATATATTGAGTTAAACTCATTTCAACCAAATGAACATCAAAACTCAATCAACACTAGTTCTTATAATGAGTTTAATTCTCCTATTCCCATTAATATTTGTTGTCCTAAAATAACACACTTCAGTACTGTAGTATCTTGTTGTCTTAGTTTCTATAGATATATATGAGCACAAAATCCAAAGTCAAGGTATGGTCACCCATTCAAAGCCTTAAAAGTAAGTTTTCCTTAGTCCTTTTTTTTAAACAAGGTAACTATACCCGTCCCTAGGTCAGGTACCAAAGACATCGAATGAGTAATATCACAGGTGAGTCTCGAACCCGAAATCTTGAGGAAAGCGTACCCTCAAAACCCAATTTTTCAAACAGTGCACCACTCTTTGGAGATATTAACCTCAATCTTCAAACGAATAGTTAACCACAAACTATTATTAATCACTTTTTTCTACTCCACACCACTCCATTCTATGACACTTCACTTCTTTCTACAAAAAAACAAACACACCCTTACTGCTAATTTTTTTCGATCACCAGTTCTCGACAGGCTCTTCGCCTCTGAATTATGAACATGGAGTATTTTGTTCAAAATGTTGTATAAAATATTTTTTAGTACCAAAATAAATGTCATTTTTTACCTTGAAATTTAAATTTGGAATACTCCAATAAAAAGTAAACTTGAACTAAAGACTAGTCTCTTATACCTACATAGTCTTGTACTCAAGAGAGAAGAAAGAAAAATACTATAACGAAATATTTTATACAACATTTTGTTTTGTTTTTTTTGTTTTTTGTTTCGTAAGATGCTCATTTGATGTTTAACAAGTATTTGTAATTTCTTAAAAAAAAAAGTATTTGATAACATAATTTTGATGTTTGGTTTCTTACGAATATTGTTTTATGTTGAGGTAGAAAATCTCTTACTAACAAAAGTTCGATTTTTCTTTCACTAAATCATGAAAATTTAGAATTTCAATGAGATAAACATATAAATTATATATCATTGATTAAAAAAATATTTGAATATTTTCAAAAAAAAGAAAAGAAAAGAATTATCATATTTATTTTGGTGTAACAAAATAATTCCATAGATCATAAGGTCATGCATTCAATTCTCCTCCCACCCAATTGTTGTAATCGAAGAAAAAACAACTAAAAATAGAAATATATCTTTAGATGGACATACATGAAGCATGTATGAAACTTCTAACATCGTTTTATATATGAATTTTTTAAGATTTGGAAAGATTCTCATTGAGGGAGTCATTTTATTGATACGTTGCATCTAAAAAAGAGATCTCATTTCAACAAAATGTTTGAAAGAAAATTAGAGATGTCCATTTTTCCGCAAGGACATACCCGCCTCGTTTACTCTTTTTTAAAAAAACTTTTTTTTTTCTTTATCTTACCCCTTTAATAAGTTAGATTTATAAAATTAAGAGGCAGTAAACATAGTTATATCATTCTAAAGAGAAATAAAGCTCTCGTCTTTGTATTGGTGAGAGAAGGTACACTCAAATTTCTTTCCCACCAAATGATGCAAAGTAAAGCAACAACCATATTAGATTGAATGACCCTCTTCTATGGAGATATGTAAATGCCAATCTTTTTCTTGATAAGCTCCACCACGAGTCGTTATTGTTAGGAAGAAAATAAGATGGGAACTTCAACCAAAATTACAGATGGGAAAAGTTATCATGGAACATGATATGGTCTAAGGTTTCAATGCTATTTTTACATAAACCACACCAACTAGGATTCATGCAATGATTTGCCAACTTTCTATGTAAAGTCTCATGAGTATTGATGCCTTTGTTGAAACAAGTCCAACACTTCAGCCTTCTTAGAGAATCTATATTTATTTAAAAGTATTGTCGAAAAAATAACATTGTAGATCAATTTTTTAATAAAAGTATTGTCGAAAAAATAACATTGTAGAACAATTTGTTTTTTTTAGTTTGAAAAGAGTTTATTTATAAAATATATAGGGGCTTTTGCATGTATATTACAAAATGGATAAAATATTACATGAATAGAACAATAATGAAAATATTTGTCCATAGAGCAAAAATTGTAAATTGATAGATTTCATATTGATAGATGTTATCGATAAAGAGTGATAGAATTAATTACTAATAAATAAAATAAATTGATAGACTTCCATTAGATTCTATCAAACGCTGTCAATAAAAACCGATAGAATCAATCACTGATAAAATTGATAGACTTCCATCAATAGAGAATGATAGATTCTATCAAAATCTTCTATAAAAAAGGTAAATAATTTTTTTTTTTAAATGGCAGAATTTACTATAAAAGAATTATTTTTAAAAATGTATTATAATTGTAAACTGTGGTAAAAAAGTTGCTATACAACACAAATTCCCAAATACATAATCCAATACGAACACATTTTAAGAGTTTATTTATGTTTGAATCAAAAGAAAAAACGTTGTCGATATAAAGTTGAGATATATTTGTCTCCTATTGGAGTTTGGTCGGCGTGAAGGCAGCAGCAGTTGAAGCTCATCGCCAAAACAAACAGACACATAATAAGATGAGAGCCCATTTCAAAGCAAAGGCAATGCCAAATTAATTTGTTAAATAAAATTTTTGTATTTCTTTTCTCTTTATATAATAAACCAAACTTCTCACCTTCTCATTCAATGAAATTGACCTCCACCGTTGACGCATTCATTAAACATTTACCTCAAAATTACAAATATAACGATTTGTTTTCTTTTTAAATTTTTTTTTTGGTAAACTATTATATTTGGTATTCCCTTGATACAATTACCTTGTGTTTCAATTTTATTTTCCAACATATTTTGCAATTTTTATGTTAAGGTCACATACCAATTTTAATAACATTATTATTTAGAAATTTATCCTCCATAGCATATTTTTGGCTCTTCATTATAATTATAGCATATTTTTAAAAATAATTTTATCTTAGCATATTTTTTTAAAATAATTTCATCTATAGCACATTTTGTCCAAAATTGTTATTCTAACATCATTAGACTTCTATCAGTTTAATTGATAGACTTTTATCGCTTCAACTAATAGACTTTTATCAATTCAACCGATAGACTTTAGAATTTTATCAGTTCAACTGATAGACTTCAATCGATTTTGGGTGATTGAACAATGCAAATTGATAGACTTCAATAATTTTTGTGCCACAAATGAATAAGTTTGGGAATTGTGCTATACATGTATAATAATTATTATTTTTTTAATATACATGCAAAATCCCCTTATAATAATACTTTGAGAATTTATCCTTCATAGCATATTTTTGGCTCTTCACTACAGTTGTAGCCCATTTTTTTTAAATAATTTCATTCATTGTACATTTTGCCTAAAATTCCTATTTAGACTTCTATCAATTCAACTGATAGGATTTTAGATTTCTATTAATTCAACTGATAGACTTTAGACTTTATCAGTTCAATTGATAGACTTCTATCAGTCAACTAATAGGTTTTTCTATCAGTTCAACTGATAGACTTTAGACTTCTATCAATTCAACTGATAGACTTCAATCGGCAAATTGATAGACTTCAATCACTTTTGTGCCACAAATGAATAAGTTTGTAAATTGTGCTATACATGAAATTATTTTGTTTTTTTTTAATATACATGCAAAAACCCCTTATTATTTTACATTGAAATTCAACTAAGAAGTTAAAGGCATAAGAATCTCTTAAAATGAACTCTTAAAACTTGAACATGTATAAAATTGAGTTAATCCGTGCACAAGGATCGTTATCAACCATTCAAAAGAATAATATATAAACATGTGTGGCTAAGATTTTTTAAAATCTACGAAGGTTAAGGTTGCAGTTGATTATCATTATATTATTTGAGAGTAATTGTGTCCTGTTTGTAAGGGTTGTTCGTCCTTCTTCCCCCAATTTGTACGAAGATATTTTATTATCTTTTGGCCAACCATTGATATTTGCCCTTTCTTTTCTTTTTCCTTTACACATATATCTTAGATCGATTGAAACGGCGGTGGCCACAAAGGTCAAGTAAACCAATTTGATATTTCTAAACCCTAAAACACACCTTAGTGCATGACAAACTGACATTCAATAGTCAAAATTAGCATGACTTAGTTGGTATCATATACAAAAGATCAGAGGTTTGATTCTTTGTTTTAAAAAATTTTAGGGAAGGTTTGATTCTTCTACCTCATCAAAAGAAAAACTGATATTTAAAACTAAATTCCATTATCGTTACGGACCGTGTCTCTTTCTCTCTCTTGTCTTCTTCTTTATGTTGAAGATCCATCGATGATATTTCTTACGTCAAACTAATTGATGGCCAAGTGACTTTTTAAATATTGAAGGAATTCTTAAAAAAAACAAAAAGCTTTTGAAAACATGATTTTGATCTTTGATCTTTTACCTTGATCTTGATATATAAGAAAGTGGTGTGTAAACCAACGGGCGAAGATCAATACTTTGATTACTATCAATTTTATAAATATAAATCAATAATCGAATAGATTGGTGGCAGTTGGTTATCTTGATCGTTGTTATTCCATTTCAAACTTCAGAGCTCTCAAATATGTCAAATATTATTGGGAAAATGCACAAACCACCAATAAACTATGATGTTTGTAACAATTAACCCTCTAAACTTTTAATTTGGGCAATCACCTCTCTAAAGTTTAATAAGTGTTGCAACTTTCAATTTGAGCATTCACCTCCCCTAAAGTTTAATAAATGTTGTAATTAACCCCTAAACTTTCAATTTTAAGCAATCTCCTCCCCTAAAATTTAATAAATGTTACAATTAACCCCTTAAACTTTCAATTTGTCATATAATTTTTTTTTATTAACTCAAAAGAAAAAAATTATCTGAAAAATTGAAAGTTTATGAGATTAATCATAACATTTATTAAATTTTAGGGGAGCTGATAGCTCAAAATTGAAAGTTTAGGGAGTTAATTGCAATAATTGTTAATCTTTAGGGGGGGTGATTGCTCAAATTAAAAGTTTAGGGGTTAATTGAGAACAACTCACTACAAGGAAAAGGGTCTTTGCCGACGGCAAATAACGTCGCCTAAGACCAAAAAACCGTCGCATAAGGCTTATGCGACGGTAAACAAATCGTTGCCCAAAACGTCGGCAAAACTGCGTCGGAAGAGCCTTAGCAGACATTTTTGCGACACCGTCGTCAATTCGAACTTTGTACGACGGTGTTCTAAAACATCGGTCATTATATTCTTTGGCGACAGTCTAAAAAACGTTGGTTAAGGTATTTTGACCGACGTTTTTTATACCGTCGCCTAAGAATATAATGACCGACGTTTTAGAACCGTCGCATAAAATACATTTATTAAAACGTCGGATAAGGGTATATTTTGGTTTTTTTTTATATAATTTTATTTGTCTTTTTTTTTGTGTGCGAATATGATATTACTATTCAACCAGAAAACAAGTTAAAGGTAAACTAAATCACATCTAATAGAAATTGCGAAATTTATAATCTAACCTCTTATAACAAAAGTAGCACAATACAAAAAGTTCTTAAAATAAGGTTCAATCCATACACTGTGTCTCCTTTTCCTAAACCAAAGTTCGTACGTCATCTGAAAAAATGAAATGAACCATGAGTTAGCTAATAAAAATTAAAAGAAATTATACTCATATAAAAGAAAATTTGAAATTTCGGCAGCATAATAGCACCCCTATGACTAACCAAAAATAAATTACACCTGTTTTAACCATGAAAATCATATAGTCTACATTATTATGGCTACCTTTGCTGCAGGGTAGCCACAGTTGACATAAAATATGCATAAATGTAGAGTTTTAATTAATTACCTAAGTGTAACGTCACGTTCTTGTTTTCTTGAATGACTTCATCATCTCTCGAAGCTGGTTCATGCCTTCGCGAGTTTCTTCTTGGGACTTCATTAGTTCCTCGCGAGTCAAGGCGAGCTCTTTTTCTAATTTTGCCCTCTACTCTCTTTCAAAATCCAACTGTTCTTGAAATTGTAACTCACGCTGAGAAGGCATGGATTCACTAGCACTGGAACTTGATGAAGACACCTTCTTTCCTCTCGTAGCAGACCGAACCTCATAAGAAACCTGACCTAGGCCCTTTATACTATCTCCCCTAATACCTAAAACTCTGCCAGTGATCTCTAACTCGTCGTATGGGAGTTCAGCGGCAATCGCCGTCGTTCTAATCTCTATCATTTGCTCCTGTATAAAAATTAAACATACATTAGTATCAAGATAAAATTTGAATGAATAAAGCAAAATGAACACACTTAGATAAGCTTCCTCAGAGTTCTTGTCGACCCATCCAGTCTGTTCCTTGAAGTGTGTTTCTTTGAATAGGTCGATGTACCCCATGAGCTGACCATCCCTATTTCTCTAGAAACATAAAATAAAGTCGTTAGTATATTGTACGAATCGTTCGCAATAAAGTATTACACAATGAAGTATTACCTGTTCCCGTATATTCAAGAAAGAATTACTCCCAGCCATGTGATGGTATTGAACATGAGATCTACTCTCCTCAGCCTTCTTTGACTTTGATTTGAAATTTGGGTCCTCCCATTTATTGCACAAATATTCCCAATCAGCTGGATCCGTTATGGAAGTATGTGGGTTCGATCGTCAAACCGCAGGATACAAACTCCTAAAAAAATGATAATGTATGATTAGTTTGATGCATTAGAAATAGAACAGCATAAGTATAAGTTAATATATTACCTACTTGTAATGTTTGTGCAACGTACATCTATACTCTTTCATTGTGGTTTGCATCACGTCATCTATATGCTTGTTGAACCTAGGATTACTGAGGTCCAGGTTGAAGTGTGACTGTGTAAAACGAATGTATATATTAATACAACAAAATAGTGCATAAAATACGAACTATGTGTTTTTAAACATACCAGGAGTCTCTGTTTCACTAGGTTCTTCAATTCTAGAGTGACCTCTTTCCATTTATTAAGAGTCAAAGGAAACGACCCTCTGACAAGCACCCCGATTTTCTTACTCAAGCTATTTGCATTTCGTCCAATAGCTTTTCCGTACTTCTGATTAAATTCAACGTTGAAAAGGTCGTGATTATTCACATTTCTCTCCAACTCAGCGCCTGTTGAAATACCTCGACCGCGTCGAGGTCTAGATGTACTACCTGCACGTGGTTTAATGTTAGAAACCAATAAAAAAAATGTGAATGAACAAAACAAATGAAATCATACCTGATGGCTGGGTTTCCTCAGAAGGCAAAGTGGCAGGAACAATATCCTGATCATCAGTGCTCTCGTCAAAGAATGTGCTAGACATCCCCGAAAAATTAGCAGGCATGACTACACTGCAGAAAATAGATAATCATTATCATATGAAATCAGGATGCGAGGTAGTGAAGTCCGTAGGTACTTAAGTATACTAATCAGTCAGAATAACAATCATCCAACGAGAGGCTCTCAAAAGACGTTTCTTGGTCATCTTGGATCTCATGGTCGTCAATGAAATCATCTAAATTATTTGACGGTTGTATCCTATTCCGTGTTAAATCGACTATGACAGGTTCGACATCAATCCTATGTAATATACTTTGTTCTATACACTCATCGACAGTTGTTCGACCTTCTAGTTGTATTTCATCAGGTTCTTCATCTTCTTGCTCTTCAACTTCAGGCACATCCCATACTTTTTTATTAGGTACTAATTGCACTACCTTCCAATTGCGACCATACTTTGGATCGCTTATATAAAACACTTGTTTTGCTTGTGTGGCAAGGATAAATGGCTTATCTTTGTACCAAAATTGAGACGTGTTAATTGAACGCAAACCTAGCTCGAAATGAGATCTACCTGGTTTTTTGTCAGTGTTGTACCAATCACATTTGAAAATCATAACTCGTCTCGTATTAACGTACACAAGATCAAACACTTTCTTTAGTACCCCGTAATAGTACAAGAGGTCATCTTTGGTTCCCCCTTCGCTCGGCACCCTAACACGACTATTTTGTGTTGTTCGACGCTCTTGAACCTTAATATTGTGAAACCTTACACCATTAACTATGCATTTTTCGTATGATCGAACCAAATTACTAGGTCTTTTTGCCATTGCATACAAATCATCACAATTATGTCCATTTTCTCGCATTTTGAGAACTTCTTTTTTAACCAACTTGGAAATTGTTGCTCGTGTTTTGTATATAAGTCGGCAGCAGTTAACACACCTGGACGAAGTAGTGCTAAATGTTGAATAAGATAACTATTTATCTCATTACAATTATGGAGAATGTACCAATGTAATCTTCGCATGTCAATATCAGATAAAGTTTTTGGTGTCGTTTCTCCCATTGGTCGTGCATTCTGTTTGAATACTTCATATTCTCTAAGCCGCTCGCTATTAGTGTTGTGGTCATCATTGCGGTCTACCCTATTGAACCTCGTTTCAATACCAGTGAGATATAATGAACAGAAGTTCAAGCATTCTTTGTTCACATACCTTTCAGCAATCGACCCTTCTGGACGTGCTTTATTCATAACGAATAGTTTGAATATTCTTAAACTTCTCTCGAAAAGATACATCTAGCTATACTTTACAGGTCCAACCAACTTACATTCGTACGACAAATGGATAGTCAAATGAATCAATTACATCAAAGAACGCAGGTGGGAAGATCTTCTCCATTTTACAAAGGATTATAATAATGTTCTTTTGCAACTGATCCAAATCAGACACACGTAATGTTTTAGAACACAAAGAACTAAAGAATTGACAAAATTCAAAAATCGTAGTACACACTTCCTTAGATAAAAATGCTCGAACACTAATAGGGATTAGTCTCTGAAGCAAAACATGGTAGTCGTGTGTCTTCAACCTTGTTAACTTTGAATCATTAACGCACCGTCCTATGTTAGAAACAAAACCATCAGGATACTTGACTGTTTTTAAAAAGTTACAGAATTCAACTCTTTCGTCTTTATTGAGCGCATATGTTGCATGCGGCTTAAGCTCTTTATCTCCTAATTTTTGTACGTGCAATTCCCTTCTTATTCCCATATCTTCGAGGTCTTTTCTAGCATTCATTATATCTTTTGTCTTCACTTCAATATTAAGTATAGTTCCTAGCAAATTCTCACACACATTTTTTTCAATGTGCATTACGTCTAACTTATGTCTTAACAGAAGTTTAGACTAATATGGGAGCTTGAAGAAAATGCTATTTTTTCTCCAATTGTTTTCGGATTGTTTCCTCTTCTTATCTTGTTTATAAGAATGTTTGCTAAGCACAGGAAAACACATATGACTAACTTGGTGCAAGATCTTCTCTCCATCCCATGTCATTGGAGGTTCACGAGATTCATTCTTCCCATCAAATAATTTACTTCTACGCCAAGTATGATTATTAGGTAGATATAGTCGATGTCCGATGTAACCTCTCTTCCCTCTCAGAGCAACGGATGGAGTTTCTTCTTTACAAATAGGACAAGCTTTGTAACCTTTCGTACTTCAACCTGACAAGTCGCCATATGCTGGGAAATCATTTATGGTCCACGTCAAACAAGCACGAAGTTGAAAGTACTCATTCTTGAATGAGTCATATGTGCGAACACCAGTATTCCACAACTCCTTCAACTCGTCAATTAGTGGTTGCAAGTACACATCAATCTCCCTTCCCGGTGATTTTGGACCAGGAATTAATAAGGATAATATGATATTTGTATCTTTCATGCATTTCCAAGGTGGTAGATTGTACGCCACTAATTGTACAGGCCACATACTGTACGTGGTACTCATATGACCGTAAGGGTTGAATCCATCTGAAGACAATCCAAATCGTACATTTCAAGAATCCAATGCAAATTCAGGAAATTGAAGGTCCAAATGTTTCCAGGCTGCACCTTCTGATGGATGTCTCAAAACTCCTGGTTCCTCAACACGTTTTTCCTTGTGCCATCTCATATCGGAAGCATAATGCTTAGAAGAGAATAATCTCTTTAGTCGAGGTATTATCGGGAAATGTCGCAAAACTTTGTGGGGGAAGTTTCTTAGAATTATCCTTATTCATTTTATATAGAGACTCTCCACATGTAAGGCATTGTTGCGCATCTTTGTATTCGTTCCTATACAACACGCAATCGTACTTGCATGCGTGAATTGATTCGTAAGTCAACCCCAATTCTCGAAACTTCTTATTAGCCTCATAGAATGAACCAAGTATGCAAGCACCGTCAGGATGCGATTCTTTTAACAGTGTCAACAACAAATCGAATGAGGTATTGGTCCAGTTATTCATAGCCTTCAGATGCATCAATTTGACGAGAAAATGGAAAGCAGAGAATCTAGTACATCATGGATATAACTGAATAGATGCTTCTTTCATCAAATCATCAAACGATGTACGTTGATCGATAATCTTGTCTACTATTGTTGGGTGCAACATTTTCATAAGTATAATTATCTTCTTCTTCAACTAAAATTGATTCCAAAGTACGACGGTTCATGTCATTCAACATTTTCATTATTTCATTGTCGTCATTATGCCCACTTTGCTCAGTTAAATTGACCCTTTCGACATGTACTGACTAAACTCTTTGACTTTCATATGTAGGTAAGTTCACAGGTTCTCCATGGTATATCCAGTCACTAAAATAAAATAATAAATAATATTCAATATTATAAAATAAAATAATAAGAGTTTCATTAATATTCAATATTATAAAATAAAATAATAAAAAAAGGCATATGTATATTATGTCCAATTAAAAAAATATTAACTACATCTTCCTTCTAACTATAAGAGTATAAAGGAAAATGTGAATTTAATATTTAAAGTACAAAGGAGGAGGAAGGGAAAACCAACTACAAATTGACAACACAAAAGGGAAGTGGTAAATAACTCCCCTCCCAATTATCAAATTATGAAAATTTCACTAAAAGGAATATTAGTGAAAGACACAATTTTTTCAATAGAAAATACATACAATAGAGATTCTATAAGTTATACAATATTTTCCAATAGAAATCAAAGTATTTAGATGCCCTTTACTCACATCCACCATCTCTCTTCTCAACCCCCTTTTATTATTTTTCCTTTCCAAAAATCATAACCACCAATTACCTATGTTTTGATATTGACAAAGAACCAAACATGAGAAATTCAATAAAGGTTTTTCCATTTTCTTTATACCCAAATGCAATGTAACATATGGAACTTTAAGCAATACTCCAATCTTTGCATTACTCTCTAAGTAACAAACTTTAAGCAATACTCCCATCTCAACAGCTTTAAAACCGAACAATTATGCGAAACTTGGATATAAAAAACAGAATTAGAACTTTAATTTGAAGAAAAATGCTCTAAAACCAACACTTCAACATCTCTAAAACCAAGCAATACTCCCATCTTCTAATGAACAAGAACAAGAAAAAATCAATTAAATTGCTTACTTCTATAGTTTAATCAAACTTCACATACATAAAGAACAAGAAATAGTTTAATCAAAGAAAGATTCAATAAATTTAGGGATTTGAAGATTTACCTAGAGTTAGGGATTTAGAATTGAGCGAGAGAGAAGACGAACGACGGCGGATGAATGGAGGGGGCGGCGGACCCCTTGGCGACGTTGGAGAAACGGCGGAGGAGATGAAGAAATGGCGGACGGGAGGCGGCAGATTGGGAAAAGAGGCAGAGAGTGAAAGAAAAAAGGAAAAAAAAAGAGGGGAAGAAGAAAAGAAAAGAGGAACTCAAATTTTAATCAGAACCTTAGGCGACGTTTTAAAACGCGTCGGCTTGTTGTTATTTTCTACGACGTTTTTTAAAAACGTCGGCTATTATTTTAAAATAAAAGCTAAAAAATGAATTTTAGGAGGGAAAATAAAAACTTAGCTGACGTTTCCATAAAACGTCGGCTAAGAATATGTTTAGCCGACATTTTTTTCAAACTGTCGCTTAAAATAAAGTTTAACCGACGTTTCTAAAACTGTCGGTTAAACCACTCTTAACCGACGTGTCTTAGGCGACGATAAAAAAAACGTCGGCTAACCCCTTTTTTCTTGTAGTGACTATCTATGTAAAGGAATTAAAATTGGATATCTGAAAATTTATAATTTACAATTAGAAAATTCCAAAGTATAAGCGAATAAAATGATATTCTAACAAAAAAATAATAATATTTTTTTATATCAAATGAAGTTTCAAACCAATGTTTTGAATAAAAATGGGGTGAATTTAGTAAAGGATTCAATGAAGGCGAAAGTAAGAGGGATTCAATAAATATTGGTTGAATATAACTAAATGTTAATTGATATCGATGAATGTACAATGAATATGAATTTCAATCAAATTATTGATATTTATGTGTATTTTTTTTTTTTGACGACATGATATTTATGTGTATTAATGGTTGATATATTTGTTCACAATCACAATAATCATACTACCTTAAGGTGTGACTTTAGGAGAAAATTATTTTTGGACAGATTTATTAAGTCATACCCTAAATTACAAATATGTCATCTATTGGAATATAAAAAAATTTAAATGCAAATAACATAGAAGATATTTACAATATCATTAAGATTTTCAGCCGTATAAGATAAGATATTTTTATCAAATAATCTCATAGAGTTTATGACTAAGTTAGAAGATAAGAGATTTCAACAATCAAATGAAGATATTTACAATATCATTTAAATTTTCATCATCTTTATTTGACATTTTATATTCTAATTAAAATAATAAATTCAATTTTCCAATCCTATAAATAGTTGTCTGCATTTTGTTCGCAAGAACATTCTCTGTTTGCTTGAATTTACTTTTTTTTGTTTTTGGTTTTATATAATAAGTTATCTTATTTTTGTTGGATTATTTACCTTAACTTTCATCTAATTTTTCTTTTGTTGCAATAATTTTTGTAGGTATCTTTTTTGCATAATTGTTGCCTTTTAAAAAAAACTCGAAGATCTAGAAAAAAAAAGTTTGAAGAATGATAAGATTACCATCTGATTGCTAAAGTGCATCAATTTTTCAGTTTAAAAAATTTGGTAACAATAATTTCCTACTATATATATATTTGTTTACAAACACATTTGAAACTTTCTCTTTGCTTGAGGTTCCTTTTCTTAGTTTATTTTTATTTTTATATATATATACTTTATTAAATAATATATATACTTTATTATTTAAAAAATTATCACGTGCAACTGTTAAAATTCTAGTATGGAAAATGTTCCCCTAATTCATCATCTCCCGACAAGCTCTGTTACTAAGAATGAATCAACAAGTTGTTGGGACTGGGAGTTGTCTATTTCGTCTCTAGATGGAGAGCATTCAATGGCCAAACAAACAAAGGCATTTCGCGAGGCAGGTCTGGCAAATTTGCTTCCTTCTTAAGCACTTGCAAAGCACTTTTCATGGTTGGTCTTTGATGGGGGTTCGGATGGCAACAAGCCAATCCAAGAATCAACACTCTCTCAATATCTTCTTCTTCATATTGTCCATGAATCCTCTTGTTAGCAACTTTAACAATCTCTCCTCTCTTATGAAACTCCCATACCCATTGTGTAATGTTGTCTCCATACCAGCTAAGCTCTGATCGATTCGTAGGTTTCCTCCCGCATACAACTTCCAAAACTAATATGCCAAATGTGTACACATCCGTCTCTACCGTCGCTCTGTTCGACAAATCGATCGAGCCAACCCAAAATCTCCCAACTTGGCTTCGAATTTGGAATCCAACATTACGTTTGAAGGTTTAATGTCTCTGTGGAGTATTGTCTTCTCGCATTCATTGTGAAGATAATTCAAAGCCTCTGTTATCCCACATATAATGTTATACCTGATATCCTAGTTGAGTGCATCATTGATGTATGTGAGCTTGTCCAAGCTGCCATTGGGCATGTACTCGTACACGAGTAGAAGGTCTTTCTTTTAGTAGCACCATCCTATTAGCCTTACGAGATTCTTGTGATGAAGGCCACCGATTGTCGCAACTTCAGCAATAAACTCTTGCTTCCCTTGACGTGAATCCTTTGAGATTCTTTTGATGGCGACTTCTTTGTTCATCAAATCTCGTTTATAGACCGTTCCGAAACCACCTCTTCCTAGCTTGTTTGTGGGGTTAAAATTGTTTATTGCTTTCTTAAGTTCCGTAAATTCAAACTTTTCAACTCGGGGAGCAATAGAAAAGTTTTGAATCTGATCTTCCATGCCTGCATATGTCTCTTCTAGATCCTTTTGTTTTCGTTTCCTTATGACCCGGAGGAAGAGAAGAACAACCCCATATAAGAACACGATTATTACAAAAACAACCATGATCCAAATAAAAAATTGTTGATTATGATCAGGTTTATCTCCAATATCTATACCATTGAATTGCCATGACTTAACTCTTCGATTCGATGCACCAGTGCTATAAAATGTTGGAGCAGAGAGAAGCCAACATAAACATCATTAGGGAGAAATGAGAGATTCAAGGGATGAAAAATCACGCGGTTTCTCAATTGATCATCTAATCTTAACGACAAGGAGACATAGATGGAGATGTGGATACCATCATATATGCACGTTGACAAAAACCTCCCCAACGGCTGAAAGGTTAACACCAAACTCCATCAATGGCTGTTGCAAAATAGAGTGAATACTATTCAAATCCAACCCCACATGGTTGTTGTCGACATCATCGGGGGAATTCTTTGTCGTATCGAATTCGATTGCGAAAATTTGTGCTTCAGCCGTGCCGTTTGTAGATGCGTTGACAATCCCTAGCCACATACCCTGGCTGGCGATTGGAGAATAAGGATCTGCAGCGAGAATAAAGGCGACGCCGTCGGAAGGGAGCTGCATAGACGATGATGAGCGTAGATTAATAACAAAGTCGGAAGTGAAAGTGGCGGTTTGTTGTTTGCTTCTGAGCTTGAATGGCTTGTTGTAAACGAATCTCATAGAGGAATTTATGATGTGGGGTTCTTCATTTGGAGCTGGGACTTCTCCATCACGGAAGACTGTATCATCGTAGCTCCCGATAAACTTGGCGAGCTATTCCTTGGTGGGGGACACGGGTAAGTCGATGAAGTAGCTGCAAACTTGAGTTACAAAAATGGTGGCTACAAGAACAACAGCAGCAGTCTTGGTGAATACAAACATCCTTTGCAAACCCAATAACAGTATTGCTAAAACCTCTGTTCCTATTAATACCTTAAAAAAAAGGGTAAATTGTTAAATTAGGTTCTTTTGTAAAAGTTATTGTCAAAATGGGTCTGATTTCAAACCAATTTTAAGAAAGGGTTGTGGCGTCTCTTTGAGAGACGGCACACGGTTAAATTTTAGCTTGCCGAATTCCATGGCCACATATGTGGCAGTTTAGTCAACAATACAAAATCTCAATGCAATTTTGTAGATTTTTTTTTCTTTCTTTCAACAGTTTTTTTTGTTTATTTTTTCTATTTATAGATTTATCGATTCTTTTCATATTTTTTATGTTTTCTTTTTTCTGGTTTCATTTTTTCAGTTTCTCTTTTCTTTCTTTAAAGTTTAATATCACATTATTTTAATTTTATTTTTATGTTTTCAAATTTTATATAAATGTGCATGCTTTTCAATCATTAATTTAAAGAGGGTTAAGTATATATAAAAAAAGTTAGGATTGTTTTTAGTGTAAGGACTAATTAATTTTAAATTTATAATGTTATAATTGTTTTTGAAGAAATGTTATAGTTTAATTAGGATTTAAGAATGCCTATTAATTTATGAGATTGTCAAGGGTTTTTTATCGAAAAAAAAAGATATTGTCAAGAATTGCAAAAAATAATTAATTATGTCAAAGGTAGTTTTTTTTTTTTTTTGAAATCTTGTCAAAGGTAGTTGTTAGGGTTATAGGGAATGTTGATAAAATGCATGTGTGTATGTTATTTATGTTTATTCCAAAAGTTGTTAGGATTTAACATGTTTATATATTATTGGGAGTGTAATTGTTAGGATTTTATTGAATGTTGATAAAATGATTTAATGTATATATATATGTTAATAAAAAAATTAATTACCATTTATGATAACATATATTTTTCAACATCCTAACAACCTCAACTTTTCTTTTAAACCATAACCACCTTTAACTTAAATCATTAAAAAAAACATGCAAACCTATTTCAAATTTAAAAATAAAGTAATTAGAAATGAAAACTTATATAATTTTTTATGAGTGGTAATATATATATATAATTTTTTTTTTATAAATGTTAAAAATCTATATAAAAAATTAAATAAAACAAAAGCTAAGTCCCTAAATTGATAGATGTTAAAATTGATAATTTTTAATCAAATTAAATTTAAATTATTTTATTTTAAATATAATATTTTTAAAATTTTGTTATAATTAAATTAGGGAGACAACAAATTTCTAATAAATAATGCTTCTAAAAAAAAAAGTGATAAAAAATGAAAATAGAGAAAACTAAATATTAAAAAAACAAGAAAGATATAAAAAAATCTATAAAAAATCATATTGATATCATTAGAGGGACGCAAATCTAAAGAAGAAAAAAATTATGTTCCTAATATATATATATTTTAAAAAAAAAATCAAACACAATCCATGAGATTTTACTAATTTTGACCAAGATATGCCACGTGTGTACATTGACCAAAAGCAGCGTGTGTGGCGTCTCTCGAAGAGACGCCACAACCCCTTCCAACAAATTATTTAAAATCTGACCCATTTTGATAATAACTTTTAAAAAAGAACCTAATTTGACAATTTACCCTAAAAAAAAGATATACTTTTACTTTAGCATAGTAAGCAAGCCTTTATTGTGCAGTTTTATGTGCTGGAATATTTGCTTTCTTTTTTACTTTTTGTCTATCTTTTCTTTTTTAGTTGGATTACCCTTTGCTAAAACAGGTCTCTTTTCATGTATGCATTATTGTCATCTCATACAGTGAATAGAAGTTCCCTTTTTCTCACGACTCTTGGTGGAGGTGTTTATTTGTCCAACAAGAAAGATACCAAGGATCATTTACCAACTCCTCTAGTTACGTAAACCAATCAAAATAATTATTCATGTTAAATATTTAAAATAATTTTTTATTTCAAAACCACTCATTTTTAACTATTCAAAATAACACATCATTTAAAAATCATTAAAACCGTTAGATCTTCATTTCAAAATTGTTCTTAATTTGTTTTTGTGTCCACTTATATGCATTATAAAATGTAGTTTGATATTTAATTAATAATTTTATTAACCTATTAGATAAAATATGTATATGATTTTTTATCATCTATATGTACATACAACATTATAAACTTTTCGATTTTAATGTGTATCCATATATTGAAAAGATCATGGATTTGATTCGACACACCATTGTTGAACTAAAAAGAATATATACTGAACTTTGCAATTTAATTTTTATTAAATTATTAGATAAGATTAAAAAATAAATTAAAATAAATTTATTTGATAAATTTAAAGTTAATATCAAGAAAATTTGATTCAATAATGTTAATAATTTTAATACAAGTAAAGTTAGAATGTAAACGTATTTCTAAAAAAATTAGGAAAAATTTATAACAAAATGTACGGAACTAACATTTTTAGTTTACAGATTAAAATTGAACAATTTTTAGAAAGAGATATTATTAGATAGATTGAAAATGAGAAATAGAAATTTCATAAACCCAAGTCTTTTAAATAAAATTTCAATATCAAATGAATGTCATTTTGTCATTTATACATTAGAAAAAAAAAATCAAAGAGAATTAAACATACATACTGGGACTGTCAAAAAAGGAATGAACAAATTTAGTTCATTAACAAAATTGAATGCTATTTTATTTCTTTGACAAACTATAAATTTTATTTTTCAAGAATTTTCCATTCTATTTTAAGATTTCAAATAGAATTCAACATACAACTTAGAATATTTTACCCTTACTTAGAGTAATTACATTTAAAAAAAATTACAAAAAAATAAAAATAAAAAGAGAGAAATTAACAAATATTAACGAGAATTGAGAGATTATGTACAAATGATACTATAATAATGGTCAATATAAATGAATTTTTTAAAAAAAAAACTCCACATCCATACAAGGCTATATTACCTCAAAAACACATCTAAATGAGATATTTTATTGCAAGTCTTCCATAAAAATCTATATTCCAAAACCGTTATTATAAAAACAATTTCTAACTTTTAAAATAACTTCTCAAACTAACTGCCCAAGTACGTCTAGGATCGAATGAGGATTGGGTAATCAAGGACCACAATTCAGGACTATAATTGAGTGAATGGGAAAAAGACTACGATAGTGAAAGAGAGGTTTTGGCAACTACCACAAGACTTCAAAGTCAATTGGCCTCAAATTGGAGTAAGAAACTTCAGCCAATCAAAAGAGATAAACCATGCGACACAGACAATAGTATATAAATTGGGAGAAATATTAGTGACAAAGAATGAGAAGGTGAATGAGAAATTTTGACTTGGCCTACAATTGGATTAAGAAAATTCAAGCCAAATCAATGGAGGGTCGTCCGAAGTGAACGAAGAAAAGGACAGGTACATGTGTTGAGTAAACTTAAATGTAATTTTAATATATTTAGAATATTGTTAATTGGGGCTATAATTAAATACTCATTAGGTATACATTGATGCCGCTTGATCTACTACTTTATTGGCAGTGCCAGTATCAAATCAATCATTAACTTGCTTCGACTTGTATTGAAAAGTCCAAATGTTTGATACTATTTAATTATAATCAATTATGGTTAATTTTAATCTAGTTCAACTATTTAAAACATGCATATTTTGATTAGGTGATCAAATAATTAAATCTCATCTAACCTATTGCAACTAACGGTGCATTTGAGACGACATTAATTTATTACAAAACTTGTGAATTGTTAAAATAATGGTCATGAGAACTTGCTCTTTAAAGTGAATATTAACATGAGATTAAAATAACATATATTTTAAGTATAACATAGATATCTACCTGCTAAATACAAAAAATAGAGTGCCTTATAGTTTCACCTTAAATTTAAGGCCCTTGGACATCTAATTGATAACGAGAAAAGTAGTCTATATATCTTATAATTACTTCATTAGTAGATATTCCTCTATAGATGGCGGGCTAAAAATGAGAGGTTTGAAAAACACGGATGAAAGATGGCGGGCCTGAGCATTGGTGGCGGGCGAAATTGGGCCCGCCTCCTTTATTTTTTGGTGGCGGGCCCAAGCCCGCCTTTAAAAGTTTTTGGTGGCAGGCAAGGCCCGCCCGCCACCTTTTCTCTTTGGAGGTGGGCCTGGGCCTTTTGGGCCCGCATCCTTTAGCTTTTGGTGGCGGGCCCAAGCCCGCCTCAGAAGGGCTTTGGTGGCGGGCATGGGCTGCCCGCCACCTTTTTCTTTTCCTCCTTTTTCTTTTTCGTTCTTTCCTTTTCTCTCTCTACTCGAGCCATTTTTCCCCTTTTCTCTCTTCTCTTCTCTTCAACCAAACCCTACCCTCACGCCGTCGCTGCCACTTCTCCGGTCATTTCCCGGCCATTTTCCGACCATCAACGCCGCCACTTGGTTTCCCTTTCTCAAATTTGTGTATTTCCTTCCCAAAAACTAGGTAATTTCTAGTCCATTTTTATTTTTTAAAGAAAAAGAGTTTTTTTTTTTAAGGAAATTTTTCATGGATGCATTTTTGTAATTTTTTCATATATGTTTCAAATTTGTTCATTTGTGCTTCAAATCTCATATATGTCTCAAATTTGTGATAATGTGCTTCAAATCTCATCTATGTCTCAAGATGTGCTTCTAATTTGTTTGTTTCATATTTGGACATTTTTTATACAATTTAAGAAACTTTTGTTTCCAAAGTTAGTTTAAGAAACTTAAATTTTCATTGTGCCTTTTGTATTAGTTTAGTTTTGTATTATTAATGCATTATGAAAAATCTTTCCATGCATGTGTTGGGTGTTGAGATATTTATAAACAATGCAATATACGAGTGAGATGTGTGACTCAACTTTACCTTTTTGGAAAAAATTTGTAGGTTAAGTTTCTCTAATTGACTAGAATTACTAAAATGGTTATGGATAAGTCGTGGATGTTTAAGGATCGAATGTCACCGGAATACGGATTGGGTGTTGAGACGATATTTATAAACAATGCCATACGATATTCGAAAGGATTGAATGTAGTTTGTTGTCCATGTTTGAAATGTGTGAATGCCAAGTACCAAAATGTGAATGTAATAAGAGACCATTTATTTTGTAATGGTATCGATCAAAGTTATAACACATGGATTTGGCATGGAAAATCAGTTTCAAGAAAAAGAAATAATGAAAGTGTTCCAATAGATCAAGTTGTAGATGAGAATGTGGATGACCCGGATGACCCAATAGGGATGTTTGAGGCTGCACAAAATTATTTTAACTACAAATCCCCTTTATTTGAGGAAGCATTAGAGGATGCCAAGAAACCATTGTACCCAAATTGTAAAGATTTTACAAAGATATCAACATTGATTAAGCTTTATAATTTGAAAGCAAAGTATGGGTGGAGCGATAAAAGTTTCTTAGAGCTGTTAGAATTATTGAGTATGTTGTTACCTAGTCCTAATGAAATTCCGATATCCGCCTATTATGCTAAAAAGATTTTAAGTACCTTAGGGATGAAGTATGAAAAGATCCACGCATGCATCAATGATTGTTGTTTGTATCGAAAAAAACTTGTCGATGCAGAACTGTGTCCTACTTGTGGAATCGAGATGGAAGGTTAAGAAGAATAAGAAAGAAGGAGTGAAAAATATTCCAACAAAAGTCATGTGGTATTTCTCTCCCATTTCAAGATTTCAACGAATGTTTCGAAGTAAAGAAACTGCGAGATTGTTGACGTGGCATGCTACGGACCGACAGTGAGATGGCTCCATACGACATCCAGCCGACACAATTTCATGGAAAGAAATAGATGAAAGGTGGTCTGATTTTAGTGGAGAAACGAGAAACCTTCGCCTAGCTCTATCAACAGATGGAGTCAATCCACATGGTGACCAAAGTACTAGATATAGTTGTTGGCCAATTATGTTGGTTACTTACAATCTACCCCCATGGTTGTGCATGAAGCGTAAATTCTTAATGTTAAATTCATTAATCTCAGGACCCAAACAACCTGGAAATGACATAGATGTTTATTTAGCTCCGTTAGTCAACAATCTGAAGATGTTATGGAACACGGGCATTCAATGGTTTGATGCCTATCGGCAAGAACACTTCACGCTCAAAGTTATTTTGTTGTGGACCATTAATGATTTTCCAGCATATGGTAACCTGTGTGGGTGTACTACAAAAGGTTATAAAGCATGTCCTATTTGTGGAGACAAAACATCATCAATTTATTTACCTAGCGGAAAAAAGAATGTGTATCTCGGACATCGAAAATATTTACCAATCGAGCACTCATTTAGAAGACAGAAAAAAGCATTTAATGGAGAACAAGAATATGGAATACCCCATGAACATCTAAGTGGTGAAGAGATTCTTGCACAATTAAATAGTCATCAATTTACGTATGGCAAAGGACAACAACCTACAGAATCTTATTGGAAGAAGAATTCGATCTTTTTCGAATTGAAGTATTGGAAGCATTTTCACGTGCGACATTGTTTAGATGTCATGCACATTGAGAAAAACGTTTGTTCGAATATTATCGGAACTCTACTTGATATTCCTGGAAAAACAAAAGATGGAATAAAAACTCGCGAAGACTTGGCTAAATTAAAACCTGAGTTAGCCCTAATTAAGAATGGAGATAAAAAGACATTCCTGCCTTCAGCATGTTACACATTATCGAGAAAAGAGAAGATGAGTGTGTGTAAAAGCTTATCTGAACTTAAAGTGCCTGAAGGTTATTCATCCAACATAAGTAAATTAGTTTCGCTTACTGATTTGAAACTTTACGGGCTTAAATCGCATGACCATCACGTTTTGATGCAACAATTGCTACCTGTAGCAATTCGGGGTGTTTTCCCTAAACACGTTAGATATGCGATCATTCGACTATGTTTCTTTTTCAAAGCTATATGTAGTAAGTCGATCGATTCATCTAAGTTGAAGGGATTGCAGGATGATGTAGTGATCACTTTATGCCTATTAGAAAAGTACTTTCCACCAGCATTTTTCACAATCATGGTTCACCTTGTGGTGCATCTTGTAAAAGAGATTGAATTTTGTGGACCAGTTTATTTGAGGTGGATGTATCCATTTGAAAGGTATATGAAAGTTTTGAAAGGTTATGTTTGAAATAGAAATCGTCCAGAGGGATGCATTGGAGAAAATTATATATTGGAAGAGTCGATAGAGTTTTGTTCTAAATTCTTACAAGGAGTTGAATCAGTAGGGTTGTGAACATCGAACAAAATGATAGATTCAAATATCGATCGACCATTATTTGCCTCCAATTATAAAACACCAACTAAAGATATGATTGATTAAGCACATATGTATATACTTCATAATGTAGATGAACTGCTTCCATATATAGATCAACACATGGAAATGTTGTCTAAAGTGAATCCTACTAAGTCTAAAAATAAAAAATGGCTTCAAGATGAACATAATCGTAACTTTAGCAGTTGGTTGCGTGAACGTGTTGGGTTGGCTATATGAGTTCGAATACATTCTATATCATCTACATTAAGGTGGATATCACATGGACCTCGTTCAGAAGTTACCACTTATGAAAGTTATATGGTTAATGGTATTCAATATCACACAAAAAAACGCGATGATCTTAGAAGTGTGCAAAATAGTAGAGTTATGATAACAACTCAAACTATACAAATTTCTAGTTCGAAAGACAAAAATCCAATCATGTCAGACATGACCTTTTATGGCATAGTACAAGAAATTTGGGAGCTTGATTACAATAGTTTTCAAGTCGTCTTATTCAAATGTGATTGTGTTGAAAATAATGGTGGAATTAAAGTAGACGACATGGGATTTACGACCATAGACCTTAATCGCATTGGACATAAATCCGACTCCTTCATTTTAGCCACTCAAGCCAAACAAGTATTCTACATAAAAGATCCAATTAACCCTCATTGGTCAGTGGTGCTAATGCCTTCACAGAGAATAGTTGTAGAACACGGTCATGATGAAGTTGATATTGGCCAAGATTGTGGGTATGGAATCATAGAATCCCTACCTAATTTTGTTGATGATGACTCAGACACCTATATTAGAATTGATTGTGATGGTATATGGATTAATAAATAGGTTTGTGCTATTATTTTTGTGATTATTTAACTCATATTCTGTATACAATCTTTTCTATTTGTAATTAACATAAATTCTTTCTTATGCACGTTTACATTATGTCTCAGTCGGATAGCTATCATGCCGATGATGTTCCCAATGCCAGACGGACTTCTCGAAACTGAAATACCAGAGGAGTTACAGTATTACGCGAGCTTGCTCAAGACCGGATGGCAGGAGAGCGTCGCACTGTACAATACAACTCAATGGGCCAAGATATCGGTGAGTCTTCAACCAAGTTGCGTAGTTATATTGGTATGTGTGTTAGGGCCCAAATACCTATCACATACGAAGATTGGTATGCTGTTCCTGATGCACTAAAAGAGTTGATCTGGGATTCTATAGAGGTAACTACATATCATCTAAATTTCATTATGTATTTCAATACTAAATTATTAATCTAACTTATTCTATTGTTAGCAGATGATGTTTTAAGTTGATCCTATGTCCAAACATAATGTCATGATGTGTATGTCGACGGCGTTCCGAATGTTTAGATACAATCTAAACAAGAAGTACGTCCAACCATTTCTAGACCAACCCGAGAGATTAAGAACACCACCTGTTAAATACACTGCGATCACACAAAAGCAATGGGATCAGTTTGTAGACATTAGATTGTCAGAAAACTTCAAGGTAACTATTTTTTTATGAGTGTAATGTCTATAATCTTCAATATATTCATAAAATTATATGTTCTACAGAAAGAAAGTGACGATAAAAAAGCATTACAAGCTAAACAAAAGTATCATCATCGTACGGCTCGAAAGAGATATGCTCAACTCGGTCATGACCTAGTAAGAATCTATCTACCCTAAGAATTTATGTTTCTTATCATGTATTTTCTACTTTACTAAATCTCATGTGCTGTTAATTTTAATTGTAGCATATAGATATCAAAAGTAATCCCTCAGGCCGTGCTGAATTATGGAAAACAGCTCGAAAGGGAAAGAATAAAGAGTACGTTGATGAAGACACAATTGAAACGGTCGAAAAAATTGTAAGTTGTTGTTTCATTTCTTTTGTATGTTGTTTGGGTTCAACTCTTTGAATGTGAATCTAAAATATTTTTTCAACAGGATAACTTGGAACGTACAAATGAAGGTCAAGATATTTTGGCTGAAGCATTGGGAACGCCGGAACATCGTGGGCGCGTAAGGGGAGCTGGTCGATTTGTAACTCCATCAGTTTTCTTTAAGATATCTCATCCGAAGTCGAAGATGGGTGAACGACCAACTCAACTAGACCCTCAAGTAGATTTCTCTCAACGATTTAACTCTCTGTGTGAGGGAAGCAATAGAGATGGCATAAAGGAAGAAAATCAAATTCTTCAAGGGATCGACATCGTTGAAGAACAAATTGATCATCCTAATGATGTCCCAGTTGATTTCGGAGGAGTAAGTATTATATTATTGAACTTTAATAATATAGTTGAATCATTGTATGTTAATTATGATTTTTTTTTCTTTTTTTAAAGGGTACGACATGTAAACTAGCCGTTGAACATGGAGGTGACATTGTTGCCATTGGTACATTGTATGAATCGAGCGACTTATCTGATAGGATACATGGTATGCCTTTGGGGAAATTCAATGCGCGTGTCACGATCGATTTGATACTTGAAGGCAACGAGGACCTATACTTGCCCATCCCTTTAAACGGGAGATGCAATACCGCAGACAATCTTGGAACACTTTCGTGCCATGACCACAATCATTAATTAAGACACATACTGCAACAACGGAGGTATATATAATCATACATTATAATAATTTAATATGTAACACATTTGTTTACTAATAATCGAAAATGTTTATTGTCAGCCATCTAAACCCAACAAAATGACTACTAAGAAGTCTATATCAGCTACTAGTAAGAAGACAGTTTCAGATTCGCACTCCCATCAATCAAACACGATCATTCCAATTATGATCAAGCTAGTACGTAACTACGCTAGAGATCAACTGGGTGTTGGTGGACTAGTACGTATCCCACTTACCATAACCGATTTTCTTCCCGATTGTTATATTGCACAAGACGAGAATTTGGAATATTGTAATATGGAAGAAATTGGATATACTTCCATACTTTGTTACCTCGGGTAAGTAAACTGTTTTCTTCCTCAAATATTATATTCGCATACCACTCTAATAACGTTTCCATATTTTATTTCAGTTACATATGGGAAATTTGCGATAAAGAGATACTGGCTAACTACATACTAGTAGACGGTGGCGATTGTGCAATGGTTTCGGCGAAACAAAATCTAGAAGAACGAGTTGAACGTGTAGTTGATAAGTTTAACATGTTGGTTGATATGAATCAGCGAATATTTTTTCCCTTCAATACTGGGTATGTGTTCTACATTTTGGATTTTTAATACTTATGATTATGTTTATATCAAACTCAATATTGGTTAATTAATTTCTATAGACACCATTGGATTTTGGTCGTCATCATTCTTGCGGAACATACGGTGTACATTTTCAACTCGTTGGGCGAAAATCCGGTCCATGAGAGTTTATACCAAATCATAACTTCGTAAGTTTCTAAATAGAAAACTTTTGAACTTTGAATTTATATTTAATCATCCTAATGTTTAGAATTATTAATATAGTACTTACCGAGTTTGGCATTTAAGACACAATTTGAGGCCGAAACAATTATATTAGAAATGGGTGAAGGTAAAGTTAAATCAAATTCGTTTGTTTATAGTCTTTTTTTGTGATGCTGATCAATTATCGTTTACTAAGTATATGTAACTATTTTTTCCCCTAGTGCCCTCAACAAATTGGATCAATAGTATGTGGATTCTACGCCCAAATATTCATACGGAAGATGATATACAACACATCCACGCACGTATTGAGACTTGTAAGTTTTATTTACATGTTAAATAGCATCATATAGAACATATACTAATTTGGTGTTTTTATTTATGTCTTAATACTTTGTAGTTCAAGACTGGCCCAAATACATTCACTCAAGCGGATGTTGATGAGGTACGAGTTGAATGGGCAGAGTACATAGGTAGACATATTATACAAAATTAGTGTTTATGTATGGAGGAATGAATTAGTTGTAGTTTAAATGTTAATTGAATAGCTAGATGCACGTTAATAGATTCTGGAAGGACAAAATTCTCATTTGGTGTGTACTGGATTTTTCATTATGTTCATATACAGGTGGAGAGTTTTGTTATATAATAGGTGAAATGTTTTTGGATCGCATTATTGCCCCGTCATGCTGCCAAAATTTCGTGTGCATATCTATTATTGTGTTATAAACACATGCATATATGTTTAGAAGTTAGAATTCCATATAAGTTAGTTTGTGGGTGATTGATTTCGTTAAAAACTAGAGTTTAATAGGGGATTGGATAGTTATTAGAAAGTTTAGAATTGACTGCCTCTATATTCCCTTTTTTTTATAAAGTATAATAACTTTTAATGGCGGGCGCAATAGATATCATTTTTAATAAATTATAGCTATAGTGTCTTTTAATGGTGGGTTTTGCATTTTTCTGATCTTTTTGTTTTTTTTATAAATATAATGTCTTTTAATGGCGGGCACTCAATGATTGAACATCAAATTCCCGATAATTGACCATTTTTTAAAAACAACCCGAGACCCGATGATTTGTTGGGGTTTTTAAAAAAAAAAAAAATTAAAGGTGGCGGGCATAAAATCCCGCCATAAAACAGTATTAATGGCGGGCAAGAATGCCCGCCTTTGAAAAGTTTTAATGGCGGGCAATGCCCGCCTTTGTATTGGTCCATATTGGTGGCGGGCGTGCCCGCCATCTTTTCCCTGCCCGCCACCGAAACGTTACGATGACAGGGGCCTTGGTGGCGGGCTTTTGCCCGCCATCTATAGTGGAATTTCTACTAGTGCTTGGAACAGGGAACCATAAATCCTACCATAGAGAATACTCGTGAAGTTGAAATTTATTACCACCATTCAAGATAACTAATGCGCCACCAACCCTAGAAAATCTTAATATTTAATATGATATAATAATTCCTTAGCAGTTCATCTAATAAAACTAAAGAGATTAAGATATGATCTAAGATTGCCAAATCAAAGTGGCATAATCTTGATTGAGTATATTAAAGATCTCACATTAAAGTTAAAGAGTTCTATAATACAAAAAAAAAAAAACTTCTCTTATAGTTGATCAATTTTGAAATAAGACCTTGTGATTACTAGTCGTGATTCGTACATATACAAATAGGAAGAAGAAGAAATCAAAGCATTCATATGAGAATAAGAAAAATGTATAAATAGCCGAGGTAAAATAGGGTAGTAAAATAAGTTCCTCTATCTTCTCCAAAAAAAAAAAAAAAAAAATCCTCTAAAAAATACTTAGATATTTTTGTAATTTCTATTGTACGCATGAAAAAAAGCTCAAAAAAGGTTTTGGTCTATTTTGAGGTGATTTCTCGAAGAGTTTTGGATGATTCTTGCAAGGTAGAAGTGGTTTCATTTGTAGAAATCGAACATTCTTGGAAGCCCTCAACTACAAAGGTTACTAACTTTCAGTTTTTATATTCATTCTTTTCTGCATAAGCATTAATCGTTCCCTCTTTGCTCAGATCGATGCTGTTCGCTTAAATTTGTGTTTCAGCCAAAAACAAGTTGGAATTATGGAAATTACTATTGGACTAAATTACACATTGTTTCTTGCTTACATCATAAACCCAAAACCAAAAGTAGGCTTCGGAAGAAACATTATTGATATAAAAGTCAAATTACAATGCAAGATGCATATATATATATATGGGAGAAATTAAAAGATATATTTATTGGGATTAATAATTAACCATTTATAGCTTCTTTTGGTTTTGTGGCCTACCTTGGAGAAGGGCATATTTCTGAATCAGAGAGAATTATTGTGGGCATGATAGGAGTTTGCATTGAAGTGTTTTGATGGACTTCCAAACACTGTTTGAGCTCAGCCAAAACATGACTCATATCTGGTCTTTGAACTGCATTTGGCTGTGTGCATGACATGGCAAGTTCTATAATTTTCCAGGCTGAGTTTTGGTTAAGTTGTCCTCCTAACTTCACATCAACAATGTTTTTGATGTCTCCTGTTTTCATCATTGTTTCCACCCACTTTAATATGTGAAAATCCCCTTGAGAAGATCTCACTAGTGGAGGCTGCCCAGTGACCAACTCAAGCAAGATAATCCCCAAGCTATAAACATCATTATGCTTGTTTACATTTCCATATCTTGGAGCTCTACAAAGAAAACACATAAAACTAGCTTTAGTTATTATAAGAAACTAAAATGTGATCGGTTAACTAGACCTTTTATTTTACTTACCCAAGATCAAGATACCCAGGTGTACCAGCAAGATGAGTTAATAATTGAGATTTATTTTCACTCGCTAAAGTTCTAGACAATCCGAAATCTGCTATTTTTGCTTGCATTGCCTTGTCTAATAATATGTTGGAAGGTTTCAAATCTCTATGGATAACAGGAGGTTTGCAACCATTGTGTAGATACTCCAATCCTATAGTTTATATGAATACACAAGATATTTCTATATTAAACTTCAGTAAATGTGGTAGATTATATATATATATATAGAAGATAACAAATGCGTAGTTTTTTTACAAACCATGTGATACATCCACTGAAATTTGAAGCCTTTCCGCCCAACTAAGAGTACTATTATTTATGCCTGCATGCAAGACAAATAAGCTAATTATTAATTAGTAAATACTGGAGAAGAGAATCCTCGATTGGTATAAATCTATTCATTCGAATAAAGTAGTTCGAATGGATTCTAAAAGAGTAAGTAAATAATATTCGTGTTTGGAAAGAGATACTTGAGAAAAAGTAAGCAATATCAATACCAGATAAATATTGTTTTAGATTGCCATTAGGCATGTATTCATATATGAGTGCCTTGTGATTGCCTTCATCACAGTATCCAAGAAGAGTAACCAAGTTGCGATGATGAACAACCATCAACAGTTGTGCCTGTAATTCAAGTGAGTAATTTTCATTTTGGTATTTTTATTTGATGGTTTAAGGAAATGAACTGGAAATGACATTCACCTCTGCTCGAAATTCTTTATACCCTTGTTGCGATGATTGTGAAAGCACCTTCACAGCAACTGTCGTTTGGTCTTTCAAAGTACCTAAATAAACTTTCCCAAATCCTCCTTCTCCAATAACCACTCCAAAGTTATCAGTAATACTTATAACATCTGAATAGGTGTACTGTCTGTTCGTTATTTTTATTGATCCTCCATCTTTCAATTCAATTGAATTTTCTAAAGAAATAAGAATAATCAAATTCACAACACACATACAAAAATTTGATAGAAAAATTCCGAAGTGTTGTTTGCCGGACTAAACTATAGAAGAGTGAAAGAAGTTCAACCTTTTGATTTTCGGGTATAGATTATTATAGTTACTCCCAAGAGAATTACAAGGAAAGGGGCCACAGTGATAGAGCAAAGAATAGGAATAGAAATTTGCAACTTCTTTCTGTGGTGGTTGCATGGTGGTGACCAACACAGTTCTTGATTTCCTTCCACACTGAGTTAAGAAGAAAATAAGAGAGGATCTTTAGTTGTGCTTGATTTGAGTTTTCAAAAGATGGGGTTAATGAATAGTTACCTTAAATCTAAAGTTCCATCTTTGTACTTTTGGAGAAGAGCGTTAGGTACTATGCCTGTGAGCTTATTCCCACTTAAATTTCTGTAGAAAAAAATCATTACATGACAACATATTCTTGATAATAGTATATATAGGTACTATATCATTGAATTAATAATGAGAGGATTTTGGTTATTGATTTTTTTACAGAAATTGCAGTTGTGGTAATAGCGCCAAAGATTCTGGTATCGCCCCTTTTAACTCATTGTTGGACAGATCTCTGAAATGCAACAAGCAAATTAATACATGCATTACACATAATGTTACTGCTGCTAAATTTTGACATTGAAAATAGACATTGTCAGAGCATGAAAATGGAAAGGAAATAGGTACAAGCAGGTGATTGCAGTGAGATTAGAGATTGAAGATGCAATATCTCCAGTCAAGTTGCTATTGCTCAAGTTACTGCATGTGCCAAAGTAGATTTGCATCAAAATTGGAATTAATGAATGATTTGTTAAGATGAGATTTGTGAATAGAAGTGTTACAGTGAAATGATTCTGGGCCTAGGGGGGTTGGCATTATTATTGCTGCAATTCAAACCCTCCCATGAGAAGTCAAGTGGTTGACAGGGATCGCCTTCCCAATTTCTACTCATCTTGTAATGTTGTTTGATGTCTCTTATTGCATTCACTATATATACAATATAAAAAAGCATATGCGCATACTATTTAAATGTTGATATAATTAAATTTACCATAACTCAGAAGAAGATGATAAACATACCGTCTTGAGGAAAGGTGGGCGGATTTGGAGCGTCGGTTGTATAAAAAATCTCGAGGCCATTAAGGATGGGAGGCAGAGTAGAGGAAGAGGTTGCCGAAATGGTTAGTTTTATATTTTTATCGGTTAACAATTGATAGCCTTTTGAGCAAAGGGTGTATGGTTTAAGATATTGGAGTAGTTGAATGGAGTTTGTGATGATATGAACATCGTTGAAGATGATTTTCATCTCTCGAAACTGGCCGGGCTTAAGCTTCTCAATCTCTACAAAATGAAAGCAAAAGTAATATTGAAAAGTCTCTTCGTTAGATGGCGTCCAATATGACACCAACGAGAAGCTAGAATTTGGGGCTTGACATGCCGTTTGCAGCATGGACAGCGGCAACTTGTATGGAATGTCATTGTCATTGGTCTCACTAATGAATGCATTTGTCTGCAGTAAGCTTGTATTCTTATCGAAATAATCGCAATCCAAGCCATCCCATTGGCGATCGTAAACATCTTCAGGGTATCTGAATACATGTGTTATGAAAACGACAATAAAAAATAGATACGAAAATATGAAAATAGATAATGATAAATGCAAAGGAAGAAGAAATAAGAATACACACGAAAATTTACGTGGTTCACTAACATTGTGTTAGCTAGTCTACGGGTAAAGAGGGAGACCAATTTTATTAAGGAGAGGCGATTACAAATATAGATTACAGAATGAACGTCATAATATAGCTAGAGTATAATTCGAGTTTATATAGAAACTCTCATTAAACCTTATTACAAAATGTGTAAGCATTAAACACAATGCAAATGTGCTAGCACACGTGGAACTCACAACATATCTCAACAATCGCAGGACATTGGTATGTTCAAGGCATATCTCAACAACATACAATATTATTAAAAACATAAATTTATGTGTTGTGAAATTAAAAATAAAAAAATAAAAAAATAATAACATGCACGTTGGGCAATTTTGAAAGTTCTTACATTATTTGTTTGTTGCTTCCAATATTGCGTCGAGTGAGAAGTCTGACATTCTGAGTGTGAGTAGGATTGATTCCATAAAGGGAGATGTTGAAGGGTCGTAATTCTAAAGAGGAAATGTATGGCACTCCATTGTTTGTATTAACCAAACACACATCCATGTAATCTATTGAAGGATCAATGAGAGTAACAATCTCCGAATATGTTATATTGAACTCTGCTTTCGTCCATAAATTAACACCAACATATAAGTCAAAAGTGGGTGCAAAGTTGAGGTCGTCATAATTGCCATACACAAAATAAGCTCTAATAAGATATCCTCTACTGCAATTTTGGCATGACCTTTCTAGGTCTAGTTTTAGATTATAGCAGTTCCTTGTGTCATTTGGAAAGCTTCGTAAGGTCAAGTATTGTGGTTGGAAACGTTCATGGAAATCTGATGATATGTTTTGGTTGATTCCTAATCTTATCATATCGTTGTCTGATTTATATTGCAACCTCTTCCCTGTGTCAAATGTACTTTTGGGTGCACCACAGTCGATGTTGATGAAACCTTCTATCCATTTAAAAAGAAAAGTTATTTTAGAATAAAAGTGAGCAAGTTACCCAGTACACCTAGTGTTCAACTCTAATTTGATGATGGTCATATATGTGATGCAAATTGTTTTTTAAGATACTCTACACATTACATGTACATTTTTTTTTCTCGATAATTAACATCAAATATACAAATATACTATCTTTTGGGTCGAGATTCGAGAATGGTTGTCAAATGTATTGAGTTACATCAATTTTAACAAAATGAATAAAAAACTCAAACAACCAGAGTTTATCATTAAGAGATATTGAATTTAAATTTTTCCTACTCATTATTATTGGGTTTAAAGCGTTTTTTTTAATGTGGGTAACTAGTAAGACAAATTCATAGGCT
Source organism: Sicyos edulis (assembly GCA_036507275.1). Classification (NCBI taxonomy): domain Eukaryota; kingdom Viridiplantae; phylum Streptophyta; class Magnoliopsida; order Cucurbitales; family Cucurbitaceae; genus Sicyos; species Sicyos edulis. The sequence goes on along the minus strand of CM071852.1, from coordinate 10,610,504 downwards.
ATTTTCACTCGACATAGCTTTCGACCCTTTTAAACTCTCTTCACAATTAGGCCGCTTTATAATCGATTAGGCGCTTTAAAAGCACAAGATATCCAAAGTCAGGGTATGGACATTGGACTCCCATTCAAGCTGACTTACTTGGTTGTAAACCTGAATCCATTCCTATGGAACCAAACACTCATTTGCACCAGTCTAACGACATTTTAGAGCTATTGAATGATGCTTCAGCTTATCGCACACTCGTCGGAAAGCTATTATATCTGACTATATCTCGACCGAATATTGTTTATGCAGTAAATTGCTTGAGCCAATATGTTTCCAAACCTTCAAAGCAACACTTGTTAGCTGCTCAACATTTAGCCAAGGCATTTTTTTCTAGCAGCTCCCTCTTTTCAATTACGGGCGTTTGCAGACTCGGACTATGCGTCGTGTCCTGACACTAGAAGATCTACCACAGGAATTTGTGTATTTCTCGGCGAATCAATGGTCTCTTGGAAATTTAAAAAGCATGAGTATTGTTTCACGATCCTCTACAGAAGCTGAGTATAGGGCGCTGGCTTTGGCAACTTGTGAGCTTGTATGGTTAGTTTCCGTACCGAAAGAATTGCATATACCAAATGTCAAAGTCTCCTTATACTGCGACAATCAAGATGCAATCCATATAGCTTCGAATCCCATTTTTCACGAGCGAACAAAGCATATTGAACTTGATTTCCATTTCGTTAGGGACAAAGTTCAGGAAGGTTTCATGAAGTTACTTCCAATTCGTTCTACCTTATAGTTAGTCGATCCTTTTACGAAACCCTTACCTGCTTCCATTTTGAAACCTTTGTTGTCCAAGATGGGTATTTCAAATGTTTTCTCCCCATCTTGAGGGGGAGTATTAGAGTAATATTAACTAAGTTGTAATTTTAATTAGTTAGTTACCCTTTTGTCCTTGTGTAAATCTTGTATATATACTTATCCTTTTATCACTTTACACGCATTGGAACGTAATAATTCTTTTTTTAATTACTAAAAATAACTATTCATCTTAAATATACATCCAAATAAGGTTTTGACTCTAACTCATTTACCCAAAAACTACATCCAAAAGAATTTTTAACTACAACTCTCAATTTTTAACTACTCAACTAACTCCTCGAGCTAAATCATATTTAAATATGATAAAAAAACACCCCCTTAACCTCAATATAATATTATTAAACTACATCATTTGTAGAGCAAACAAAATTAAACAGAATTTGAGACGGGGCTGGAGTAAGGAAATAACATTGTGTAAATCAATTTGTTTTTTTATTTTTTAGATTGAAAAGAGTTTATTTATGACACGCACAATCTAATTCAAACACATTTTAAGAGTTTATGAGTTCAAACCCAATTATGTTTTAATCAAAAAGAAAAAAAAATGTTGAGAGAAAGTTGAGTTGAGGTATTTGTTACCTGTTGGAGCTTCGTCGGCGTAAAGGCAGCGGCAGTGGAAGTTCATCGCCAAAAGAAACAGACACATAATAAGATCAGAGCCCATTTCAGAGCAAATTAGGCAACGCCAAATTAAGTTACATTAAACTTTTGGTATTTCTTCTTATATATAATAAACCAAACTTCACTCTCTCATTCAATGAAATTGACCGCCACCATTGACGAATTCCTTAGGGAGTGTTTGTTGGCCATATTTTAGATGAAGGATTTACTAACTTTTCATTGAAAAACTACATCCTTCGAATTGTTTTTGTAACTACTCAAAATAACTTATCATTTTTGCTACTTAAAATAACTTATCATTTATAACCACTCAATTCTAATCATTCATTTATAACTACTCAAAATAATTCCTCATTCCTCAAAATAATTCACTTTTAACTATTCATTTCTAATTGTTATTTTTTTAACTACTTAAAACAACTACTCATTTTAAATTTATATCCAAATAAGTAATTGTCTCTAAATTCTCTACACAAAAATCACATCCAAATGAGTTTATGACTACAACTCTCAATTTCTAGCTATTCAAAATAACTCATCAACCAAAACCTGATCCGAACACCTCCTTAAACATTTACCTCAAAATTATTACAAATATAACTTTTTTTAAAAAAATATTGGTAAAATGTTTTATTTGGCATTCCCTTATTCATTTAAAATATTATTTTTAATATTTGAAATTTAAACTTATTTCTACTCAATTTATGTACAAAAAGTTTCATCGATCTTTCCTTAACCGACCATTTGAATCCAATTAAATTCCAAAAATCAAAATAAATTTTAGGAAACTATTTTATTTTTAAATTTTAAACTTAAAAGGAATATGAATGTGAAAGAGAAGTTTTTGAATGTACACAGAAGACTTTGAAAGTGCACTTGGATTGCAATTAATTTGACGTGAGAAATATCAGCCAGTCAGGCTGGGTCGTCGAAAGAGACATGTGCTGGTCACGGTAATGGAATTTAGTTTAAAATCCCAGTTTTTTTTATATGGCATGACTTTCGGGCGAACTTTCGCGCACCTCGACTTATGTCATGAAACATACTGTCTGACCTTGCAATATTTTTATGTCAAAGATAGAAAATCAATTCCTAAGTAGGTGGTTATCATGGATTGAACTCATCATCTTATGCACTTCATGAATCACTCCATGATGAATTCAGTTTTTCTTTTAACCATATAAAATTGGAAAATCAAACCTCTAATTTTGAAATAATTTGTATATGATATAAGACGAGCGATTTATACATGCTCATTTTGGCGATTAAAATGTCAGTTCTATGGTGTGTTTTAGGGTTTAGAAATATCAAATGGGTTTACTTTCCCTCTGACCTTTGTGGTCACTACCGTATCAATCCATCTAAGATATGTGTAAAGGAAAAAGAAAAGAAAGAACACAAGTCAATGGTTGGCCCAAACAATTATTTTGGTCATACAAGCCCCTCCCAATTTTTTTTTTTTTTGATATTCTTTTATAAACAAAGTTTTTTATTGTAAACTTTACAAAATTTTTGCCCCCCTCCAATGCTTGTTATCTAGATCCGCATGTGGATAGTTTCATCCATTTAAAAAGTATATGAATTTTAATCAAATTTTATAAACCAAAACTAAGTATTTTGAAGCTATTTTGTTTAACTTTCCAATTTTAGTTTGACTTTTTTTTAAAAATAAGTAGGTGGTAAATGTTATAAAAACGGCAATAGATAATCAAATGAAAATACAAAAAAAAAAAAGAAGAGAGAACACATAGAATTTACTTGATTTACTAATAGTGTGTTAGCTACATCCACGAATAGATAAGATAATATTTTATTAAGGAAACAACAAAAAAAATACACAATGTCAATCATGGGCTAGGGTTTAATTCAAGTTTATATAGTGCGCTCTTATTAAATCCAAGTAATCGTAGAGTACGTAAAACATTTTAAGGCATATTTCAACAGTAAATATCAAATTACTTAAACAACATGTTGGAATAGTAGTTGTAGGCTTAAATTTTATAAACTTTGACAAAAAAAATCAAATAGTTACTCAACCGAGTCTAAAAGAACTAATTTTTTAGAACTAAAAACTGTTTGGAATCAATCCTCTGCTGCTTGGCCTATCCCTTCTTCCCAGTTCTCATGAAGGTTAAAATGCATCTGAGAACTGCTTTTTTCACAAGGGATACTTAACAGTAACACAGATGAGATTATTCATAAGACGAAACACTGTAAGATGGCCCTTTGCCAAAATTGGTACTATTGGTGTTGGAATGTATTAGGAGGATGTGTTGATTGACATAATTAAATTTACCCCAACTTATCAAGTTAAGTTTTTTAGTTGATTGATGGTTTAATATAATTCAACATGATTAGAGCCGAAAAAATAAAAATTCTATTTTGAGTCGCGTTGTTTCCTCTCGTCAGATTCTCTTCATTTTCGGTCACTTCACAAGGTACGCATAGTTGTGTGTTACTCTCCTTCAAACGTACAAGGTCCCGTATGTTTCTTTTTTACAACAAAAATGGAAACTTCCACCTACAAACGGAGAAATCTGAGAAGGTCAACGATAATAAACAGTATGCCCACAGTTTGTGGAACAATAGGGAAAATAAGGTGGATTTTAAGATCATTAAAAGAAATAAATGGTTTCTAACGCTCTTCTCCAAAAGAACAAATATGGAACAGAACCAAACCGATCATGCTCCATAGGATATTAGGATATCAATTTTGAGATTGTAGCAATTTCTTACGTTGTGAAAGTTTTTCCTGCTCGTGGTTTTCTCTCCTAAGTTTGGATTTTTTCCATCCAAAATTTTGTTTTTTTTTTTAAATATTGGTAGAGATAATCATCTTGTCCCACATTAGAAAAATGAAGAGGGTTCAACATCTTAAAACGATATATGGGCTATTTCCCAAATTTTTACATGGCCATTGAAAATTTGTTTATTCACTTATTTAGATAGGATGGAGGACCAATAAAAGTGAAGAGTAGGACATTCTTCTAGTTATTCAGAACTTATGATGGTTGTTCATCATCGCAACTTGGTTACTCTTCTTTGATACGACAATTAATCACAAGGCACTCATCTACCAATATATGTCTTATGGAAATTTAAAATAATACTTATTAGACTGATGGGGTTGGGGGTGCGTTAGTTATCTCGTTCGATGTTAATTTATTTAAACTCCACGGTCACAGGTTCAATTTTATAAATCGGTATTTGACTTATTTTGAGAATAGTCGTACCCTCTAGGGTTTGTTGGTCACCCTCCCCCAAATTTGTACTTACAGAAAACAATACTTATCCATGTATTGATATTGTTTACTTTCTCTTTTGAAATTCATTCAATTTATTTACGTGCACCCTTGAATATTCTCAGATATGAATTTATCCTACAAAAATAGGATGATAAGGAAACAAGTAGAAAATTATTTTCTAGAGAGAACCCGTCCCTTTTTGGATCCCAATGTTGAATAAATTTAATGCTAATTTTAATGTGATTTAATTGTTGTTAGTGAGAGTTTTTTTATTTAGAAGTTAGGTGGGCTCTTAAATGTGGTTAGTGGGTCTTAAATTAGGAGTTAGTGGAAAAATGGTTACTTGTAATTGAATGTCAAAATGGTTACAAATTTATGGCTATAGAGTCTTGTAGAACATGCTTGTAATAGGTTATAAATAGATAGCTTATTCCATTGTGAAAGATAGAGAAAAAAGAGCAAAAGAGAGAAAAAAAAAGAGCAAGAAAGCAAGTTGTATAAAGAGAAATTGTTCATTTGAGAATTTGTGAGTGTTTTGTCTCTCCAATCACGAAGCGAAATGCTTGCGTGGTTGTGTTGTTTTTGTTTTATTTGTGATTTGAGTTTCTACAAATTGGTATCAAAGCGGCATCTATATTTTACAAATTGGTATCATAGCTATGACGACGTGACGGGTCAAATATCGCTACCACGATTAACGAAGGCGAATTATAAGAATTTGAGCATTCAGATGAAAGCTCTTCTCGGCTCTCATGATGCATAGGAGGCGGTTCAATAAGGTTTCTTAGAACTAGTGGATACCACGAATTATACGGCGAATCAAACCAAAGCGTTGAAAGAGACGCGTTCGAAGGATAAAATGACATTATACATGTTGTTTCAAGCAATCGACAAGTTGGGCTTTGAGAAGATTGTGAGTGCAACTACTTCAAAAGAAGCGTGAGACACTTTAGAGAAAGTGTTCAAAGGAACCGACCGAGTAAAATAAGTCATCTCCAAACTCTTCGCTACAATTTGAAGAGCATTAAGATGAAGAAGTCAAAAAGCGTATCTGGATACATCACGCGTGTGCAGACGGTGGTGAATCAACTCAATCACAATGGTGGAAAGCTATCTGATGTGCGAGTGTTTTAGAAGATTTTGAGATCATTGACTGATAATTTCGAAAATGTTGTGTGCACGATAGAAGAATCAAAGGACCTTGCGATGCTCACTGTTGATGAGCTTTTCGATTCTCTTGAGGCACATGAGCAACGAAAGAACAAGAAGAAGGATGAATCGCTTGAGTAAGCGCTTCAAACAAAAGCGTCAATCAAAGAGGAAAAGGTACTCTATTTTCTAAAAAATTTCAAGGTAGAGGACGTGACCGTGAAGGTCGTGAAATGGTCGTAGTGGTCAAAGTTGACAGTCATGAAGATAAGGGACAGTCGAGCTAAGCGAATTGGGGAAAAAGAAGACTCGGTCGAGGAAAAGGCGGTCGTTCGATCATTGAGTGTAAAAAATGCACAAGTATGGTCACTATGCGAGTCATTGCAATTCTGACAAATGTTACAATTACGGAAAAGTGGGACATTTTGTAAGAGACAGTTGAGTAGATAAAAGAGTTGAAGAAACAAAAAATTTAGCATTAGAAGATGGAAGCGAATGAAGTCTTCTTTTGATGGCTCTAAATGATGACAACGCCAACGATGATACTTTATGGTATCTTGACTCAGAGCCAAAAAGATGCGGAAGGTTGAAAAGTCATGTTTCTTTTGGTGATGAGTCAAAAGTTGAGGTCATAGAAAAATGTATGATTTATTATTTGCAAAAGGATGGCTTGACATAGGGTCAATCCAGGATTTCTATTATGTACCAGATCTCAAAACAAATATTTTGAGTTTAGGACAACTGACAAAGAAGGATTTTTCAATATTTGTGAAAGATAGGTTGTTACACTTGAAAGACAAGCAAGAGCATTTAGTCACTCAAGTTGAGATGAGAAAAAATCGCATGTATAGATTGAATCTGAAAAGCGTGCAAGAAAAATGTTTGATAGTCGATGTAGAAGATAAAGCATCACTTTGGCATCTTCGTTTTGGTCACCTACATTAGGGATGCAAAGCAAAACCAACAAACCGCCTAAACCGTTCTAACCGACCGAAATCGACACCTATTCAAGCCTGAAATCGAATTTATTGGGCAGTTTCAATTTGAAAATATAAAAAATCGAACATTTACGGTCGGTTTTGGTTTTTGAAGAATTGGTATTGGAAATAACCGAGCTGACTGATTTAATATATTCTAAAAAGAAGATATAAAATGCAATAATGTGTTGTGGCTCAGTTGGTGCCTATTAAACTGAAGTCTTTATTGGTTAGAGTTCGAAATTGATTAGCAGCGTATTTTGTTTTTTTTTTAAAAGAGGATATTAGCATTTTTACTATATGAATAAATAAAACAAATAGTATAGCAACAATGTGATGTAGCATAATTGGCGATGCAAGTGAATGTTATTCATGAGGTGCCTTGTTTGAGGCTTGGGTTGTTGCTATTGGTTTTTTATTAAATAACCGACTGATCGAACCATCGGTTTGGAGCTGTTTGATTATGAATGTAGTGCGATTTAGTTACGGGGTTTCCAGTTTTCTTGTAGTATTTGAGTGGTTCGGTTCTAGTTTATCTATTAAACTGAGCCGAACAAAATCGATTACACCCCTAACCTGCGAAGAAAAATATGGTGCATGGGCTACCTGGCATGGAGATTATGATGGAAAGTGGAAATTTTTGTGAAGAATGCGTGCTCAGCAAGCATGCGAGAACCTCGTTTCAAAAGAAAGCAGAATATCGGGCTAAGAAATTGCTCGAGATGATTCATACTGATATGTGCGGACCAATTACCCTTGGATCTTTCAGCGGTAAAAGGTAATTCATTTCATTTGATTGATGATTCTCACGAAAAACTTGAGTTTATTTATGAAAGAAAAATTAGAAGCATTTGAGGCATTCAAGAAATTCAGAGTGAAGGTAGAGAAGGAAACGGGTAGACATATCAAAGTTATGCAATCTGATAGAGGTGGTGAATATACTTCGTCTACTTTCATGGAATATTGCGAGGAGCAAGGAATAAGGTGATTTATAACCGCACCATATACTCCTCAACAAAATGGTGTGGCTGAGAGGAAGGACATGACCATTTTTGACATGGTTCGAGCAATGCTGAAGAGTAAAAGTATGTCAAATGAGTTTTTGGCAGAAGTAATGCAATGCGCTATCTATGTGCAAAATCAATGTCCACATGCGAAGTTAGATGATCAGACACCGCAAGAGGCATGGAGCGGACAGAAGCCAACTGTTTCACATCTCAAAGTATTTGGTAGTGTGCCTTATGCACACGTACCAGATCAGCGAAGAATGAAGCTCGAAGACAATCGTAAGAAGTATGTTTTCATTGTCTATGATGAGAAAACAAAAGGGTACAAGCTACTTAACCCAATAAGTAAGAAGGTGTTGGTGAGTCGCGATGTGCGAGTCAATGAAGAATGCGAGTGGGACTGGAACAATTCGAAGGATGTTGGCATCGAAGTTGGAAAATCACCAGTCATTTCATCATCAAGTAAATCAACAGATTCTGAAGCTATTGATGATGAAGATGAACCGCAACAACCCAGAATGCAAAGTTTGTAAGATCTGTATGATACGACAAACGAGGTACATATTGTATGTCTTTTGGCAGATGCGAAAGATATTAGCTTTGAGGAGATCCAAAGTGCCATGGTCGATGAGGAGATCAATCCGATAGAGCGCAATGATACATGGAAGCTGACATAATTGCCAAAAGTAATTCAACCAATTGGCTTGTAGTGGGTACGTATTGAAGAAGAAGATGAATGCTCAAGGAAAGATAGAGCGTTATTAAGTGTGACTTGTTCCGAAGGGATACTAGTAGAAAACGGGAATTGACTATGATGAAATCCTTGTTCCCGTTGCTAGAATGGAGACAATCCGATTGATTATTTCTCGTGCAGCTCAATTTAGATGGCCGATTTTTCAGATGGATATCAAGATGGCATTCTTGAACGGTGTGCTTGAAGAAGAAGTGTACATTGAGCAACCACTCGGATATGTGAAAGTTGGAGAAGAAGAAAGTGCTAAAATTGAAGAAAGCGTTTTACGGGTTGAAGTAATTAAGCACCGCGAGCGTGGAATACTCACATCGATACTTATTTTAAGGAGAACGGGTACAAGCGCTGTCCTTACAAGCATGCGCTTTACATAAAGCTAAGTGGAGGTAATGAAATTTTTGTTGCTCTTTATGTTGATGACCTAATATTTATGGGTAATAGTGTTGCGATGATAAAAGAATTTAAGAGAACAATGACGCGAGAATTTGAGATGACAGATTTGGGCTTGCTGAAATTTTTCCTCGGTTTGGAGTAATTAAGAAAAGACATGCATTTTTGTATCGCAGGAGAATTATGCAAAGGAGATCTTGAAAATGTTCAAGATGGCGAATTGCAACCCAGATTTAATACCAATGGAACTAGGTACAAAACTTTCAAAGTTTCATGAAGGAGATCGTGTAGATGCGAGTAGATATAGAAGTTTGGTAGGGAGCCTTCGCTATCTTACATGCACAAGGCCAGACATCACATTGAGTGTTGGCATTGTTAGTCGGTTCATGGAGAAGCCGATTTATACGCATTGGCAGGCATTGAAGTGAATTCTGCGATACATCCAAGCCACAATGCTACTTGGGAAGTTTAATTCGAAAGCAGAAGACTACAAGTTGATTGGATACTCCGACAGCGATTGGTGCAGAGATATTGATGATCGCAAAAGTACATCGGGATACACATTCTTTATGGGCAACACAACATTTTCTTAGCTTTAAAAGAAACGACCGTAGAATATGTTGCAGCATCATGGTGTGTATGTCATGCAATATGGCTCAAAAATCATTTGAGCAAGATGAAGTTAAAGCAACTTGGTGCGACAATAATTCAAGTTGACAACAGATCATCAATTAAGTTAGCAAAGAATCCAGTGAATCATGAAAGGAGCAAACACATTGATGTTAGTTATTATTTCATTCGAGATCATGTGAAGGAAGGGAGCGTGGAATTGCTGCATGTGGCAAGTCAAGATCAAGTTGTGGATATCTTTACAAAACCGTTACCAAAGGTTTTGTTCGATAAATTCAAGAAGATGATTTGCATGGCGGATGGCAGAAGCATTTAAGTTTATGGAGGAGTTTTGTTGAATAAACCTAATGCTAATTTTAATGTGATTTAATTATTGTTAGTGAAAGTTTTTTTTTTTATTTAGGAGTTAGTGGGCTCTTAAATGTGGTTAGTGGCTCTTAAATTAGGAGTTAGTGGCAAAATGGCTACTTGTAATTGAATGCCAAAATGGTTATACATTCATGGCTATAGAATCTTGTAGAACAAGCTTTTAATAGGCTATGAATAGATAGCTTATTCCATTGTGAAACATAGAGCAAAAAGAGCAAATGAGAGAAAAAAAAAAGCAAGAAAGCAAGTTGAGAAATAAAGGAAAAGTGTTCTTTAGAGAATTTGTGAGTGTTTTGTCTCTCCAATAACTAAGCGAAAAGTTTGCGCAGTTATGTTATTTGTGTTTTCTTTGTTATATTTGTGATTCGAGTTTCTACACATTGATATCAAAGCACATCTAGATTTTACACCCAAAACTTTCTTTGACAACTCTGCCAACTCAAAATGGTTGAATGTGCTATATATATATATCTTCCACTTTCTTGTGAGGTTTAAATAAAGAAATAAATTGTATATTGCATACTACATACATGATTGGAGTTTCAACATAATGATTGCAAACCCACTTTCATCCAATTATTAGACATGGCAATTGTAATAAAAAAAAATAGCAGATTTTGTATTGCTTAGAATTTAAAGAGTGAAAACCAAGCTCAATTGTTTAGAACTCTATGGATATTTTGATCCTATGGTTGAACCTTCATGGTATGTGCTATTTCATATGACTCTTCATATGAAAGGTCTAGTTAACATTTTGGTTTCATGTATAGAACTTTAATTTTTTTTATGTGTAGAACTCAAGCATATGGAACTTTAATTTGATTGAGCTCAAATAGTGTTTGGTGGTCCCTCAAAACATATCACACTCTTATCAGCTCCACAATATTTCACTTAATTTGGTTTTGGATTCATGATGTTGGTAACTTCCAATAGTAACTTCCATTATTCCCACTTTTCTTGAGACGTGTCTAGTTTAGTGAAAGAGACGTTTTGGTGTGCACACCAGACTTTTGAAAGTCTTTTGGCCTGCATTGAATTGGCGTTAAGACATTTCTGCCAACCAATGCAATGCTGGGTCGTGGAAAATATTAACCAAAATATTAAAAAAATTCAATGACACCCATTTTTCAGTTGTTGATAATCATCCTTGTGGACTGATTAAGTCTATTTTACGTGCAAGTCTTTGGAAATTATCTTAGTGGTGTACACATTTATATTTTCAAATTTTTTTTTTTTCTTTCAAAAAAACCTGTTGGAAATAGCTCCTTTGTCTAAGATAAAGAACTAACCAGTAATATTGTGTTGGGTTTGGAAAGGATGTTTGTATTCAGCAAGGCTATACTGCTGTTGTTCTTTCGGCAACTCAAGTCTGCTGCTACTTCATCGACATCCCTGTCTCCCACACCTATGAACAGGCCGCCAAGCTCATTCGGACATACGATGATTCCATCTTTCGTGTCGAAGAACACTCAAATCAAAGTCAAGAAATCCCCATCACAAATGCTTCTTCAAGGTTTCTTTACAACCAGCCATTCAAGCTGAGAAACAAACATTAAACAGCCACTTTTGCTACCGACTTTGTGCTTAACTTACACTCATCCTCCTTGTCCCCCTTTGCCCTTACCAAAGGCGTCGACTTTGTTCTCGCTGTGGATCCTTCTTCTTCGGTCGCCAACAAGGGCCAGTGGCGTGGGATTGTCCATGCATCTACAAAGGGATCGATGGAAGCCAAGATTTTGGCAATCAAATTCGATACAAGAAAGAATTTCCCAGATTAGAGTTGGATTTGAATAGTATTCACTCTGTTTGGCAGAAGCCATTAATGGAGTTTGGAGTTAATCTTTCAGCCATAGGAGCTGTTTTTGTCAAAGTGATATATTGTGGTATCAACATCTCCATTTACGTCTCCTCATCGCCTAGATTAAAAGATTAGTTGAGAAACCTTGTGATTTTTTATCCCTTGAATCTCTCCTTTCTCCCTGATGATGTTTATGTTGGCTTCTCTACTCCTAAATTTGATAACAATGCTAAGTTGAATTGGAAACTTAAATCATGGCAATTCTCTGGTGCGGATGTTGGATATAAACTTCGTGATCACCACTTTTGGGTTTGGATCATGGTTTCTGTTGTAATAATCGGGTTTTTATGTGGGGTTTCGCTTCTCTTTCTCTGCGTCATAAGGTAATGCATAAACTAAACAATTTGGAAGAGATGTATGCCAGTATTGAAGACCAGATTCAAAACTTTTCCATTACTCCCCGAGTCCAAAAAATTGGATTTAGAGAGCTTAAGAGAGCAACAAAGAACGTTAACCCCACAAACAAGCTAGGAAGAGGTGCATTCACAATAGTTTATAAAGGAAACTTTATGAACAAAGAAGTCACCATCAAAAGAATTTCGAAGAATTCACGCAAGAGAAGTAAGAGTTTATTGCTGAAGTTGCGATAATCGGTGGTCTTCATCACAAGAACCTCATAAGGCTAATCAGATGGTTCTACAAGAAGAAAGAACTTATACTCGTGTACGAGTACATGCCCAACGGCTGCTTGGACAAACTCACCCACATACAATGGTGATGATACTAATGATAACTTCATTGTAGCTCTCAACTGGGTAAATAGATGCAACATTATATGTAGGATATTAGAGGCTTTAATTTAAATTATCTTCACAATAAGTGCAAGAAGACAATACTCTACAGAGATATAAAACCTTCAAACCTAATGTTGGATTCAAAGTTCGAAGCTAAAGTTAAATTGGGGGATTTTGGGTTGGCTCTATCAATTTGTTTAATAGAATAGATGCATCATTCAACTAAAAAGATAGCTATCCAAGCCCCCATTAAAGACTAACCATGAAAAGTGCTTAAGAAGGAAGCCCATTTGTTGGACCTGCGTTGTGAAATTCCTTTGTTTGTTTGGCTGTTGAACGCTCACAGTTTTTTAAAACGCTCAAGACGCACTAAGTCGCAATAACCCTCTGGAACCTGAGGCGTTAGGTGCACCAAAAGGCGCGATATTTTTTTACTTAAGGCGCACCATACATAGAAAGACAAAAAAATGTATACATATATACACATACAAAGCATACATATTAATTTTTTTTATACACATACAAAGCATACATATTAATTTTTTTTATATAGAGTTTTTTACATAGTCACCACATAAAAAACTTGAAGCATTAAATATTAATCTCAAATAAAAATCTTAAGTCCTAAAGATCAAATTTATGATGATTAAATACATATCCAACCCCATCCACTCCTCCATTGAACGATAATTAGAGAGAACAAAGAAGTAGATTGGTGATTAGGGTTGACAATTGGGCTTTAATTATATTTTCTTTCTTAGATAAAACTTTGAAGTAAATGTTGATTGAATTCGAAATTTTTTAAAAAAAATAGAGAAAAATGAGTAAAACATTACCATTCTACTTAAATTTTAAATGAATAAAAAAAGCACTCAAAACGCGTGATTTGCGCTTGAGGACTTCATGAAAAGGCGCGTGTTTAGAAAGGTGAGGCGCCAACATTGATCCAGTAGCCTTTTTTAGTCTGAGGCGTGCCTTTTCGCTCGCATCAATTCATCTAAAAGTATGTTGGCAGGCTTCAAATCTCTGTGAACTATTGATGGCTTGCAACCATTGTGTAGAGCCCTAAACTCCACGAAAAGGAAAGAAGAAATAAATAAACAAATAAATAAAATATAGTAATGATAAAGAGGAGGTTGATGATATGGTGACCATGCGCTGCATCCACTGCAATTTGAAGTCTTTCATTCCAACTCAAAATTTTGTGTGTTTGACCCTGCAGCCAAAACAAATTGAAAAATTAATTCTACTTTTAATTAAGCACAAAGAAAAATGCTTCATTTATCATTCACACGTCTTTGAGAATACTTGTATCAATAGCTAGCAAAAAAAAAAAGTTATAAATAGAGTGAGTGGGAGGGAGGGAACGAAGGTAAACTATTGGTTAATGGATTTAGAGTGAGGTTGTATTATTCAAGGTGTAAGGTTGTGATTCCTATCAAGGATATGCTAGAAAGTAAGTAGGGAGTTAGTTAAGGAATTTGGTTATAAGTAGAGGTAGCGAGGAAGGAGAGAGATATATAGAATATGTTGGTAGTGAACTAGGGCTTGTTGAGATCTCAATTGTCCCACATTGGAAAAGTGGGGAGTCCAACATCAATATAAAAGAGATATGGATTACTCCCCTCATTACCAATTGGTTTTGAGGTGGAACCTCATATTCTCTAATATGGTATCAGAGCCCATAAAAGCCCAAACGGCTATCGGTCCAATAAAAATGAAATTGAGATCCGATTCAAGATTGGTGAGCCCAAAAGAGGCATCATCTTGAGGGGCCATGTTGAGATCTCAATTGTCCCACATTGGAAAAGTGGGGAGTCCAACATCAATATAAAAGAGATATGGATTACTCCCCTCATTACCAATTGGTTTTGAGGTGGAACCTCATATTCTCTAATAGGGCTTAAGTGAGAGTTCTCAAAGACATTTCACAGAGGATCGAAGTGTTGAATTATTTGATTTTATATTATTTTGTATTCCATCCTTAATTTGATTATTCCAATGTAATATCTTCTTTTCTAGAATTTGCCTTATTTGGTGAATATGGTTGTTCCTATTTAAAGAGGCACATTGTGAATTGTAAATTGTAAATTATCAATTAATGAAATAAAACTTTATTCTATTCTACAAAATTGACACTAAGTACCTATCAAAACTTGGTTATCCTGTATTGTCGTGATTTCTTTATTTCAATATAGTTGGGTTCTATCACTTGGTGATTTAAGGATATGTTAGAAAATAATCAGGGAATTACTTAGGAAATCTTATTATAAAAAAAGTCAAAGAGATAGGGGAGGTATGCAAAATTTTGGCGAGTGATTTAAAGCTTGAAAGATATTTCAAGAGGAAGAGTCCTAGTACCTATCAAAAATGTTGGTTTGTGTTAATTTTAGTATAACATTATTTTTATCTTTTTAATTATTTTTTCGTTTTAAGATTAGGTTAAATATTATTTTCTACTTTTATATTATGTATTATCTTTTTCTTTTATGATTAGATATTATATTTTTCTTTTATAATTATGTTATCTCTTATAGTCTATTTAAACCCAATGTGGGGTCATTATTAAATGAAGAATTTGAATTCCATCTTTCAATATGGTATAAGAGTCTCAGTTTTTTCCTTTCGATCAAATAAATCGTAAATCTTTTCTCTTATCCTCCTTCACTTTCTCTTTCTTCATCATCTTCTTCCTCTTTTAGAAAAAAAACGCAGTTTCTCCTCTAACCTCTATTTCTTTTTCCTCATCTCAAAACCTAGAAAATAAAAACCATCCTCTCTATTCTTCCTCGCTCCTTTTTCGATTTATCGAAAAAAAAAAATCTCTATTCAAAGGCGCCATTGAATTGCCCGTAGCCGGAAGAATCATCCTGGTACTACTCCAATACAAATTGGTCATGTCAAGTTTTCCCAATTGACCCTATCAAGTATTCCCAACCTCCCAAACCATTACCGTCTAACCCCCTTCCGTCCTTACTAATTGTTTAACTGTTACAATATGAGACTAGTCCTTATATACGCATTGAGCCTGACTAACCCCTAACTAACCCTATTAGGTAACCATGGTAAACTATTAACTCTCTAAGGGGAGGTTATATGAGTCATATCACCTGGTTCCCAAAAATTCATCGTCTTCAAGGTTCTTATTACAAGAATTAAGACAAAAAAATAATACTAAAATAAAATGGTTTGACAATTATTTCTGGTGGTCGGAGTTAGAGGCGGTGGCGCCGGCCGATCGGAGGGATTGTTAGATGTGAAATTCCCCAAGTTGTGTGTACGTAATCCACCAACCAAATTGGGGCATAATAATAACCATAATTCCAGCCCACATTCTATTTTCTTCTCTTTATAATTGCAATGCATTCTATTTCAAGCCCTTGAACATTTACATAACTGGGGTGGGCCTCCATAAAAACATCTTGAGCCTACCATGGCAATTCAAACAAAACCCATTTGAGCTTTCATCCCAAACTTCCCTTTGGCCATTTGAGTTATGGTTTAGGCCTCCCATGGATAATCAAATTCTGGCCGATCTATTTCTTAGCTTCTTTAATTGCAAGTTTAAGCCATATCAGACCAAAGGGAAATGTATGATGGAGCAAAATAGTTGAACAAGATCACTAACTCGAGCCAAATCCAAGGTACTGAATCAGGCCCAAATCTAAACCAAATCCAAGAAACCCGGTCTTTCTCCATATCCTACTATCTTCTTCCCACTTCGATCCTTTGCAGCGGTTTTTGGTGCTCTCTTGTACGTTTTTCGCTTCGAATATCTTGAGCTCCATTGAGAAAATGGATCATGCAGGCTTTTAGCGTGAAACCCAAGCGTGTGAGGGAGAAAGTCATTCTTTTATGCCATCTGATGGAAGGTTTATCTGATGGCCCGAGAATGCGAATGTGCAATTATCAACGATAGTGTACAACTAAAGTTTTATGTTTCTTTTATAGTGCTTAGAGTACACTACTGCTTTGCATCGTTCTGATGTGGAACAAATACGCTTTTAATATTTTTCCAAAATCCAAAAAATTCCAAGAAATGTTTGAAGGATTCACATCTTTTGCTGCAGCATTGTCTTTTCGGACAATCATAATTCTCAACTCTAGGAATTATAACATAAAGAGTAAAACACTTTCAATCTCACATTCCAAGATTTTTTTTTCTTTGTCACATGTCGATATACCTTGCTAAAATTTATGGTGCAACTTCCACCTACTTGGCTTACTTGGAAGTTATTCAGCCATATCGACATAACTTCCATCACAGACCTTGCATAACTGCCAAGTCAATGTCTGTGTGCAAAATTGGGAACCGCTGACATCATATCCTCGACAATGGCAAAGCAGACATACCATGAGGATGATCTCTTTCTTTGTTTAGAGGAAGTCACCAGATCCCTCGACGAAAAAGACCACGTCAGCATCTAAACTAGAGCCCTTGCTATGTTAGGATAATTGTTTCTCATGTGACCAGGTTGTCCATATTCCCAACAACCTCTCTTTTGCACGAAGTTTTTCTTCTTCTTCCAATTGCTAGTTACCAGTGCTGAATCCTCTTGTGAAGTACACTCATCACGCTTTAGCCTTCTTTCTTCTAATAGAAGTTTGCTAGTAGCCTCTGCAAAATTTAAAGACTTTTTTCCATACATCAAGATGGGCTTCATATGTTCAAAAAAGGGGAAAGTGACAAGATAAGCCTCGGTGCACTACTACAAAAAAGAGATTAGATGACACTTATAAAAAACCAAAATCAAGAGGAAGGGGCAATTAAAGTGTCATAAAATAAAACACGCGTTTTATGACACTTATTAGAATCATCTTACACAAAAGTATCATAAATTAAAAAGACGTGTTTTATGACATTTTTTTAGAATCATTAATTTATAAAACTAATTTTCAATTTAGAAAATAAGTATTATTTTTATATTTTTAAATGTTATATATATATCAAAAGACAAAGGATCTCAAACTTGTAATTTTTTTTGTTACTAAATCACCTTTTTTTGTTACTAAATTGTATGTATCAGGGATGTTACTTGAGCTCGACTCATTTTAGCATATTTAGAAATAATTTTGCCACCGTTGATCATTCTCTATACTTGTTGTATAAGTAGGACATGCTAGTACCTTTTGACATGATTTATGCTTTTATTTAGGAAACATCATAATCTACTAACAAGTTTTGGTTGTAATTCCTAATTTTATACAACTTCAAGGACAAATTACAGAACTGGAAAAAGAACTTACCTTGACTCGCGATGAACTACAGAAGACTAGAGATGAATCTCGAGAAAATTACAGCAAGCTTCGAGAGATGATGGAGCAGTTCAGGAGATAAATGACATGACGTTACACTTAGGTAAGTAATTAAAACTCTACAATTATGCATATTTTATGTGAATTGTGGCTACCCTGCAGCAAAGGTAGCCACATGGTAGATTATATATGATTTTCATTATTAAAACAGGTGTAATTATTTTTTTGTTTGTTAGTCACAGGGGTGTCGTTATGCTGCTGAAATTTTGAATTAACTTTTCTATTTTATTTACATGCTTCCATTATAAAGTTGTAGATACTTTTGATTTCACTCTATTATTTGTCGATTGCCCAATTCTTCTAGTCCTTGAATTTTATGTGTTTTCTATGAGTTTTGTTGGATTTTCTAGCTGCAAGAACTCCGAATAGGCAGCCACGGTATGATAGAGAAGCTAGTTGAAATGGGTACGTCTTCTATGTGTGTGTGTGTATATATATATATATTAATGTTTTTGTTCAATCAAATGGGTGAAAATGTGTTGGAGTTTGGAATAATTGTTGGTTTGTCTCAGGTACCAATACATTCTCATAATCGATGTATGTATTAAAATTTCTAATTTATTTGCATGTTTTCATTATAATGTTGTGGATACTTCTAAACAATCTTTCAGGAAGTTGTTCAGTTTGTCAAGTAGAAAAATGAGAGGTTTAGTTTTCATTTTCATTGAAATGCAATAGATGATACATTTTTGCAATCGTTGTATCGCACATCATCTATTATTTTGCTTAAGTGAACTTAGTTTGACCATAATTGACCTTCAACTAAGAAGTTTAATCGAAAAGATTGGTGGCGTGTTGGTTTAATTGATTGGTTGTAATTCAATTCTTGTTTGATTCCTGAAATCGGTATTTGACTCTTATATTATTTGAGAACAATGTGCCTCTTGAAGTCGTATTATTGGAAGATTTCTGCAACACCTTCAAATCTGTGGATCGAAATTTTAATTTGGCTTGGATTCATTGAACACAATCTTTTCCCCTGAGATTAACGGCATAATCAACCGATTTTTAGGCGATTTTGTGTATTTAAACTTTGAAAATCAATAAATCGGTGGCGATTTTGAGGAATCGATGTGCTAATCAAATATTCATATAATTTTTGGGATTCATTCGCAAATTCTGTACAGACTTGTTTTACCAGGTTAGTCAAATTATGAATTAAGTTTATCGTATGAGTATACTTAGTTATTAATCAAGTTGATGCTCCATCAATGTTTACAGAATCTTGGTGCAAGTAGATTGAATTGTATGCTCAAATTGAATTAGAAATTTGGTCCCCTCGTTTGAAATGAAATTGCTATTGTTTGAGCTGGCATCATTTATGAATGTATTTAAGCTGCAATTATGACTATTTGCAATTAAGTTGCATCATTGAGATATTAAGAATTGTTAAGAGCTGGATTTGTAATATTGTGGCTGGTGTTTACAATCGTTGCTGCCGCTTCGAGCTAGAAATTTGTTATTTTACTGAAATTGTACTTTGAAAGGCTGGAATTATAATTTTGAGTTGTTGTTTTGTGATTTTGAGCCGGAATTTTGTTTGCAATTTTGTTTTTGGACTGATTTTAAATTTGTTAATTTGTGAAATTTTTTAGATTTAATATTGTGATTGGTTGACTCGTCGTTTGTACTTTTTTAGATTTGTGGCTTCCTGAATTTTCTTCATTTTCTTTGTTCTCCTGGAATTTGACTATTCGCATAAGATGTCTGCTAGATTTGAGTTAGACAAGTTCAATGGGACATGAGATTTCAGTTTGTGGGAAAAGCAAATGAAAGCATTTTTAGTGCAATAAAAGGTTGCTAGAGCCTTGGATAATCCTCCTAAATGACCTCTAATTATGTGTGAGTAAGACAAAATAGAGTCATATGAGATAGTCTATAGCACCAACATCCTTCATTTAGGTGATAATGTTTTGAGAAGGGTTAGTAACATAGAAGATGTAGCCACTTTGTGGTCCAAACTCGAAGAGTTCTACATGTCTAAATCTCTAACCAATAAGATTTATTTGAAGGAAGCTTTGTTAAGTTGGATCTCTAATAATAATCATAAGTTAAACTTGAAGATTTATAGACAATGTAGCCACTTTGTGGTCCAAACTCGAAGGATTACTTATGCATATGGATCTCTAATAATAATCATAAGTTAAACTACCATGGGTACAATATCTAATAGATTGAAAACAATTTCTGTATAAACATTTGATCATTTCCTTCTTTGCTCATATGTTTGGATTAAATTAGGGAACCCAAAACAAAAAGTAGGCATCGGAAGAAACATTATTGCGATAGTAAGAGAAAGGCATAAAAGCTTTCGGGATTAAAAGTTATATCTATTGGGATTAATAATTCACTATATTTAGCTTCTTTTGGTTTTGTGGACTACCTTGGAGAAGGATACATTTCCGAATCAGAGATAATTATTGTGGACATGATAGGAGGAGTTTGGATTGAAGTGTTTTTATGGACTTCCAAACACTGTTTGAGCTCAACCAAAACATGACTCATGTCTGGTCTTTGAATTGCACTTGGTTGTGTGCATGACATTGCAAGTTCTAGAATTTTCCAGGCTGAGTTTTGGTTGAATTGTCCTCTTAACTTCACATCAACAATGTTTTGGATGTCTCCTGTTTTCATCATTGTTTCCACCCACTTTACTATGTGAAAATCCCCTTGAGAAGATCTCACTAGTGGAGGCTGCCCAGTGACCAACTCAAGCAAGATAATCCCCAAGCTATAAACATCATTATGCTTCTTTACATTTCCATATCTTGGAGCTCTACAAAGAAAACACATAAAACTAGCTTTAGTTATTATAAGAAACTAAAATGTGATCGGTTAACTAGACCTTTTATTTTACTTACCCAAGATCAAGATACCCAGGTGTACCAGCAAGATGAGTTAAACATTGGGATTGACTTTCAGTGGCCAAAGTTCTAGACAATCCAAAATCGGCTATTTTTGCTTGCATTTCCTTGTCTAATAATATGTTAGCAGGTTTCAAATCTCTATGGATAATAGAAGGCTTGCAACCATTGTGTAGATACTCCAATCCTGTAGTATGAATATACAAGAGATTTTTGTATTAAACTTCAGCAAATGTGGTAGATATATAGAAAATATCAAACGTCTATTTTTTTTTTACAAACCATGTGATATATCCACTGCAATTTGAATTCTTTCCACCCAATTTTGAGTGTTATTATTTGTTGCTGCATGCAAGGCATACAAGTAAATTAGTAACAAGTGGAGAAGAATCCTCCATCAATATTCAATCTTTTCATTCAAATAAAATGGTTTCTACTACAATTAAGAGCATATATGACAAACTAACAAAATGATTTAAAAAAAAAAGAGATGTTAGATGATGTACATACTTTTTTTTTTAAAAAGACGGACATATAATGACAAACACTTTTGATGACGGGCATCAAATTACCCATCATCTTTGTAGAAATTTAATTCGAATAAAAAAAAACAATAAAACACAAATAAAACAATCGTGTAAGTTTTTCACTATAACATTTTTCTTTATTTTTCTCTAAAACTCTCTACACAATTTTCTCTTCTTTTTCACGATTTCAAATTTCATGCTTTGCTCTATGGAATGAGCACACTATTTATAGCCTAATACAAACTTGGTCTTCAAGTTCTTACCATAAATGTTCCCCACTAATGGCTAAATCAAGAATCCACTAATTTCTTAATTAGCTCATAAATTGACAACCCATCAATTTATTAATTGTCTACCCACTAATTCCTCAATTAACAATTATTCCAAATGCATTAAATTATATTAATGTTTATTCAACAAAACTTCTTCATAAACTTAAATGTTGTTTCATCCGCCATGCCAATCATCTTTTTTAATATCTCAAACAATACTTTCGATAATGACTTTATTGAAAACACCCGCAATTTGATCTTGACTCGCAACAAGCTTCAGTTCCACGGTTCCTTCCTTCACATTATCTTGGATAAAATGAAAACGAACATCAATATGTTTGCTTCTTCCATGATTTACGAGATTATTTACTAACTCAATTGTTGATATGTTGTCTACTTGAATCACAGTTGCATCAAGTTTCTTTAGCTCCATCTTACATAACAAATTTCTCACCCATATCGCATGACAAATGCATAAAAAAGGTGCAACGCATTCATCTTCACATGTTGAAAACGTCACGATCAGTTGTTTCTTTGATAGCCAAGTAAATGTCGAGTTGCCCATAAATAATGCATATCCCGAAGTACTTTTCTGATTGTCTATGTCTCCACACCAATCGTTGTCGGAGTAACCACTCAAGTTGTACTCTTCCACTTTTGAATAAAATATCCCAAGTGACATTGTTGCTTCGATGTAAAGCAAAATTTTCTTCGAAGCTTTCCAATGCGAATAAAATGGCTCCTCCATGAACCGACTAATCATGCTAACACTTAATACGAGATCCGACCTTGAGCATGTGAGATAGCGAAGGCTTCCCACCAAACTTCGATATTTGCTCGCATCCACTCGTTCTCCTCCATTAAATTTTGAAATTTTCATACCTGGTTCCATTGGTATTGTAACTAGATTGAGATTTTCCATCTTAAACTTCTTTAAGATCTCTTTCGCATACTACTCTTGCAATACAAAGATTCACGTCTCTTCTTGTTTAACCTCTAAATTGAGGAAAAATTTCAGCAAGCCCTAATCTGTCATCTCAAATTCTCGCATCATTGTACCCTTAAACTCTTCTATCATCGCACTACTATTACCCACAACTATCAGATCATCAACATAAAGAGCAGCAAATATCACATTACCTCCACTCTGCTTTGTGTAAAGCGCATGCCTGTAGGGACATTGCTTGTATCCGTTCTCCTTGAAATACGTATCAATGCGAGTATTCCACGCTCGCAGTGCTTGCTTCAACCCGTAAAGAGCTTTCTTCAATTTTAGCACTTTATTTTCTTCTCAAATTTTCACATATCCTGGTGGTTGCTCAATGTACACTTCTTCTTCAAGCACATCATTCAAGAATGTCGTCTTGACATCCATTTGATAAACAGTTAACTTGTGCTGTTTACGAAATCAACAGTCTGATTGTCTCTATTCTTGTAACGGGAGCAAAAACTTCGTCATAGTCCATTCTAGCTTTCTTCTTGTATCCCTTCACAACAAGTCTCGCCTTGTATTGCTCTATCTTCCCTTGTTCATTCATTTTCTTCTTGGATCTCCACTTTGCACAAATTCGCTGACCTGCATTCGGCAATTTTGTTAGCTTCCATGTATCATTGCGCTCAATCATATTAATTTTATCATCCATTGTTGTTCACCACTTCTCATCTCAAATTTCTTCTTCAAAGCTAATACTTGAATTTGCCAAAAGACGTACAAGATGTACCTCATTTTTCGCATCGTATAGATCTTGCAAACTCCGCATTCTAGGTTGTTGCTATTCATCTTCATCATCAAGTGTTTTATGATCTCTTAGCATTTTTGTTGATGCAACGACTATAATTTTCCAACCTGAATGTTGAGTTCCATTGAATTTTTCCAGTCTCATTCACTTTTTTTAATTTCTTGTACATCGCGACTCACCATCACCTTCTTGCTTATGGGTCAAGTAGCTTATACCCTTTTGTTCTTTCATCATAGCAAATAAACACATATTTCTTACTCTTATCTTCGAGCTTCGTTCTTCGCTGATCAGGTACGTGTACATATGCCACACTACCAAACACTCTAAGATGCGAAACTGTCGGATTTCATCCACTTCATGCCTCTTGATGTTTTATTATCGAGTTTCACATGTGGACATCGATTTTGCACATAGACTGCGCACTGCACTGCTTCCGCCCAAAATTCTCTTGGCATACTTTTACCCTTCAGCATTGCTCGTAGCATTAAAAGAATGGTTATGTATTTTTTCTCATCCATACCATTTTGTTGAGGAGTATATGGTGCAGTTAGAAATTGCTTATGCCTTGCCTCTCGCAATACTTCATAAAAGTCGTCAAAGTATATTTACCACCTCTATCAGATCGCACAACTTTGATCCATCTACCAGTTTCCTTTTCCATCCTCACTTTGAATCTCCTGAACACTTCGAATGCCTCTGACTTTCTTTCAAAAAATACACCCAAGTTTTTCGTGAGAAATCATCAATAAAAGAAATGAAGTACCTCTTTCCGCTGTAAGATTCTGGGGTAATTAGTCCATATATATCCTATGAATCATCTCGAGCGATTTTTTCACCCAATGTTTCGCATTCTTTTGAAACAATGTTCTCGCATGCTTGCTGAGCACACATTCTTCATAAAAAGTTCCTTCATAGTCCATGTCAGGTAACTCGTGCACCATATCCTTTTTCACTAACTCTTTTAGTCCACCAAAATGTAACTGACCAAAACGAAGATGTCAAAGCGTAGCTTTATCTTCTACATCAACTGGCAAACATTTATCTCGTACGCTTTTCAAATTCAATCTATACATGCGATTTCTTCCCATCTCGACTTTAGCAACTAAATGCTCTTGCTTGTTCTTCAAATGCAATAGTCGATCTTTCAAAATATAGAGAAACCCTTCTCTGTGAGTTGTAACAGTCATAATATTTTTTTTGAGATCTGATACATAATAAACATAAGAAATTGTACATTTGCCTTTGACCTTTGCTTTTGACATGTTGCCAAAAGATACATGTCCATCTTCAATTTTTCGCATCTCATTAAATATATGCTCGTGACCGCACATATGGTTGTTTGCCCCTGACTCGAGATAACATATAGTTTCATTGTTGTTGTTGCCTTCTTTATACACCATCAAAAGAGCACATTCAATCACATTGTTTTCTAATGCTAAGTTGGTTGTTTCTTCAACCCTTTTATCTGTACGAAAATTGTTTGCAAAATGCCTTTCTTTATCTCAATTGTAACATTTGTCGGAATAACAGTCACTCGCATAGTGACCATACTTGTGACACTTGTAGCATTCAACATTGGACTCATTCATTCTACCGCCTCTTCCTAGATTGCATCTTCTTTCGTACCAATTTGCTTGACTCGTATGTCACTTCTTCGCATCATCATTTTTTCTTTGACTACTGCGACCATATCCACGACCTCCACGGTCATCGTCTCTACCTTGAAATGTTTTTTAATAGAGTACCTTTTCATCTTCGAGTGACGCCTTAACATGAAGCTCTTGCTTTAGTGTTTCCTCTTTCTTCTTATTCTTTCGCTACTCGTGTGCCTCAAGAGAACCAACAAGCTCGTTAAAAATAAGTGTTGCAAGATCCTTTGACTCTTCTATTGTGAATAAAACATTCTCAAAATTATCGTCAATGATCTCAAAATGTTTTCCACAACTTGAGTATCTGTTAGCTTTTCGCCATTATGATTGAGTTGGTTCATTTTCGTCTGGACATGCTTGATATTGCCATATACACTTTCTGACTCCTTCATCTTTATGCTCTCCAACTCGCCCAAAGAGTTTTAAGATGCACTTGCTTGACTTGATCGGCTCCTTTGAACACTATCTCTAAAGTGTCCCACGCTTCTTTTGAAGTTGTTGCATTCACAATCTTCTCAAAGCCTGATTCTTCAACTACACGGAATAGCATGTACAATGTCGTTTATCCTTCAAATGCATCTCTCTCAACGCTTTAGTTTGAATCGTCATATATCTGCAGTATCTTCTACTTCTACAAAATCTTCTTCAACCATTTCGCATGCATCATGAGATCCGAGAAAGAGCTTTCATCTAGATACTCCAATTTTCATAATTCGTCTTCATCAATCGTGGTTGCGGTATTTGACCCGTCATGTTTGCCATCGGCTCTGATACCAATTTGTAGAAACTAAATCCGAATATAAAAACAATAAAACTCAAATAAAACAATCACGCAAGCTTATCACTATAACAATTTTCTTTATTTCTCTTTAAATTCTCTACACAGTTTTCTCTTCCTTTTCACTCTTTCAATTTTCACACACTTTGCTCTATGGAATGAACACTCTATTTATAGGCTCTTACGAACTTGGTCTCCAAGTTCTTACCATAAATGTTCCCCACTCATTGCTAAATCAAGAATTCATTAATTCCTTAATTAGTTCCTAAATTGACAACTCATTAATTTCTTAATTATCTACCCACTAATTTCTCAATTAACAATTATTTCAAATACATTAAATTATATTTAAGTTTATTCAACAATCTTTTGATGTCTATCATTCAAAGTGCACTCTATATTTTCCATTTCCTTCACTTTTCCCCCATGTTGAAGAAAAAAATTTCATACCAGAAGTGCTTTTGAATGGCCTATTGTTCTCCCCAGAGATGCTTAATCCCTCATTTATTCTACTATTCTTGGTCATCCATTTAAAAGAGAGAAGAAGATTTTGTGGGAGCATTTTATTTTGGCATATTGCTGGACTTTGTGGATTAGATGGAATTGGATAATCTTTCAAGACAAGACACGTCATATAATTGCTTTTTTTACATCATCACTCTTTATGTTATATTTAGGTGTAAACTTATTCCCCTATTTCATTCTTATAGCTATGACTTTCTACTTAATCATTGGAGATCCATTATTTGATTTCTTGTAATCTATATCCTATATTGTAATTTCATGTGTCAATGAAAGGTTTCTTATCCAAAAAAAAAGAAGCAAATTTTTTTTAACCCCTTCGTGCATCTTCAACCTTTCGACTAAGCTTTCCTTCAATGCTTTCCTTTCCCCTTCAACGATTTCCATTGTTGTCTACTTCAAAATTTGTCCTTTTTATGTTGCTCAAGTATTTTCACTGGGTCTAGTTTAATTAAAGTTAGAAGAGGAAAAGGATGGATGTGTTGTTCCCATCCAAGTTGCAATTTTTTAGTCCAATAATAACCATCACATCACTTAGCTTCAAAGAGCTGACACCATCACTCTTCATGTCATTCTAGTCTTCTAGCTCCCCCTCAGGTTCTTTGTTTTCGTTTTTGTTATAAAACGAAAATCAACAATCAATAACGAAGACAAAGAAATCATAAAAGAGGAAGAGAAGCAGAAATCACACAAGAATTTACGTGGTTCACCAACGTTGTGTTGGCTAGTCCACGGGCAGAGAGGGAGAAAGAGTTTAATTCAGAGAGGCGAATTACAGAGGTAAAATGTCATAAAATCGACTAGGGTTTTAATTCGAACATATATATGCGCTCTAATTAAAACCTAATTACATAATGCTAATTTACGACTACTAATCGTGGGGCATTAGTGCGTTCAAGGCATAAATGCAACAAATCTCCACCTTGCCTTGAACTCTGCTTCAGATGCAACAGATTGTACCAGCAGTATACCAGATGTGTGCGAAAAATGCATACCAGACACAGATGTATTCCCCCAAAAAATTCAGATGAATACCAGATCAGATGTATACTAGGTGTATAAAAACTCACATGTTTTCTTTCTCTGCCTCAGATGGTCCGCTAGGGACCTTAGCAATTGTAAACATTCAGCAAGTCCAAGCAATGCTGGAACTTGCCATGCAGAACTGCCTTGGTGAACATATCAACAGGATTATCAACAGTGCCCACTTTCAGAACCTTAATCCTTTTCTCATTTCGCAGAAAATGATATCGCACATCTATGTGCTTCGTTCTTTCATGATGAACCTGATCCTTTGCAAGGCATATAGCACTCAAACTATCGCAGTACACTACTGCACGATCATGATGCATACCAAGATTACCGACTAGTCCTTTCAACCAGATTCCCTCCTTAGCAGCTTCTGTCAAAGCCATATACTCTGCCTCAGTTGTAGACAAAGTCACTGTGGACTGCAAAGTACCCTTCCAACTAACAACGATGAACCTCCTAGAGTGAAAACATAACGATCCATTGATCTTACTGCATCAACATCTCCAACATAGTCCGAGTCGGAATAACCGATTCATCGAGCATTGCGTCTCGCTCCATATAAACAATACCAACATCGGATGTACCTCTAAGGTAGCGGAAAATCCTCTTCACGACTTTTGTCGTTGTTCTTTCCCGTGTTGGCCCATATCTTGATGACAACACTAACGAAGATGCGCGAGGTCAGGTCTAGTACAAACCATAGCATACATTAAGCTACCAACTGCACTAGAATAAGGAACACGCGACATGTATTCCTTCTCAGCTTCAGATTGGGGTGCAAATTCTGAGGATAACCGAATATTTGCAACACTTGGGGTATCTATAGGCTTCGCTGATGACATGCCAAACCTTGACAAAATCTTCTGAATGTAACCCTTCTGTGACAAGTAGAGTTTCTTCTTTTCTCTTTCCCTATAAATCTTCATACCCAAGATTTTATGAGCAACACCCATATCTTTCATTTCAAACTCAGCACTCAGCAGATCTTTCAATCTTTGAATATCAGATTTCAGTTTAGCAGCTATGAGCATGTCATCTACATACAGAACAAGATAGATGATCGAACCATCTTTACACTTGTCATGATACACACAACAATCATATGGACTTCTGTTGTAGCCAAGCTCAATCATATAGTTGTCAAACTTCTTGTACCACTGCCTTGGAGATTGCTTAAGTCCATACAATGACTTCTTCAGTTTGCAAACGTAGTCTTCTTTTCCAGGACACTGAAATCCCTCTGGTTGGGTCATGTAAATCTCCTCATCCAACTCTCAATGCAGAAAAGCTGTCTTTACATCTAGTTGCTCAAGTTCTAAATTCTGATGTGCCACCATAGCTAGTAGCACCCTGATAGAAGTGTGCCTGACTATTGGTGAGAATATCTCATTATAGTCAACACCCTCCCTCTGAGTGAATCCTCTTGCAACTACACGAGCTTTATACTTTAACCCCTCTGTAGGCGATATTCCTTCCTTTTTCTTGAAGACCCACTTGCAAGTCACAATCTTCCTTTCCTTTGGTCGTTTGACTAACTCCCAGGTCTGATTCTTGTCCAGAGATTCCATTTCATCACCCATTGCAGCAAGCCACTTTTCTGACTCACTACATGAAACGACATCTTTATAGGTAGACGGTTCATACGTGTCCACCTCTTCAGCGACCTGCAGTGCATAAGCAACCATATCCTCGAAACCATATCTGACAGGAGCTCTAACTCCTGTTCTTCTAGCTCTATCAAGAGCTATACTCGGATTTCTAATTTCCATACTAGAAGATTGACTAGTGATATCAGTTTCTGTAGCAGTATCTGGATCTGGCTGATCAAGCAAAACCGACTGATCATTAGGCATATCTGGCTCATCTGTAGCATGTTGATCTAATTCTCCACCTTGGTGTTGTAATTCATCTCTGTCGAGCCAATTCACTCTCCACTGCTTATCAACACTCATATTGTTCCTCTGAATCGTGGATCGCACAATGGAGTTAAATATAGAATTCTCATCAAAAGTAACATTTCGACTGAGAATAAATTTGTTCTTAGAAGGAGACCATATTCGGTATCCCTTAACTCCAGTTCCATAACCTACAAAAACACCATTCTTCGCTCTTGGCTCTAACTTGCCCTCACTAACATGGTAGTAAACATTACAGCCAAAAACTTTTAATAAAGAGTAATCTGCAGGCTTACCAGACCATACCTCGTATGGTGTTTTACAGTCAATACCTGTATGAGGCCCACAGATGATCAGATAGCACGTTGTATTTACTGTTTCTGCCCAAAATCTTCTAGCTAACCCAACATTTGAGAGCATGCATCTTGCCCTCTCCAGCAAAGTTCGGTTCATACGTTCTGCAACACCATTCTGTTGAGGTGTGTGCCTGATAGTATGATGTCGAACAATCCCTTCAGTTTTGTAGAATTCATCAAATTCATAATTACAGAACTCAAGACCGTTATCAGTTCGAAATCTCTTGACCTTCTTTCCTATTTGATTTTCCACTAGAACCTTCCACTGTCTGAAATTTTTTAAGGCTTCATTTTTGTGCTTCATCATGAAAATCCAAGTCATTCTTGAAAAATCATCAATAATTGACAAAAATACCGCTACCTCCAACCGATTCAACTCGAGAAGGACCCCAACAATCACGTGGATATAATCAAGTGTACCCTTGGTACGATGGACTCCTTTGGAAACTTGCTACGGTGTTGTTTCCCATATACACAGTGTTCACAAAACTCAAAGTTCTGCACTTTGTGTCCACATAGAAGATCTCTCTTCGACAGAATCTGCATACCCCTTTCACTCATGTGACCAAGTCTCATGTGCCATAACTTAGTCATGTCCTCTTTCTGAACTACAGCCGATGCCACTGCAACAAACCCCGTCAACGTTGAACTGCCGGAAAATACAAATTGCCCACGTTTTGTACCTTTCAGAACTACTTTTGAATCCTTGCAAACATACATGACTCCACCTTCACCTCTGAAACTGAAACCCTTGGTGTCGAGAGTACTGAGAGATATTAAACTCTTTTTCATTGATGGAACATGCCTGACATCATTCAAAATGTAGAATAACCCGTCGTGCGTTTGTATCCTGATTGAGCCAATCTCAACTACCTTGCAGACTGCACTGTTTGCCATTGACACATTGCCACCATCAATCTGTTCATATGTTGAAAACCACTCTCTGTTCGGACACATGTGATACGAAGCACCTGAATCGAGGACCCACACACCTTTAGAGGAGGTGTGATCATTTGCAGCTAGGGCCAGATCTTCTTCTGAGCTGCCATCAACCACTGCTACGGTTGTTGTACCTTCCTTTTTATCAGGTTGGTAGCTGTTACTGCCAGGACAGTCACGTTTCCAATGTCCCTTCTTCTTGCAGTAAGCACAAGTATCGTTTGCACTTGAATTATACTTCTTCGAGCCTTTAGAATTTGTGGCAAAATCCTTTGGCTTTTTCTTTCCAGGCTTTTGAGCCTTGCTCCCTGTTGCAAACAGACCAGACGATCCACTTTCTGTTGTACCAGCGACCTTGTGGCGATCCTCTCTAGTAAGTAGAGCATTCTTTATTTCATCTAAAGACAGTGTATCCTTGCCAGATATAAACGAGTCTACGAAAAACTCATACGATAGCGGCAATGACACCAACAGAATTAAAGCGGCATCTTCATCATCAATCTTAATTTCGATATTACGCAGATCCATTAATATCGTATTTAGTTTATCAAGATGATCTTTCAGAAGCGTACCTTCGGACATACGGAGGCTGAATAACCGTTGCTTCAAAAACAACTTCTTGGTCAAAGCTTTTTTCATATACAGACTCTCGAGCTTCAACCACAAACCGGCAGCCTTAACTTGATCTGCGACTTCAGCGATGACATCGTCGGCAAGACAAAGCATGATAGTTGAATGCGCCTTTTCTTCTAGACTCATCAACTCCTCATCTTCGTCCAAATTCGCATCCTTCCACTTGGCGGTAAGGAGCTTCCACAGACCCTGTTGCTTCAATAGGGCACGCATCTTAATCTGCCATAGACCGAAACTGCTCCCTCCGGTAAACTTCTCGACTTTCACGTTAATGCCAGACATCTCCAAAATCGATTATTGATAAATAACAAAGTTCGGAAAATCGAACCCTAAGCTTTGATACCAAATTGTTATAAAACGGAAATCAACAATCAATAACGAAGACAAAGAAATCGTAAAAGAGGAAGAGAAGCAGAAATCACACAAGAATTTACGTGGTTCACCAACGTTGTGTTGGCTAGTTCACGGGCAGAGAGGGAGAAAGAGTTTTATTCAGAGCGGCGAATTACAGAGTTTTATGCAGCGCGACCCCTGACTACTAATCGTGGGGCATTAGTGCGTTCAAGGCATAAATGCAACAGTTTTGATTAGCATCCGTTCGAACCATGCATTTTATTTGTATATTTTTTGTGTTGGTTGTCGATCTTTGATACGTGATTGTGAAGTTATGATCGATTTCATGAGTTTTGTTGATTGTGTATGGTTTTGAGTTTTGGATTTTTTAACCTAATGTTTTTCCCATGTAAGAAGAATGAATGTTTGTGATGGGTATCGATGTTTTGGTTTCTTATTAGTCGTGGGTCATGGGTATTTATTGGGCAATCTTGAGCTTGCTTGGATTCATTTATTGTTTGTTTTATTCTTGTTTTTCCTCATTTTTGCATTTAATGCGTGTTCATTGTAGTTTTAAATATTTGTATTTATAATTGGTCTACAAAAGTTTCAATGCACTAAAACTTAGGATTTTGCTTGTGGTTAGATCAATTAGCACCCATAATGAGTTGACCATCTTTTCTTCTTTCTTTCAATTTTGGTTTATAATAATTATTCAAAGATTTCACTTATGAATATAGTTATCCTTCTATGAATTCTTCATGTAGGAGGTTGGTTGCAGCCAAGCTAAGAATGTTGGAGTTTCAATAGTTCGTTTTGCCACAACTCACACCATGAGGAAATTACTCATATGAGTAACAACACGCATGGACATTGAAATTTACAAATATTCAGTCTGGGGAATTTTTTCTTCTATACACATTTTGAATTTTGGCTTTCAAATTCTTTAGAAACAATTTATGTCCATCGCTATTTGTTTTAATCGCTATTGTATTTGATAAGAACTAAATATATATTATAATAAAAGATAATAAAGATACAAGATAACCCAAGTGTTCGAGGTACTTGGATCCTCCCAATCTTAAGATCACTCTCAATCCCTAGATATTCACTATCTCAATACTTCTCTATATATCCTTACCTTCTTCTCCTTCTTATTTATAGTCTAATATTTTTATCTTACTCCTAATAGGGTTGACCATTCCTTATCCTACTTCTAATAGGGTTGATAATTCATTATCCTCCTACTAAATGGGTCTTATCATTACCCGACCCCTAAAATACACCTTGTCCTCAAGGTGTTTGTTATAAAAGAAAAAAAAAATCGATGATCAGAGCTGGTGGTAGCCGGTGGGCGGCTGTGGCATGCAACAGTGGCCATTGAAGTTCTTGGTCCTTCTTTTCCATTATCATGAACTTACATAGTTTCTTTCATTTCCTCATTCGTCAAATGAATTTTCTTTTTTTCGCCCATAATTGTATTGTTTGATGGTTTCACATTCGTCCATTCATTTTTTTTTTTTTCTGATGAACTTATTCTTCTTCGTTCTTGGATTATCTTCTTCAGCGAGATGAATTCTTCCCTCAATTTCTTTCTTTGGATTTTTTCCAAAACTAACATTTCTTGCACCTTGTATTCGGCCAAACCTTTTTTTAATTCTTTCATCTCCTTTTTGAAATCATCAACTCATCTTTCTAAATTATCTTCATTTGTTTCAACATTGCCTCCATCTTGACTCTTAATTACTTCATCAAGATTTAATGCTCTTCCCATCGAAATAGCACAATAATCCTGTAGATTTGCATTACTCTCACCATTGCTTGTCGATTCCACTTTATTGATTTCTTCATAGATTTTTCTTGAATCTTTCTCAACCGAATAAGTGGATTCTTGCTTTAATTTCTTCTCTTCCTCCTTTTTCTCTGATGTTTCTTGCCTTTTGTTTTTGGCCAAATATTCCAACCATTCATCTTGCATTCTTGATAAATTATCATGTAGAGGTTGAAAAGTCGAATCCCATGCTAGTTCCCTCTCTTTCTTTGTCTCATTCCAAGATTTCATACATGCCTCTACTACTTTCTTTGTAACTTATTTGATAACGCTTTTGTTACCTAATTTTGTCAATCACCCTATCAAGATACGTCCCACGATCCATGGATCGAAACGTGCTCTTACACCAAATTCATAAGAACTAAATATATATTATAACAAAAGATAATAAAGATACAAGATAAACCAAGTGTTCGAGGTACTTGGACCCTCCTAATCTTGAGATCACTCTCAAGCCCTAGATACTCACTATCTGAGTACTTCTCTATATATCCTTATCTTTTTTTTCTCTCTTATTTATAGTCTAATATTCTTATCCCTACTCCGAATAGGGTTGACCATTCCTTATCCTACTCTTAATAGGATTGATCATTCCTTATCCTACTCCTAAAAGGGTCTTATAAGTATTTTCTTAAGATTAATTTTATGTTGGGAGTTGAATTTTGATTTTGTTAAGCTCTTGTTAATTAACACTTAGATTGATCAAGTAGATAACAATTTATGTCCATCTAAAGGCTCATTTCTCTTCCAAAATACTTAGTAAATTCCAAGATAGAGGTACTTGTTCCAAAAAAATAAATAAATAAAAGAAGACCAAGTGGTTCTTGGCGCTATTTTCTTTCTTTCTTTAATTAAATATTGATTACAATGACGGTTTTTAACCATCATAAATGGTGCCCATATTTCAAATTCCATGACGGACATAATTAATGACGACATCTGTCTGCCTGACATGAAAGCTCTTTTATGTCCGTTCTTGCCCGTCACTAAATGTCGAATTTGAAGTAGTGTTTGAATGGATTTAAAACAGAAGTAAACCTTATATTGTTTTGGATACTTGAGAAAGTAAACAATACCAATACCTAATAAATATTGTTTTAAATTTCCATTGGGCATGTATTCGTAGATGAGTGTCTTGTGATCTTCTTCATCGCAGTATCCAAGAAGAGTAACCAAGTTGCGATGATGAACAACCATCAAGAGTTGTGCCTGAAATTCAAGTGAGTAATTTTCAATTTGGCATTTATTTTATGGTTTAAGGAAATGAAATGGTAATGACATTCACCTCTGCTCGAAATTCTTTATACCCTTGGTGTGATGATTGTGAAAGCACCTTCACAGCAACTGGAGTTTGGTCTTTCAAAACACCTAAATAAACTTTTCCAAATCCTCCTTCTCCAATTACCACTCGAAAGTTGTCAGTAATACTCATAACTTCTGAATGGTTGTACTGTCTGTTCTTTATTTTTAGTGATCCTTCTTCTTCCGATTCAATTGATTTCTCTAAAGAAATAAGAACAATCAAATTCTTTGCAGACATGCAACAAGATTGATAGCAGCATTTCAAGGTGTTGTTTACTAGCCTAACTACAACAACTACAAAAGAGCATAAGAAGTTGATGAACCTTGTGATTTCCTGGTATAGATTATTATAGTAACTCCCAAGAGAATTACAAGGAAAGGGGCCACAATGACAGAGCAAAGAAAAGAAAGAGAAATTGGCAACTTCTTTTGGTGGTGCTTGCATGGTGGTGACCAACACAGTTCTTGATTTCCTTCCACACTGCATCAAGAAGAAAATGAGAGAGGATCTTTAGTTGTGCTTGATTTGAGTTTTCAAAAGATGGGGTTAATGAATAGTTACCTTAAATCTAAAGTTCCATCTTTGTACTTCTTGAGAAGAGCGTCAGGTACCATGCCTGTGAGCTTATTCCCTCGTAAATTTCTGTAGAAAAAAAACATTACTTGACAACATATTCATTATAACAGTATATATGTACCATATCATTGAATTAATAATGTGAGAACTTTGGTTATTGATTATTTTACAGAAGATGCAGGTGCGGAAGTAGCGCCAAAGATTCTGGTACCATCCCTTCTAAATCATTGTAGGATAGATCTCTGAAATGCAACAAGCAAATTAAGACATGGACTATACATAATTTTGATATTGAAATGGAAAGGAAATAATTACAAGTAGGTGATTGCAGTGAGATTAGAGATTGAAGATGCAATATCTCCAGTCAAGTTGCTATTGCTCAAGTTACTGCATGTGCCAAAGTAGATTTGCATCAAAATTGGAATTAATGAATGATTTTTTAAGATGGGATTTTTGAATAGAAGTGTTACAGTGAAATGATTCTGGGCCAAGGGGGGTTGGCATTGTTATTGCTGCAATTCAAACCTTCCCATGAGAAGTCAACTGGCTGACAGGGATCGCCTTCCCAATTTCTACTCAGCTTGTAATGTTGTTTGATGTCTCTCATTGCATTCACTGTATATACAATATATACAATATAAAGAAGCGTGTGCTCGTACTATTTAAATGTTGATGTAATTAAATTTACCACAACTCTCAGAAGAAGATGTTGAACATACCGTCTTGAGAAAAGGTGAGGGGATTTGAAGCGTCTGTTGTATAAAACATCTCGAGGCCATTAAGGATGGGAGGCAGGGTAGAGGAAGAGGTTGCCGAAATGGATAGTTTAATATTCTGATTGGGTAACAGTTTGTGCCCTTTTGAGCAAATTGTGTATAGCTTGAGATATTGAAGTAATTTTATGGAGTTTGTGATGATATGAACATCGTTGAAGACGATTCTCATCTCTCGAAACTGACCGGGCTTAAGCTTCTCGATCTCTGCAAAATGGAAGCAAAAGTAATATTGTAAAGTCCCTCTTAGAGATGGCCTTGTAAATGAGTACTCCAATGGGAAGCTGGAATTGGGGGCTTGACATGCTGTTTGCAACATGGACTGTGGCAACTTGTATGGATTATCATCCTCATTACTCTCACTAATGGATGCATTTGTCCACAGTGACCTTGTATTCTGTTCGAAATAATCACAATCGAAGCCATCCCATTGGCGATTGAAAACATCTTTGGGGTATCTGCATTACATTTAGAATGTATACATGGTTATAAAATAGAAATATGCAAGTGTGTGTTAAGTTCAAGAATTTGATTACGTTATTTTGCTTCCAATGTTGCCTCGATAAAAGAGTACGACATTCTGATTGTGAGTAGGACTGATTCCGTAAAGGGAGATGTTGAAGGGTCGTAATTCCAAAGAGGAAATGTAAGGCACTCCATTGTTTGTATTAACCAAACACACGTCCATGTAATCTATAGAAGGTTCAACGAGAGTAACAATTTCCCAATATGTTGAATTGAACTCTGCAGTCGTCCATAAATTGACACCCACGTATAGGTCAAAAGTGGGTATAATGTTCAGGCCGTCATAATTTCCATACACAAAAAAAGCTTGGATGAGATATCTTATACTGCAATTCTGGCATGTCCCTTGAGGGTCTAATTTTAGATGATAGCAGTTCCGTATGCCACTTGGAAAGCTTCTTAAAGTTGAGTATTGTGGTTCGAAACTATCACGGAACTCTGAATCGAATGGTAATTGTTTGCTGATTCCAGTTGTTATCATATCTTTGTCTGATTTATAAAGCAACCCCCTGTATGTGATATCTTTAGGTGCACCACAATCGATGTTGATGACTCCTTCTATCCATTAAAAAAAGAAAGTTATTTGAGAATAAAATTAAGCAAATTAGAGAATAACTAGCATTTTAACTTTAATTTGATGATGGTTCTTCTATATGTGATGCAGATTTTTTTTTTTTTTTTTTTTGGGATAATTAACCTCAGAAATAATGCGATCTTTTGAGTATAAAGTACATGTCAAATATATTGAATTAAACTCATTTCAATAAAATGAATTAAAAAAACTCCATCAACGCTGGTGTTTATGATTGAGAGATATTGAATTTAAATTCTCTTCCCATGGTCGTTGCTTGTTGGCCTAAAAATAACTTACCGCAGTACTAGAAGTTTTCCATGCAACTGGCAATACAAACTTATAAACTATTTTTACAGTGGTTGATATAGGAGCTATAGAGATCCCTTCACGTGGGTCAAGTTGATATAGGTGCTGTCCCTAAGGGGTGGCACATTGGTTAAAGATTTGGGGTTTGAAGGTACGCTTCCTTCAAGGTCCCAAGTTCGAGAGATTCACTTGCGACATTACTTCTTCCATGTCTCACGGTACGTGACATAGGGACAGACGTGATTACCCTTGTTTAAAAAGAAAAAAAAAAGTGGACATAGGTGCTATAGAGATCCCTTCTCTAGTTGTAAAATTAGTATAGAGAGATAGTGACCTCTTATTTTCCTTGGGAGGTAGGGGTCAATTTTGAAAATTTCTCTCAAAGTGCTTATTTCCTTGGACGAGAGTGGAGTAAAAATGATCGTTTCGTTGTGAAGGAATTTTTTGGCCCTAAAAGCTCCACCCAAGATTAAGCTGAGAGCTTGGAATATTTTACAAGATACCATTCCATCAAAAGAAAATATCTATCGTAGCTAGGCCATTGATAGAGACACGCACTATGTAATCTGTAAAAAGGATAAAGAGAGTTATTTACACCTTAAAGATTTGCAAGTGGACAATCTGGGTGTGGAAGCTCCTCTTCCTTAGCCTTTTTTACTTTGAAATTTTGTTTAGAGGGGTTGAGTATGATATTAATTTTTGGATGGGGCTCTATTCTTTGGTGCCAAGCTTAGAAAGGCACAAAGGTAGTTTTTGTGTTAGGGGGATTTGACACTTTAGGCTCGGTTTGATAACTATTTTTTTTTTTTTTTAAATTTAAGCCTACGACAACTACCCTACCATAGCTTTTTTCTTATTTGTATCTACATCTTACCTACATTTTAATAAATAAAACTAAAATTTGGAAACAAAATAAAGTAGTTTTCATAAGCTTGTTTTTGTTTTTGAAATTTAGTTAATAGTCACCTACTTTCTTAAGAAAAGATGGATATATTGTAGGAAAGATGGAGCATATGGTAGGAAATTTGAGTAGAAATAAGCTTAAATTTCATAAATAAAAAACAAAAAATCAAATGGTTATCAAATAGGGTCTTAGGAATCTTGTTTTTCATAACAAGTGTAGAGCTTTAGCTGAAGGTCTTCTGGAGGTTAAACTCTAGTTTTTTGTTTTCTTTGGCAGGTCTAGGTGGGATCACTGTGCACCTATGCGAACACGGGGTGGACCGCTCCTCTAGATGGCATGTGGAAGATGAACGTTGATGCAACGTGGGATGCTAATTCTAGAGATGGTAGGATTGGTTGGGTTATGCGTGATTGGAAGGGTTTCCCAATTATGTTGGACTCCACGATGGGCTTTTATGAGCGTGGATTCAAAAACCATGGAGGTGTTGGCAGTATTTTCAAGCCTCAGAGAGATGTGGAAGAGGAGCTTATTCCCTCTTCCTATGATCTTCTTCGAATCTGATTTTCAGTTGTTGTTGATGCTATTTTGACACTATTTTGACATGTAACGCTCCAAAATTTTCAACGTTATAATTAAGTTAATCATTATTTCTTAGTTTATCTTAAAATTGGAATTCTTTAATTAAAATATTTTATGGGTATTTGTTAATAATTACTTGATTCCTAAGACCCTGTTCGATAATTATTTGGTTTTTTATTTTTTGTTTATGAAATTTAAGCCTATTTTTACTCAAATTTCTTAGCATGTGCTCCATCTTTCCTACTATGTATTTATCTTTCCTTAAGAAAGTATGTGGATGCTAACCGAATTTCAAAAACAAAAATAAACTTTTGGAAGTTACTTTTTTTGTTTCCAAATTTTAGTTTTGTTTTTTAAAATATAGATAATATGTAGATATGCAAATAAGAAAAAAGTTATAGTAAAGTAGTTGTTGTAGTCTTAAATTTAAAAAACAAAAAATGAAAAATAAAATTGTTATCAAACAGGTCTAAATTGTTAAAAATCTTATAGATTTTATATGATTTTCCTAGCTTTAAAATTACATTAGAGTTTCCTAAAATAAAAATAACTTTAATTGGTCACCTATAAATAAATCCCTATTTAATTGCTAAGAAGAAGGATCTTGCGTTTAAATCACAAAACACCCGTAAAAAAAAAAGTCACAAAACTCAACCCAAGCCACTCCAAGTGCCCTTCGGAAAGGCCCCCACATTCCTTCTCACCTCACTATTTCTCTTTCCCTCCCTCGAAACCCATGCTATAACGAGAGCAAGATTTAGGTAAGAGTAGTTAAGTATTTTCAAAATACTTATCATCTTTAGATTCGCACTTGTTTACTTTTTTGTATTTCTTTTTCCATCAATTAAAACGAATTTTTTTAAAAAAAGTAAAAATATATGGTTCTAAGGTGAATACCTTACGTAAATCTTGCTCGAAAGATAAATATAACTTGGGTCCTTATAAGTAAGTAAGGACCCAAGTTTTGCTCTTATTTAAATGTTTGGAAAGAAATGTTGTTACCTATTGGAGCTTGGTCGGCATGAAGGCAGCCACAGTGGAAGCTCATCGCCAAAAGAAACAGACACATAATAAGATGAGAGCCCATTTCAAAGCAAAGGCAACGCCAAATTAATTTGTTAAATAAAACTTTTTTATTTCTTTTCTCTTTATATAATAAACCAAACTTCACTCTCTCTCTAAAAAAAAACTTCACTCACTCTCCCTCTCTCTTCCTTTATCTCCAATCATTTTCCCATTCAAAAGTATGTTCGCACTGAGCAGCCACCGTTGACGCATTCCTTAAACGCTTACCTCAAAATTACAATATAACAATTTTTTTGAGAGTGTGAGGCATTGAGAGGGGAAAACATGTATATTTCATATTAAATTGCTTTTCCATTATAAACTACAAACTCTTGAACCTACAAGAAAAACATAATTCTCTAACCAGGAATAATAATAAATTGAAGAATCACAAGAATGCTGGGATTGAATCACTGCTTCGGGATTTTTTTTTATTAATTATTAATTATTTTTATTAGGCTAAATTATCAAACATAATCCTGAACTAGGTAGATTTTGTCAACATTACCCACTTTGAAAAGTTTCAAAAATATGTCCAAACTTTACAAAATGTTTTTAAAAAAATACTGGATGGAACCTTTAAAGTTTTGTTTAAAAAATGTCCCTCAACATTAAAAAATTTCAAAATAACCTTGACTATAAAAACTTTATAAAATATTTGTATTGTTAATTTTTTATATATATAAAAATGTTAAAATGTGCTTCAAACACCTTATATATTTATTGTAAAAGTTTTTTTTTTTTATCTTTGTACTTTTAATTTTTAAATTACTTTTATGTGTCAATATTAATTTTTTAATCAATTGAATAATTTTTCTGATGTTCAAATTAATTTTTGGATATATTTATCTAGTTACTTATCATTTATTTTATGTATTTATCATTTATTTTATATATTTATCATTTTACCTTCTTTTTATACATAGAAAATAGGGGTGTATATGAGGTTGAGTTCATGAGATTTTTTGGATCAATCCAAAATCGCAACCAGTCGAACTGCGTGTGTTTGAGTATTAAATTTGGTTGAGTTAATTTGGATTGTCAGATTATTTGAATACTTATAATAGAAAGTCATTACATGTTAGTTTAAATTAACTAGTATTTTTTGAATAATTGCATTATTAGCTATAATGTGTTTTAAATTTTCAAGTTTAATGTTATATTAGCGATTGATAATAAAATTTTCAAAAGTTTAAATAAATCACAAGGTTCTAAATGAACTCTAAATTCTAGTTTTAATCATGATGCAATTTTTTTTTTTGTTAACCGGCCAATTAAAGTTAGCCACCCAGGCTAAGTATTAACCTTATCAGGCTACCTGATACCATGTCCTAAGGCTCGGACCTAGCATATTTGAATTTTTTTCTATTTTAAACACTTTCCATCGATCTTTGAACTCGAGATGCTTGAGAAAATATGCCCCAAGTGCCCTGCAAATCAATTGTTGGACCACCCAGTGAGGACAATTTTGATGTAATATTAAACAAAAAAAAAATCTTAATCTAAAAGCAATTATGAAATGATTGAGATTTTATTTTTGGTCTCTAAAATTTGACATTAAATTCAAACAGTTAAGAAACTAAATTATTTGAATAATTCAAGTTAGAAATTGATCTCACCAAATAAAACAATGATAAGCTATCATTCAATTTTAAAAAGTGAATAAATCTCTCTACCTTAAAGTTGCCCAATTTCGGTTAATCATCACACTAATAGTTGAATTAGAAATATATAATTTTTTTTATATAAAAAAAAACTTATTTCAACAAAAATTTAGTCTTTTTTCGTATTTGATTAATCTTGATTATGAATCACTACTAGAAAAAGTAGATTAGATGACACTTAATCATTATATCTCTATTTTGTAGAAGTGCATTGTAAATTTCTTCAGGTTAATTTGTTCAAATAGTCTACAATCTTTTAAATAATATACGTATGTTTATTGTCATTAATTTCCATATTAGAACAAATATATAAAGTGAAAAAGAAGAATAATCATTTTGGGGTAAGAATTTATTTTAATATTTCTGAACCGTTAATAACATATTTATTCAAACAAAATTTGAATACTTTTCATTCAAAACTTAATGATAAATTTTTTTTTTAATAGTTTTTATAAAAGGGTATTTTTTATACTTTTGAAAGTTGACATTTTTAAAATACAAAATTTTAACAATTTTTATCCAATTTTAAAGGCAATCATACTTCTGAAAAATTTCGTGGGTAATGTTCACACAAAAACCTAATAATTCAATGATACTTTAGTCGTATTATTATATATAATAAAAAGCTTAAGTAGCCGTTAAATAATTTACCAAAAATAATATAGGAACAACTAAACTATGGTTGTTACATCTTTATTTAACTGCTGCTTAAGCTTTTTATTGGGTTGGGTTGGGTTGGTTTTAGGGTTTGGCTGATTTTGGCTCGTTCAATCCTACCCAATGCGATCTAAGTACACTATTATATATGTGCGTAAGATTAATTAAAAAAATAAGGGTTTTAACATATTGATAATGAGCAATGTAATGATAAAATAGACAACATAGATTCAAGTATAATTTATCTATATATCTAAGTTCTAAGTATAGTTTATCTAAAAAAATGTTTAAAATAGTATCATGCATTATTTTTTAATTTGTTTACATATTTACGAGCTATGAGAGTTGAATTTTTTAGAGGAAATAGATGGGACTAACATAACTCGAGAATCTAATCAAACCTTACTCGAAAATATAAGATTGAGTTGGGTTGTTCTAATATACAGAGTTAAAGGAATTAACGAATTGACCGATCCAAACATTTAAATTCATCAACAAAAATTTTAGAATGTCCAAACTCAACCTAGACCATATACACCTATACCCTTCAATCAACTAAGCCAACCAACCACAAATTATTTTTTATATTAACAAGTTGATCTAAGAAAAAACTATAAAAGGAGAACAAGAAGTTAGATTTTTTCGAAAATAAAGTAAACATTGATCAATGACAATTAAAATAGATAAAATATATATTGTAACAATAATTTAAGGTGTTAAATTTATTCTAAATAAGACCACAAGTCATGAGCGATACCATGACATAATAACACATGTTTTTAACCAGGATCATAAAATCATGTGTAAGAGGAAAATTTTCTTATACTCTCTACAAAATATTGGTTCTAAAAAAAATATCCAACAAAAAAAAATTATTTCAAAAAGATAATTATTTCAAAATGAAAATCTCTTTATTTGTTTTCTACCACGTTTTTAAACAAGGCTCATACTTTTATTTTGTCCCCAACACAAATGAAAACTAAAAAAGAAAGCAAAAGTGTTTTCAAAAAAGAAAAGCTAAGAAAAGGATGGAGAATAGTTGAAATATAATGATAAAAATGTGATTAGACCATGAAAATGGATCTGACAAAAAAAAAGGACGGAGAATAGTTAAAATATAATGATAAAAAATGTGACTTACACTAACGAAAATAGATTTGACAATTAAAAAAGAAAAAAAATAAAAACTCTGAAAAGAAGTGTTTGAGCACACGAGCCCACTTGATAAAAGAACATAAATGAAACGTGTTGTTTTGGCTGTGTCAACAAGCAGATGAACTCTAAACTTAGATCAATAGAGAATTTTTGCTCTTAAAATTATATTTACTGGAGAAGGGATTATATTTACGAAGTTAGTACAGTCGAGATCGAACTCCTAATCTTGGTGTTGAACTAAATTTTACCAAAAAATAAAATTTTCAAGCTACAAACTCTTTCGGTAATGATTTCATAACAATTGTTTTTCCCATTCGGCTTCAATGTGGCTTCCATTATTTACACAAACTAATTGGAAAAATATCAACCAACGAATTGAAGGTTATTAGTTAGAAACTTATTGAAAACTATTAATTAAAAATTTATTTAAGTCTATCTCCTGAAAATTAATTGAAGTGCGGACATTTTGATAATTTTATAAGCATCGCTCCATTTTTCTGCTACGAACATTTTTTTTTTTTTAAATGCTATTAACAATATTTTAGTGTTTTTATACATGTAAAATCCCCTAAAATCAAACATTTTTTTTCACATTTCAATGATGGTCAACTTCAATCTTTGTGTGTTTTTTAAGTTTACATTTATAATTATTTTTTTTATAAATTTTTTCTATCAATATAAAACTATAGTAGTTTAGTTATTATCATAGCATCATTATGTTTAAATTGAGTATTATTGAAAATTCAGAAATTAAATTTAAACTTTATTTCAACAAAAGGATTTCATCTGAAAATTGATGGAAACAATTAACTAAAAACTTATTGAAGTATATACATTTTGGTCACTTCACCAGCATGCCCTATTTTTTTGTTATATATGAATATATTTTTTCTGAAATTATATATATATATATATATATATATATATTATTTTCTTTTGCTATACATTTAAAATCTTCTTATCATTTTAGTCTCTATACAATATATTTGGCCTTTCCCATCTTTATTATGTGGCCCTTATCCTCTTCCTTGTTATAATAATATGAACCTTCAAACACTATTGTTCTAATGATATGCATGAGTAAATCTAATTTATAATATCCTATCATTTTAAATACCTCATCGTCTATAATAAAATATGCCCTTTGTTTGATTAGAAAATTAGAACTTAGAATTATGATAATGTGTT
This sequence comes from Sicyos edulis, assembly GCA_036507275.1. Classification (NCBI taxonomy): domain Eukaryota; kingdom Viridiplantae; phylum Streptophyta; class Magnoliopsida; order Cucurbitales; family Cucurbitaceae; genus Sicyos; species Sicyos edulis. The sequence goes on along the minus strand of CM071852.1, from coordinate 10,565,954 downwards.
TCTATTTTTCAAGACAATGTTCTGTTGATAATTCATATTAATATTGACATTGACATCTCAAAAAATTTATGTTCTTTCTTTACGGAATTCTAGAAACTAACTAAAGAGCTTTTGAAAACATGATTTTGTTTCTTTTGTACAAAAAGTGAATGAAAAACTCCTAAAAATGTGTTATGAATGGGGATCTGAACCCAATCTTAATCTTAATATACGAGGGGGTGAGATATTTTAAAAATAAACAAGTTGAAAAATCACCTTCCTTTCCTCCCCTCAACACCAAATTTCAAAGCACCCTAAAAAAATCGTGTGAAAACCAATGCCCTGAGTTCAATATTTTGTTTACTGTAAATTTTATAAATATAAATCAATCAAAACATTAAAAAAATAATAATAATAAATGAATAAATAAATAGTTTTTGGTAAGTTGTATGTATTTTTCTTTCAAAAATTACATAATTTCTCTATAAGATTATAAAATTTTGTTTACATGTTTTCTATGCGTATATTTTTATTTTATGAGATGTCTTTTTTTTTTAGAATATTTTATTAGATGCCTTTACTTGTATTAAAAGTATTAATATTATCGAAAGAGTTGATGATGTATTGGTTTTTTTTATTTATTATATTTTAATTCAAGTCACGAATTTAATCCAAAAAATTGCTATTTTGTGACACGTCTTATTTAAGAGCAAGTACTAATATCATTGAACTAGTTTTAATTAATTTGTTTTACTGCAAATGTATTATAGAGAGACCAATTTAAAATTTTTTTGGGTAAGTACATAGATTAAAATTAGATATTTGAAATTTTATAGATCAAAATCAAATAAATTTCAATAGACGGATAAAAATGATATTCTAACCAGAGAATAATTTTTTTGTAATTAATTTTTTTTATTTGATTTTTTTTTTTTGATAAATTGATTTGATTAAATTTTAAGAATTAAGAATAATTTTATTTTATATTTATGATGGATTAGATAAATAATATCGTAAAAATAATTTTATTATATCATAATGGTGCATCACATGATTAATATCATAAAATAATTTTATTTGTTGAAAATTAAAAATTAAAAATTAAAATTAAATGTTGTTTTGATTTTAAAAAAACAAAACTAGTTAACGAACATGTTTTTTTGTTTTTATTTTAAGAAACAAAAAATAAAATTTAAGTCCTAATTTGATAACTATTTGGTTTTTTATTTTTTATTTTTGAAATTTAAGTATATTTTTACTCAAATTTTCCATATGTGTTTCATCTTTCTTCTATGTATCCATCTTTCCTTAGAAAATATATGAATACTAACCAAATTCCAAAAACAAAACTAGTTTTTGGAAGTTAATTTTTTTTTTCTTCAAATTTTGGTTTGCTTTCTAAAAATTTAAGTAAAATATAGATATTCAAGTAAGAAAAAACCTATGGTAACGTAACTATTGTTGAAAGCTTAAATTTCAAAAACAAAAAAAATTAAAAACAAAATAGTTATCAAACTCGTCTTAAGTTATCAAATATGTAAGGTTTTTTTTTTAAACAAAACCCAAAAAAAAAAAAAAAATTATCAAATGGGCGTTTTTTTGTCTTTCAAATTGAAGTATATATTTACTCAAATGCTCTACATATAATTTTATCTCCCATAAAAGAAGTATATGAATTCTAATCAAATTCTATAAATCAAAACAAGTATTTGAAAGCTATTATAGTAATAATAGGTTTAAATTTCAAAAATTAAGAACAAAAACTCAAATAGTCATCAAAGGTAGTCTCAGAAAGTTTTCTGCCAATAGAGTAATAGCTCAAATGACATCAACGTATACTTAATTAAAAAAAAAAAAAAAAAAAGTCATATATCTCTCTCCTTCGGGCGTACAGAGTTTACCTATGGTTACCATTGTCTTACGTTCGATCCCAATAATCGGTATTTGTCCCCATCCCCAATATGTACTAAAAAAAAAAAAAAAGTCACGTATGTTTTCTTTTTCTTTCTTTTTCACACCTGGCAACTTCCACCTTCAAATGGAGAAATCTGAGAAGGTCAACAATAGTAAACATGTTAAAATTGTTTACACGAATAGAGTAGGGTCGCAGCTAAAGAGAGATTGAAAATTACAATGGTAATGAAGAGGAAGAAGAGGAAGAACGACACAATGATTTTACGTGGAAAACCCCTAAACAAATTAGGGTAAAAACCACGGGCAAGGATAGAAGAACTTTATTACAAAAATAGGAGTTACAACCTTCTCTCTACAAAGAAACAACAAGCTTTCTTACAAGGAGAAAACACTCTCTATTTTTATCTCACAACCTCACTTTAGATGTGGGAAGTCTTGGGATGATTTGGGATGGTTTGCCAACAAATGACATAACCTATTTATAGCCTCCATAAACTTGGGCTCCAAGTATGATCCAATGGTCCACATTTTGCCTTGGTAATCAAGTCAAATAAATGGCTAGGATTTTGCCACAACTTGGATTTGGATAAGGATGTCTAGATATTTCTTTGCAAGTTGAACTTCTAGATTTTCTTTGACCATCTAGGATAAATGATAAAATCTAGAGTTTTCTTTTGGCTATAACTTCTAGATTTTCTTTTTGACCTAAATTCTCTTTTGTTGGGCCATAATATTTAACAATCTCCACTTGGAGATTTGATTGATCCATCAATAAATCTCCACACCGTTCTTTCTTCCTTGCCATCTCCATGTTGCTTATGTTTCTGCTAGGCCATTCGCGGATCGACACCAATCAAACTTGTCACCATTGACTGCCTTGGTCAGATAATCTGCCAGGTTTTCTTTTGTATGAATTTTCTGCATATCCACTTTGTTCCTTCTTCCACTTTCTCACGAACAAAGTGGTACTGCACTCGAATATGTTTTGACTTGGAATGGAAAGTCGGATTCCTTGCAAGGTACAAGGCACTCGATTGTCACAAAACAGAGAAATATTCTTCTGTTTCGTGCTCGAGTTCATCCATTAACATTTTTAACCATACTTTGCCTCTTTACTAGCTTGTGTAGCCGCAACATACTCGCTTACATTTGTCGAGGTAGCCACAATCGATCGCAGCTTTTGAAACCCGACTTACACTCCGCTAGCAAGAGTGAACACATATCCAAATGGTGGATTTGCTTTTATCAAAATCACCGCATAATCTGAGTCAACATATCCTCGACAATAAAGTCCGATCCTCCATAACATAATGCAACATCTATCGATCCTTTAATGTATCTAAGGATCCTTTTCAAAGATTCCAATGCTCTCGACCAGATTCGCCATGTACCGACTAACTACTCTCCTTTGCATGTGCAATGTCCGTGCTGTACAAATCATGGCAAACATTAAACTTCCCATCGCGATGCATACGGTACTCGAGACATCTCCATCCTCTCGCTTCACTTTGCTAGGGCACATACTAGAGGATAATTTGAAATTAACAGAAAGAGGGGTAGAAATTGGCTTACAGTCTTCCATGTTGAAGCGTCGTAAGACTTTCCTTAAATAGTTTCTCTGAGATAGCCAAATCTTTCTATTATTTCTGTCTCGGTGAATTTGCATCCCCAGAATCTTGTTTGCTAGCCCCAAGTCCTTCATTTCAAACTCCCTAGCCAACTGAGCCTTCAATTCTTTAATACGATCTTTGTTGGGGCCTACTACCAACATGTCGTCAACATACAACAGCAAGATAATGAAATCTTTTTCACTAAACCTCTTGAAATATGCACAAGGGTCTGCATTAAGTCTGTTGTATTCAAGGCTCATGATGAAGGAATCAAATCTCTTGTACCAACATCTCGGCGCCTGTTTGAGACCATACAGAGATTTGTTCAACTCTGCAAAAACCAAGTTCTCTTTTCCTTGTTCTTCAAAACCTTACCTCGTTTGGAGCATATAGATTTCTTCTTCAAGATCACCATGGAGAAATGCGCTTTTACATCTAAGCGCTCCAGATGTAAATCAAATGTAGCACACATTGCTAAGACTATTCTAACAAAGAGTAAGTCGAACTCTTGGAGAAAAGATTTCATTGAAGTCGATACCTTCTTTACGAGCATATCCTTTTACCACCAATCTTGCGATACCGCTCCACTTGATCATCATTGTTGCGCTTGATCTTATATACCCATTTGTTACCAATGGGCTTTCTTCCCTGTGGTAGCGTTACAAGTTCCCAAGTCTTGTTCTTATGAAGAGCTTCCATTTCTTCATGCATAGCTGTCATCCACTGAGCAGCATCTGAACTAGTCATTGCCTCTTGGAATGTTAATGGCTCTCCATCCTCAGTTAGAAGACAATATGCAATGTTACTCTCCATAATATAATCAGACTGCCAACTGGGTGGTTTTGTCGTTCGGATAGAACGGCGAGTCTCTTGTGACTCAACTGGATCTTGTATCTCGTGTGTTGGTTCAGCTTCAGAGTGGTCATCTTCATATTCTTTCTCCACATGTACTGTTGTAGTCTCTGAGCTTTCATTGACAGTGCTATCATTTGCTATCTGTTTCTTATCTTCCATGAAGATCACATCCCTGCTGATGATAACCTTGTGGGAAGTGGGATCCCACAGACGATACCCCTTCACACCATCAGCGTACCCTAAGAATAAACATTTTCTGGATTTTGGATCCAGCTTTTGTAGTTTCTTGGGTATTGTACATCACGTACAATCGGACTTCCAAATATATGGAGGTTTGAATAATCAACAAAGCTTACTACCATCTCATCTCTGCATTGGCGTCTTCAACTCAATTGCGCTTGATGGAGCACGATTCACTACATAACGGCGGTATTGATCGCCGCGAGAATGATTTGTCCAAGCTGCAGGCTCCTAACATTGCTCTTGTTCTCTCTAACAAGGTTCTATTCATCCGCTCTGCCACTCCATTTTGCTGAGGAGTGTAGGCAGTAGTGAACTGTCTTTTAATGCCTTGTTGATTACAGAATTCTGCAAACTCATTGCTTGTATATTCTCCTCCATTATCTGTCCGCAAGCACTTGATCTTCTTTTACGATGTAGTTCAACTTGCGCTTTGAATACTTTGAAGACCGAACACACATCTGCCTTCTTCTTGATTGGATACACCTAACACCTTCTCGGAGTAGTCGTCGATAAAGGACACAAAGTACCTTGCTCCTCCCAAGGATGTAAATCGTGCTTGCCATACATCGTAATGAACCAATTCTAGAATATTTTTGCTTCTAGAATTTGATGTCTTTGAACTTTAATCTGTGTTGCTTACTTGTAACGCAATGCTCACACAAAGGTAGAGACACCTTAGAGAGCCCGGGGGAGTAGATTTTGCTCTGCAAGAACTTTAATTCCTTGCTCTGACATGTGTCCAAGTCTCTGATGCCACATCATTGAAAGTTGTTCACTTGAACTACTTGAGGCAACCGACGCCTCTCCCTCTTGCAAAGTCTCCCCCATCAGCATGTACAAGTTGTTGTCAACTTTTTCTCCCTTCATAAGTACCAGCGCTCCTCGAATCACTTTCATGACTCCTTTCTCCACCACAGCTTTGCAATCAAGGTCATCAAGCTGACCTAATGAAAGCAAGTTCTTTTTTAGGCCTTCTACATGTCGCACATGTTGAATTGTGCGAACAGTATTATCATGGAACTTCAACTTGATAGTTCCAATACCGACAATCTTCAAGGCATGATCATTGCAGCTGAGCACGGACCCTCCTGAGATAGGTTCATAATGATGAAACCATTCTCGGCGTGAGGTCATGTGATAAGTCGCTCCTGAGTCGATGAACCATACATCGCCCAAACTCTTTCCGCCTTTGATAGTTGTCGCTGCTTCACAAGATAAAACATCACCTTCATTTGAGGTGCTTGCTACATTTCCTTGAGGATTGGAATCCTTTTTGTTTAGATTCCAACAATCCTTCTTCATATGTCCTTTCTTGCCACAATGGTAGCACTTCATGCTCTTCTTACTTCTTGATTTTGACCTTCCTTGATTTTGGCTCCCACTGAAGCCACGTTCCATTGATCTCCCTCTTGTCACCACCAGAGCCTCTATTTGTTGTGAGCTGGCCAACTTGTCTTCTCTGTTCTTGCGCCGATTTTCTTCTTCAAGGACAGCAGCTCCAATATCATCAAAGTTTAGACAGTCAGTCAGAATATTATTTGTCAGGTTGATGACAAGTTGATCATATGAATCAGGAAGACTTTGAAGTAGAATTTCAGCACGTTCATTTGAATCTATTTTATAACCCAACGATGTGAGTTGAGAAAATAGAGTATTCAACGTGCTCATGTGCTCCGTCATTGAAGTAGATTCTGACATTCGAAGAGTATACAGTTTCCTCTTAAGGAAAATCTTGGTGTGAAGTGACTTGGCCTCGTACAGCTTGGTGAGATGTTCCCAAATCTCCAGTGCAGTTTTCTTCTCCTCTATGCTTGACAAAACTGCATCTGCTAATGCTAGATGTAAATTTGCAATAGCATTCCCGTCCATCTCATTCCACTTATTATCATCTGTGATGTCCGTCGGCCTCTTCTTGCGATGGTCATGCAAGACAATTATCTTTTCTCAAGATAGCCTTCATCTTCATCTTCCACAACGAGAAATTGGTCCCGTTGAACTTCTCAATCTCGAACCTTGCCGCCATTGCTTCTACCACGAACAGTAAACAATCCACAACCCACGTACCTGTCAACAAAGGTGAAAGTATCTAACTTATTTTCTGATGTGGAGGATCCACTTTTAGTGGCAACCACAGAGCATACGATAAGTAGATAGTTACACCAAGAAACTAGGCTCTGATACCACTTGTTAAAATTGTTTACACGAATAGAGCAGGGTCGCAGCTAAAGAGAGATTGAAAACTACAATGGTAATGAAGAGGAAGAAGAGGAAGAACGACACAATGATTTTACGTGGAAAACCCCTAAACAAATTAGGGTAAAAACCACGGGCAAGGATAGAAGAACTTTATTACAAAATAGGAGTTACAACCTTCTCTCTACAAAGAAACAACAAGCTTTCTTACAAGGAGAAAACACTCTCTATTTTTATCTCACAACCTCACTTTAGATGTGGGAAGTCTTGGGATGATTTGGGATGGTTTGCCAACAAATGACATAACCTATTTATAGCCTCCATAAACTTGGGCTCCAAGTATGATCCAATGGTCCACATTTTGCCTTGGTAATCAAGTCAAATAAATGGCTAGGATTTTGCCACAACTTGGATTTGGATAAGGATGTCTAGATATTTCTTTGCAAGTTGAACTTCTAGATTTTTCTTTGACCATCTAGGATAAATGATAAAATCTAGAGTTTTCTTTTGGCTATAACTTCTAGATTTTTCTTTGGACCTAAATTCTCTTTTGTTGGGCCATAATATTTAACAAAACAGTATGCTAACAGTTAGTGAAACATGATCCATAGAAAAAAGGTGGTGATTTTTCAGGAGGAAAACATTCTTATCTGAAGAATGCATTTCCAAATTTATTTAAGGAAATTATACTTCCACATATTTACCAAAACCTCCAAACCAATTTATCTATTACCACACTGTTTGGTCGGAGTGCTTCTAGAGTTGCCGACAGTGGAGAAAGATGGTTTGTTACTTTTATTAAGGGAAGAAAAAAGTTAGATAGAAAAGTGTGTCTCTCTAACATTTTTAAAATGTGAAGGAATGCGCCACCGGTATATCATCCTGCATGGGAATTAAATAGAGAAAGGGAATTTCGTTACTTTTATATAAACCGGAAACAATTACAAAGCCTTATGTTCCATTTGATAACCATTTAAGTTCAAACTAATTGAGCTTAATTTGGCGTTGGCGTTGCTTAGTAATGGGCTCTGATCTTATTATGTGTGTGCTTGTTTTGGCGATGGGGTTCCTCTGCGGCTGCCTTCACGCCAGCCAAGCCCCAAAAGGTAACAACAAAAATACCTCAAACTTTCTCTCAATACTTTAACCATCTCATTAAATTATCGATGTTACAACGATTTTTTTTTTTTTTTGTCCATGTCGAAAGATATTGATTTATTTCCATCCTCACTGTTTTGTTTGGAAATTTTTTAAAAAATGTCAAGAATAGATTTAGATCGTAACCAGGTTGGTTTGGAAGATTTTTGTTAACTGCAAATGTTTTTAAAAAAATGCATTAGGCTGACAAATACTTTTAGGGGTCATTCACTTCATGGTAATCCAAATTTTTCATGAGATGGGTATCTGAATTACCAAGTTTCTTTTACAGCACTGAAAAAAAATCGCATCTTAGGATGCCCATCTAAGAGTATTTGTATGTCGTCCTACCGTTTTTAGGATGGTCAGAGCATTTTTTAATGACACTTTTGTCCTTAAAAAAAAATTTGATAAAATTTGATATTTTTATCAATTATTCTCTATATTTTGTGTATAGATTGTACCTTAAAAATAATAATATATATATTTTAGTACATAATTATTATGCATTAACAACTAAGCATACATGATTAATTATATTTATATTTTACATTTTGATTTAAATGCATTAAATTCAATAATATTTTGATTATCCTCAATAAAAAAAATAATGGGCATTTACTTTTGTCATATGTTTTAAATATAATTATCCTCACTTTCTATATTTAACAAATTTTTACTTGTTCAACTAATAAATGAATATTAGTTTTTTTTTCTAGTTAAATTTATTTTAAAGTATAATATTCAAATTAATAATAATAAAAAAAAGATAAGATATATAGATTTTAATTATACAAATTGATGTGTAAATTAAGTTATAAGGGCATTTAAGACATTTTTATGAATAAAATTTATAAAATAAATACAGTTTTCAAAATACTCATAAAAATATTACTACAAAACAAATATGTTGATTTAAGAATGTCGGACATCTGATATTCTAGGCATCAGAAGATTTTAGTTATTACGAATATCACAAAGTAAACGGCCCTTAGAGGCCATTTGGATGAGAGAAAATGGAAGGGAAGGGAAGGAAGAAAGGCTTACTTGTTTTGTGCTACATTTTCTTTTTCTTTATTTTAGGTTAGAAATAAAATATAATAGGATCCACATTAGACATGTAATCGTTGAAAAAAAAAAGATCTGAGTAATTAAGTTAAAATGTTTAAATTAAAATAAGAGGAATTGGGTTAGATATTGAACTATTAAACTTATTTACAAATCTATCCAAACTTCAAACTAATTATAAATCTATTTTTTCTGTTTTTAAATTATGGAAAACAAAATTAATAGATGGCAATCATACCCTTCACCCCACCCAAATTTATAACAAAAACTAAAAATAAGAAAACTCACTAAACAAAAATGGTATTTTAGCTTTTTTAATTTGTTTTGAGATTACAATGAGTGGAGCTCGGGGATTCAAACCTATGAATTCATGGTCATTAAGTGTATAGTGATGTGGCTAAGCTAGCTATATGTTAGCTTTAAGTATTTTTGAAAGTTAGAGTATTTTTCTTTTATCAAAACCCTGTAGAGGTTTGTAGCTGATCAAGTTGTTGTTGATGGGGTGAAGATTTCATTAGCATCGATTGTGGCGCACTTGATGACTCGGAGGACAAAGATTATGGGTTTCCATACAAATCAGACAAGAATATGATAAATTCAGGAGCTATCGGTCGAATTTCACTTGAAAATGCGACTAATTATAGGTTGCAATTCAGAGCCCTAAGAAACTTTCCAGAGGGAGTGAAGAACTGCTACACTCTCAGGCCAGAATCAGGCAGAAACAACAATTACTTAATCAGAGCCGGATTCTTATATGGCAATTACGACGCCAAACACACTACCCCTGTATTCAATATCTATCTCGGCGTTAATTTTTGGGCTACGATTGATGAGGACGATTGTACTGCGGAGGCCATTTACATGGCTCCCACGGATAGCATCGATGTATGCCTCCTCAATATTGGAAATGGAGTCCCTTATATTTCTACCTTGGAATTACGACGCTATGATAACTCTATTTATACCACTAATCCCCACCAGCTAGTGGTGCGGGCCAATCGACGCGATGTCGGCGGCAAATATAATAGACTCAGGTAATCATCCATTTGGTTTTTCCTTTTGGTGTAGCTTTCCATAATTATGATGCAATTTCTCCCACAGATACCCACAAGATGTTTATGATCGAATCTGGTCATCGGACAATGACGGCCTCGAGTCAACATCTTGGGAGAAGATACAGACGGACGAAAGAATCACGCAGAGCCCTGATGATCCGTATAAATTACCAGAATTAATGTTGAAAACTGCCCATCGAACCTTAAATTCCAACATTCCTTTCGTCTACTCATTTACTCCTTTTTACGCCACCTCTACGTTCTATTTCTGCTTTCATTTCGTTGAGATTGAGAAGTTGAATTCTGTGAGAGAAATGAGTATTGTGTTGAATGGCATCCACACCATTGCCTCGTCTGTAAAGCTTCAGTATCTCAAACCTCAAACCATATGCTCAACTTCAGTCGGTCTCCCTGTTAATCTCAATGAAGGCAATAAATTGCAGATTTCCGCAGCCTCTGGTTCGAATCTTCCTCCCATACTTAATGGCTTTGAGGCTTTTTATTTCAGGAATCTCTCTCATTCACCTACACTCTTACAGGATGGTATATCTCTTCCTTCCATCCTATACTTTTTGTTCTTTACAATTTACAATTGTAATTTTTTTTTTTTTTGTTGTCTTTTTTGCCTATATGTACAGTTAATGCTCTGATGGATATAAAGAAGATGTCTAACATATTGAATAGCGAATGGCAAGGAGATCCGTGTTTGCCTCAGTTTTCTGTATGGAGTGGTTTAAATTGCAGTCGTAGCACTCCCCCAAGGATAATTTCATTGTGAGTGCCTCATTTTAACTAAATAAACTTGTCCTTGTCTCTTAATGTTCAAATAATTTCTGATGAAACTGTGAATGTAGGAACTTGAGTAGGAGCAAGTTAACAGGAGAAATCCCATTTTCCATCTCCAATCTCACTCAATTGGAGACCCTGTATGTACCACATTGAATCAAACTCTGATTCAAAAAACTCAATGTACACATAACTGTTTCTTTGATTTTAATCTTCAAAACCAGCTTTTTTATATCTTACAGGGATTTATCCTACAATGACTTAAGTGGATCACTTCCAGAATTTCTAGCGGAACTACCTCGTTTGAAAATCCTGTAAAATAATTTGTTGACTTTCAGATTTGAATTTCATCTACAACGTCCTTTTAATTGCAGGATTGGTTAGTTGACAGGATCATTGATTTTATGTTGGTTGCAGAAATTTAACTGGTAATAATCTTGGTGGCACAGTGCCGGAAGCACTTGTTGAGAAATCTAGAAATGGAACTTTGGATTTGAGGTCTAACTTATAAACTTCTCATTCTAATTCTTCTTGGTCACTTTTTCCTCTTTTTTGTTACTAAGATTTGTAGTTTTCTTCTTCCTCTTGTTGCATGCAGAGTGGCTGATAATCCACAACTCTGTTTGTCACCTCATTGCAAGGAAAAGAAAAACAAAGTTTCTGTTCTTCCTGTTATCATTGGTGTTGTAGGAGTCCTCATCCTTGTAGTGATCTTCATTGTCTTATTTTTAGTCTATAAGAGAAACAAGAAAAGTAAGTCATCACACTTTTATTCATCTGATGATTTGGATTGGGGCTTAAATAGAGAAAATTACATGCAAGATCTGCTTGTGAATTACTAAATTTCGAAATTTTAAAGTTAAACTTTTTTTTTTTTTACAATTACGTTACTCAAAATTATGAGTTAGTAATTTCTTATGCAGGTGTTGCATTTTTTTAATTTGAAAGAGTTATGGATCACATTTATCATGATTTAGAGTTTTGTGAGCTATAGATCTAGATGTGTGAGTTTTAAATCTAGACTTTTTCTTGGTGTTCTATAAATACGATCCTTGTATGTGTTAGAGGTACCAAGTATAAAATTAAAAAAAAAAAGAAAAAAGTTAAGTTGCTGAAGAAGAAGAAAAGTTAATGAGGTTGAGAGAAAAATTTGAACCAAATTTGTCGCTTTAAAAAAAGTTATTCAATACAAGTGAATTATTTTTCTCAAATATTTCTTGGTTGAATCTTTTTCTGTGAGTTTTTATCACACGCTTTCAACAAAATCTTTGTGGATTATTTGTTGTAGAGAATTCCATAAAGTCAAAAGAGAAAACTTCACTAATGCAAAAACAACGAGTGTACAGCTACTCTGAAGTGATGAGTATTACTAATAATTTTAGAGATGTCATTGGAGAAGGAGGATTTGGAAAAGTATATAAAGGTGCTTTGAAAGATAAAACTGTGGTTGCTGTAAAGCTGCTCTCATCAACATCAAAGCAGGGCTACAAGGAATTTCAATCTGAGGTTTTAAATAATATATGTTCTAAACAATTAGAGAACTATTGCTTTGTTTGCTTTTCCAATTTTTATTGAATTCGTTTGAAAATGCTTCAGGCACAGCTCCTAATGATTGTTCATCACCGAAACTTGGTTTCTCTTGTTGGATATTGCGATGATGGTGACACGAAAGCCCTCATTTATGAATACATGCACAATGGAAATTTGCGCCAATATCTATATGGTAATCTCTTTTAATGATGAAATTTTACTTTTTAACATCGATGAGAAACTACCTTAGGTAGTTTAGGGCCCGTTTGATAACGATCTTGTTTCCTGTTTCTTAGTTCTTGTTTCTTGTTTCTCGTTTCTTGTATTTTAAAAATAAGAAACAAGAATATGTTTGATAACTATTTCTGTTTTTTGTTTTTTTTTAAGAAACAAGAAACAGAAACAAACTTGTTTGGTGACAATTTTTTGTTTCTTGTTTCTAATTTTTTTTTTATATAAATATTACATTCATTAAAATCATTATTAAAAGGATACATATTTTAGCATAAATATATAATTTTATTTTAATAAAAAAATACATGAGTTTTAATATGATTTTAACAACAAATTTGATATGTTATCTTCACTTAAATCATTGTTTAGAAATGATATGTTTTGAAAATGTTGTAGTTGTAAAATATTAAAGTGAAATATTGTTACTGTAAAATATTAAAATAATATAAAAAAAAATTCGAAAATTTTAAATACACCTATTACAAATTTTTAAAATCAATTCATAAACAAATTTAAATAAGATATAAATACATATACAAGTTAAGAAATGAAATAAAAATAATTTTTTAAAGATATTTTATAAATATAAAAATTAGTATATATTGGAACTAATAGCATACACATATAAATATTATTATTTAGAAAAGTTAAATTAAAAAAAATAAACATAAAATTGGTTATAAATTGAAAATAAAACAATAAATGATTTATATATAAAAAAAAGAATTAAAATAATATATGTGTCTATATTTAATGAATTAAAACTGAAAAGTTAATTTAATAATAAAAAATTGAAATGAAAAAAAAAACAAAAAAACCTAATTCATGGTTTGAACCTGGGATCAGTAGCCTCAAACTTTAGCTTACCATTGTGCCAAAGATTAACTATCTGTTTTATTTGTACAGAATTATATATATATAAATATCGGATATTATTAAAAAAACAAAACAGAAACGGAACACGTTTCTCTTTTTTTAGCCAAATTTCAGAAACGTTTCTCATTTATTTTGGGAACAATAAACAGGAACAGTTACCAAACAAGTATGTTTCTAAAAAATTAGAAACAGAAACGAGAAACAAGAAACGGAAACGTTACCAAACGAGCCCTTAGTGGTCAAAAAGTTGTTAAGAAACTAAAAGATTTTGGGTTCAATGCATGATAATCACCTACCGAAAAATTAATTTTCTACGGGTTCTAAATGTTATAGGGTCAGTGATATGTCTAGTGTGAATAGTCAAGATGCGTACAAACTGGTCTAGACACTCACGAATATAAAAAAAAAACATCAACAAAAAAGACCCAAATAAAGCTAGAATAATATTGAAATATAAACGATCAAAGTGGTAAGATTATAACACCATTGCCAATTCTATTGAAATATAAGAGATATGAAAACATTACAAGATAACCGTTTCATAAGTACTTTGGGACCCTCGCTCTGGATCAGATCTCTCAAGCTGGCAAGCGCTAAATCACTCACCAAAATATCCTATAGCTCTTCCCTTGATCCTTTTTGCCACTATTTATAATCAAATTTCCTGGCTAACTCTTTACTTATTTACTAACATACTCTTCAATTATTTGAGGATTTTACATGTATAACAAAAAAGGGCAAAACGTTTCTATCTATAGTACAAAATCAAAACTAATTCATTTGTAGCATAAAAAATATAAATTGAGTTCTATCACTTGTTGAGTTCTATCGGTAATAGAATTTTATCAATGATAGACTCATTCTATCACTAGTTGAGTTCTTTCACTAATAGAAAATTATGTTATATTACTAGTTTAGTTCAATCAGTGATAGAAAATTATGTGTTATAGATAAATTATTTTAAAAATTGTACTATAAATATAATACAAGAGGTAGAATTGACTACCATTATGACCCAATTTAGTTGATGGAGCATTTACACACAACTATCAACTTGGGCAATTTCACATCTAACCATTGCTCCAATCGATAACTCGGGCCACCAAAAATAATTGTCGTAAAAAAATTGTTGTATTTTATTTTAGTATTTGTTTTTTTAATTGTTGTAATAAGCATCTTGAGGGCAAGATGAATTTTTGGGGCCGGATGATATGACTTATATAACCTCCCCTTAAAGAGTTAATAGCTTACCATGGTTACCTAATAGGGTTAGTTAGGCTTAAGGCCTATATAACGACTAGTCTCATATATTGTAATAGTTAGACCATTAGTAAGGACTAAAGGAGTTAGGCCCTAGTGGTCGGTTGGGAGAGCTTGAAGTCTTCCTTATTCCATTTTTACAATGAATAAGATTGGTTTGTTGAATTCATGCAACTTCTATTCTTGAAGGTTGGTCCCTTCTTCTTCCTTGTTCATTTTCTCTCTTCATTTTTACATTTTCTTTCTTCTTTTTTTTTCTTTGGTTTCTAAAAACTTTTGTTTTCCATCTTTTTTTTCCTTTCTTCTTAACCAAGTTCTTTTGAAGAACATGATGGCTCTCTATTTCTACTTTTTTTTTTCATCTTTGCTACTTCTAATATTTTCAACATTGTTTCTTCAGCTACCTTGATCTTCTTCTATGATTTTTTAATAATATTTTTGTTTTTCTCTTGATCTTCTTCTATGATTTTTTAATAACATCTTGGTTTTTCTCTGTTCCAAAGTCTCACTAGTCTATTTGACACTTTACCTCCATTTGGCTTGAAATAATGCTAGAATAAAATTGAAATGATTGGAAACTTTCACAACTCATCCTCAAGACATCTAACTTCACGACAAGAATTGATTTCGTGGCCAGAATAGAATAGCTTGATACCAATTAATAGAACCCAATTCCCAAGTTCGAGACTCAGCTGTGACATTATTCCTTCGATGTCTGCTGCTGCCTGACCTATGGACGGGCGTGATTACCATTGTTTCAAAAAAAAATTTGATAGAACCGAGTTATATTTATATAAAATGTAAGAAAACATAGAAGATAACTATGTTTTGGGTATTTGTAAAAGGTTTACTTTTCTTTTAGATCCATTCAAACACTACTACAAATTCGACATTTAATAACGAGCAAAACCCTACATAAAAGTATCTGACATTAAAGAACGTGTCCTAAAAACCTGTAATGTCGGGCAATGCTTGTCATCAAAGGTGCTCGTCATAAAAAATGGTCGTCATCATTAATTATATAATGACGGTTATAAACCATCATAATTGTAATAAATATTTAATAAAAAAGAAAATAGTGCCTAAAACCACTTCGTCTTCTTTTATTTATTTTTGGATTTTTGGAACAAGTACCTTTATCTTAGAATTTATTGAGTTATTTTGAAGAGAAATGAGCTTTCAGATTGACATAAATTGTTATCTACTTATCAATCTGAGTGTTAGTTAAAAAGAGCTTAACAAAGCAAAAGTTATGTATGTCATCTAAAATCCGTATTTTTAAACTTATTTTGTTAGCCTGTCATTTATGATTTTAATTGCAGTAGTGAAACTATTTCATTTGAATGAAAAGGTTGAATAGATCGAGGGATTCTTCTCCACTTGTACTAATTAACTTGTATGTCTTGCATGCAGCAACAAATACTAACAATTGGATGGAAAGAATTCAAATTGCAGTGGATGTATCGCATGGTTTGTTAAAAAAAGACATTTGTTATCTTCTATATAACTAGCTACTACATTTGCTAAAGTTTAATATGAAAATCTGTTGTATATTCATACTACAGGCTTGGAGTATCTACACAATGGTTGCAAGCCTCCTATTATCCATAGAGATTTGAAACCTGCAAACATATTATTAGACAAGGCAATGCAAGCAAAAATAGCCGATTTTGGATTGTCTAGAACTTTGGCCATTGAAAGTCAATCCCAGTGTTTAACTCATCTTGCTGGTACACCTGGATATCTTGATCCTGGGTAAGTAAAACAAAAGATCTAGTTAACCGATCACATTTTTGTTTCTTATAATAACTAAAATTAGTTTTATGTATTTCTGTGTAGAGCTCCAAGATATGGAAATGTAAACATGCATAATGATGTTTATAGCTTGGGGATTATCTTGCTTGAGTTGGTCACTGGGCAGCCTCCACTAGTGAGATCTTCTCAAGGGGATTTTCACATAGTAAAGTGGGTGGAAACAATGATGAAAACAGGAGACATCCAAAACATTGTTGATGTGAAGTTAAGAGGACAATTCAACCAAAACTCAGCCTGGAAAATTCTAGAACTTGCAATGTCATGCACACAACCAAGTGCAATTCAAAGACCAGACATGAGTCATGTTTTGGTTGAGCTCAAACAGTGTTTGGAAGTCAATAAAAATACTTCAATCCAAACTCCTCTTATCATGTCCACAATAATTATCTCTGATTCGGAAATGTATCCTTCTCCAAGGTAGTCCACAAAACCAAAAGAAGCTATAAATGGTGAATTATTAATCCCAATAAATATAGCTTTTAGTTTCTCCTATATATCTTTTGATTTGTAATTTGACTTCTATGCCTTTCTCTTGCCACTGCAATAATGTTTCTTCTGCTGTATACTTTTGGATTTGGGTTTATGATGTAAGCAATAAGCGATATCTAATTTAATGCAATAGGAATTTCAATCATTCCAACTTTTTTTTTTTGGGTTTAATCCAAATTTAACTGAACAGCATCTGAAATTGTCTTCAATCTAATAGATGGTGACCCATGGTAATTTAACTTATAATTAATATTAGAGATACATCCATATGCATATACAAGAAAAAAAAAGAAAAAAAAGATCAATATAGAAAGTGAAATTTGTAAAAACTCGAATCGCAAATAAAACAAAAGTAAAACAATTGTGTAAGCTTTTCGTTTCGTGATTGGAGAGACAAGACACACAAAAATTCTCTACAAATGCTTTGCTCTAAAAACTCTCTACAATTTTTCTCTCCATTTCTCTCTTACTTTTTCTACAACTCTATTGCTTGCTCTTTTTTTTTTCTCCATGGAATGATTAGTCTATTTATAGCCTATTATAATACTTGGTCTCCAAGTTCTTACAAAAAATGTTTCCCACTAATTATTAAAATCAAGAATTCACTAATTCCTTAATTAGCTCCTCGATTAAATATATATTAATTTCTTAATTGTCTACCAACTAATTCCTTAATTAACAATTACAATAAAGTTTATTCAACAAAACTCTTTCATAAACTTAAATGCTTATGTCATTCGTCATGCCAATCATCTTCTTGAACTTGTCGAACAAAACCTTCAGAAACAGTTTTGTGAAAATATTCACAACTTGATCTTGACTCGCTACATGCTTCAGTTCCACACGTCCTTCCTGCACATGATCTCAGATAAAATGAAAATGAATATCAACGTGATTGCTTCTTTCATGATTCACTGGATTCTTTACTAACTCAATTGCTGATATATTGTCTACCTGAATCACGGTTGCACCAAGTTGCTCTAGCTCCGTCTTGCTTAACAAATTTCCCAGCCATATCGCATGACAATCGCACCAAGAAGCTGCAACATATTGAGTTTCGCATGTCGAAAGTGTCACGGTCGGTTGTTTCTTTGACAACCAAGTAAATGTTGTGTTGACCATAAATAATGCATATCCCGAAGTTCTTTTCCGATCATCTATGTCTCTGCATCAATTGTTGTTGGAGTAACCACTCAACTTGTACTCTTTCGTTTTTGAATAAAACATCCCAAGTGACACCATTCATTAGATGTATCACAGAATTTGCTTCAACGCCTTCCAGTGAAAATAAACTGACTCCTCCATGAACCGACTAACTATGCCAACACTTAATTCGAGATGCGGTCTTGTGCATGTAAGATAGCGAAGGCTTCCTACCAAACTTCGATATTTACTCGCATCCACACGTTCTCCTCCATTGAACTTTGAAAGGTTCATTCCTGGTTCCATTGGTATTGTAATAGGGTTGCAATTCGACATCTTCAACTTCTTTAAGATCTCCTTCACATATTTCTCCTACGATACAAAAATGCCCGCCTCTTCTTGTTTGACCTACAAACCTAAGAAAAACATCAACAAAGCCCAAATCCGTCATCTCAAATTCTTGCGTCATTGTACCCTTAAACTCTTGTATTATAGCATCACTGTTACCCATAAAAATTAGGACATCGACATAAAGAGTAACAAAAATCGAAATATCTCTACATTTCTTTGTGTAAAGTGCATGCTCGTATGGGCATTACATGTACCCATTCTCTTTGAAATATTTATCAATGCAAGTATTTCAAGCTCGTAGTGCTTGCTTCAACCGGCCGTAAAATGCTTTCTTCAATTTTAACACTTTTTGGGTGGTTGCTCTTCCTCTTTAAACACAGCGTTCAAGAATGTTGTCCTGACATCTATCTGAATTGAGCCGCTTGTGAAATGAGCAATTGGATTGTCTCCATTCTCACAACGGGAGCAAAAACTTCGTCATAGTCAATTCCTGATTTTTGCTTGTATCCCTTCGCAACAAGTCTCGCCTTGTAGCGCTCTATCTTGCTTTAAACATTCATCTTTTTCTTAAACACCGACTTCACACCGATGGCTGACTTGCTTTCGGTAACTCTATCAGCTTCCATGTATCATTGCGCTCTATCGCATTGATGTCTTCATCCATGGAAGCTTGCCACTTCTTATCTCGCATTGCTTATTCAAAGCTAATGCTTTCCACATCTGCTAAAAACATACTTCTTGCTTTCCACATCCATGGAAGCTCGCATTGATTTCTTCATCCAATCCCATTTGCTTTCTGCATTAACTCGCACATCGCGACTCACCATCTCATTCTTGCTTATTGGGTCAAATAGCTTTGTACCTTTTTTCTTTCTCATCATATCTGATGAAAAACATACTTCTTCCTCTTGTCTTTGGGCTTCGTTCTTTCATGATGAGGTACGTGTGCATAAGTCGCACTACCAAATACTCTAAGATGCGAAACTGCCAGATTTTGTTCGCTTCATGCCTCTTGCGGTGTTCATTAATCTAGCTTCGCATGTGTACATATTTTTTGCATATAAAATGCGCTCTGTACTGCTTCTGCCAAAAATTCTTTAGGCTTCCTTTTGCTCTTCAGTATTGCTCGAACTATATCAAAAATGGTTATATTTTTTTCTCTCAGCCACACCATTTTGTTGAGGAGTGTATAGTGTGGTTAGAAATTGTCTTATGCCTTGCTTCTTGCAAGACTCCATAAAAATCTTCGAAGTATATTCCCCGCCTCTGTTAGATCACACAACTTTGATCTGTTTACTTGTTTCCTTCTCCACCTTCACTCTAAATTTCTTAAATGCCTAGAATGCTTCTAAATTTTCTTTAAAAAAATACACTCAAGTTTTTACGTGAGAAATCATCAATAAAGGATCATTGAAGTACCTTTTATTGCTAAACAATCTGAGGGTAATTGGTGTGCATATATCTGTATGAATCATCTCGAGCGGTTGCTTTTCCCGATATTTCGCTTTCTTCTGAATCGAGGTTCTCGCATGCTTGTTTAGAACACATTCTTCATAAAACTTTCCTTCGTAGTTCATGTCAGGTAGCCCGTGTACCATATCCTTTTTCGCTAACTCTTTTAGTCCACCATGATGTAGGTGACCAAAACGAAGATGCCAAAGCGATACTTTATCTTTTATATCGACTCACAAACACTTTTCTCGTACGCTTATGAGATTCAATATATACATGTGATTTCTTCCCATCTCAACTAGAGCTATCAAGCCTTCTTGCTTGTCCTTCAACTGCAATAGTCGGTCTTTCAAAAATACAGAGTAACCCTTCTTTATGAGTTGTTCCAAACTCAAAATATTTTTTTTGAGATCTAGTACATAATAAACATATTGATCCTATCAAGTCATTCTTCTGCACAAAAGAAATTGAACCTTTGCCATTGACCTCCACTTTTGACGCCCTTGCTTGACTCAGTTGGCTCCTTTGAACACTTTTTCTAAAGTGTCCCACGCTTTTTTTGAAGTAATTGCACTTGCAGTCTTCTCAAAGCCAGATTCATCAACTACATGGAATAACATGTACAATGTCGTTTTATCATTCTAACGCGTCTCTTTCAACGCTTTGGTTTGAATCGCAGTATAATCTGTAGTTTCTTCTCGTTCTACGAAACCTTCTTCGACTACTTCACATGCATCATCAAATTTGAGAAAAGCTCTCATCTGGATGCTTCAATTCTCGTAATTCGCCTTCGTCAATCATGGCAACGACATTTGACTCGTCATGTTCGCCATAAGCTCTTATACGAATTTGTAAAAACTCAAATCGAAAATAAAACAGAAATATAACAATCGTGCAAGCTTTCCGCTTAGTGATTAGAGAGACAAGACACACAAAAATTCTTTACAAATGCTTTGATTTATTTCTCTAAAAACTCTTTACAACTTTTCTCTTCCTTTCTCTCTTACTTTCTCTACAACTCTATTGCTTGCTCTCTTCTTTGCTCTATGGAAGGATCATTCTATTAATAGCCTATTTCAATACTTGGTCTCCAGGTTCTTATAAAAAATGTTTCCCACTAATTGCTAATTTAAGGATTCACTAATTTCTTAATTAGCTCCTCGATTACATATACATTAATTTCTTAATTATCTACCCAATAATTCTTTATTAACAAATATATTAAAGTTTATTCAACAAAATTGATCTTGAGCGAAATTGAATGAAGAGAGAGTAAGAAATAAAATGAGGAAAAGAAAGATAGTGACCTTTGTAGTTGAAGTGTTCCAAGAATGTTTCATGACTACAAATCAAACCCATTTATACCTTGCAAGAATAATCCAAAACGCATTATGCATTCACCTGATCAAAACAGTCCAAATCAATGAACTGTTTCTCAACATTTGCTATCGCAGTAGATAGATGGATGTAGGGTTCTTCCTCTAACTCTCTCTTCCTCGGATAAATTCCATGAACTTTTCGCACAAAGGGTTGGTGATGACATTTCATTGTTCATCAATAATTTAATTCAAACACAACTATTACTGACTTAATCTTAGAAATGAATAGGAGTAACAATCATTTAAATTTACCGAGAGTCAGTGGCGCAATTGGTTATCTTGTCTGGGTGTTAATCCATTTCAACTCCACGGTCACGTTCGAGCCCAGAAATCGGTATTCAGCTCTCATATTATTTGAGAGTAGTTGTGCTCTCTATGTAGGGTTTGTTGTCCTCCTTCCCCCACTTTGTACTAAAAGAAAATCAATCATTTAAATTTTGTTCTATTATAATTATAATTATATATATTTTTATGGGGTTTTTGCATGTATATTACAAAATGGATAAAATATTACATGAATAGCACAATAATGAAAATATTTGCACATATAACAAAAATTGTAAATTGATAGACTTCATATTGATAGATTCTATCGATAAATGGTGATAGAATCAAATACTAATAAATAAAGTAAATTGATAGACTTCCATCAGATTCTATCAAGAGTCTATCAATAAGAGTCGATAGAATCAATCATTGATAAAATTGATAGACTTCCATCACTAGAGAATGATAGATTCTATCAAAGTCTTCTATAAAAAAAGTAAATAATTTTTTTTTTTTAAATGGCAGAATTTGTTATAAAAGAATTATTTTAAAAATGTGCTATAATTGTAAACTGTGGTAAAAAAGTTGCTATACCGCGCAAATTCCCTATTTTTATTTTATAATTGTTTTGGTCCTACGAGTATTACAGAGCCATTCAAGTGGTAGGAAGTTCCGGGTCAAGTAATTCTTTGAACTTTGGCCATTCACATTTATATTTTATTCAACTTTTTCTTCAAAATTTCGTCTCTTACTAGTATTTTTGTATGAAGTTCTAACTAATATCCATCTCTAAGTAGCTTTTTCAAGGCTCTTAATCTACTTTTTTAAATTTTATCTTTTTTATTTCTAGATTTTCAAATATTTTTCACAGGCGAAATTTTCATGAATATCTTTTTTTTTATTCATAATTCTATTCCAGTTGGCAATTTTTTCAATTAGTGCCATAGGTAAACTTTTCTACAAAAAAGACTTTTTTTTTTTTTTTGAAAATTACTCAACACAAGACTTAGAAAGTCACTTGGCCAGCAAGTAATTGGGTAAAGAAATTTCTGCACATCGATGGTCGTCCATTGCAAAAAAAAAACACGTATTGAGAGTCCGTTGGTAGTTTCTTTCCTTGATAAAGACTTTTCAAAAAAAAAAAAAACCTATCTTCCTTTGGGCTTGTATAGGTATTGATAGCAAAAAGAACTAACCAATATTATTTTGGGTTTGTAGAGGATGTTTGGATTCACCAAGGTTGTTGTTGTTGTTTTTGTAGCCGCCATCTCTGTAACTCAAGTCTCCAGCTTCTTCATCGACTTCCCCCTTTCCTGCACCAACAACCAGCTCGCCAAGTTTATTTGGAGCTATGATGATTGTAAATGTTCCGTGGCGATGAACGCCCTGCTCCAAATGAAGAACCCCACATCACAAATTCTTCTGTAAGAGCCGTTAACAACCAGCCATTCAAGCTCAGAAACAAACATCAAATCGCCATCTTCATCGCCAATTTTGTTCTTAATCTATGCTCATCTTCCATGTGTTGGGTTTTTTGGCAAAATATTAGAAGTGAATTTGTCCTACATCGGAAAGATGCAAGGTAGTGGTGTGCTCCAAGCACTATAAAAGGAGCATAAGACTTTGGTTTCAAAGTATCCCAGTCAAAAGCACTTTAAGCTTAGTGTATTGACTCTAGTTAAATTCCTTTTGTATTCTCTTGTGAAGAGTGGACAAAGGGTGTGAGTAGTATAGACTTTGAAGAGAGTGCTTATGTAATTGGGGTCGGGAGAGAGAATTTTATGTGATTGTAGCAATTTTTCATATAGTAGAAATTCTTTTCGTCCGTGGTTTTTTCTCCAGCTTGGAGTTTTTCCACGTAAATTCTTGTGTCCTCTATTTTGTTATTTCATTTTAATTTCTCAATTATTTTCTGCTTATTCCTGTTGTTATTAATTAGGGAAGGTTTTCCCAACAAGTGGTATCAGAGCTTTAGGTAATTAGTTTTTTGAGTATGCTCTGTGGTTGCAGTTGTGTCTGAGCCTCCACATCATAAAAGAATTCTTAAAGCAAGTTAGAATTGGGGTATTGTGAATAGTGTTGTTCGCTATTTGCTGATTTGCTAGGAGTGAAGCAGATAATTCAAACTTTACAAGTGCGGTAAAGATTGGCGTGAAGAAATTTGATGAAAGGATGATCGTCAGCTTGTGGAAAGTACAAGTTCGAGATGTGTTGATACAAATTCGATTACACAAGAATTTGAAGAGAAGACCAATGTGTGGTGCTTCTAAAATAAAAAGATTAAGCAGTGATGATGATCAAATAGAGTCTTGTGGTGGTTCCAGCAGAGGTTCTAAGAAGTCAAGTAATCAAGGTAAGAAGAAAGACTTTGTGATTAAGAAAGCTTGTTGGGAATGTAGGCAAACTGGTCAGATGAAAGATAATTCTCCTAATAGAGCAAGTTCGGATGCTGATGTGGCCTCTCTTGCTAGAGGAGACGGTGACTTCCTTTGAAGAAAGAAAGAAATCATCCTCATGGTATGTCCTCTTTGCCATGATAGAGGATGTGATGTCAGCCGTTCCACAAGTTTGCACACGGGCATTGAGTTGGCGATTATGCAAAGTGTGTGGTGGAAGTTATGTCGATGGCTGAAAAACTTCTAGGTAAGCCAAGTAAGTGGAAGTTTGTAACGGCCCGGAAATTTCATCCCGGTCTTCCCGGGAGGCCTAGGGGCATTTTGGTAATTTTGGGTCGGGCCGACAGGGCCGGTTTTGAAATTAAAAATTTCCGAAATAAGTATGAGCCAAATTAAAAAGAATCGGGATTTTTGGTGAAGGCGTTTGGGCTTGGGAAAAGGTAAAAAAAACAAATAAGGAATTAAATAGCGCGTCGAGCAAGAATCGAACCAGGGGCGTGTCATGTGCTAGGCAGAGGGCTCAGCCAGCCGAGCCACCGCGCGCGTTTGTTAACTTAATCGCGCGACCTTGTACATATGTCTGCTCGACCCCTGCTTTGGTTAAAAGGCCAGCTCGCCCGAGCCTTCGCCCCATTTCTTCTTCTTCTTCCTCGCGAGCTACCCCGACCGACAACCAACTTATCTCGATTTTCTTCCTTCTCCAGCTCTGTTCGACCTAGCCTTGCCTCCAATTTGAAGTCATCTTCCTTCCCCGAGCAGCAGGTAAGCTTCCTTTTTCTCCTTTCTTTCAAAAGAAATCCAATTTCTTCTCCCTGGTTTCGATTTCGTTTTTCGGACGAGTCAAGGCGATTTGAAGTATGGGTTTTGTGCAGCTAGTGTAGGGGAGTTCTTCTTCAAAGAATTGCGTGTCGAATCCCCGTGGATCGCTTGAATTTGTTCCTTTTGTTCGCCCCTGTTCGTGTGCGAAAACAGAGCCCCTGTTCGCGTGTCGCGTCTGCGAGCAATAGCTGCCGCGAAGCCTCGTCGCACACCGCGCGCGCTCTCTCTCAGCTCCTTGTCACGCGCGCGCCATCCCGGGCCGTGCCGCTCGTCCGCGCGCGCGCCTCGCGCCCTACCGCCCCGCGTCCGTCCAAGCGCGCTCGCGCCAGCGTCGCGCACCAGCTCGCCAGCTTCCTACTTACCCCTCCTGCGCCCAGCGCGCCAGCCAACCGTTGCGGCCGTTCGTGCAATCGGCCCGTTAAATCGTTAAATGCGTGCCTCGTGAGTTGCTCCGTGCCGAGCCTCGTTATTTTATTATATTTATTGTGTGATTTTTGTTGTGATTGATAGGTTCTCGGTAGCTAGTTCGGGTTCGTTCGCGCTTAGGTTTTTCGTGTCAAATTGTCCCCACCAAGGTAAGGATTTCTTCACCGGAGTTGTGTGGACCTGCGATATTATATGTGATTGTTGATTGATTGCTTGTTTGTGATTATTGACATGTGTAGCTAGGTGCTTCAATCAAATTCCCGGTTAGCATGATTTCTTGGTTAATTCTCATGTTAATCCATGCTAGGTTGTTCCTTTCTCGGCATGCTCGTATCTGCATCCTTGCTTCGTAGTATCATGCTAGGCTCGTTGTATTCTTATTAAGCACGTATTGGATTTTATGGAATTGTTTGCTTTTTTGCTAGGGCGGAGTTAGAGTTGCGGTAGAGATAGCATCATCCGGGCACGATGCATAAAGTACCTTGCATCCATGGCGGGGGCGTCAAGCAAGTCATTCCGTCCCCTAGACCCCGTGAGGATTAGCTAACCCGGCGGTAGGCCACCCGCAATCTTGGGTGAGGGTGGCGGTCGTTAAATGCCCCAACCGTCGGGATGATGACTTGGCATTGCCTGCGTCCCCGATAGTCGGCGCGTTCTCGGCGTGTTCGTAGTAGCCCCCGATTGCCACTGTTAAGGTAAGGCGGCTTCTGGTGTAAGCCTACCACGACCCGTTTCTTAGCCTCAAAGTGCGGTGGTTCAGCCGACATAGTTTACGTGTCGAGTCTCACACCCTTATGTCGGTGACACCGATCCAAAGATTTAGTTAGGCGTGGTGATCGGACATGGGCGGCTTGCCTCTGACCCGGCACCCCATGGTGCGCGATGAGCACGCGGTGCATGTTTACGCTCATTACTGTGCCGTGACCGGAGAGCTCCTCGGGATCTTGAGCCGTGTACCTTTCGTCGACGATGAAGCAGTGAGGCCGGGACTTGTTTCTCGTATAGGGGCGACTCATGTATTGGGTCAGTATGATGATATTATTCGGACTAAGCCACCGAGTTGGCATCCGAGGCCCAAGTGTGGGCTAAGCTATGTGCTCTATTACGTGTTATATTCATAGCTTGCATACGCTCATCGAGATGACCATGTATATCGTATTATACCGGTTGGGGATTCTTCTTGAGTAATTCGTTACTCACCCTTATTCTGTGGTTTTCCACAGTAACAAATGGTGCGCGACAGATGCTGAAGGAGGAGCATGATCATGGGGCCCAGCTCTTCCAACTCGATTTTTGTATTATGACTCTTGTGTGTTTTGTTTTCCCCTGAATGCATGTAGCCGGGCACGGAGCCCTAGGATGTTTGTAAATATTTGTGGATTCCAGCATTCTGTATCTGAACAAGTTTTGAATGATTTTAAGAAATCTCTGATCAGAGTATACTTTGGAAATGTATTTATCTTGGAGCAGTGCTTGAAAGCAGGGGGGAGTTCCAGTGAAATTGTCTCATTTTAAAGGGGTTATTTTGAATGTTTTGTTTTAATTGGAATCCGAAATCATGTCTGTTTAAATTTCCTTTACTTTGAATGCATGCATTGGGGTAAGGGCCTATTTAGAACCCCATTCGGGTCGGTCCTTTACAAAGTTGCACCATAAATTTCAGCAAGGTGTATCAACATGTGACAAAGAAGAAAAATCTTGGAATGTGAGATTTCAAGTCACTACTACAAAAATGACATTACTTGACACTACTTATTCTGAAATACTTGACATTTTGGGTTAAAAACGTCAAATAATGAGTTAATTTATGATGAAAACGTCAAGTATCGTTCAAATCAGGCTGAAATTCTGTCCGGAATCCCGTGTTTTTAATGTTTTACAATATTTAAAGTTGTGAAAGCGTCAAGCTGGGCACGAAAATGCCCGACGCTTATAAATGGTCAAATACTTTAGAAAATTGGTAAATGTTTTAGCGGGCTTTGTTGGCGCGCATTATAATTTTTCTTTTGTTAAACCAAAATGGCTTTAAAAAAATAAAAATAAAAATAAAACCCAAAACACTGCCATTTTTGTAAATCTAAAAAAAACCCCAAAATGCTCGACTTTCACGCTTCTTCTCGATCAAACCCTCACGCTTCGTCTCTCTCCATTGCAAAACCTCTGGAAACCCTCCCCGTCGCGGCCTCCATCGTAGATTCGTCGCGGCCTCTGTCGCGACCTCCATAGCAGATTCGTCGCGGCCTCCTTTGCAGCCTCAATCCGTCGTAGATACTGCGCTACTTTTCGACGGTGAGTTCAGTTCATTTTTTTACTTTTTCACTTTTTCACTTCATCTTCTTCTTGTTTTTTTCACTTTTCTCTGTTTGCTTTAGGATATTGCAACCAAACTGAAATTTGGTGCTGTTGATGATTCATCTGTGAACTCTACTCATCATAGCGGTTTGGCCTTTTGTTTTTTAAGGTTAATTTCTAAAATGTCATGACCTTCTTTCGCTTTTCTTTTTCTTTTACAACTTTATTCTTGTTTTCCTTTTTCTGTCTCTATATC
Source organism: Sicyos edulis (assembly GCA_036507275.1). Taxonomy (NCBI): domain Eukaryota; kingdom Viridiplantae; phylum Streptophyta; class Magnoliopsida; order Cucurbitales; family Cucurbitaceae; genus Sicyos; species Sicyos edulis. Next base: position 10,538,129 of record CM071852.1, on the reverse strand, counting down.
TTCTAGAAATGTAGATATGATTCTGGAATTCGCATTTCTAGTTTATTTTTAGTTATGCAATGTGTTATGGTTTTTGTTAACGTTTTTGGTGATCTCTTTTTCTATTATTGTTGTTTTTTGTTACTTAGTTTTTGTCGGTGTGGTTATAAACCTTAATTGCGAGTTAAGGAATTTTTTTTAATTGTTGGATTTGAACTGAAGTCGATTGTTGGGGATTGAATGTTTGATTGCTATTTATCTTGAATTAAATTTGGCTGTTAATAGGTGGTGGATTCAGACTTTACCAATATTCTTCTCATGTCAAGAGGTGGTGAGGTGGAAGACGGGCCTTTCCAAAAGTAGGCGTAGATAGAGCAGCTTCTGTAAAGACCCGACCCGAATGGGGTTCTAAATAGGCCATTACCTCAATGCATGCATACAAATCTACAGAAAATTTGCAAGATGGTGTTTGGATTCTAAGTAAAAACTAAAACATGAAAACATCCATTTAAAAATCAACATAAATTCTGAAACTCCGTCCCTGTTTCCAAGCACTGCTCCAAGGCAAATACATTTCCAAAACATACTCGATCGTGAGATTTATTTAAAACATACAAGCTTTGCAATAGTTACAACAATGCTAGAATCCGGAAATTCATTCAGAAAACACCCTAGGGCTCCGTGCCCAACTACATGCATTCAGAGGACATTTAAATCATAAACATAAACATAAGACTCAGAGTTGAACAACGGGTTTCCATGATCACAGCTCCTCCTCCACCATCCTGTCTCTCGCACCATGGTTACCCGTGGAAAACCACATAATAAGGGTGAGTAACGAATTACTCAAGTAAGAATCCCCAACCGGGTACAATACGATACACATGGTCATCTAGCGAGAAAGATATGCAAGCTATGAATATAAACACGAATAGAGCACATAGCTTAGCCCACACTTGGGCCTCGGATGCCAACTCGGGGTCTTAGTCCGGAAATAACTCACCACACAACACATCACACAAGTCGCCTCTATACGAGAAACAAGTCCCGGCCTCGGCTGTGCCTCATCGTCGACGAAAGGTACACTAGCTCAAGATCCCGAGGAGCTCTCTCAATCGTACAACAGAATGAGCGTAAACATGCACCGTGTGCTACCGCAGACTATGGGGGTGCCGGTCAGTCTAGAGGCAAGCCGCCCATGTCCAGATCACCACGCCTAACTAATTCTTTGGATCGGTGTCACCGACATAGGGGTGTGAGACTTGGACACGTAAACTATGTCACTGAACCACCGCACTGGGCTAAGGAACGGGTCGTGGTAGGCTTACACCGTGAAGCCGCCCTTACCTTAACAGTGGCAATCAAGGGCTACGGCCGAACACGCCGAGGACGTCTGCCGATCGCCGGGACGCGAGGCAATGCCAAGTCATCATCCCGACCGCTGGGGCATTTAACGATCCGCCACCCTCACCCAAGATTGCGGGGCCAGCCATTAGGGTTAGCTATTCCCTAACGGGATCGGGCGAGCTCCATCTCATACGTCCTCGTCTGGGTGCAAGGTACGTTATACACCCGCCCCGATGATGCTATCTACCTGCAACTCTAACCTGCCTTAGCAATCAGCAAACAAGCAATATCATCCAATACGTGCTCAATAAGAATACAACGAACGTAGCATGATACTACGAAGCAAGGACAAATACGAGCATGCCAGAAAGGAACAACCTAGCATGGACTAACATGAGAAACAACACAGGAAATCATGCCAGTCGGGAATTCAGAATAGAGCACTTATCACCAAACATGTCAATAAACACAAACAAGCATACAATCGGCAATCACATAATATATCGCAGGGTCCACACAACTCCTGGTAAGAAATCCTTACCGGCCTGGTGAACCTTTAAACACAAGAAACCTAAGTCGCTGATCGAACCCGAGAGCTAGCTAGCGAGAACCTAAAAAAAACAACAATAATTACAATCAAAAGGCCCAAATATAATAAAACAAACAGGGCTCAGCTCGGGAGCAACTCACGAGGCGCAACGGATACACGAACGAGCCAGCATGCACGGGGCGAGATAACGGGCTGGCCATTGCCGTGCTGGGAAATTTGCTGGCTCATGGGCGCGCGGCGCTGGCGCGATCGCGCAGCCGCAGACATCGCTACCGGGCGCACGGACACGCGCGGCGCGCGCGGACTCGCGCGAACGTCTGGCGAAGACGCGCGACCTAGGCGTGATGAGCTCGGCCACGGTGAGCTCGCGGCCGCGACGGCGGCGCGACGGCGTCTTTGGGGCATCGCGACGACATCGCTCAGGCGATCTGGTGCGACGACGAGCGACGGCGCCGATGATGCTCGGGCGGATCTGGTGCGACGACGTCGCGAGCTCGGCTCTGGCGGGCGACGACGGCTTCTCGATTCTTTGGCGTCTGGGCGCGACAAAGGTGATAAGGTCGGTGGGGCTGGCCACCGCTGCTCAGTGTGTGCTTTGGGAGAGAGAGAGAGAGAGAGAGAAGGAGAGAGAAAGTGAATTTGGGGAAAAAAAATAAAAGAAAAGAAAATGAATTTGGAAAAGAAAAGGAAAATGGGAAATAAAAGGAAAAATAAGGATTTTATCCAAAATCCATCCTTATCCACTTTTATCCTTAAAAATCTCATTTCCAGCTTCCCTCCTTCGAGACCCTACTGAAGCAACCTCTCCCAATAAATAAAACTCACTAAAATCCAACTCCCAAATCAACACCAAGGGCCCGGGCTCGAATCCCAAAGGAAGCACACAACCAACCAACACTTTGCCCTAGAACCCAAATCACAACCGAACTCCCAAACGACTAGCCTAAACATCTCGGGACTCGCAAGCAATAACAAACCAACCTCGACAAAGGCAGGAGCTACCTCGAAGCCTGAAAAACCACAAATCCTGCACGGAGAGCCAAAAGACCAAAATACCCCTAAGGGTCAAAACAGCTCTAACGGCCCAACCGAACCACTGAATCTGAACCGAAAGCACCTCGAGAACCGGAATAGAAAACTGGGCCGTTACAGCTTCATAGTCTAGTATAAACCTCATCTAACGATTATAGTCTGCCTCTATTATCCCATATATCCTTAAATATTGTTGACAATTGTTCTGCCATTACGTGTACATCTTTTCCTTTGGGATTATATGTCATAGCATTGTGAAAAGTAAGTCTCACATCCTCAACAAATTCTTTAGGCGACTTGTACCATTTTTTGTTAAGCCTATATTTCACAGTTCCTAGGTCCATTGGTTGCTTAATGAATAATGATGGTATAATAGTCATGCAAACCAAGACCTTCCACATCAATAGGGGGGTTTTAAACACCCAACCATACTTGTGTTCAATCGATTTATCCAGAAGTTAACTGCGGGTCTTAAAAAACTTGGAACCCTGCCCAAAACCATGAGCAATTTTAAGATTTATCTCAGTTTAGCACAGTCTTTATGTTTTTGCTCATGGTGGTTGATTTAATCGAAGTGTTTACATGAATTTGTGTCATCTTTCTCCTTTTGGCTAATTATTGAATTGATACTTTGAATGTCATCAAGTTGACTAATTACTTATGGGATATTACTATTTGCTTTATTTAATAGCTTTCCAAATCATGGATGAACAAAAGTAGGTTATCGAAAGATTTTGAGTTGGGTGTGGAAAAGTTCATTGAACATGGATTTTCTAATACAACTAGTACTACCATTCGTTGCCCTGTTTGAAATGTGGGAATTGTGAAAAACATTGTCGCAATGATATAAGAGACCATTTATATGTCAACGGCATAGATGAAAGTTATAAAATCTGGTTTTGTCATGGGGAAGAACTTCCTAGTTCAACTGTCCATGGAGAATATTCTAAGACGGACACTGAAATGTATGAAGAAAATGATATTGGAGGTGTTAAGGAAATGATTGAAGTCGCTCATGAAGAATATTCAAAGGACCCCAATGGATTCTAGAAGTTACTTAACGATGTTGAAAAACCTTTATATACGGGTTGCAAGAAATTTACTAAGTTGTCTACATTAGTGAAGTTGTATCACTTGAAAGTTAGATTGGGATGGAGTGATGTTAGTTTTTCTGAACTACTCAAAATATTAAAAGAAATTTTACTGGCTAATAACGAGCTTCCTTCGTCGATGTATGAAACAAAGAAAATCTTGGGTGCATTAGGAATGGATTATGAAAAAATTCATGCATGCCCTAATGATTGTTGTTTATATAGAAAAGAATATGTCAATGCAAATACTTGCACTAAATGTGGTGAATCAAGATGGAAATTTGATGGAAATAAGAAGAAGAAACAAAAAGAAATTCCTGCAAAATTTATATGGTATTTCCCACCTATTCCACGATTCAAAAAGATGTTTAGAACTCTTGATTGTGCTAAGAACTTGAGATGGCATTCTAATGATAGAGTTGTAGATGGTAAATTACGTCATCCCGCTGATTCACCGGCTTGGAAGTTAGTAGATTTCACATGGCCAGACTTTGGTTCTGAAGTTAGGAATCTTCGTTTAGCATTGTCAGTAGATGGAATAAATCCACATGGTAATACGAGCTCTAAATATAGTTGTTGGCCGGTGGTGATGATTATTTATAACCTTCCACCATGGTTGTGTATGAAAAGAAAGTTCATGATGTTATCGATGTTGATTTCGGGTCCAAAACAACGAGGATATGACATTGGCATATACTTGGCACCGTTAGTTGAGAATTTAAAACTTTTATGGGAAAGCTGTGTACAATGTTATGATGCTTACCGAGATGAATTATTCAACTTAAGGGCAGTTTTACTATGGACAATTAACGATTTTCCTGCCTATGGAAACCTTAGTGGGTGTTCTGTTAAGGGTTATAAGGCATGTCCAATCTACGGTGATAACACTTCTTCTATAAGATTGAAACATGGGCAAAAAGAGGCATACCTTGGACATCAAAAAAAATTTCCGTGTAATCATATATTTCGACGTCAACAAAAATCTTTTAATGGACATAAAGAACTTGAAACCATTCCAGAACCTTTGTCCGATGAAGAAGTTTTTGCCAAAACTAAAGATTTGAAATTTCAAATAGGAAAGAAACTGAAAAAGAGACAACTAAAAAAAGGAACTACAAAAAGTTGTTGGAATTGGTTGTCTATTTTTTTCGAGCTCCCTTATTGGAAACATCTTCATGTCAGGCATTGTTTGGATGTGCTGCACATTGAAAAAAATGTATGCATGAATATATTGGGTACATTACTTGACATCCCAGGAAAAATTAAAGATGGATTGAGTGCTAGACGAGATTTAAAGAACTTAAAGATTCGACCAGAGCTTCAACCTATTATTGGCGACAAAAAAGATTACATTCCCCCAGCTTGTTACACTCTTACTAGGAAGGAGAAACGTTGTGTTTTGAGAATGCTTTCAAACGTGAAAGTTCCTCTTGGTTATTTTTCCAATATTAAAAATTTTGTGTCAATGGACGATTTGAAACTTAATAGATTGAATTCCCATGATTGTCATGTGATCCTGCAACAATTGCTTCCTATTGCAATAAGATCTGTGCTACCGAAATATGTTCGATACGCTATAACAAGGTTGTAAATATTTTTTAATTCTATATGCAACAAAGTAGTAGATGTTATACAATTAGACAAGTTGCAAGAGGATATCGTTGTTACTCTATGTTTGTTAGAGAAGAATTTTCCACCTTCGTTTTTCACAATTATGATGCACCTCATAGTACATCTTGTAAGAGAAGTAAAACTTTGTGGGCCTATATATCTGCGATGGATGTACCCATTTGAAAGATTCATGAAAGTGATTACGAATTCTGTGAGAAACAGACATCACCTAGAAGGTTGTATTGCTGAAAGTTATATATTAGAAGAAGCTGTTGAATTTTGTTTAGAATTTTTATGTGGTGTACCTTCTATTGGTCTTGGAATTCAAAAATTGAAAGAGCAACTACAAAATTCAAATGTTGGTAAATCGTTGTCGAGTGGAGTATTATTCAGACCAGAATGTGAAGTTTTATATCAAGCTCGTCGATATGTTTTGGAAAATACAATCGACGTGCAACCATATATAGAGTAAGTTAATTTCTCTAATTATGTTTCATTGATTTACTGAAACATATGATGTCAACCTAACTATACTATTAAATATTTCATCCAAAGGAAACACATGTTAGTATTGCAATCACACAACCTAGTAGATCAAAAACTCAGAAATGGGTTCAAGACGAACATAATCAATGTTTCGCATCTTGGTTACGTGAAACGGTAATGAGTATGTTCAATGTAATATTAATGCATTAGTATTATACTTGCATAACATTTGATAGTAACTGTGTGTATGAGTTATGATCATAGGTGGCAGCCGAGCATGAAAAAAGAGATATTAAGGTTTCTGATAACTTGAGGTGGATTTCTCATGGTCCTCATCCAAATGTGACTAAATATAATGGTTATATCATTAATGGGTGTCAATATCAAACAAAGTCTTGTGACAATGATAGAAGCGTACAAAACAGTGGAGTTAGTTTAGTTGCAAATACAATGCAAGTCTCTAGTTCAAAAGATAAAAATCCTATTTTTGGAGACATGTCTTTTTATAGAGTCATACAAGAAATTTGGGAGCTGAATTATAATACATTTCATGTAGCAATGTTTAAGTGTGATTGGATTGAAAACAACAATGGTATGAAAATAGATGAGTTAGGTTTTTTGTTAGTTGACTTAAATAGAATAGAACACAAGTATGACTCATTTATACTAGCAACCCAAGCAAGACAAGTGTTTTATGTTGAGGATCCAAGTGATGCCAGATGGTCAATTGTGCTTACTCTATCACAAAGAGAATTTGAAGATCAATATTATGAGGATGAACTTGGAGACATGATACTACATTTTCAAGGAATGCCCAACAGTATGCCAAATGTTTAATCCACAAGTGACTTGGATGATAACATCTCAACCTATGTGCGAGTAGATTGTGAAGGTACTTGGATTCCTAAATAACATTTATGGGGTGGGTTTTCGATTTTTATGACTTCTATAAATTTATATCATTTCTTGTTTGATTTGTTTATTAAATATGTATACTAACGTTTTCTAATTTCCACTTGTAGTTTAGTTTTTATATCATGAAGCCCACAAATGTCGATGAAGAAGAAACCTCAACTAAAAAGAGAACACGAGGCACAACTACTATGAAAGAAGGAAGAAGTAAAAAGAAAGATGGGGAGAAACGATTGGTTATATTCAATGAAGATGGAGTGCCCATTGGGGATAGTGGACACAAATTTACTTCCTTCATTGAATCAACAGTTCATCATCACATCCCTATTACTTATAAGAAATGGCCTGACGTACCATGTGAGTTGAAAGAGAAGTTGTTTAATATCGTTGAGGTATGTTCACTTTCACCATAATAATAATATTAATTTATATGTGCCTGTATTTATTAATAGTATTTATTTTTTAATGTGTAGAATGATTTTGAATTTGATGGACAAGCTAAAAAGAAGGTACTCAGAACAGGTGGGGTAGCTTTTCGTCAATTCAAGAACATTCTAACTATGAAGTGAATAATGCCATTTAAAGATCAACCTAAAATTTTAGAAAATCCACCAACTTTATACTCATTTCTTGACAAAACTTAGTGGACAGAGTTTGTCAAATCAAGGTTAACTCTAGAGTTCGAGGTATGAAAATAATTGAATTCGTATGTGTGTATATATATATATTGTTTTGGTTTCTTACTAAGTACACATTAATGTAGAAATTGAGAGTTGAACAACAAGCAAAACAAGCAAGTAATAGGTATCATCATCACCTCTCACGTAAAGGTTATGCCAACAAGAAGGAAGAAATGGTAATACTTTCTGTTTAATTTATAGTAATCTAATTCCTCATAACATGTATCTAACTTATTATGTTTATTGGAGTTTAGAAGAATAAAGGATTAGATGACAGTCAGTTTCAACGACATAACATGTGGAAGATTGTACATTCTAATAAGAAATGAGAAATTGTGGACGAACATGTTAAAGAAGTAGTTGACAAGATGGTAAATAACTTTCTTTCTTTTTAACATGTTCATGAAGTAGTTGAAATGACAAATAACTTTTTTTTTAAGGATGATATCATTGCAAGTGTAGACCCAACCAGCCACAAGTTTCCTAATCCTAATGATGTGTTGACTAAAGCATTAGGCACTCCTGAACACACTGGCTGTGTACGTGGAGTAGGTGGTTTCATTACACCTACTTCATACTTCCACACTCCAAAAAGTGGGCTGAAGAGAACTGCAAAGGAAATGGAACTTGCTAATGAGAATGAATTACTTCGACAACGCATTCAAGAGTTGGAAGCAAATCAAATGAACACAAAAGACACTCCAAAATCTGAACAAGAGAGTTGCACCAAGCAAGTTTTGAAAATGGCTAAAAAGAATGAAGATAAAGTTGACGACGAAGTAATTATACCAAGGGGGAAGCTTAGTACAGAACAATTGGAAGATATCATAAAACCTTCAACCAAGGTACAATATGCCAAATTTCTCTTAAGTGTCGTCTTTCATATATAAAAGATGCAATTTTTATTAACTAGCACTTATTTTTTGTTAAAGGGAAAATCATGCTTGTGTGCAAAAGATGTAATTTCAAATGTTGTTGCATTTGGCATACTACTTGAGGATAAGACACTAGGATCTACAATTCATGGAATACCATTAAGAGAAAATAATGTTAGAGTCTCAATAGATGTGGCGATCATTGATGCAGCCTTACCGATCACAGTAAGAGATGATCTGAAAACTACAAAACAATTTATTGGGTCACATGTCCCATGGCCACGCAATTTAGTGATTCTCAATGAGGAGATGAAGGTACGCTCGATAAAAACAATTAATTCTAAAAAATCTCATTAGATCTCTCATGAATCATGATAAAATTAAAACTTACTTATTCTAGGTTAAATCTAAGAAGAAGATTAAAGACAAAATCAAAGTTGGTGATTTGTAGATGCTAGATCTACCAGAAGGTTTGAATTCTATCTTTCGCCATGCAGAATCGATAATGAAGACTGACAGTAGTATCTCCATGCAACTTCTTGAGGGGCTCTTCGGTACAAGTCGCAAGAGTTGTGTATTAAGAGACGATATTATTGACTTTTGTAATATGAAAGAAGTAAAAACATTATCATTGGTGGTTTATATGGCGTAAGAAATTTTTTCTTCTTTTCTTTATCATATTAAATTATAGTAGACTTTTTTTTAAAAGAAAACTAACCATTATCTTAATCTTTGTATGTATTTGTATTCATATTGCATTGATTCAGGGCGAGCTCAAAAGTATATTTTCATGGATCCATCTTTAATATCGTTTGGTCAATACACACCGAAAATTAGAGCACGTAATCTTTGTTCGAGACTGACGACTGCAAGAAAAGATTAATTGGTTGTTGCTCCATATAATCCTGGGTGAGTAAAAGTTTATTCATTACAAAAATAGTTTATCACTTAATTACTTTTAATTTGATAATCTAACACTTGTGTATTTTTGTTTAGTGGTCATTGGTCACTGCTCATTGTGAATCCATACGAAGATATTGTTTATCATTTAGATTCATTACGTACAAGTTCAAAAGTAGATATCAAGTCTGTAACATGCACGTAAGTTATGTTTTCACTTTGAATTATATGTTGTCTATTCATTTTGGATGTTTTATCTTTTCTTTTTTAATATGTTAAGTATTTATGCAGGGCACTTGCAATATTTCGAGCTCAAAAAAAAAAAAAAAAGTGGATAGAAATAAAACATTATGGAAAAATGTTAAGGCAAGTATAATACTTTTTTCTTTTTCTTATTTTCATTTTGTTTTCTTTTTAATTTGTTTGTGAAAATAAAAGTGTTCTCTTTGTTCTTGTAGTGCCCATTACAATCAGGTACAGTGGAATGTGGGTATTATGTAATGAGGTATATGAGAGACATAATAACCAAAGATATCACCATCATTACAGAATCGGTACGTTACATATAAATTTATAGTAAACAATATTTTCTTATTTGACATAAGTAAGACTAAATTGAATTTCTTGTTCTTAGGTTGATACGAGGAAGTCATACACAAAAATCGAGTTAGATGAAGTGCAAGTGGAATGGGCGAGCTTTATTGGACGATATTATTGACTTTTTTGTGGTTGAAGAAATTTTTTGGATCACTTTATTCTATGCATTGAACTTAGACTTATAGATATCTATATTATTTTTTTGGAATGATGGGTATAGATATCCATATTATTTTTTGGGAAGGATGGGTATATGTTCCTTTTTTGTATACATAAAACACGATTACTTCGTATATTTTGGTTGGTTGGTTAGTTATCTGCAGGTTCTTTTTTGTGTACATGAAACAAAATGTTCATTATGTTCTCATATTCTTTTTTGTGTACATGTATGATGGAACAATTGATAGATGAAGTATATTATTATTCCAGTTTCTAGAAATCTGTTAAATATTTGAGTTTGAAGAATGCTTTCTCACTTGCAGGAATGCTTTCAGGTTTACAGGAAATTTGAGAAATGAATATTTTAAATTAAAAAAAAAAAAATACATCGCTTGACGTTTCTTAAGTGTCATTAGGTTTCAATTACTTGACGCGTAGAAACTATCAAACAGAAAAATTATTGTTCAAAATGTATGATTACTTGACGTTTATTAGATGTCAATCAATACCTACATTTGACGGTTTTTAAATGTCAACCAACATCTTATATTTGACAGTCCACAACGGTCAAACTACCCACTATACTTGACGTTTTCACAGTGTCAATGATCAAACTAAACTTGAAGCTTTACGACTATCAACCTACCTATGTATTTGATAGCCATTGAATGTCAACTTTATATATAGTTGACGGTTAGACGACCGTCAAGTAAAGACACATTACTTGACAGCAGTATAGTTGACGTTTGGAAAACCGTCAAGTAACGTTGTAGTTGACATTCTCCAGGCGTCATGTAATGTCTTTTTTGTAGTAGTGAGTGTTATACTTTTTATGGTGGAGTATGTTATAATTCTCAAAGTTGAGAATTTTGATTGTTAGAGAAGACAATGTTGCAGCAGAAGATGTAGATTCTTCAAATATCTTGCCAAGGTAGAATTTGTTGGGTTTTTTGGCAAAATATTAGAAGTGAATTTGTCCCACATTGGAAAGATTCAAGGTAGTGGTGTGCTCCAAGCACTAGGAGCATAAGGCTTTGGTTTCAAAGTATCCCAGTCAAAAGCACTTTAAGATTAATGTATTGACTCCAGTTAAATTCCTTTTGTATTCTCTTGTGAAGAGTGGGCAAAAGTTGTGAGTAGTATAAGCTTTCAAGAGAGTTTTTATGTAATTGAGGTCGGGAGAGAGAATTTTATGCAATTGTAGCAATTTTTCACATAGTAGAAATTCTTTTCGTCTGTGGTTTTTTCTCTAGCTTGGAGTTTTTCCAAGTAAATTCTTTTGTCCTCTATTTTGTTATTTCCTTTTAATTTCTCAATTATTTTCTGCTTATTCCTGCTGTTATTAATTAGGGAAGGTTTTTCCCAACACCATGCTCCCTTCCGCCGCCACCAATTGACACACCCCGCCCCAAATATACCCTACTAACCTAGGACGCGACATGTCGACAATAGATCCCCACTAAACCAAGGAATTTATTGTCAAGAACTTTTTGTTGTAACTTGAACAATTTTAACAAAAGGTGCATTGGGGTTTGACATCATTGTTTTATTTCTTGTTTAAGGATTTCATAATTTTCACTTAGAATTTAACAACAAAAGCCCAAAAAATCTAACGAAAAGCTAGCCTACAACATCTATAAATATTAAAAAACAAATTTTTTTTTCGTTTAAATTTTTTATTTGTGAGTTGCTCTGTGGTTCCTTTAGTTTGTTAACTTTTGTTGTACACAAGCATTTAGATTCTTCAGTTGTTTCATTTGTAGACATATAGAACATGTTTTTAATTAGAACTTAGTAAGATATTTACTTTGTTGTAGCTAGAGATTCTTCGATCATTTGAGTGCCCGAGTTCGTGGGTTTTACTGAGGAGCCTGTGTTCGTGAGTATCATTTGTATCTTTGGTTAGTATTTCTCTACTTCTTTTCTCCTTTTGTACTTATCCCTTTTTTTTAGTGCTTTGTAACTGGGTCCTTGAAGTTCTTTTCTTTTTGGTGAGTATCATTCGTGTAACACTTGTTTTAGTAAAAAGAAAAATAGGAAGCTTGTCAAAATAGAAAAAGGAATTAAGAACAATAATAATGGAAAGAGAAAGAAAAGAAATACTAATATAATAAAAGTTAAAAAAAAAAAAGAAAAAAAAAGAAAAGAGAAAGGTGTGGCTTTTTTTAAGCCACACATCTTAGATATTTGTTTATAAAATTGTAAAAAAAAAAAGAAAGAAAAGAAAAGAAGGGAGGCAACCCTGGTGAGAAAGGGGAAAAGGAAAAAGGAAGTTTGAAGAGGATTTTGGAGAAATTTCTTGGTTTGATTTGCTATTTTGGGTAAGTTTCTTCTTTTTTGTTAAAATTAGCATAAAATGGTGAAAGTTCTCATTTGAATTTCTTTGTGAGCTTTCTCTTTTAGTTTGAAAAGATGATGGGTTTCAAGATTTATTTCATATATATATATTTAATAAGAAAGAAAAGACATATGTTGTGGTAAAGAAGGGAGGAAGAAGATGAATAGTAAAAATTAGAGAGAAGTTGAAGTGATTTCAATATGGGTATATGTTTGGGTTTCAAGATTTATTTCATAAGAAAGAAAAGACATATGTTGTGGTAAAGAAGGGAGGAAGAAGATGAATTGTAAGAATTAGAGAGAAGTTGAAGTGATTTCAATATGGGTATATGTTTGGACTTCAAGATTATTTCATAAGAAAGAAAAGACATATGTTGTGGTAAAGAAGGGAGGAAGAAGATGAATAGTAAAAATTATAGAGGAGTTGAAGTGATTTTAATATGGGTATATGCTTGGGTTTCAAAATCTATTTAATATGCATATATATATATATATATATATATATATATATATATGTTAATGAGTAACTTAACTTAGAAGAGAGAAAATTTAAGCTTAACATATTTTAAAAGGATTACGCTCCAATTAGTTGTTGATGTTATTTAAATTATAATTTTCAGGACAAAAAACGATTGGGACGGCTTATAACCCAAAATTTCCTTGTCAATAGTATTGTGAGTAATTCATTATCATCATCAAGTACTTTTTTTATTTTTCTAAATTAAAATAGTGAACTTCCATAAACATAGCATCATGAATGGTTGGAGTAATTAGTGTGAGTGTAAAAGAGAGTTTGTTATGATCTTTTTCTAAGAAAATATTTTGGGTTCCTTAAGCGTTTCTTATAATTTTCCATTATAGAGACAAATTCTAAATTTTATACATCTTTTGAGACTTATAATGGTCGCATGCTAGTTGAGAGACTCTTCAGATTCATGGAATGATAATTTAGAGACTTCTATAAGAATACAGAGTCGCACGTGTTACATGTAAAGTAGTTGAAAATTACTAGAACTTTGTATCCTTGTCGACAAAGATTCCTCTGCTGTGCGTATTGAGACTACTCTACGCCAGTACGACAGAGATTGCTCTGCTATGCGTATGGGGACTACTCTACGCCAGTACGACAGAGATTGCTCTATTGTGCGTATCGAGAATACTCTATGCCAGTACGACAAAGATTTGGGCCCAAGCTTGGGATAAATTTACCAACATGAGATGTGTTAATTCATTCAATTGTGGATATGAAAGGCTTACTGACCGCATTTTTGTTCGTTCATTTGAGCATAGTGTTGATTTCAGGATGATAATGTTGTATTGAATTCTTCCTTTAACTTTGGAATGAAACTTTCTTGTAAGCTATTTTTATATGTATCTTATTACTCATTGGGCTTATTAGCTCACTATTTTCCTTCATTAAATTTTCCACCAGGTAGCGACTGAGTTCTCACAAGCTTGCTGAAGTCGACCCTACCACCAGACTTGGATAGTGTGCATAACATTTTGTATGTGCATAGTTTTGGGTGCATATATATGTATATTTTTTTTTTCTTTTTTTGTTATTGTTCGTGGTGGCTAGTACCGTCGCAAGACTTGATACTATTTTGGGTTTGTAATTCTAAGCATGCATGTTATTAAACCAATAGATTGTAAGTGCTCATAAACATTTGAAATGGTGGCTGGAGCTTGAATGCATTATCCTGAGACTATATATATATATATATATATATATATATATATATATTCCTTTTTCAGGTTTAGTAACATCCAATTTTTAGAGGAAACTCTGTCGAAATTTTCAGAGATTTCGATTTCGGAAAAGAAAAGAATTAGCTAGTCACCTTTTGTTAAAATTGTTCAGGTTACACCAAAAAGTTCTTGACAATAAATTCCTTGGTTTAGTGGGGATCTATTGTCGACATATCGCGTCCTAGGTTAGTAGGGTATATTTGGGTCGGGGTGTGTCAATTCGTGGGTTTAAATGTTAGTCATCTTTGGTTAGTAGTCTCGATACGCACAGTAGAGCAATCTCTGTCGTACTGGTGTAGAGTAGTCCCCAAACGCACACCAGAGCAATCTCTGTCGTACTCGCGTAGAGTAGTCTCAATACGCACAACAGAGCAATCTCTATCGACAAAGATACAAAGTTCTAGGAATTTTCAACTACTTTACATATAACACGTGCAACTCTTGAATTCTTATAGAAGTCTCTAATTTATCATTCCATGAATCTGAAGAGTCTCTCAACTAGCATGCGACCATTATAAGTCTCAAAAGATGTATAAAATTTAGAATTTGTCTCTATAATGGAAAATTATAAGAAACGCTTAAGGAACACAAAATATTTTCTTAGAAAAATATCATAACAAACTCTCTTTTACACTCACACCAATTACTCCAACCATTCATGATGGTTTGTCTATGGAAGTTCACGATTTAAATTTAGAAAAAAAAAGTACTTGATAATAAGAATGAATTACTCACTATACTATTTACAAGAAAATTTTGGGTTATAAGCCATCCCAATCTTTGTTTGTCCTGAAAATTATAATTTAAATAACATCAACAACTAATTGGAGCGTAATCCTTTTAAAATATGTTAAGCTTAAATTTTCACTCATCTAAGTTACTCATTAACATATATATATATATATATATATATATATGCATATTAAAAAAAATTTGAAACCCAAGCATGTGTCCATATTAAAATCACTTCAACTTCTCTCTAATTTTTACTATTCATTTTCTTCCTCCCTTCTTTACCACAACATATGTCTTTTCTTTCTTATTATATATATATATATATATATATATATATATATATATATATATATATGAAATAAATCTTGAAACCCAAACATATACCCATATTGAAATCACTTCAACTTCTCTCTAATTTTTACTATTCAGCTTCTTCCTCCCTTCTTTACCACAACATATGTCTTTTCTTTCTTATTAAATATATATATAAATATATATGAAATAAATCTTGAAACCCATCATCTTTTCGAACTAAAAGAGAAAGCTCACAAAGAAATTCAAACCAAGAACTTTCTCCAAAATCCTTCTTCAAGCTTCCTTTTTCCTTTTCCCCTTTCTCACGAGGGTTGCCTCCCTTCTTTTCTTTTCTTTTCTTTTTTTACAATTTTATAAATAAATATCTAAGATGTGTGGCTTCAATAAAGCCACACCTTTTTCTTTTCTTTTTTTTTTCTTTTTTCTTTTAACTTTTATTATATTCGTATTTCTTTTCTTTCTCTTTCCATTATTATTGTTATTAGCTTCTTTTTCTATTTAAATGACAAGTTTCTTATGGAAGCTTCTATTTTTTTTTTCTTTTTACTAAAACAAGTGTTACACCAATGGCATCGCCTTTATTCTCGCTGCGGATCATTCTCCTCCCATCGCCAGCCAGAGCATGTGGTTGAGAATTGTCAATGCATCCACAAACGGGACGATGGATGCCAAGATTTCAACAATCAAACTCGATAAGAAAAAAAGTTTCCTTGACGATGTCAACGACAACCGTGTGGAGTTTTACAGAATGAGTGTCATCATACGGCTAGGGTTTAATTCGAGTATATATAAACACTCTAATTAAACCCTATTACAAAATGCGTCATCATTAAACAAAATGTGAATGTGACGGGCGCTGCGGAAATAGAATGTTGATGCAGAGTGCGGTTAGCGGGTGCAGAGTGCGGTTAGCGGGTGCAGAATGCGCTTGCGCACATAGATGCGTTCGCGCAACAGAATGCTAAACGCGCAAATGCGTTTTCGCACACTACAAGAAAAAAGGTCTTAGGCGACGTTTTATTAACGTTGGGAAAGAAAACGTTGCTTAAACCGACCTTAGGCGACGTTTTTAAAAAACGTCGCCTAAAATATATCTTGGGCGACGTTTTTAAAAAACGTTGCCTAAGTCATATTTTAGGCGACGTTTTATTAACGTTGGGAAAGAAAACGTTGCTTAAATCGGCCTTAGGCGACGTTTTTTAAAAACGTTGCCTAAGCCATATTTTAGGCGACGTTTTATTAACGTTGGGAAAGAAAACGTTGCTTAAAGCGCGGCTTAGGCGGCGTTTTTAAAAACGTCGCCTAAGCCATATTTTAGGCTACGTTTTATTAACGTTGGGAAAGAAAACGTTGCTTAAACAGGAAGCCTTAGGCGACGTTTTTAAAAACGTCGCTTAAAATATATATTAGGTGACGTTTTATTAACGTTGGGAAAGAAAACGTCGCCTAAATCGGAGTTATCGACGCGTTTTTAAAAACGTCGCCTAAAAATTTCTTTTTCTTAAAAGAAACAATCATAGCCCTTCATCTTCTTCTTCTTCTTCCCTTTCTTCTTCTCCAACCCAAACCCCACTCCCCATCTACCGCCGCTGCCGCCGCCACCCCAGCTCCCCACGCCGCCGACCGCTCGAACCACGCCGCGCCCTCGGCTCTCCACGCCGCCCCTCGTCGTGAGGCGGCCACTAACGACCCTTCGTGGGCGCAAGCTCCACATCGATCTCTCCGGCCGCAAACAACCCCTGCTCGTACTTATCCACGCCAATCTCCCCTTCGCGTTGATCTCCTCTTCGCGTCGATCTCTCGTCGCGGCGACCCACGAACACGACCCTTCGCGCGCCCGTCCCCACCGAGCCGTCGTTGCTTCGCACCGCCGACATCTCTAGTTATCCTCAACCCTATATCTTCCTTGCTCCTTCATTTGTTACAATTTTGTTTTTGTCTGTCATTTTTTTGTTTTCATTTTTATTCTTCATTTTAGTTCTAATTTTCATTTGCTTATATAATTGAATATTTAAATTAATGTTGATTGTAGATGAAATTATAGACTAATTTGAACTTGCAATAAATTTTTTGAAGTGAATTTAGTTTTTGAGAGAGAGTAAACTAAAAGAAGCACAAGTACTAGTAAAAGTGTTCCATGGATCCAATTGAAATTAGCAATGAAGACTAAAATGTTCATTTTTTACCTATTTTTAATAAAGAAAATGGATTGGGTGTTTTTTTAAGTGTGTGTATTGTAGTGTAATTAATGTTTTTTTTAAACAATAACAAGTGTAATTAATGAAGTAAGGAGTTGTATTAATTAGTCAAGCAAAACTAAAGAACCTCATTTAAATTCTCATAACTACAGCCAAGGAAAAGAGATTTAAAAAGTGTAAAGAAAATGGCCTTTTTGTTTTGGGGATAAATTAGGAAGTTGTGAGCGTTGTCATTTTCTATTCTACTCGTCAAAATCTGGGTCCAAGTCTTGAGAGCTTCGCCTTGAGACTTGCAAGTGAGTTGTTTTCTTCATTCTCTTGTGTTTAGATAGCATTTACATATGTTTAAACATGGCACCAAAAGGTTGAAGAAGAAGATTGGTGTTTGGGAAAGAGTATTTGTTATTTAAGTTGTAAATAAGGGGTTGTTTGTTTAATGGATCAAGATATTTCAGTTGAGATTAAGCTTGTTTGGCTGCTGGTTCATGTTTATTCAAGTTATGGATAGGTAATATTTGTTTGCAAGTTTAAAATTATTTAAATCATGAATTAAAGATGTTTGTTTATGGAGTTATGGATATTTAATTAATGGGCAGGCTTGTTTGGCTAGGGTGTAAATTTATTTAGTTTGTAAATTAAGGTGTGTTTGGCTATAGGTTTAGTGGTTATATGACTCGAGTTTAATGGGTGTTTGGCTTGGGTAAAATAATCAGTTTTGACCCATTTGCTTTTATTAACTGTGATTTGACCGAACCATTTTTTGTTCTTTGGTAGGGTGTCTCCAAGACACGTTTTTGAGTTCTTCTCTATTTGGTAAATTTGATATTCTGGATCCGATTTCGATGGTCTAAGGTGCTAGTTTTGATCGGTTTGTTCGTTTTAAGGCTCGGAATTGTGTTTGGCTAGTTGGAGTTTCTAGTGGATTCACAGAGAAATTTGTAGTGGATTGGCCAAGGTAAGGGACCATTTACCCCCTTCTCGAGGATCTGTGGTTAATACATGTGTCGATTTATTTGCATTAGTTGATTTGTCTGATTGTAGCATAACCAGTGCATTGTATGTTGCATTTGATTACCTTATTCACTATCTTTGTTGCTTTCCCTTCATTGTTTTCAATGTCATTTTCAGACTAATTAATATATACTTAAGTACGTTCTTTTGGACTTCACTAGTTCGCTTTCTAATTTCATATAGTAATATTTATCTACTTTCTACAGTGAAGTCATGCCTGGTAATTTGTCGGGGATGTCTAACACATTATTTGATGAGACCGTTGATGATCAGGATGTTGTTCCTGAGACTTTGCCTTCTGAGGAGACTCATGAATCAGGTATGATTTTATTTGTTTAGTTCGTTCACAATTTTTTTCATTGGTTTCTAACATTTAATCACGTGCAGATAGTACATTTAGATCTCGACACTGTCGAGGTATTTCGACTGGAGCTAAGTTGGAGAGGAACGTAACTAATCACGACATTCTCAGTGTCAAATTCGATCGAGAGTACGAAAAGGCATTGGACCAATTGCAAGTAGCTTGAGTAAGCAGATCGGGGTGCTTGTGAGAGGGTCATTTCCTGTGACTCTCAATAAATGGAAAGAGGTCACTCCAGAATTGAAGAACCTAGTGAAACAAAGACTCTTGGTATGTTTAAAAATACATAGTTCGTATTTTATGCAAAATTTTGTTCTATTAATCTATACATTTGTTTTACATAGTCACACTTCAACCTAGACCTTAGTAATCCTATGGTAAGCAAACATATAGAGGGCGTGATGCAAACCACGTTCAAGGCCTCTGAGATGCTCGTTGCACAAACATTACAAGTAAGTAACATATTAACTTATACTTATGTTGTTTCACTTTTAATACATCATAACTAACCATACATTATCATTTTTTTAGGCTTCTTGATCCGACAATTCGACGATCGAACCCACATATTAGCATAACGGATCCAGCTGATTGGGAATATTTGTGCAATAGATGGGAGGACCCAGAATTCAAATCCAAGTCAAAGAAGGCTGAAAAAAGTAGATCTCATGTTAAATACAATCACGTGGCAGGGAGTCATTCTTTCTTGACTATACGTGAATAGGTAATATTTCATTGGGTAATACTTTATTGCGAACGATTTGTATAATATGCTAACGACTTTATTTTATTTTTCTAGAGAAAGAAGGGTGATCAATTCATAGGGAGCATAGACCTATTCAAAGAAACTCACTGTAAAGAAGAGACTGGATGGGTGAACCCAGATTGTGAGGAGGCTTATGTAAGTATGTTGATTTTGCTTTTTTCATTTAAAGTTTTTGCTCGATACTAATGTATGTTTGATTTTTATCTAGAATAAAATGATCTGATTAGATGATCGCGATTGCCGATGGACTACCATACGACGAGTTAGAGATCACCGGCGAAATTCTAGGTATGAGGGAGATATGATAAAGGGCCTAGGCAAGGTTCCTTATGAGGTCCGGTATACTACAAGAGGAAAGAGGGTGTCCTCATCAAGTTCTAGTGCTAGCATGTCTTCTCAGCGTGAGTTACAACTTCAAGGACAGATTACAGAACTGGAAAAAGAACTTGCGTTAACTCGTGAGGAACTACAGAATACTAGAGATGAATCTCGAGAAAATTACAGCCAGCTTCGAGAGATGATGGAGCAGTTTAGGAGATAAAAGACGTGACGTTACACTTAGGTAAGTAATTAAAACTCTACAATTATGCATATTTTATGTGAATTGTGGCTATCCTATGACAAAGATAGCCACATGGTAGATTATATATGATTTTCATTGTTAAAGCGGTGTAATTATTTTTTTGTTAGTCATAGGGGTGTCGTTATCTTTTAAAATTTTGAATTTTCTTTTATATAAGTATAATTTCTTTTAAATTTTGTCAACTAACTCATATTTCATTTCATTTTTTCAGATGATGCACGACCTGTGGTTGAGGACAAGGAAACAATGTATGGAGTGTTGGCCTTTTGTTTAGGAACTTTTGTATTGTGATACTTTTTAAAAAACTTTAAATGGATGTATGGTTTAAGAACTTATTTCTACTTTTTTTGTTATAATAAAATTTATGATTTTCATTCGATTATGATGTAATTTACCTTTCAACTTGATTTATGATGGATAGAAATATCATGTGTATATCAAAATAAAAAAAATGAAATCAATAAATACGGAAAAATTGCAAAAACCAGCTTAAAGCACCTTAGGCGACGTTTTGAAAAACGTTGCCTAAAATACTGCTAGGCGACGTTTTGAAAAACGTTGCAAAATAACTTAGCGACGTTTTAAAAACGTTGCCCAAAATAACAAGCGACGTTTTGAAAAACGCGTTGCCCAAAATACCTTAGGCGACGTTTTGAAAAACGCGTTGCAAAATAACAAGCGACGTTTTAAAAACGTTGCCCAAAATAACTTAGGCGACGTTTTGAAAAACGTTGCCCAAAATACCTTAGGCGACGTTTTGAAAAACGTCACCTAAAACCTTAAGCGACGTTTTGGAAAAAGCGTCGTGAAAACTCTTGCGGCGTGGTTTTGCCGACGCGTTTGGGCGACGGTTTATTTACCGTTGCCTAAAGCTTAGGCAACGTTTTTCAGACCTTAGGCGACGTTAAAAAACGTCGCCTAAGACCTCTCTTCTTGTAGTGGCAACGGGGGTGTTGCCTCTGCACCCCACTCGCGGAGCGGACAGCGAGACCCCTGCTAATCGCAGGGCATTGGTGCATTCAAGACATAATACAACATTTTTTAATTTGTACATAAATTCTTATGACTTTAATTATTTTTGTTTCACTCAAAACAACTGTCATACTAATGGAATAGTGAAACTTTGGTCGCACTCCCAACCATTTCGATGACTTGATTGCCGATAGCCAAGTCTTCATTTCTCCCAAACTTCCTTGACGGAGCTCAAAGTGTTTTATGGAAGGGCTAAGAATCTTGGCAAGAGAATGCATAAATTGGTCAATTGAGGACAAAAGTTTAGTGAAAGAGATGTTTTGGTGTGTACACTTAGACTTTGCTAGTCTTTTGGCGCAAGACATTTCTCCCAACCATTGCCGGGCCGGCCGTGGAAAATGTTGAACAAAATATCAAAAAAATTCATGACACCAATTTTTCAATGGTTGATAATGATCCTTGTGGACTGATTAACTCTATTTTACATGCAAAAGTTGTTGGAAATTATTTTAGTCGTAGTTTCTTTCTTGATAATGAATTAAAATTTTTTTTTTCTTTGAAAGGAGAGTTGTTGGAATTGGACATAGCTCCTTCTTTGTCTAAGGAGTGATAACTACAAAACGGTTTTAAGATAAAGAACTAACCAAGAAATAAGAATATTGTGTTGGGTTTGCAAAGGATGTTTGTATTCATCAAGCCTACTCTTCTTGTTCTTTTGGCGTCCATCTCTGCAACTCAAGTCTGCTGCTACTTCATCGACATCCCCTTCTCCCCCACCAACGAACAGCTCGCCAAGCTCATTTGGAGGTATGATGATTCCGTCTTCCGTGGCGAAGAATACCCAAATCAAACTCAAGAAACCCCCATCACAAATGCCTCTGTAAGAGTCCTTTATAATCAACCATTCAAGCTCAGAAACAAACATCAAACTGCCACTTTTACTACTGACTTTGTGCTTAACTTACATTCATCCTCCTTGTCCCCTTCCACCCTTACCGATGGCGTCGCCTTTTTTCTTGCTGCGGATCCGTCTCCTCCGATGGCCAGCGAGGGCCAGTGGCTGGGGATTGTCAACGCATCCACCAACGGAACTGCAGAAGCCAGGATTTTGGCAATCGAATTCGATACGAGAAAGAGTTTCCCAGATGATGTCGATGACAACCATGTGGGGTTGGATTTGAATAGTATTCACTCTGTTTTGCAGAAGCCATTGATGGAGTTTGGAGTTAATCTTTCAGCCATAGGAGATGTTTTTGTCAAAGTGATATATGATGGTATCAACATCTCCATTTACGTCTCCTCATCGGCTAGATCAGAAGACCAATTGAGAAACCTTGTGATTTTTCATCCCTTGAATCTTTCATTTCTCCCTGATGATGTTTATGTTGGCTTCTCTGCTCCTAAATTTGATGACGACGCGAAGTTGAATTGGAAACTTAAATCATGGCAATTCTCTGGTACAGATGTTGGAGACCAACGTCGTGATCACCACTTTCGGGTTTGGATCATAGTTGTTGTAATAATCATGTTTTTATGTGGGGTTTCCCTTCTCTTTCTCTGCATCAAAAGAAAGCGCAAACTAAACGATTTTGAACAGACGTATGCCGGTATTGAAGATCAGATTCAAAACTTTTCCATTGCTCCTAGAGTCCAAAAATTTAAATTTAGAGAGCTTAAGAGAGCAACGAACAATTTTAACCTCGCAAACAAGCTAGGAAGAGGTGGGTTCGGAACAGTTTATAAAGGAAATTTGACGAACCAAGAGGTTGCCATCAAAAGAATCTCAAAGGATTCACATCAAGGGAAGCAAGAGTTTATTGCTGAGGTTGCGACAATCGGTGGTCTTCATCACAAGAATCTCGTAAGGCTAATTGGATGGTGCTACCAAAAGAATGACCTTCTACTCGTGTACGAGTACATGCCCAATGGCAGCTTGGACAAGCTCACATACAATAGTAATGATACTAATGATAACCTCATTGCTGCACTCAATTGGGAAACAAGATGCAACATTATATGTGGGATAGCAGAGGCTTTGAATTATCTTCACAATGAGTGCAAGAAGACAATACTCCACAGAGATATAAAACCTTCAAACGTAATGTTGGATTCTAATTTCGAAGCTAAATTGGGGGATTTTGGTCTGGCTCGATCAATTTGTCGAACAGAACAGACGCACCATTCAACTAGAGAGATAGCTGGAACGCGTGGCTACATGGCACCAGAATCATTCCTAACTCGTAGAGCAACGATGGAGACAGACGTGTATGCATTCGGTATTCTAGTCTTGGAAGTTGTATGCGGGAGGAAGCCTACGAATCCATCGGAGAGTAGCTGCTATGGAGACAACATTACGCATTGGGTATGGGAGTTTCATAAGAGAGGAGAGATCGTTGAAGCTACCGACAAGAGGATTGAAGGGCAATTTGAAAAAGAAGATACTGAGAGAGTGTTGATTCTTGGATTGGCTTGTTGCCATCCAAACCCCCATCAAAGACCAACCATGAAAAGTGCTTTGCAAGTGCTGAAGAAGGAAGCAAATTCGCCCGATCTGCCCTATGACATGCCTTTGTTTGTTTGGCCTTTGAACGCTCCATCCAGAGATGACACAGAAAACTCCCAACAGCCTGCTGATTCATTCATAACAGAGCTTGTTGGCAGATAATCAATGAGTGTAACATTTTTCATATTCCAGTGCACAAATCTACCTCCTATTCCTAAAAGTTATTGTAAGAGTTTTTTAGCAGTTTCCATTTTCACCAAGGTTCGTGATATTTGAAAAACTAGTGCAGAGAAAAGTTAGTAAATTTGGAGATGGGTGTTTGTGAGGATTTTGAGAATTCAGAAACCAAAGAAGAAACTCCAAACACAATTCTACAAAATAATACCGGTATTAGTTCACATTCTGTGGAATTCAGAAAATATCTTTCTATGCCACATTATACATGTTCAACCACCATGCAGATTTAAATACCAAGAACCCAAAACAACAAAAAAGTCCAGACGCTACAATACATTTGTGAAACTTGAGCATAATTCTGGCGTCATTTATCATTGTCTTGAATTGTAAGAATGAACTGCAATCACAACGAGCAAGGACTAAGCATCTAACTCGGCGACAACTGTTGGAGACAATTCGGAGCTTTCGGCAAGTGCTGATTGCTCCAGATGCATTGCCAAACAGGCCATGAGCTCCTCCAAAACAACACTAATGTCTGGCCTTTGGTCACCTCTTGGTTGGGTGCATGACGTGGCTATCTCAGCAATTTTGCAGGCCGAATTATGGTCAACTTGTCCTTTTATTCTCACATCAACCACATCTTCCATCTTCCCTTTGTCCATTATTGGAGCAACCCAATCTAGAAGGTGAATATTACTTCCATTGTAGCTCCTTGTTATTGCAGGACACCCACTCAGCAAATCAAATAAGATTATCCCAAAGCTCCTTTCAATATATTAGTATCTTTTCAAAAAAAAAAAGGAAGGAGAAAAGATAAAAAGAAAAAATAGGGAAAGAACCGAACTATAAAGAGAAGAAATGGGAGGAAAGAGAGGAAGAAGAAAAAGAAAAAGAAAGGTGAAAGCAAACAGACGTTTACATGGTAAAAAAGAATTTAGATTTTTTTTAATTTTTAATAAAATAAAACTTGGCTCATTTTGTGTTTTTTAAAAAAGAAAATTTTAAAATTAGTTTGAAGGTCTATTGATTTAGATGAGAAACAAGACAAACTTAAACAAGAAAGTAAATTAAAATGTATTTGAGAGATGAATCCCTTTCTTTTTATCTTCTTTTTCTCAAAAGATTTCTAAGATTTTTAAAACTTAATAGCTCTAGATCTCATTTTGAAAAAAAAAAAGAAAAAAAAAGAGAAAACAACGATGAAGAGGAAGAAAGCAGAGGGAACGAAGAGAAGAAAAAAAAAGAAAGGAAAAGAACCCAACACAAAAGAGAAGACTGGGAGGAAAGAGAAAAATAAGAAAAAAGAAAAGCAAACAAAGGTTATACACGGTAAAAAGAAATTTAGATTTTTTTTTAATAAAATAAAACTTGATCATTTTAAGAGGGTCACCTATATTGTTGTAGGTCTATCTATATATTTTCGTGTAGGTAAGTTTTACCCTTTTAAAAGGAAGCTCCAAGTACCTATAAAAAAATAGTTATCTTCTATGTTTTCTTATCTTTTATATTTCAATATAATTGGGTTCTATCAATTGGTATCCAGTTATTCTATTTTGGCCACGAAGTCAGTCCTCGTCATGAAGTTCGAAGTACTAGAGGATGAGTTGTAAAAGTTTGCCAATCATTTCAATTTAAATCTAGCATTATTTCAAGCCAAATGGAGGTGCAGAAGGATCAAATAGACTACTGAGATTTTGGAACAGAGAAAAACAATGATGTTACTAAAAAATCGTAGAGGAAGATCAAGGAAGGCTGAAGAAACAATGTTGAAAATATTAGAAGTAGCAAAGATAAAAATTAAAAAAAAATTAGAAAGAGAGAGCTATCATGTTCTTCAAAAGGAGGTCCAGCCCCCAAAAATTTATCTTGGCATCAAGGTGCTTATTACAAGAATTAAGACAAAATAAAATAATAATAAAATACTAAAATAAAATACAACAAATTTTCGACGACAATTGTTTATGGTGGCCGAACTTAGTAGCGGTGGCACCGGTTGATTGGAGAGATTGTTAAAATAGCCCAAGTTGTGTGGACATGCTCCACCAATCAAATTGGGCCATAATGATAGCCAAAATTCGAGCCCACATTCCATTTCCTTCTTTTTAGAAGGGACAACTACCGAAATAGTTAAAATTTAGAAATTAATTAGGATCATGCCTAACAATCTTTAGACTTTAAATTTGTGTCTTTTTTTATTTTCAAATTCTAATTAATTTTTAATATGGAAAGTAGTTTACAATTGTACCCCCTCCTACATTTAATATAATAATTTTAAAATAGATTATTTGTAACTACCATTTTGAATCTAGAAAAAATCTAAACAAATCTAACTAATTCAAAAAACGTTAGTCAAACATAATTAAATTAATAATGATAAAATACCATGAAATCAGAGATTTTGAAATTTTAAAAAATTTATACGTAATTTAGAAATTTTGTTCTTAACGTTCACAAATATAGCTATACATCCTCTTTCCATAAGTCGTATGTACTATCGTTCGTTGGTGTGATTAATTTAAGTGTTGTTAAATATAAATTAAAAAATGGTTGAGAATGATACCTGAACTTGAGTTTTATGAGTGCCTTAAATATCCGTTTTTGAAGAATATGGAAAATTCATTTTGATTCTTTATTTCCGTTGAACAACCCCTCGAAAATCCTCCTCTCATGTATTTGGGATTAATGATAGAGCTGCGTTGAAAAATTCGGTCGCAAGAGAAATGCATGAATTTTGTTATGCTCCGATTCTCGAGAGTTTGAAAGGTATCGTCATTGGAGCCACGTTTCTGAAGATATAAATGTTTATGATATAAGCTTTTAAATCATTTTTTTGTACTCCCACATTTTCCCACTATAAACTTCCAAATTTTTCGAATGGCTCTGGTTTTTAAAGAGATTAACATCTAAAAATTGAATTCTACTTATTGGGATTTTGTTTTGTTTTTTTATTTTTTATTTTTTGTTTTGTTTTATTTTATTTTTATATGTTAGACGTGGTTGTCACATATTTTATATCTAATAGAATCCCTACTTTGTAGGGAATATATTTTCCTTTATTTTATTTCTCATATGTTAACATTGGTCACACATATTCTATACATATCCTATGTTAGTTACTGTTGACACCTATTATGTATAGAGTATTGACGCATATTTTAGTTATATTAGTGTTGTCGTTTGTGTATATTCTGTGAATAACGTTGTTTCTTTGTTTTTTTTTATAATTTCTTTTTTTTTTTCATAAGTTAGACATTGTTGGCACATATAAATCGCCGATTGCTATATATTTTGTGAACATTGGTCGCACGTATTCTGTACATATCCTATGTTAGTTCCTTGTTTTTTTTAATAGTTTTTGCATATTTTCAACACGGTTGGCACAAACTTCTCTTCAAAAGTAAGATCAGAATTGAGTTCAAGTGGCTCAAAATTAAGCATATGCGACGGAATCGAAATTATGCACTGCATATGTAGACCCTACAACCTATTAGTATGCTCTATGTTTATACATCTATTGTACATCATGATTTAAGAACATGCGATGGATCAGTCACGTAATGCATAAACACATAGAAAGTTTTCCTAGTCATCCTTTATGACTACTTAGTTTATGTAACTTTACATGTATTTTGTTTGGAGGTTTACAACATTGGTTTTGGCCTAATGGATTTCGTACATATGTATATGTAAGAATGAAACCTCATTTATGCTATGTGTTTATCCGTTCTTGTTGTGTTATAAATACTAATCTTGTTTGGAATGTGTATATAAGTATGACACTTCTTCTATTTTTCAAAATTATGCACCGCATATGTAGTCCTTACAATTTATTAGTAGCGCTTGTCTGTACATCCACTGTACATCTTGATCGACACCTTTGATTGAACATGATATTTAGTTCTTTTTTATTTTTCTCGTGATAGTGATTTTCATTTTTTTTAGCCACCTCCCTATATCTAAGAGATCTATTTTTAATTAAATATTATTATTATTTTAATTTTGAAATATTATAAAATAACAAGTAGTTATGTATGCTTAAATTTAGGGAAAATGAAATATAATAAAATAAAATTGGTTTCCCTTAGATTTAGGGGCAAATTGGTTTTCTTTTTTTTTTCTTTTTTTTTTTTAATTTCGTTAAACACCTAAACCAAAAAGAAATAAAGATGAGTACTTTAGGAAGAAATATTTATCTTTCCTCTTGATTTTTTTTTTAGTCATCGATTTAAAGTACATGACAAAATAGCCATACCCTCTATTTGTTCTCTAAATTTAGCCATTTCCTACCATTTCCCAATTATAAAAAGGGAAATACTAGTAAATGTCTAGATTTCCTAAACAAATTAAGGGCATGTCTACAATATTTTTAACTTTAATCTTTTGTCTAAATCAAAATCCTAGGAAGAAAGATAATATTTTCATTCCCAAACTGCCCTATTTTAGCTTTCCAATTTTGTTTTAAAAAAAACGTATTTTACAAATTCTCCATCCATGATTCAAGGAATAAACAACTACCAACTAATCCCAACCATTTAAATTTTTTATTTTTATTAATGTATATTTCAAAAGATCTTATACTCAAATATTTTAAATAAATATCTAAATATTTAAATCTTGTTATCATATTCAGATCAGACAACAATTAATCTTAGGCGTTTATTTTTGCATACTCCCACATCATCTTCTTTATAAGAATGATTTCTTTCAACTCCCTCCCAAATACAATTTTACGGTTTATTTCATCTTCCTCTCAAATACATACTTACAATTTCTTTCATCTCCCTCCCAACTACAATTTTACAATTTCTTTCATCTCCTTCCCAAATACAATTTTTTTTCCATTGTTGGCTGCAAGCCACGTAATAATTTAGAACACGATGTGCGATTTCTTTTTTCATTCCAGCTGCATTTTCGTTCTAGTGATCATTGCTAGAAGTCCGAAGGATTTGACGAAGTTGCATTTTTTATCCCACGTCGTGCACTCCCTTAGTCGATTTTTTTTTCTGCGCCATTGATTTTTATTTTGGAGTTCTTTTAGGGTAAAGTGGCTCATTCTGTCAATGGTACGTAATCATAAACAAAAAGGGTTATTAAACAGAAGATGTAATGACAGTAAATGTACACATGCAACGGACATGAAATGACAGTAAATGACCACGAGACTTGTAACTTGTACGTTCATGCGTCTGTCTATAGAGGTAGCAACTTTTGGATGGTCAGAAAGTTCACAGACTCTCACGCATGCCCTCATTGATGTTGTTCAAGATGTCCATAAGCAGGCCACTCCCATAATAGTGTGTATCTGCATTTCATGCTAACAACAAGATAAATGCACATTGGCTGATGTGATTGAGTATGGGTACAGACAATCATATATAAATCCAAGTGCAGTATCTGATCATAAATTTGCTGCATATATTATTTTGTGTAGTTGTACGGACAGTTACACATAGCCAAAGGATGCAGTTGCCTCAGGTGAGTTTTTCTCTTTTTAATACATGCAGCGACGAATAGATTTTCGGTGGAGGTTTCGTATGTAGTGCTATGTATGTTTATATACAGTAAAAAAATTTTAATGCTGGTTAAAAAATCAAATTTAAATTGGTATATTTCATCCTTACTTTCATTTTTTTTGTTTAAACCATTTTTTGGATTTTTGTTTAGATTTGGTGAAATTTTCCAAAGAAATATTTTGGTGAAATTTTGTTTGAATGGTTGTTACAAAAAGTCAATATTTGGAATTATACGTAAAAACATAAATGGATTTAAATTTCGGGGGTATAACTGTCCATTTTACATTAAGTTATTTAAATTTTATTTTTTAAATTAAATAGTAGACATTTATTTAAAGTCTAAAAAAGTATAGACATTCCCTTGAAATAGTTTCTAATATTAGATATTTACCTAATTTTCCCTTCTTTAATTATAAGTTTAGGCCCAATCTGACCCAGGGACATGTTTGATGGAACAAAATAGTTGAACCGGATAACTAACCCGAGCCAAATCCGAGGTGATGAATCGGGCCCAAATCTAAACCGAATCAAGAAACTCAGTCTTTTTCCATATCCTACAATCTTCTTCCTACTTCGATCCTTTGCGAAGACTCTTGGTACTCTCTTATATGTTTTTTGCTTCGTTTACCTCGAGCTTTATGGAGAAAATGGATCATACATGCTTTTGGCGTGAAACCTGTTGTGATGCTTAATTAAATTCCCACATCGGGAATTTTGTTGCTTCCACCGCCCAAAACCAATATATATACACTATATGTGTTTCACTATTAAATAACAACAACAAGAATTAAGAATTTAACAAATTCTTTTCTAAATTCCTTTTATATTAATTTCTAATTTCATTTAGAAATTAATTTTGGTGAGTTCAAATATTTGGGTGTATTGGGATTTTGGTGAGTGCTTGAGTGTGCTCTTTTGTAATTCCATTTGAACTCTAGTGGAATATTCTTGTCGTCTTCGCCCATGGATGTAGGTTTCGTCCGAACCACGTAAGATCTTTGTGTTATTGTTGCTTTTCTTTCTTTACTCCATTTATTTATTTTTGGTTATTGCCATAATTAGAATCTAGTTTATTTTTGCTGCATCGATATTAAGTGATATATGTGAAGATCGAGTAATTTTATCAACAAGTGGTATCAGAGCTTGGTTGGTTTGTTTGAGCTTGATTTGTTATTATTGTTTCGTTTGGTTGTGATAATTTTGATATGACAACTGTGAAACATCATATACCGCTTTTGGATCGCAATACTAGATTTTCATTATGACAAACTAAAATGCGGGCAATTCTTGTCCAAATGGATTTAGAAGAAGCTTTATTGAGGATTTCTAAAATGTCAGCTTCTTAGACTCAAGAAGAAAAGAAAATCAAAGATCGTAAGGCTCTTAGTTTAATACATCTGCATTTGTGTAATGAAATTTTGCAAGATATTTTGAAAGAGAAAAGTGCTGCTGGTTTATGGTTAAGGTTAGAACAGATTTGCATGATAAAGACTTTAACTACAAAATTGCATTTGAAGTAGCGTTTATTTTCTTATCATATGGATGAAGGATCATCCTTGAATGACCATTTAGTTGGTTTTAAAGAAATTGCCTGTGATTTAGAATCTATGGAGATTAGTTATGATGATGAAGATTTGACCTTGATTTTGTTGTGTTCTCTACCCTCGTATGCAAGTTTTAGAGATACGATTTTATATAGTCGTGATACTCTCACTTTAAATGAAGTTTATGATAGTTTGTTTAATAAAGAAAAAATTAAACATATCACTGGTAGAGGTGAGAGTTCTACCGAGGGGTTAGTAGTTCGGGGGACAACACACGAGAAGAAAAATGATGGCGATCAGAGAAATCGGTCAAAATCTAAAAATAAAACTTGCAATTATTGCAAGAAGAAAGGTCATGTTATTTCTGAATGCTACAAATTACAGAATAAGAATCAGAGAACCTTTGCATTTCAAAAGGGTAAGCAACCTGAAAGCTCCAGTGAGGCTAGTATTGTTGAAGATGCTGATAGTGATGGTGATCTCCTAGTTGCTTCTGATGACAAGTTAAAATTTGATGATTGGATTCTTGATTCGGGATGTTCATTTCATATGTGTCCCAATAGGGACTAGTTTTCAACATATGAATCAACCTCAAAAGGCACCGTATTGATGGGAAATAATACTTATTGTAAGATAGTTGATATTGGAACAATCAGAATCAAGATGTTTGATGGTGTTGTCAGAACACTTTCTGATGTGAGACACATTCCTGATTTGAAGAGAAATTTAATCTCTTTAAGTACTCTTACGACACGAGGGTACGAGTTCACTGGTGAAGGTGGAGCTTTGAAAGTCAGTAAAGGCAGTTTGACAGTTTTGAAAGGACAGAAAACTTCTGCCAATCTTTATGCATTACAAGGTTCTACTGTTATGGGTGATGTAGCAGTTTCTACACCTTCATTATCTAATATGATGACTAAATCTCTTACACCAAGCAAATACAAGCTTTGCAATTTCTAAACTACTTAAAGTTGGCAAAGACGATTGAAGTTTTTATTTGATGTTTGGATCATTAAGCATTAAGGTGGAGATTTTTTGTGATGCTTAATTAAATTCCCACATCGGGAATTTTGTTGCTTCCACCGCCAAAAACCAATATGTATACACTATATGTGTTTCACTATTAAATAACAACAGCAAGAATTAAGAATTTCACAAATTCTTTTCTAAATTCCTTTATATTAATTTCTAGTTTCATTTAGAAATTAATTTTGGTGAGTTCAAATATTTGGGTGTATTGGGATTTTGGTAAGTGCTTGAGTGTGCTCTTTTGTAATTCCATTTGGAACTCTAGTGGAATATTCTTTCCGTCTTCGCCCATGCATGTAGGCTTCGTCCAAACCACGTAAGATCTTTGTGTTATTGTTGCTTTTCTTTCTTTACTCCATTTATTTATTTTTAGCTATTGCCATAATTAGAATCTAGTTTATTTCCGCTGCATCGATATTAAGTGGTATATGTGAAGATCGAGTAATTTTATCAACAAAACCAAAGTGTATGAGGGAGAAAGTCATTCTTCTGTTCCATCTGATTGCAGGTTTCTCCAGTTGCCGGAGAATGCGAACGTGCTGTTATCGTCGGTAGTGTACATTAACGGTGACGACGATACAAGATTTATTCAAGTTTCATAATGAGGCTACCCACAATCGCCGCGGTTTGTAGCATAGAAGTGCAAGGAAAAATCGAAAAATCGATAAAATCACCAAACCAAATGAAATCGATGTCGGTTCAACTCTTACATATCAAAAATCAAATTATTTGAGATGGCTTCGGTTTTTAGATAGGAAAAATCACTTAACCAAACCAACTATAGTTATTATATCAAAAAAATAAGATTAGTTATACAAAAGGCAAAGTTGTAGAATTGGTGGAGGCTCTGATGATAATCTCTAGCGGTAGTGAGTTGAAGCCTTGTATTTGACATTATTATATCAACTGATGAGCCTTTGGCCCAACATCATTTGTGCATCAAACTCCAATAAGCAAATCACAGGTTTTTGGGCTAACTTTAAACCGTCAGTTCATCAATTAAGTTGGGCTTTAAGCGGTTCGGTTTCGGTTTGACATTCAAACCGAGCCGAATCGAATCGCAAAGGAATCGATAGAGTTGGAATTAGAATGAGATATCATATTGGACTTGTCAAATTCTAATTCCCACTTTTTAACCCCTTCTTTTTAATGGCGTTTTATTTAAAAGCTTATCTTCAAAAGCTTTTAATAGCTTTTTACTGTGAAAGTTGCATTTTAGCAAAAACAAATCATGTTCCACATATTTTGGGGAGCCATTTAAAAAAGTTGGATAGAAAAGTGTGTTGTCTCTATCTTTTTAAAAATGTGAAGGAATGCGCCAACTGTATATCACACACTGAATATTCAATGGTTATCTGGGAATTAAAGAGAGAAGGGAAGTCTGGTACTTATAAATAGAAAACAATTACAAAAGTCTGGTACTTTTATATTTAATGGTTATCTCATTAAATAATTAATCTTACAACCATTTTTTGTACATGTCTAAAGATATCAATTTCTAAATCTCATGTTTTTGTTTTTGAAGGAAATTTTTATAAAAATGTCAAGAATAGATTTGGATCATAACCCTATGTAACCAAGGTTTGTTTGGAAGTTTTTTTCTTATGAAATTTTTTTTGAAATGATGCATTATGCTAACAAATACTCTTAGGGGTCGTTTGGATGAGGAAAAATGGAATGGGAGAAGGAAAGGGTTACTTTTTTTTGTTAAAATACCATTTTGGTCTTCGACTTTGGGGTTTGTTCCATTTTGGTCTCTCGACTTTCAAATGTCTAATTTTAGTTTATCAACTTTTTTGTTTGTCCAATTTTGGTCCTTCAACTTTTAAATGTCTAGTTTTTGTCCCTCAACTTTGCTATTTGTCTAATTTTGGTCCCTCATCTTTCAAATGTTTTCAAATTTGGTCCTTAAACTATAAAAAAAGTTCAAAAATTATCCTTTAGTCAAATGAATTTTTTATCACTCCTAAATTATTTTCTCTCTCTCTTTCATCTTTCAGAATTTCTCTCTCTAAAAATTTTACCTCTCTCCAATCCACCTCTCTTCCCCTCTTTTCTTTTCTTTTTTTCTTCTTTATTTTCTTTCTTTTTCTTTTTGGTTCCATGGTAGACTATGAATTTT
This sequence comes from Sicyos edulis, assembly GCA_036507275.1. Taxonomy (NCBI): domain Eukaryota; kingdom Viridiplantae; phylum Streptophyta; class Magnoliopsida; order Cucurbitales; family Cucurbitaceae; genus Sicyos; species Sicyos edulis. Next base: position 10,503,995 of record CM071852.1, on the reverse strand, counting down.
GGAAACAAAAAGTGACAAATCAAAGTAGGAAAATTATTATTTAGAAAAATTATCTCATGTTAAGTAATTTGATGAGATGGATTGAAGAGAGAATAAGAGAAAAAGAGAAGAAAAGATAATTAGAGAGGTGGATTTAAGAGTGATAAAACTTTTAGAAGGAGAAATGATGAAAGATGGAAGAGAGAGAAAATAATTTAAGAGTGAAAAAAACTTAATTTGATGAAAGTATCATTTTTAATTTTTTTTGATAGTCTAAGGACTAAATTTTGACATTTAAAAGTTGAGAGACCAAAATTGGACAAACAGCAAAATCAAGGGACCAAAATTGAACAAACAACAAAGTCAAGGGACTAAAATTGGACATTTGAAATTTTAGGGACCAAAATAGAACAAACCCCAAAGTTGATGGACCAAAATGGTATTTTAACCTACTTTTTTTCTTCTTCTTGGGGAAGTGTGTATAGTAGCTTGTTTTGTGCTACATTTGATTTTTTTTAGGTTAAAATACTAAAATGATCCCTAGATTTTGAAGGAAGTTTTACTTTGGTCCTTGAATTATCAAAAATCCAAATTTAGTCCGCCAACTATGGAAAAAGTTTAAAATTGATTCTTGCCATTAGAAACGTTTAATCCCCGTTAAAAAAACAACGGCGGACCATTCTCTCTCTCCACCTCCCTCATTTCTCTTCTCCAATTTCTGACAAAAAAAACCCACAAAACCCATTTTCTCCCTTCAATTCGTTCCTAATGTTTGAAACCCTACACAGTTCACCCATGGACACTCTTCACGGCTGAGAAAATTCCATTTTCATGGATTATGACCACCATTTTGTACATCAGGAAACAACAGTACCAGTTTTGCTGCCACAAAAAAACTTTTCATCAGCTTCACTTGTTGCTTTTCTTCTATAAATAAAAAAAAACACTATTTTTTTAGTCCAAATTAGTGCAATTTTCAAGAAACCCAAGTTAGTTGTCGTTAGAAATGTTTAATTTAGCCCAAATTTAATTTTCCCTTATTCAATGGCTCCTTACCTTGCATTTCATATTCCCAGGATTCCACCAACAAGTTTTATCTTCGAGCCTTAGAGTTTAGAACAGAGAGAAGTATAGGAAAGAATTGAGGGGGTGTAGAGAGTGTTGGAATAAACTTAAATATTATTTTAATGTATTTAAAATAATTTTTAATTGAGGAATTAGTGGAATTTTATTTAGGTAGAAAATTAAGGAATTAATGGGTTGTTAATTTAGGAGTCAATTAAGACATTAGTGCATCCTTAATTTAGGAATTAGTGGGAAGCATTTTTGGTAAGAACTTGGAGGCCAAGTTTGAAATAGGCTATAAATAGAGTGCTTATTCCATGGATCAAAGTAGAGACAATCATAGAGGAAAAAGAAAGAGTAAGTGCTAGAGAGAAAGCGAGAAAATTGTAGAGAGAGTTTTAGAGAAATAAAAAAAGGTGTTGAAAAGAAAGTTTGTGTGCATTGTCTCTCCAATCCTGAAGCGAAAAGCTTGCACGATTGTTTATTTGAGTTTGTTTGTTTTATTTGTGATTTGAGTTTCTACAAATTGGTATCAAAGCGGCATTTAGTTTTTACAAATTGGTATCAGAGCTATGGCGAAAGTGACGAGTCAAATGTCGCTGCCACGATTGACGAAGGTGAATTACGAGAATTGTAGCATCGAGATGAAAGTGCTACTTGGATCTCATGATGCATGGGAAGTGGTTGAAGAAGGTTTCGTAGAACCAGAGAATACCGTGGGTTATAAGGTGGCTCAAACCAAAGCGTTGAAAGAGACGCTATCGAAGGATAAAACGACATTGTATATGCTGCTCTGAGCAGTGGATGAATCAGGCTTTGAGAAGATTGCGAGTGCAACTACTTCAAAAGAAGTGTGGGACACTTAAGAGAAAGTTTTCAAACGAGCCGACAGAGTGAAACAAGTGCGTCTTCAGACCCTTCGCGGCGAGTTAGAGAGCATAAAGATGAAGGAGTCAGAAAGCGTATCTGACTACATCACGCATTTGCAGACGGTGGTGAATCAACTTAATCACAATGGTAAAAAGCTAACAGATGCACGAGTTGTTGAAAAGATTTTGAGATCGTTGATAAATTTCAAGAATGTGGTGTGCACGATAGAAGAGTCAAATGACCTTGCGACGCTCACTATTGACGAGCTTGCTTTTTCTCTTGAGGCACACGAGCAACGCAAGAACAAAAAGATAGGGGAAACGCTAGAGCAAGCGTTTCAAACCAAAGCGTCGATCGAAGATAAAAAGGTACTCTATTCTAAAGAATTTTAGAGTAGAGATAGCGGACATGGAGGTCGTGGATATGGTCGCAGTAGTCAATGCGACAGTTATGATGCGGAGAAGGGACACACGAGTCAAGCGAATTATTGCAGAAGAGGACGAGATCCAGGAAGATGCGGTAGATCGAATCAGTCAAATGTTGAATGCTACAAGTGTCACAAGTATGGTCACTATGCGAGTGATTGCTATTCCGATAAATGCTATAATTGTGGTGAAGAAGAGCATTTTGTAAGTAACTGTGAGCGGAGGAAAAGTTTAAAGAAACAAGCAACTTAGCAGTAGAAAATAATGTGAATGATGGTGTTCTTTTGATTGCGCATAAAGAATGAAATGATAATAATGATACTGTATGGTATCTCAACTCAGGGGAAAATAATCATATATGCGGACACAAGCATCAGTTCAAAGAGATGTGGAAAATTGAAGATGGTCATGCTTCTTTTGGCGATACGTCAAGAGTAAAGGTAAAAGACAAATGTACGATTTCTTTTGTGCAGAAGGATGAATTGATAGGGTCAGTCCAAGATGTTTATTATGTACCAGATCTCAAAACAAATATTTTGAGTTTGGGGCAACTCACAGAAAAGGGTTATTTTGTATTTTTGAAAGGTTGATTGCTGTAATTGAAGGACAAGAAAGAGCGTTTAGTCGCTCAAGCAGAGATGGGAAGAAATCGCATGTATAATTGAATTTGAGTCGCGATGTACGAGTAATTGAAGAAAGTGAATGAGACTGGAATAAGGCGATGGAAGTTAGCATCGAATTTGGAGAATCACCAGTTGTTGCATCAATGTGTATGCTAAGAGAGCCTGAAACAATTGAAGTTGAAGAAGAAGAAGAATTGCAACAACCTAGAATGTGAAGTTTGCAAGAATTGTACGATGCGACAAATGAGGTACATCTTGTTTGTCTTTTAGCAGATGCGAAAAGTATTAGCTTTGAGGAAGCAGTGCGAGATGAGAAGTGGAGAATCGCGATGGACGAGAAGATTAATGCGACAGAGCGCAACGATACATGGAAGCTGACAGAATTGCCAAATGCAAGTCAGCCGATTGATGTGAAGTGGAAATTCAAGAAGAAGATGAATACACAAGGGAAGATAGAGCTGGACAAAGCGTGGCCTATTGCAAAGGGATACAAGCAGAAAGCGGGAATAGACTATGATGAAGTTTTTTTATCATGTTGCGAGAAAGGGTCTCGCATTAAGTGTTGGAAGTGTTAATTTGTTCATGGAGGAGCCGGTTTATTCGCATTGGAAGGCATTGAAGCAAGCAAGAGTCAAGTTGCAGATATTTTTAAAGTCGTTGCCGAAAGTATTGTTCGAGAAATTCAAGAAGATGATTGGCATGACAGACAGCATGAGCATTTAAGTTTGTGGGGGAGTTTTGTTGGAATAAACTTAAATATTATTTTAATGTATTTGAAATAATTTTTAATTGAGGAATTAGTGGGATTTTATTTAGGTAGAAAATTAAGGAGTTAATGGGTTGTCAATTTAGGAGTCAATTAAGGCATTAGTGGATCCTTAATTTAGGAATTAGTAGGAATCATTTTTTGTAAGAACTTGGAGGCTAAGTTTGTAATAGGCAATAAATAGAGTGCTCGTTCCATGGAGCAAAGTAGAGACAATCGTAGAGGAAAAAGAAGAGTAAGTGCTAGAGAGCAAAGAAAATTGTAGAGAGAGTTTTAGAGAAATAAAGAAAAGTGTTGAAAAGAAAGTTTGTGTGTATTTTCTCTCCAATCCTGAAGCGAAAAGCTTGCGCGTTTGTTTATTTGTGTTTGTTTATTTTATTTGTGATTCGAGTTTCTACAAATGGGTATCAAAGCGGCATTTAGTTTTTACAAATAGAAGAGTTGAAGAGAGAGAATGGTCCACCATTATTTTTTTAACGCGAATTAAAAGTTTATTATGGCAACAACCAATTTTAAACATTTTTCATAGTTTGGGGACTAAATTTAGACTTTTGATAGTCCAAGGACCAAAATAGAACTTCCTTCAAACTTTAGGGATCATTTTAGTATTTTTAACCTTTTTTTATAATTTTTTTCCTATTTTTTAGGTTAAAAATAAAATAGAATATGAACCAACCTTTTTTTGAATTAGAATATGATCCAAATTAGGTCGTATAATTTTTGGAAAAACAAATCTAGTAATTAAATGATAATGTTCAATTAAAATAATTCGAAAAACTAAAATCAACTAATACATTATAATAAATGAAATAACAAAATAATATAAAGGGAAATTGTATTGAATATATCTTTTACAATAAATAATTACAAATCTAAACAACCAAATAAGTTTTTTGCATATCTAATTTTGCTTTGAAACTGTTTCTAAAGCTGGTGTTGGGAACATTAAGAAGTTGGACAAGGATTGGAAAGCTCCCGAAGATTTAACATATAAGTTGAACACTGATGCTGCCTTTGATTTTGCAGGTTATACATGTGGCATGGGAGCAATCCTTAGGAATGCAAATGGGGAGGTAATGGCCTCCTTGGTTAAACCGTTGCAAGCTGTTCAAGAAGTGGAGTTAGGAGAAGCTCTAGCTTTAAAGGAAGGTCTTCGCTGGGCTATGGAGTTGGGGTTTAAGCATATTGTGGCTGAATCTGATGCTGCTCGGGTTGTTCATATGGTGGATGGTTGTGCGGAGGATCGATCAGAGCTGAAATTAATTACAGATGACATTCACTGTTTGGCTAAGAGGCTGGAGTGGTGTTCCTTTTCTTGGTGTGGGAGGAGTGCAAACTTGGTGGCTCACATTTTAGCAAAAGAAGCCCTCAATGTAGATTCTGAAACTGTTTGGATTGAAGAAGTTCCTGCACTTGCAATTGGTGTTTATGAAAGTGACTTGCAGAGAATACAAGAGTTGGTTATTGTTTCTCCTACTGCTAGTGTTTCTGAATTACAATAGTTTTCTTTCTGTTATTTCATTCTGTTTCAAAAAATAAAAAATAAAAATTTTGCTTTGAAACTCAAGCTAAATTAATTTTTCATAATCCGATTTTACCCTCACCTACATCAATTGATTGATTTTTAATGCCGTAATTAGATTTGTCTTAATTAACAATTTCCATCTAAAAATAACTTTACTTAACTAATATCACATGATCTTTCCCCTCATTTATTTTCTAGATCTATTTTTTCTCTCTCCTTTTCTCCATCGTCTTCTCATCCGTAAAATTTGATCAACAAAAAAATTTCCACTCACTTGTTTTTTATTGTCATTTCCAACCAAAACACACCCATCTCTGTTTTTCGAAGTGTTCTGTCCACCTTTTTGCCAACGTAGTGCTTTTATTTCCTGCCAACGTAGTGTTTTTATTTCCGTTCGTTCTATTAACTTGCCGCTGTGTTTTAGCATATTCTGGCCATTTCCGCGTCACAGTGTTTATCACCCACACTCCACACTGTGCTGTCATTTCTACTAGTTCTCTTCGCCTTTTTTTTTCTTCCTCATGTTTTATCAATCATTTGTCTTCAACCTTTAGCAATGTCTTAGATGATATAGTTTGGTACGTGCTTATTCTCTTGTAAATCTACCAAACAAAATAATATTTGATCCATAACAACACTGCAATACCTTATTACTGATAACACTACTCATGCCTTGTTTCTCATGCTGAAAATTCTAAACCAACAATATATATTGTATGTCAGATTATATCTTCCAAACTTCTCGTTACTGTTGTATATTTTGTACCATGTATATTATACATTTAATTAATTACGGTATTCCACTATAACATGAATACGAGAAAATTGTAGTATTATTTACTCACAGTTGTTTTCGTTTCATGATACCGTATTGGTTTTTTATTGTGTTTATACCGTATTTATACTCTATTCATTGAAAATCCATCTTCCAAAATATTAAAATGTAGTTCTATACCGTATTGTGTATACCTATGTATAATACTGTATTTATTTACCTCATAGGTTCTACAAGTATCCCCATTCGCATTATTGATCATAGGTTATGTATTTATACCTATGTATAATACTGTATTTATTTACCTCATACTGTATTTATTTACCTCATAGGTTCTAAGTATTTTGGTAGTTGCTATTGAACGATACTTTTTTTCCAGAGAAATGAAGAAGACGATGAAAAGATGAAAAGTTGGAAATGGGGAGAGAAACTGTGGTGGTTTCTATTTTGAATCAAGTCGCAATAATGGTGGCACGATTTTAGGGATAGTGGGTATGGAAGTTGAAGATGTTTTCTTATTTTGTTAATAATTCGAAATTCTAAAATTAGAAATTGGAGGGTATTGTAGTAAATGAGTAATGAAGGTAATTAATAATATCATTAATAAAATTCCTTTTTGCTAATATTTTTTCTGGAGCATACATTTGTAAATATATATTTTTTTATTTGGTATATTTATAAAAAAAAAACCTCTAATATAAATTATCCATAAAAGCAATATCTCAACAAGTGTATCTCTAATGACAAAAAAAATCTTTGAATCTTCTAACTCTACATTAAAAGGAAAAGTAATATAAACAAAATATTGTATATATGTTGAGAATACAAAGTATTCTAGAATCTCATATTAGTTAAATAAGGGGTAGATCTTGGGCTTATAAGGGAAACAAACATCTCCCTTGGTATGAGACTTTTTGGGGAAACCCAAGAACAAAGCCATGAGGGCCTAGACCTAAAGTAGGATAATATCATACCAATGTGGAGATGTGGGTAGGTTTGTCGTCTCTTAACAAGTGGTATCAGAGTTGTGCTCTTGACTTAGCCATATCGGAAGAATCTCGAGTATAAAACAAAGATTTGTGAGCTACAATATAGGGTATGAAATAGTTAGAATGAAAAATCCGTTCTTGAGATATCTTACGTGTGCTCCGGTGAGAGTGCTTTTGAATGTGCTTGTGATTGAGCATCTGTGAACTCTAGTGTGTGGAAGTTCTTCTTAAATGGTTGCACGAGGTAGTTGTTGTGCGCTCAAATATAAATGGAGTGGATATGTGGTTGGGATTTACGGTTTTCTCAAGTGTAATTCGAAAGGATTCGTGGTTTGAGTGAAGGTGTGCTCACGTATAATTCGAAAGTGACCAGGGAGGCTCGCAGTCGGTACTTTGTTCAAGGGAAGGATTGTTGGGAATACAAACAAAGTGTTGCAGAATCCCACATTAGTTAAATAGAGGGGTAGATCTTGGGTTTATAAGGAAAGACAAACATCTTCATTGGTATGAGGCCTTTTAGGTGAAGCCCAAGAACAAAACCATGATGGTTTAGGCCCAAATTGGACAATTTCATACAATGTGAAGATTTCGGTAGGTTTGTCGTCCCTTAACACTATATTTATATATATAGAGAGAGAGAAAAGTAGATATGGATATTAAAAATTTTCTCAAAAGAAAAAAAAAATTACAATTAAAAAAAAATAACAAAATCATTACCTTCAAAGTAAAAAAAAAATAATTAAAACTCAACTTTTATTGTCTTCAATCAAATTTAATTGTATTAGTTCAACGAATAGAAATCAAACACTTCTATAAGTGATAAAAGTTTTTTTCTAATTATAAAAATCAATCAATTTTTTAAGTGATAAAAGTCAATTACTTTTTTAAATATAGAAGTCAACTAGTTTCTAACAAACATGGAAGATAGTCAAGTGAGGGTTTTTTTTTGTATTTTTAGCAAGCTTGTTTCCTTTTTATGCCATATATGAATTACTTTCACATTTGTGCTATCCATGTAATTTTTGTACTCATTTTTATTATACATGAAAAATCCCGACATCTTTTAATATATTGCACTTTATCTTTGGTATGGGTTATTGGAATTTGTTTTATTCTCGGTATAGATTTGAATTTATAACAAATATGTTAGGACTTTGGCAAAATATTTGGAAGAAAATTTTCTACATTGGAAAGATTCAAGGAATCATAAAAGGTTCAAAGAATTGGAAAGCTAAAAGGAAATGGTGTGCTTCAAGCATTATAAGAGGAGCATGAAACTTTGGTTTCAAAGTATCCCAATTGGAAGCACTTTAAGTTTGGTGTACTGACTCTAGTTAAATTTCTTTTGTATTCTTTTGTGGAGAGTTGGGCAAAGGGTGATTTGAATGGTATCCCATACTGACCGTCCTCCAAGTTGTGAACTCTACCACATTAATCGATGCTAATGAAATCTTCATCCCCGTCAACTACCAGATCATCCACAAACTTAAAAAATAAAGGCCAAATTATAGAATAATAACAATAATAAATAACTCTCCATTTAGGTTGGAATCATTCGGAATTTGATTAGGGGTCGTTCACATCGTGGTAATTCAAGATTCTTATAGCATGCACATATTTTGTAGTGATGAGAAATATCACGGGCATCTTGAGATGCTAGGTATCCCATGATTCCCGTTTGAGAGTCATTTGAATGCCCTCCTACAACTGGTTTTTAGGATACCCATGAATAGGGTATCCTAAAATGACATTTTTATCCTCACAATTTTTTTTATATATATTTTATTTTTATTTTTCTATATTTTGTAACTTAAAATTAAATAATATATTACTTTTTAGTATATGATATTATGCATACATTAACAACTAACCGTACATAATTAATTGTATTTATATTTTACATTTTCTTTTAAAATAATTTTTATTAAATTGAATAATATTTGGATTATAATTTAAAGTGCATTGTATTTTTATTATATTTTTCAAATATAATTGTCTAAACTCTTTATATTTAACAAATTTTATCACTTGTTCGAATATGAATTTATTTTAGTTTTTTAATAATTAAATTAATTAAAAAATATACTATAAATTTTAATTATAAAAATTAATGTGTAAATAAAGGTATAAGGACATTTAAGACATTTTCATATTGTTATGTAAATATTCTTAGATACCCATAAAATTATTCCTACAAAACAAACATGACTATCGAATAATGTCGGAATATATTATTTCGGATATCTATAATTCTGAATATCCAAGGATTCTAGTTTTTTGGATTACCAGAAAGTAGATGGTCCGTTACAATGTTTGGTTTGCTAAATTGATATTTCAAAATAAAATGTTAATAAAATATTTAAATTAACATTTTATTTCGATTATAGTCTATATTGATTTTGAATTATCAAAACTTAATTAATTTTTTTTTATAAAAAAAAAAAAGATGCTCTCACATTTTAAAATAACCTTTTGATTGTTTAATTAAATGAAAAAATATTTTATGTCCTAAGAATGTTGAAAACAAAAGAATTATGAAATAATATTTTATATATATATAAATATTGGATCACATAAGAGAATGAACAAAAAAAAAAGATAGTTTACCATTATTTATTTTTTAATAAGTTTATTTTTTCAAACAGTATAGAAGAAAGGTGTGTTTTAAAAAAAAAACTATTTTCACGTTTTAAAACCACTTTCATATTTTTCAAACAGTTTTTTTTTTTTTAACTAGGGTTTATTTAATTGGTTCCATTTAGGAAAATGTTTTGGAATTTCGACGAAATTTACACTATATTTTTATTTTATACGAGGAGAAGAAATACGAGAAATAGTATTTTCAAAACCCTGGATTTCAATCTCCAAATTTGCATTGTTCAAAACTCCGAGAATCAAATCCCAGACTTTTTACATTTACCAAACAACCATTTCCAAACCCCTTGATTCCAAACAGCAAACCAAACAAGGCCTTATGGGGTTAGGATTAGAAAGAAAAAAAATACCCTAACTTCAATTTTGTTCTATTTTAGTCTATAACTTTTAAAAGCTCCACCAAAAACTTTAAAAATTTTAGTTTAAAAAAAAACTACCGAGAGGGTTGGTTGACTGATGGTTTCATTATTTGGTAGAAATCTCGTTCAACACCACAGTTACGGGTTTGATCCTAGGAATTAGAATTTGACACTCATTTATTTTAAAGCAGTTGTACCCTTTTTGTAGGGTTTGTGGTCCAAGAATATGAAATGAACCAGATGAAGTCCATCTAAATTATTTTGATTTTTTTTTTTTTTTTTGCAAACCCATCAAATTTCGAATTATGATTTAGTTTTTATTTTTTAAACAAACTTATTTTTAAGTTTTTGGTAAAGTTGAGAATCAAAATTTGACTTTTAAAAGTTTATGGACCAAAAGAAAATAAAGTTGATAATTGAGGGACCAAAATAGTATTTTAACCATCCAAATCATTATTTTCATCATATTATATAGTATTTTAAAACTTTTAAAAGAATAGAAAGTTTTTGAATAAACTGGTCGTTCTGTTTTATAAAAATGAATTGAATAATTTATTCATCATTTTCAAGATATTATATAGTATTTTAAAACTTAACCAATAAGTTAGAAAATAGGAAAACTAACTTACAAAACAAATAAAACTTAAAAATAACTAGTTGAATGACTAAAATATTGCAAAAGACTAGGAATTATAACAATAAAGAAACTAGATGGTGGACACTTGATCAATTCTTTAACACTCCTCATTTGATCAAGGATTGTAGACTCTCATCTCTTCCTTGATAGTGTTGAATTTATTTAGTGGAAAACCTTTGATGAAAATATCAACTAATTGATTGTGGTTTCTGCAATGTACAACAGTTACTTGACTTTTTTGTTGAACTTCTCTGACAAAAAATAATTTTATGTCATAATTTTTAGTTTTTCCATGAAATATGGGATTTCTTGAAATTTCAATTGCAGCTTGATTATCAACAAATATCTTAGTAGTTTCATCTGTCTCTACTTGTATGTCCACCACCAGTTTCTTTAGCCATAAAATTTGATTTACTACTACTGCTACAAATTTTTCTTTTGATTATGCTATTTAATTTTTTTTTCTTGAGCACCAAGAGAATACACCTGAGCCAAAGCTGAAACATTATCAGGTTGTGTTTCTTATCACCAACTGATCCTCCCTAATCATTGTTAGAGTAGGCGATAAGATTAAATTCTTGATTCTTCTTAAATCTTATCCCATAATTAGTTGTACCATTGATGTACCTTGGCACTCTTTTAACTACAGACAAAATGAAATTCACTGGCACAATGTGAGAGAAGACTTACAACAAATTAAATGTGTTGGTCATGTTGCTAATAAATACATCAAACACTCAACAAGACTTCGATAGTATTTCTCTTCAACTTTGCCAACCTCATCGTCTTTCACATGTCCTTATAACTTATATGGAACTTCTTCAGAATTTATTTGGCATACTTGTGCTGACTGAAGAAGATTTTATTTGTTCCTTGTTTGATTTTATTTGCCATACTTTAAAGTAGGTCATGAGACCATGATCAGTCATCTCAAAAACCTTCTTTATTTTACTCTTGAATTCTTTGATCATGTTTGTGATGTTGCCAATCACAAATAGATCATCAACATATCGAGACATTGTGATAGGGTTTAATACTCTATTTAACATACAAAGTTGTTTCGGAGAGACTTTTCTTGAATGTCACCAACTTCATAAATGATCTTTAATCCTGCTTAACCAAGCTCTAGGTGCTTATTTGAGACCATAGAGTTCCCTTTTAAGCAAGTAGACCTTGTCTTCTTCATTTTACCTCAAATCCATTTGGTTGCTCAATGTAAATTTCATCCACCAAGACTCCATTGAGAAATGCACACTTGACATCTAATTGATATATTTTCCATCCATTTTGAGTTGAAACCACTAACAACATCTTAATGGTGTCAAGTCTTGCAATTGGAGCAAAAATATTGATTAAACTACTCCTCAAAAAACGACATCTAGACGAGTTTTGTAACTACTCAAAATAACTCCTTATTTCTAACCACTCATTTCTAATACCTACTTAAAATAACTCCTCATTTTTTGGGGTGTTTGTTAAATTTATGGAGGATTTAAAATGAGTATTTACTAACTACTCCTCAAAAAACGACATCCAAACAAGTTTTGGAAACTACTCAAATAACTCCTCATTGTTACTACTAAAAATAACTTCTCATTTCTAACCACTCATTTCTAATCATTCATTTATAACTACTTAAAATAACTGTTCATTTCTAACAACTCATTTCTAATAATTTATTTACAACTACTCATAATAACTTATTTAACTATTCTTTCTTATCATAATTTTTTAACTACTCAAAATAACTACGCATTTAAGTCCACATCCAAACAAGCAATTGTCTCTAATTCTTCTAGAAAAAAACTCACCTCAAACGATTTTTTACTACAACTCTCAATTTCTAACTAACTCGTCATTCAAACACATATTTTTAGTTTTTAGTGGTTTTTTTACACCCACACCTACTTTTAGATAGTTTATTTATTAACTTAATATAACTTTAGTGTATATAATATTTCGCTTAATTATTTCAATATTTTTTAATTCTCAATTTATATAAATTTCATATGTTTTTTTTAGTAAAAACAAGTTTTTTTTTTCTTTTGAGTACAACAACTATCTAACCATTGATTTTTTCTTACTTGACTATCTATATCTTACTTATATATTAAGAAACCAAACCAAAATTTGGGGAGAAAAGAAAGTGGCTTTTAAAATTACCTTGTTTTTGTTTTTGAAATTTGGTCAAGCATTCACCTACTTTTTCAAAGAAAGATGAATATATTGTAGGAAAGATGGAGCATATTCTTATAAAGCTGGGTAAAAATAAGCTTAAATTTAAAAAACCAAAGACAGAAAATCAAATTGTTACCAAACAGGACCTAAACTATCCATTCATGCGATCTCTTCCTCTACACTAAATCCTATCTTCAGTGGCCTTGAGATTTTCTATACCATTGATGCTCCAAATCCACTAACCTTTTCTCTAAAACGGTATTTCTCAAAATTACTAATTAGCTCAAAAGCTTAATTGCATATTATATATGTAGTGAGTGCAAAATATCACCTCCTATCCTTAATGGCATATATATATATATTTATTGATAAAAGCATATTATATATTTAGTTGTTAATGTTTCTCTATATTTTTTAGAATCCATTCGAACTATTTGATTTGAATAAATAGATTTAAATACCAGATTCTTCTTCTCCAGCAGTGCTTGGTTGAGCTCAAACGGTGTTTAATTTGGAAGTCCATCAAAACACTTCAATCCAAACTCCTATCATGTCCATAATAATTCTCTCTGATTCAGAAATGTGTCCTATTCCAATGTAGTCCACAAAACCAAAAGAAGCTATAGATGGTATATTATTAATCCCAATAAATATAGCTTTTAATTTCTCCTTTATATATCATTTGCATTGTAATTTTGACTTTTATGCCTTTTTGGGTTTTCTAATTTAATCCAATAGTAATTGCCATCATTCTAACTTTTCTTTGGCTGAAATCGAAATTTAACTGAACAACATCTGAGCAAAGAAAGAATGATTAATGTTTATACAGAAATTGTTTCCAATCCATTAGAAGGTGATTTAACTCATGATTATTGTTAGACCCATATGCATATACCAAAAAAGCAATATAGAAACTGAAATTGATCTAACTCTAACTTGAGCGAAATTGAATGAGGAGAGATAGATGGATGTAAGGTACGTATTGGATGAAGGGCTTCGCTGGTCCTCTGTTTGCGTTACATTTCACGGCAACCCGGGGTTCTTACTCCAACTCTCTCTTCAATAAATTCCATTAACTTTTATCTAAAGGGTTGGTGGCCATAGGGTTCGTTTCATTGTTAGCTGTTAATCCAGTTTAATGCTATAATCACACATTTAATCTTGAAAATTAATCTTGAAAATTAATATTTGATTCTCATCTATACGAGACGAAAGCATCCATTTAAGCTTTGTAGTCCCACTTCCAAAATTTATACTAAAAAATAAGGGGATTTTGCATGTATAACAAAAAAAGACAAAATATTTTCATTTATAGCATAAAATCAAAACTAATTCATTTGTAGCAAAAAATTCAAATTGAATTCTATGACTAGCTGAGTTTTATTAGTGATAGAATTCAATCAATGAAAGACTTCTTCTATCACCGCTTGAATTTTCTACTAGTTATAGAATTTCAAATTGAGTTCTATCACTAGTTGAATTTTATCACTGATAGAAATTAATATGCTATAGATGAAATTATTTTAGAAATTGCTTTGCAAATGTAATACAAAAGGTAAAATGTGCTGCTGATGATAAATTCTCAAAAAATAATATACTAATTTTCTCTCTCTTACTTCTTTGAAGTAATTCATGAGCCAAAAAAGAAAAGGAAAAAGAAATTCTACATGTGTCAAAAATTGTGTAATGGATAGATTTGAATAGAGTGAAATGGATAGTTTTCAATTGAAACTTGAAGTTGATAATAAAATATTTCATATTTTATTATATAAAATATTTTTAAAAGGTTTCTTTAATTAAAATATAAATACTAAAATTTTCTAATTTCCTTTTAAATAGATTTTATTTTTTAATTCAAGAATATTGAGTGAGAAATTGAAGTGTGAATTTCTATTCCCTGTCAAAAAAAGGAAGTGTGAATTTCTTTATTATTAGGTTAAAAGTCATTTCATTTCAATTGAGCTCATGGTCAAAAAATTATTGCTCTCGTAGTTGCGCATTTTGAGCCACATTGAAAGATTTAAAATTAATATTTGCTAACTACTCCTTAAAAAAACTAGATCTTTTAGTTTCAGTAACTACTAAAAATATATCTTTATTTTTACAATTAAAAATACTACCTCATTTTTAATCATTCATTTATAACTACTTAAAACAACTCATCATTGCTTACTAATTTTTTATCATTCAATTATAACTACTAAAAATAACTCTTCAATTTTACAACAAAAAATAATACCTTCATTTCTAACCACTCATTTCTAATCATTCATTTATAACTACTCAAAACAACTCTTCAATG
This sequence comes from Sicyos edulis, assembly GCA_036507275.1. Taxonomy (NCBI): domain Eukaryota; kingdom Viridiplantae; phylum Streptophyta; class Magnoliopsida; order Cucurbitales; family Cucurbitaceae; genus Sicyos; species Sicyos edulis. Next base: position 10,488,847 of record CM071852.1, on the reverse strand, counting down.
CTTATTACTCAATTTTAATCATTCAATTATAATTACTTAAAAACAACTTCGTTTGAAAAAATGGATAGGAAAAAATATAGGAAAACTAAAACTATTCATTTCTAACCACTCAAAACTAAAACTAAGTCCCAAACCTAGAGACCAAAAACGTAATTTTTCCTATATTTTTTTGTTGTATTATAATTATATATAAATAAATAAATAAAATACTAGTAAGTGAGGATATTTTGAAGAAAAAATTAAATAAAATAGAAATGCAAACGGCCAAAGTTCAAAAAATTGCTTGACCCGGAACTTCCTCCCACTTGAATGGCTCTGTGGGACCAACCATGAATTATTGGTCTCTGCAACCAAAACAAATCTATAAATTAATTCTACTTTTAATCAAGCACAATGCAAATTGCTTCAATTATCATTCACAGTCGTCTTTGAGAATATTTATCTAAGCAAATTTAGTAAAGGAATATAATTTGAATAATAAAGGTGTATTAGAAGCTAGCCAAGAAAAGAAAGTTATAAATAGATTGTGATTGTATTACCCAAGATGTAAGATTACAAGTGCCTTTAATATGATAGGATCCCAATTTTAATTAATACCAACAAAATAAATAACTTAAACCCTGTTTGATAACCATTTTATTTTTCATTTTTTATTTATGAAATTTAAGCATACATTACTATACATTTTTCCTTATTTGAATATCTACATCTTACTTATATTTTAATAAACAAAATCAAAATTTATAAACAAACCAAAGTAGTTTCGAAAACTTGTTAATGTTTTTAAAATTTGGTTAGTATTCTCATACTTCTTAAAAAAAGTTGGATACATTGTAGGAAAGAAGAAGCATATGGTAGGAAATTTGAATAGAAATAGGTTTAAATTTCATAAACAAAAAATAAAAAACAAAATGGTTATCAAACGGGACCTTAAATATCTAGAGTTTATGAGTTTTGTTAACTACTTTTTTTGAGTACATATTGAGGGAGGGGGACAACTATCGATGCTTGGGATAGAACATGTGACGCTGGTGTTGAACCAGTTTACACCAAATGATGAAATCATTGCGCAACTTATCCATTCAGTTATGAATTTGTTAACTATGGTTAGAAAATCAGCAGTATTAATGAATGGAATGTATTGATATGGGTAGGTGTAAGTTTTTTTTTTAATTTAATTCATAAGTGATGGTGGTATGATCATCTTTTACTAAAAAAAGAAAAAAAACATCGAGGTCAGTGCGCAGTTGGTTATCTTGTCTGCGGTTAATCCATTTCAACTCCACGGTCACGAGTTCGAGCCCGAAAATTGTAGGGTTTGTTGATCCTCCTCCCCCACTATGTACTCAAAAAAAAAAAAAAACTAAACCCTACAATCATATGCTATTTATTTCTTATGTCAGATTGTTAGGCATAAATATTGATTGGACATCGATTTTAATCCCAGCTGTGGGGTAAGGAGAGAGAAAGGAGAAGAATCTCAATATCAATCCAACTATCAACCTATAACTCTATATTATCTCAAAAAAAAAAAAAACCTATAACTCTATATTGAAAAGTCAGAATGTGCAATTGTGCATGCTTACAAGTTCTAAATCAGCCCATTTTATAGTTAAAAAATAAAAAATAAAATAAGAACTTTGATTATTATTGTTATTATTATCATTTTCAACTTTTTAACCTCTTCATTACAAAAAAAATAAATAAATAAAAGATATTATCGGCTATATTTAGGAAAAACTATATATTTTGTTCGTTGGAGTTTTATTTTGTCTATAAATTTCAAAATCAAATACTTTTATTTTTGATATTTCAATGATTCATTTTAATTCTTGACATGACGAAATGTTAGTAAGATGCATAATACTAACTAAAATAATAACTCATTTAATTTTAAAATATAATAGTTCAATGATGTGATTATTATTTACATGAGTTTTATTTTTAAAATAATAATTAAAATGAAAACTGATAAACACTTGCCAACTTTTTTATATTTATAATTATATATATATATAAAAAAAACTTATTCACATTTTTAGTTGAAATAAATACCATAGACCTTTAACATTTCATTCTATTTTCTAAAAAATGATTGAATCGACATATCTTTAATCAAACGAAAGCAATTGTTTTTAGAACAAAAACTCCATTCTGTTTTGGACATGAATCTTTCTTTGTTGAAATTTTATTTGACCTTCAAAATAAGAACTTCCTCAAATCCAGCGAATACTCAATCGTGTTCCATTAATTTTTAAATTAATTTGTAGAAGAGGAATAAAATGAATAAAATGTGCAATTACTTTTTTAGAAAACGAAAAGTTATCGTATTTATTCCATCTAAAAGTGTGAAAAAGTTTTTTTTACAACAAAAAAAAATTGATAAATGTCTTTTGAATTTTTATTATAATTATTATTTTAGAAATAAAATTCATGTGAGTACCACAATAACCACATCATCAATCTATTGTAGTTCAAAGTTAAATTAGTCATTATTCTAGTCAACATTAGACTAAAATGAAGCATTATTGAAATGTTCGAGTAAAAATGTTTGATTTTGAAACATAGAGACCAAAATGAAATTTCAACCAAAAAGTAAGATAAAAAAGGTACTTTTTCCTTTTATTGACTTAAGTTCTTAAATTTTTTTAAAAATACATTAATTAATGTTAAATATTCAAAAAATTTATGTATTCATAAAATGCAACAAATATAAAAGCTTAAGAATTAAAATGGTATTTTAACCTAAATATTATTTTTTAAAAATGGTCAGAAATCCCACATCGTATAGTTATATATTGCAAATATATTTAGAGTACAAATTGAAATTATTGGAGGATGAGAAGCCAAAATTTAAGGAAAACAAAATCAATGCTTTTAACTCACAAAATGAAATTTTCTCAAAAAAAAAAAAAAAGAGAGAAAAATAATATGAACCAACCACACAGTATGGGAATTAAAGAGAGAAAGGGAAGTTTGGTTTATTATTTATATATATAAAGAGAAAACAAATTACAAAAAGTTTAATTTAACTTGGTTGCTTTGAAATGGTCTTTCTCATATCTCTCTTTCTTTTGGAGATGGGCTTTCTCTCCGGCCGCCTTCACGCCGACCAATCTCCAAAAGGTAACAACAAATACCTCAACTTTATCTCAATACTTTAAGCATTTCATTAAATAACTAATGTCACAACCTTTTCTATGTACATATCAAATATGTTTACATAATCATACAATTGTTTTGCACGAAATTCTTATAAGATTCAATGATTTATATAACAATATCTACTTTGGAAGATTTTTATATGAAAATCTTTTGAAGTCTATTACCGTTCAATCACTCAAAATCGATTGAAGTCTATCAGTCAACACTGATAGAATTCTAAAGTCTATCGATTGAACTGATAAAGTCGTCAATTGAACTGATAGATGTTTAATGATGGTAGAATAGGAATTTTGGGCAAAATATGCTATGAATGAATTATTTAAAAAAATGTACTATATGAAGAGCAAAAAATATGTTATAGAGGATAAATTCTCTTTTAGTAATATGCTCAAATTTAATCATTATACGTTTATTGAGTTTTTAATAATGTTTTATTTAAAAACAAATACCATTCATATAAACACAATATAATCAGACAACTCAACCGAACATGGGTTGGGTTGTTGGGTCATCGGCTCATCAATACATTGCAAATATAAATATCTTTTATTAAATTAGTCATACCACTATACATAAAGAAAATATAATATCCAATCATTATCATATAAGGGTAATGAAATGAATACAAATATTAAATATGCAAGATATTCAATAAAAAATTATCCACCATTAATCTTAGAATCATGGTTCATATAGAAGGTCTCAACCATAGAACATAAAACAAATAAATAATTAAAACAATAAAAATGTATTATAGTTCTCACTTTCATAAAACAAATAAATAGTTAAAATCAACAAAAAAAAAACAAAAAACTATATATGTTTATCATTATATATAGATATAAACGGTTTAAAAAATATTAAAGAATATTAAAAAATAAAAAATATAACAATAATAATTAAATAATATATATATATATATATACACATATAATTATGTTATACGTAAAAAAAAGAAAGGGAATTTACTCCCCAATATCTTTTTTTTTTTTTGTATCTATTATAATTATAGTTTTTTTTTAGAAAATATTACACCTATAACAATTTTTTATATGTATTTATCTATATTCCAAATATGCCCACGCACGTCCACAAACCCCACCGCTTTCAATTCATCGTAGGTTTTGTTTTTTGTTTTGGCGTGCCTAAAGATATTGATATTTTAAGGTAATATATTTATTAATTTTCATTTTACTTTTCAAAGTTTAGCTGAAGTTTAACGTGGTTTGTTTTATTAAAAAACGCTATCAAATATAAAATAACAAATCTATTTCCTAAAAAAGTTTGTGCCTCCATTTGTAATTACTAGAATGTTGCACGTGATAATTTATTAAATAATAAATTATATAGATAATTATAAATTGTTTCTTATATTTTTAGGTTAATTTTAAAATTAATAATTTTAATATAATATTATATTTTATAACCATTTTTTCACATAAGTTAAATTTATAAAATTCATATTTATGTTAAAAAGCAGTTAATTATTTATTTTTAGCTTAAAAAATAATAGGTGTTATTATTTTAAAAAACTTTAATAAAATTTATTGAATTAAAATTAAATTTTATCTCTGATTTTTAAAAATCGATGCTATAAGAGTTATATCATTATTATAATTATAAATATAAATAACCTAAATATATTTATTAGTATACATCTATGAACTTATCTTTAACCTCAAATGATAATTTTATTGTTCTTCAAAAAAACAATCCCACATCTCCAAGTCAACAATTAAGCGACAAAAGATCCCTACAAAAATTATTGCAACAAAAGAAAAGTTAGATGAAAGTTAAAGTAAATAATCCAACAAAAATAAGATAGCTAAATTTTTTATTATAAAAAAAACCAAGAACGTAACTCCAAGCAAAAAAAATGTTTCAAATGTGTTTGTAAACAAAATATAGATAACTATATATATATAGTAGGAAATCATTGTTACCAAACTTTTGAAATTGAAGAATTCATGCACTAACCTCAGATGATAATCTTATAATTCTTCAAACTCTTTTTTCAGATCTCTAAGTATTTTTTTGAAAGACAACAATTATGCAAAAAAAATCCCTACAAAATTATTGCACAAAAGAAAAATTAGATGAAAGTTAAGGTAAATAATCCAACATAACTTATTATAAAAAAGAAAAAGAACAACAAAACAAAAAATAAATCCAAGCAAATAGAAAGGGTTCTTGTAAACAAAATGTAGACAACTATTTATAGGATTAGAAAATTCAATTTATTATTTTAATTAGAATATAAAATGTCAAATAAAATATATGAGATTTGGTAAAAATATCTTTTTATCTACATGAAAATTTAAATGATATTGTAAATATCTTCATTTTATTGTTAAAATCTCTTATCTTCTAACTTAGTCATAAAATTTATGAGAATTGATAAAAATATCTTATCTTTTACGGATGAAAATCTAAATGATATTGTAAATATCTTCTACGTTATTTGATTTTTTTTTATATTCCAATAAATGACATTTTTGTAATTTAGAGTATGACTTAGGGTAAAATCGTCTAAAAATAATTTTCCCTGAAGCCACATTTTAAGTAGTATGATAATATCGCATTTTAATACCATATAAATAGTCATTTGTAATTAAATTTAAGATACACAAAAATATTGGAATGAAAGTTACCATACATGTTTCTAGTTTACATTTTTCACACAAAAACACGTGGGCCCAGCACGACGGGAGAAAAATAAGAAATATAGAGATTTATGGGCTTTGTCAAAAATACCTTACTAAATTGATTAAATAAATATAATAATTTGTCACGGTCACATTTTTCTTTTTCTTTTTTTTGAAATGTTGATTTTGGCTTATTAGAAGAGAATTCCACAGTTTAGGGACAAGATTTCACCATCGACCCACAAACGAACATTGAAAAGAATTACGTAGATTTTTCAAAGTTTGATGAAATGTTTATGGAATGCGTAAACGAAACGGCATTAGTGTGTAACCAATGAAAAAATCGAGATAGAAAATTGAATTTATTAATACGGTGTTTGCCTGTAAATATATATATGTGTATATATATATATATACACACATATATGTGTGTGTATAACAATTAGGAGCCAACGTCTTTGCTTGGTCAGTTGCGATGTTGGGCGTGGAGTCTAGTTTGGTTAATGTGGCTTCTCTCTCGCTTTTAGTGGCCATCAACTTTCTCTTTGTCTATGCCGATGAACTTCAAAAAGGCAACATATATACTTTCTATTCTCTTTCTTTTGACCAACACCAATTCTATTATACACCCAAACACAAACTAACTACTCAAATTTTAAAGATTAATTATAAATATAATTCTTTTAATCTATATAGTCATTAATATTAATAAATATTGTTTCATATTTTCTTAAAATTTATAAAAAGAAAAAAACATGTTTTTATTATTGGTATTATTGAATATTTATAGTAGAGAATATTGATATTTGTTATAAATTCGTCTCGGACTTACTATATATGGTTCTTTGCAACAAGATACAACTTCTATTTGTTATTACTTAATTTATTTTCTGTTCCACGTGTTTATGCTTGCAAACGAGATGTATATCTATTAAATGGGTCGATGACGTTGTCAATTATTTTGATTGGTGTTAATCTATTTTAACTTTACAGTCATAGGTTTGAGTCTAGTATTTGACACTCATATTATTTGAGAGCTATAGTCTCCCTCCCCCGAGTTGTACTAAAAAAAATACGAGATTTATTTCGCCTCATTTCCTAAAGTTTGTCGTAACTATTTGATATAGTGTTTGTTACGTTTGTAAAATTAAATTTTAAATAAAAATGAATGATTTTTCATAAATAATAAAAAGGGAAAGAAACTATATAAATATCAAAATTTTAGAAATATATATATATAGCAATAACTCATTCAAATATAGTAAAGTTGAGAATGAACATTCCACTCTTTTGTGACATTTCAAACTACAAATCAATGGCTTCAATTAAGTTAAACAAATTAAAAATAATTAAGTGAAATCGATGGAAGACCATAAAAGTTAAAATATTTTACTATCTATGAAATTTTTAAAAAAGTTGTTAAAATTAAAATAAAGATATTAGAAGTTGCTATCTAGAGCAAATACTCTAACAATTTTATGTCATCTACGTAAAAATAAATTTCTCAAAATATATATTATAGAATACACAAAAGTAAAATTAATTATAAAACTCTAGTTAGTTTTAAGTTATGAATGGTAGCTTTCATCTTCTATATTCTACAACATTGGAAGTTGTAATATAATAATAATTAGGTCATAGAAATAATAATATGTAACCCAAAAGCTACAATAAATACTAAAAATGAAATCAACAAAGTTGTATTATAAAAGTTTTTTTTTTTAGACAAATATATTATAAGAGATTTTGAACTAGAAAAAGGTATTATTTTAGAATATTGACTTATAAAACGTCAAAAAAAATTTAAAAAAAACAATCAAACGGAAAAAATGAAATAGAAGTAAAAATAAAAATAAATTTGACATGTGTGGTCATAAATATTTAAAGAATATTTGCTCTTGGTGGCCTAGCACTTGTAAAATTTTGCTCAAGGTCAACATAAGTTCGTTATGTATCTTCATCCTAAACTCAGTTTAATTACTTATTTTTCTTCATACGGTGGTTAATGAACTCTAAGTTCCATTTGCTTGAATAATGTTAGGTTTCATCAGCTTAGATTGTGGATTGCCAGCAGACACTAACTACATCGAACCAGATTCAACACTTCCCTTTATATCTGATGCTGCTTATATAAATAGCGGTGTAAGCAAAAGTTTGTCCTCTACTTTTCAAGATCTTATGCCTCGACAATATCATCTTGTTAGAAGCTTTCCAGAAGGGCGTCGTAATTGTTACAATATAGACGTACAAAAGAATATCAAGTATTTGATGCGAGCAACTTTCTTGTATGGAAATTATGATGAACTCAGCCTACTGCCGAAATTCGATCTCTACTTTGGTGATAGCTTATGGAATATAGTAAATCTCACTACTGATCATACTCTCCACAAAATAGAATCCATACATGTCACATCAGAAAATCAAGTACAAATTTGTCTAGTCAATACAGACAATGGAGTTCCATTCATCTCTTCGTTGGAATTCAGACCTCTGCCCAACAACACATACAATACCTTGACAAGATCTTTGTTTCTCTACAATCGATTAGATATGGGTACAACAACAAATATAACATACAGGTAGGTTGCAAAAAACAATATTTCTTTAATTCTAGTTATAGGACACCCTTTAAAATTGCGATCTTGTTTTTCAGGTATCCAGATGATGCATATGATAGATATTGGGTGCCTAGAAATTGGAACGAGTGGAAAAGCATAAGTACCACGAGTACTAAAGATTCATATAAAAATAATAGTTATGCGCCAGGATTTGCTATCATGGGAACTGCAGCCACTCCAATAAATGATACAAAAATGGAATTGTGGTGGGAGACTGAAGACGAAAACACAGAGTATTATGTATACCTACACTTTGCTGAACTTCTAAATCTGCAACCAAATCAAAGCAGAGGATTCAACATCACTTATAATGGGGGTTTATGGTTTGGTCCTTTGGTTCCAAAATTCTTGGGCACAACAACAGTTTTTAGTACAGAATCATTGCCAGTACCAACTAAAAGGCACCAATTCTCACTTATTCCAATTGAAAATTCAACACTCCCTCCAATGATCAATGCTGCAGAAGTTTATTCTGTAATCGATCTCTTAGAACTCACTTCAAATCAACAAGATGGTAATGGCTTAAACCTCTTCTGTTTCTTTGAATTTTCCATTAGCTTAATTGATTTAAAATTAAGTATTTGGTAATAATGGCATAGTGGATGCAATAAAAAGCATTAAGTCAAGCTATGGACTAGTGAAAGATTGGGAAGGAGATCCATGCATTCCAAGAGCATATCCATGGGAGGGTATAGATTGTACCAAAGCCAAAGGAACTGCTCCCAATATCGTCTCTCTGTAAGCAACTCATCGCCGAATAAACATCCTTATCTAGTTTAAATAACATTTTGTTCCTTTTTTCTATAACCATTTGGTTTTTGAAATTTGCGCTTATTTTTATTCAAATTTCTTACAATGTGCTTCATCTTTTCTACAATGTATTTAACTTTTCTTAACAAAAATATGTGAATCCTAACTATATTTCAAAAACTAAAACAAATTTTTGGAAGCTTACTATTTTTTGTTTCCAAATTTTGGTTATAGGTAAGATGTATAAATCAATGTAGAGGAAAACAGATGCTATGATAATTGTCGTAGGCTTAAATTTCAAAAACTCAAAACTAAAAACAAAATGGTTATCAAACGGGATCTTAGTTTTTAAATTTCGATTCAAGTTTAAAAAACATAGGAAAAATGTTAGATATCAAAGTAAGAAAAATCATAGATGGAATAAGTTATTGTACTATTAATTTTTAAAAAACACATGGAATAAGATGTACTATTTTTTTGGAAAAAGGGATACCAAAAGTTTATTAAGAATAAAGAGCAAAAGAGAACAAGGTAGAACAAAAATGAGGGGAGGGAGAAAAGGAACATGGGAGAAGAAAGAATTAGAGAAAAGTTTGTAATTGTTTACAAACACAGTAATAGAATAGTTCTTGAAATGCTTGGATTTAGAGCATCATTCTGCAGCATTAAGAATAATCTTTTCCCAAAGACGTGTTGGAACAGGGGGTGTACTCCATGTTAAAGGTTCAGCATTCCTTTCCTTCCAAATCTACCATAAAATTGCCGCTTTAATATTGGAAAGAAGAACCAATCGTTGAGAATCATTTTTCAGGCAAAACTTTGGGTACAAAAATCTTTCAGACTCATTTTAAGAACTATTAATTTTCAAAAACACAAAATATAATTATGAAATGGGATCTTAAAATCATAATCACTAGGTTAAGATTTATTAAGTGAATAATTAAGAAATAAAATAAAATGAAAATAAAAAGTACACATTCTAAAGATGGGGGTGATTATTTGTTCTATTTAGAGTAATCGTTAAATATGAACATTTACAACTCATTCTCAAAAAATCACCTCCAACTGAGCTACTGTATCACTCAAAATAACTATTCATTTCTAATCACTCAAAATAATTCCTCATTTCAAAGCCTCTCATTTATGCCATTCTTTTACAAAAATCTACCTCCAAACGATTTATTGGATGCAACTCCTCTAAAAAATTCAACATCCGAACGAGTTAGTTCTAAAACCCAAATTTTTAATCACTCAAAATAGCTTCTCATTCTAATAACTCAAAATAACTCATCATGCAATTACTCATCTAAACACCCTAAATATTTAGACTCCATTTAATATTGATTTGAATTTTGTTTTATTTAGTTTATGAAATTTAAGTTTGTTTTACTTAAATAGTCTAGTGTTTCATCTTTGCTTACGGAATTATTTGCATCATACCCAAATTCCAAAAACTAAAATAAGTGGTTAGAAGCTGTTCTTTCTTTTTTTTAGATTTTAATTTTTTGTTTAATTTTTAAAAATATAGATAATATGTAGATATCAAAGTAAAGAAATCTATTTTTCTAAAAAAAATAAAATAAACATATCTATGGATAAACTTAATTTTTAAAAACAAAATAATTATCATAATTTTAATTTCGTACATTAATAACTTTTTTTCTTCAGGAATTTGTCATCGAGTGGATTGACAGGGGAGATTTTTTCAGATTTAAAGAATCTAATCATGTTAGAAATCTTGTACGTAAATGGTTACATAATTTCAACCCCACCCTTATTAAGATTACTTTTTTTTTTCTTTCTTTTTTTTAGAGATTGACGAATATTTTGGATATGTGTTGCAGGGACTTGTCAAACAATAACTTGACAGGAAATATTCCAGATTTTTTGTCTAGTTTATCAAACCTTAAAGTCTTGTAAGTGGCAAGCATATAACCCAACTTAAATCGATAAATTTAATTAAGAGACAGAATATTAAAATATTGTTGGTTTCTCTGTCTTTACAGAAAGTTAAACAACAATATGCTCAGAGGCTCAGTTTCATCTGAACTCATAAAGAGATTTTCATCATCAAGGTTTATTTCCCAACAAAAGCTTGTGTAATCTGTTACAAAAATTTATTCCCTCATAAATTTTAATATAATGTTTTCTATTGTACCCTTGATGACAGTTTTGAAGGAAATCCAAATCTAGAATATTGTATATCAGATTCATGCAACAATAAGAAGAAAAGTGTTGTCATACCAATTGTAGCATCAATTGGTGGATTGGTAGCTGTTGTTGTGATTTCAACCATAATCCTTTGCATTGTTAAATCAAAGAAGAAACAACAAAATGAAACTGTTGGTTTAAAGATGGATCCCTCAGGAACCAACGACCAAATAATTAGTGATCACTTGTTGGAGACAAAGAGGCGGCCATTTACATACTCAGAAGTCTTGAGGATGACTAACAATTTTGAAAGAGCTTTAGGAAAAGGAGCCTTCGGGATGGTTTACTATGGTGTCGTTGATGGCTTCCAAGTGGCCGTGAAGAAGCTTTCTCGAGTTACAAGTCAAGGTTATCAACAGTTTCAAGCAGAGGCATGTACATATCACTAATACGTTTATATATCTAAATATAGTTACTTTTTTTTCAATGACCGGGCGTTAGAGCTTCGCTCCACTATATTCAGAGGGGCACTTGCGTGGCTCGTCCCTTAGCTGTGGAACTTGTAGGGTATTTTATATTAACTCAGCAGAGGGTCTCGAGCCCGAAACTTAAAATAGAAGTATGCCTTCGAAGCTCTTGTCTTTGACTAACTATCCCAGTTAGCTTCACCGTACTCGAAGTACCAATCTCCCATCCTTACGTTGTGGGACCGACATACATCGGAAGGTATTATACATGATGTTCAATAGAGAGTCTCAAAACTGAGACCTCAAAGGGAAGCATGCCCTTGAAGGCCGAGCCTTCGACCAACTGCCTCGCCCCTTCGGGACATTTCTAATATAGTTAGCTTCTCTCATAATTTTCTACAATAATTTTTTTGTTGGGTGATATAATTAAATTTACCATAACTCACCGACTTAAGCTTTGGTTTATTATAATTCAACAGTTTTCCATATATGGCAGGTTACACTTCTTTTGAGAGTTCACCATAAAAACTTGACAAACCTTGTGGGGTATTTTAACGAAGGAGACCGTATTGGGCTCATTTATGAGTTCATGGCCAATGGAAACTTAGCCGAGCACCTTTCAGGTAATCAATTTTATCAACTAATTCAAAGAATTTCCGTTTCCCAGCCCAAGCTTTATGACAATAAATTTTTCTGCACTGGCGAAAATTCAAACAGAGAAGAGTTCACATGTGCTAAATTGGGAAGATAGACTTCGAATTTCCATTGATGCAGCACAAGGTAAATTGATTGTTTTCACATGGGCAATTTTACAAACACCTTATCTACATGAGAAAAGTTGAAAGTATTAATAACAGGGTTGGAGTACCTGCACGATGGTTGCACACCGCCCATAATCCACAGAGATGTGAAGACAACAAACATCTTATTGACGGAGAATTTCAAAGGAAAACTTGGAGATTTTGGTTTGTCCAAAATCTTCTCAACTGATGATGACAACAATAAGAACTACATGTCGACTGTGGTTGCTGGCACTCCTGGTTACCTTGATCCAGAGTAAGAACCAAATATTTACGTCATCAATTCCTTTTAAATTGACAATTCTTGAGAAGATTTAAATGAATATAAAACGATACATTTTTAATATAGTTTCTATTTCTTTCCTAGGTTTCAAAATCAAATATTTTTATTCATCACATTTTACTCCCGATTAATTTTAGTTTTTTGTTGTTTCTTTTGGGTTTACTTTAGTAAATTTGTAGTAAATAGGCAATTCTAGTAAATAAAACTTCCTAACTTCTTCGTAAATACTTTCTAAATACTTGCTTACAAGAGTGAGGTTCAAAATACGTCAATTTTTTTTTTTTTTTTTTTATAATTAAATTGGTGACTTTTTTTTTTACACATTTGTGCCACATGGCTCATTTACTTCATAGGTGTATACTTACTACAAGTTGATATAAGGTTTTTCTCATTTTAATATTTTAATTTTAATTTTAATTTTTTTAAATCTTTCGTACATGCTAAAATATTTCAACTTTCACTATTTTAAAGAAGTTTGTATATATTTTATTATTTTTTAAGAATTTTGACAGCTTCACTAATATATTGAAATTTAAAACTAGTAGAGTCATTATCTTAGTTTACATATAAGTCGGAAGTCATTAATATTTTTTCTTTTATCTCAAAACTAAAATTAAATATTATTAAAATGCTTGAGACTAAAATTGATTTTTTTTTTCAGTAGGTATAGAGTAAAAATATTTAATTTTAAAATATATAAAATTTCTTTTGTTAGATAATGTTGTTATATCTTAAAATCAATTGGTTATAGAGGGAATAATCCACAAATTTTATAATATTTGAAGGACTTCATATTTTTTAAAACGTGGGATTCTCAACATGCTCTCTCAAGATGGATATAGTTAATCAATTTTGAATTGGATTTCAATTTTATTAGCTTTGTTGGACTCAATATCTATTTAAATTTAATGAGCTCTACTGGTATATTAAATAAAAATGTCCATTTTTCTCCATGAGATCTACAAGCTAAACTGGGAGGAGGTCATGAGAAATGTATTCTCGATCTCCGTTTTCTTCATCTCCGTTCCGTTTATATTTTTTTATTGTTTTATTTTATTTTTTAATGCATCTATATATACACACAAAGATTTATAATATTTTTTCCTACCATAATTAACTATCTAATTGAAAACTAATAAACATTTCCATGAAGAGTTAACTATTATCTAAAATTTATGAATTAAAATTAAAAGTCTGTAAGAATTGAGATTAAGAAAGAGTCATCTCCGTGGACATCTCTAATATTAGATAATGTGAAACTATGGATTAGGTACTATAGCTCAAACAGGCTGACGAAGAAAAGTGATGTGTATAGCTTTGGAGTTACTCTGATGGAGATAATCAGTTGCAGAGCTGTAATATCAAGAAAAGAAGATAACGTTCATATCAGTAAATGGGTAAACACGTTGGTGGCTGAAGGGGACATTCATGGCATAATTGATAGAAGACTGCATAGAAATTACGACACGAACTCGGCTTGGAAGGCTGTGGAAACAGCCGTGAACTGTGTATGTGAGAATCCTGCAAGAAGACCGACGATGAACCAAGTGGTGGCCGAACTAAAGAACTGCTTAGCCATAGAATTGGAACGTACGTTGAAGACTCAAGCTTTCGATTCCACAAATTCTGTTGTTATGGATTGCAGTGAATCCCTTCCAATGGCTAGGTGAGATTCGTCCAATACCAGATTTTAAATAACATTTTAGTCACGTGTTTTGTTATATGTTTCATTTTAGTCTTCAAGTTTTAGATTTTGCAGCTGTATAAACTTAAAAAGTTGGAATCTATGGTAAATTTAAGTGGTTTCTTTTTTCCAAATTATTCCAATCATACGTATAATAACATGTGTATTTCATTTATCTCATAATGATGATGAAGACTTTTCATTTTTTGAGTATAAAATTATTGAGTTAATCTAAAAACAATAATACATATATATATATACATAGTAATTTTTAAGAGAAATCTCGAACAAGTAGAGTGACTCTACTTGTTATCATTTATAGTCATAAATTTTTTTTTTATCTTTTTTTGTTTATTTTTTTAAGTTAAAAAAAACTGTAGTTCTAAGTAATGTCACGTAAGCAACAAGTAGTCTAATTACTTACTTGTTCATGTGAAGAGAAATATTTCTTAATTTTTTTTAATTGTTAGACATTTCTTCTATTAAACTATATAATATACAATAAAAAAATAATATAAAATAAGCATCTAGTGTTGGGATTTATTTTATTCTTTTTATTTTTTATTTTATTTATTCTTTTTTAAATCCCACGTTAAAGAGTAGTCCATGACATAACTCACTCACCATGAATTAAGGAACTACTTAATGTACAGTTAATTAATTCTTTTAATGGTAAAGAATTAATTAATTCATCTTCTTCATTGTACAGAACAAAAAAACTACAGAAAAAACCTTTCTGTAAAAAAATTGATTTGGTCCCTATACCTACTCACTCTTTTAGAAAAAAAAACGCATACCATTTGAGTTAGACAGAGTGAAGGTGTAGAAGAACCGAGGATTCCGTTACCGTTCGTTCGTGTTGGTACTGTAGATTTGGTTATCAAACTCAATGGCTGGAGGTATATTTATTTTACTCATGCTTCAGCTTGTGATTAATTTATAATCACCCTTGATATAAATACAGAATGTTTCCATCATTTGTATCAGAGCTAGGTTTTGGCCTCTGCCTTGATTTTTGGGTAGCCATTAATGGAATTCTTGGTTTTCTATAAAAAAAAAATTTGTGTTCATCATGAAAAGAATATTGGATTATAAGCATGTAAAAAATGTGTAGAATTTGGATTTCATTTATGGCCAAATATTTTGTTTTTCATGTTGTATTCTGTATATGTTCTGGTTAAAAAGATGAACATTAAATATATATATATATATATATATATATATTTTTATTTTTTTATTTTTTTTTATTAATTGTGATATTTTTTGCCAATGAATGTTCATCTAAATTGCCATACATTTGTTTTGGTGTTCTGTATAAAAGCCATACATTTGTTTTCCTTGTTCTGCATAAAATGGTTGTTCTGTTTAAAAAATTCTATAAAGGCCATACATTTGCTTTACTGTTCTGCATAAAATGGTTGTTCTATAGCTGTTCTGTATAAAAATGTTGTTGTGTATAAAAATGGGCATTTTTCCTGTAAAGTAAATTGTATAAAAATTACTGTGGTGATTTAGATCCTGTTATACATATCATGTTTTGAATGGATGGTTAATATCATTTAGATTCTGTATATCATGTTTTAAATCTATGTATTGGATTTTTTTCCAATGATTTGGTTTTTGCCATGCTATATTATTAAATAAAAAAAATAAAATAAAATGTGCATAAATATGTTGCTAATGGGAATTGAACTCATTACCTTTATTACGCAACTATAAGTGCACCACTATGCTATGTGATTATTTGTTAAATATAGTGTTTATTTATTTCTTACAATTATGTTCAATTTATAATTATTATGCTTATAAAATATGAAGATATTTATTTTAATTAATTATGAATAATAAATTAAATTGGCAATGGCTCAGTTTCAATTTTATATTATCTATGTTTTGGTCGCATGATAATTTTTATAATTATTCATGCAATATTAAGTTAGATAATATTATTTCTTTAGAAATTATGAATTAATATTGCATGAAGCAATAATTGAGCCTTAGATTTAACATGTTTAAGTGATCCATATAATTTAATTAAGTTAAAGAGTAGCCACAACATCTTTAACTAATTAATATTATAATATAGTTTATTAGAATCACATTTGGATAATAAACATCAATTGTGATTAATTTATGTAATATGATAAATTTTATCCACATGAATTTTTATCATGTTACATGTGATTAATTAAGGTAAAATATTAAATTACATTTTCTAATTTACCCATGGGGATTAGAAAATGGAACATAGTTTGATAGTTTTATCATTATGTTCTATATGAATCTAATTGAATTAAAACTTTAGCCCACAGACAAGTTTTATGTCACTTGATTCATATTTTTCATGATTTTACACATTGGTACGTAGATCATGTTAAAATAATTCATATTAGCTTCAAATTTAGTAACATGAGCGTAATTAATTTATTGTAGTAATTCAATCTGCGAGTTTCTCTGATATAAGATGCGATATTCCTAAGCTTAAAAGGGATAATTACAAAGTTTGGAAGGAGAGAGTTCTTCTTCATCTGGGATGGATGGACATCGATTATGCTATAAGGAAAAGAGGAGCCCCCTGCAATCACCGAGTCCAGCTCTTCAGATGAAATTTCTCTTTATGACATGTGGGAAAGATCAAATCGTCTCTGTGTGATGTTCATAAAAGACTAAAATTTCTGCTGGCATTAGAGGCTCCATTGAGACACAAGAAAAAGTTAAAGATCCTCTTAAGGCTATAGATGAGCAGTTTGCTACTTCTGACAAAGCAATGACAAGGACACTCATCATCCAGTTTTCGTCACTGCGGTTTACCACCATTAAGGATGTGTGTGATCATATCATGTGCATGAGGGATATAGCAGCTCAGCTCAAGGCACTTAAAGTTGAGATGTGAGAGACCTTTCTAGTTCATTATGCCCTATGTACTTTGCCTCATCAATATGGTCCTTTCAAGATTTCTTACAACACACATAAAGATATGTGGTCAATCAACGAATTATTGACCATGTGTGTTCAAGAGGAAAATAGACTTCTTATGGAGGCGGGTGAAAATGAGAAGCATGATGTGAACTTTACCTCTTCTGGAAAGAATAAGAGGGGCAGCCAAAATAAGGACAAGGGGAAGGCAAAAATTCTTCCTCAAAAGGACATTGAAAAGAAGGTTGTGTGCTTCTTTTGCAAGAAGAAGGGGCACGTTAAGAAACAATGCTCCAAGTTCATGGCTTGGCTTGATAAGAAAGGTACTCAACTTACTTTCGTTTATTATGAATCCAATATGACTCAAGTTAATCTTAATTCATGGTGGATTGATTCTGGTTCTACAATCCATGTTACCAATTCTTTGCAGGATTTGCAAAACCTGTGGAAACCAGTGGGAAGTGAGATTAGCATCTTTTCTCAAAACAATATGCCCTCGCATGTGGAAGCCATTGGGACGTGCAGATTAGTTTTAAATAGTGGTTATATTTTAAATTTGAAAAAGACATTTTATGTTCCTAGTTTTTCTAGGAATTTAATTTCCATTTCAAGACTTGTATCAGATGGTTACTCCTTTAATTTTTTGGAATTAGGATTTAATTTAGTTTATAAATTTGATGTTATTGGAGATGGTATTTTTTCTGATAGTCTTTTTCTACTTAATTTACAAAATAATGATAATCATACTTCTATGCACGTTAGTGAAAATATTGGTAACAAAAGATGTGTTGTCAACGAAGATTCCTCTATATTGTGGCATCGGATATTAGGACACATCTCCATTGATAGAATTAAAAGGTTAGTGAATGATGGAGTACTTAGTACTTTAGATTGTACTGACTTTGAGACTTGATAAGCTACATTAAGGGTAAGCAGAGTAACAAGTTTAAGAAAGGTGCTAAAAGGAGTTCTGAGTTATTGGAAATCATACATATAGATATTTGTAGTCCGAACATAGATGCTTACCGTGATAAATATTTCATCTCATTCATTGATGATCATTCACGATAAATGTATCTCTACTTACCTAACCATAAGAGTGAAGCATTAGATGCTTTTAAGGTTTTTAAAGTAGAAGTAGAGAAACAATGCGATAAGCAAATTAAGATTCTGAGATCTGATAGAGGTGGAGAGTACTATGGTAGATATAATGAGAGTGGACAACCAAATGGTCCATTTGCAAGGTTTCTTCAAGAGCATGGGATTGTTGCCCAAAATAGTTTGCCTGGTTCTCCATATCAGAATAGAGTAGCTGAAAGAAGAAACCAAACATTATTGGACATGGTGCGAAGCATGCTTGCTAGCACAAAACTTTCTGAGTCCTTGTGGACTGAAGCTCTCAAGACGGCTGTGTACATATTAAACCGAGTTCCAACCAAGGATGTTCCAACGACACCTTTTGAAATATTCAAAGGTTGGAAACCAAGTTTGCAACATGTACGCATTTGTGGATGTCCGTCTGAAGTGAGAGTTTATAATCCATAAGAAAAGAAGTTAGACTTGAGGACCATAAGTGGGTATTTCTTTGGATATGCTTAAAGGTCTAAAGGATACATATTCTATTGTCCATCTCATAGCATTAGGTTTGTGGAATCAAGAAATGCAAAATTTCTTGAGAATGACTTGATTATTGGGAGCGACTGATCTCAGGTTATTAATCCTGAGAAAGATCATTCAGATGCTCAACATTCTACTTCAAGTGATGGACTGATCATTTTTGTTAACAATGCATGCGCCTCAAGTTCAAATGCGTGTTGAAGAACCAGTCCTGGAAGAACCACAAGCTGTTGATCCTAGTCTAGTTGACAATGAGGTTCAACCAATTCCTGAAATTGTTGAACAACCAGTTGAGCAACCTGATCATGTTTCACATGAGAATGTTGATACAACATTAAGACAGTCCACTAGAGCAAGGAAAGCAGCAATACCTAGTGATTATGTTGTATATCTACAAGAGTGTGACTAGAATGTTGGAACCGAAGATGATCTTGAGACGTTTTCACAAGCTATGAGTTCAAGTATTTCGAACTTATGGTTCAATGCCATGAAAGATGAGATGGATTCGATGGCGTCTAACCGAGTTTGGGATCTTGTCAAGTTGCCTAGTGGTGTAAAAACCATTGGATGTAAGTGGGTTTTTAAAACAAAGAAAGACTCATATGGCAACATTGAGAGACATAAGGCAAGACTCGTCGCCAAAGGATTCTCTCAAAGAAAGATTCATTTCGTGTTATCATGACATTGGTTGCCCATTTTGATTTTGAATTGCACCAAATGGATGTGAAAACGGCTTTTCTAAATGGTGATTCAGAGGAGGAGGTTTATATGAAACAACCTGAAAGATTTTTCTCTGAAAAAGGTGAGCATTTGGTTTATAAGCTTAATAAATCAATTTATGGATTAAAACAAGCTTCCCGTCAGTGGTATTTGAAATTTCATGATGTCATCACTTCATTTGGTTTTGAAGAAAACGTTATGGATCAATGTATATACCAGAAGGTTAGTGGGAGTAAGATATGTTTTCTTGTTTTATATGTCGATGATATTCTGCTTGCAACCAATGATAAGGGTTTGCTACATCAGGTGAAACAATTTCTCTCAAAGAACTTTGATATGAAGGATATGGGTGAGGCATCTTATGTCATTGGCTTTAAGATCCATAGAGAAAGATCTCGAGGCATTTTGGGTTTGTCTCAAGAGACCTATATCAACAAAGTCTTAGAGAGATTTCGGATGAAAGATTGTTCACCAAGTGTAGCACCTATTGTGAAAGGTGATAAATTTAGCCTTCTGCAGTGTCCTAAAATGAGTTTGAACGGGAACAGATGAAGAACATTCCATATGCTTCAGCAGTTGGAAGCCTGATGTATGCTCAAGTCTGCACCAGACCTGATATTGCATTTACAGTTGGGATGTTAGGAAGATTTCAGAGTAACCCAGGTGTTGACCACTGGAAAGCTGCAAAGAAAGTTATGAGATTCCTTTAGGGAAAAAAATCTTATATGCTCATGTTTAGACAAACTGGAAATTTGGAAGTGATTGGCTACTCTGATTCAGACTTTGGTGGCTGTGTTGATACACGTAAGTCAACATCTGGTTACATTTTCATGCTTGCCAATAGAGTTGTATCTTGGAGAAACGCCAAGCAGACCTTGATTGCTACTTCCACTATGGAGGCCCAGTTCGTATCATGTTTTGAAGCTACCTCACATGGTGTGTGGTTGAAGAGTTTCATTTCTGGGCTTAGAGTTGTTGACTCTATTTGTAGGCCATTGAGAATGTACTGTGACAACTCAGCTGCTGTTTTTATGGCTAAGAATAACAAAAGTAGTAGTCGAAGTAAACATATTGACATTAAATAATTAGCCATAAGAGAACGTGTTAAAGACAAGAAAGTGGTCATTGAACACATTAGCACTGAGTTGATGATTGCTGATCCATTGACTAAAGGCATGCCACCGAACATTTTCAATGATCATGTAATCAGGATGGGACTTGGTTCCTTTATGTAATTATTCATTGTACGTACATTCAGTATTTTATTGAAACTCTTATTCAGTTTATGTTTTCTCATTCAGTTGTGCACATACATATATATTTATTCTTGAGAAAATATTACTTAAGTATGGACCTCGAATGAACATATGGTTTATTCATTAAAGTATGTAGTTTTGTTGAGAGAAACATGAGACATTGTGATATATGGAAGATAATACTCGTATTTAGAGGACTTGTCGCCATAATCCATGTGTTTTGTTTTTCATTATGATGTTGGTGAGGTGTTCATGGACCAAGTGGGAGAATGTTATGATTTATCTTATTTTATTTATTTATTATTATTATTATTACATTTTATTCTTTTTTAAATCCCACGTTAAAGAGTGGTCCTTGACATAACTCACTCACCATGAATTAAGGAACCACTTAATGTACCGTTAATTAATTCTTTTAATGGTAAAGAATTAATTAATTCATCTTTTTCATCGTACAGAATAGAAAAACTACATAGAAAACCTTTCTGCAAAAAAATTGATTTGGTCCCTATATCTACTTTCTCTTAAAAAAAAACGCATACCATTTGAGTTAGACAGAGTGTAGGTGTAGAAGAACCGAGGATTCCGTTACTGTTCGTTCGTGTTGGTACTGTAGATTTGGTTATCAAATTCAATGGTTGGAGGTATATTTATTTTACTCATGCTTCCGCTTGTGATTAATTTATAATCACTTTTGATATAAATACAGAATGTTTCCATCATCTCCTCCCCCAACCTCAATGTACAAACCTTGCTTTGTGCAATAAAAAATTAATATAAAATAAACATCCCATGAATTATTCACAACCACAATTCCCATAACTAATTTGGGTGTAGGTGATCGTACACAAGTTTTTGAAAAACTAATATCAAGCGTCTTTTTATTTTTTTAGAACAAATTCATTTAAAATTTGAATCAGTCAAAAGATATTTCGTGAGATTTTTTATAATTTCAAATTCATTTAAAATTTGGATCGACCTAAAATTTTGATGGCTGGATCCTAACACAAGGGTCTTACAATTTAAATGGTGGGATCAGATTTTAGAAGCTTCTCCATGAAGATTCCAAAGACGATTTGGTTCCACAATTTGTGAGACTTTTCAATCTTTTTTTCTTTAGTTTAGTGTCGTTTGTTGTCGAAATTAATCATCTTGAGTTATTAACTGTTACATACCTTTAGTTGTGACTAGAGAAAATTCGTTGTAGCATTCGTGTACTTTTTTCATTTATGAATTATGGTGGTGAGGCAGTATCCCTTCTTTATAAGTTTTCTCTTGTGCATCCACGTAATTTTCTTCTTCATTTATGATTGACTATTCATGTAGATCTCTTTTTATTTGTTTGAATTGGCTCTTTTCTATAAATTGAGAGCTTAAATAGTTGTAAGTTCATCAAGTCAAAATGTTAATGTAATACAATCGAAAGAAAGTTCACATTTGTTCTTAGTCTCTTATTATTTTTGAATTCCTTCCTCCTTTATTTTCTCCATTTATAATATTTTTTAATTACCGATATTTCTTCCTGTCGTTTACAGTATTATAATTCTCCTTGGAGTTGATTAAACATCTTTTAATAATGTTAGAAATTACATTATATCATTGTAGACATACCCCAATACTGAAAATTTTCAAGCTAATTAAAGAACATATATGACACATATAACATAAAAACAATAACCAAAAGAAAAAAAAAATCACCAGCCCTCAAACTATATTTTGTATCTTTTATTCTTCACTCGAATATCAAACTGGCTTAATCAACATCATAACAACATTAACCAAACATTGATCAAATTAAAATAAAACTTATTATTGTTTAACATGGAGATAGAGGTTCCTCCTTATTCTGAAAGCATCTTCAAACCATTAAACTTAGCATGCAGGAGAAGGTTTTCATGGTGAACCATTCTGAGATGAAGTCTGAATCGGAGTAGCGCAACACCGGCAGCAGGATCCCGCCGGCGCCGGCTCGCAGCACACGCACGCCGGGCATATCGGCGGCCTATTAGTAACTGTGTCACCAAACTCAACAGTTTAAATATTTTTTTAAAAAAAATCAAAAGTCAAATATAAATACAATATTGTTATAGCCAACGATAATATATTTCTAATTTATGTTTTCTAACATAAACTAGTAATATATTATCGTTGGCTTTTTGAATCAATTATTAATTTTCCTTTTTAAATTATAATAATTGGAGGTAGGAAATTCCAACCATTGCCTCATAATTATTACACTAATGGAAAGTTGAACTACTACTTTGTTGGTAGCTATTTACCTCAATTAATAAGCCTAATCTATTTAATCTAAAAACAATCACAAATTTGTTGAAAAAAAAACACAGTCAAACCTACTTTTTAAGACCGTGTATTCTATTAAAGGTTTAAAAATGAAACCTTATAGTATTTAATATAATATCAAAATTTACTTAACTCAAACACATATTTGATTCAATAAAAATAAAATTTAGAAATGATTTAAAACTGATAAATCTAAAAGGGACGTGTCCAAATCTTACCTATCGAAAAAATGGAATGCTTTACAACTTTTATAAGAAAATAACGACCCTAGATTTATCACATAACATCTTGGGACTATATAACTCCTCTTATGACCATTATCTAATAATAGAAAAAATCAATAATTACTCATAACTATCATAGATTGGTCATGAAAACTAAGATTGAGTTGAAGAAACGGTTGACTTATTATAAATGATGAGTTATTATAATAAAAGTTATATTGATAATGAGATGATAAGTTTTAGCATAACATATATTATTATAATAAGGCTAAATGGTTATTATTTTTGAAATAAGAGGTTATGAGCTAAATTATTGGTTATTACTATTGATGGTTCAAACATTGGTTGACCCAACCTAACACACTCTTAAACAAGGGTCCAAAATGCCTCCAAGATATTATAAATCCATAATAATTACTTACATATTTTCTTGGCAACTTAATTTATTTAGAGTTCAAGTAATGTCTCGTAAAAATAGTAGAGGTGAACGTAAACTAATCCATATACATTTAAAGGATCAATACAGAAAAATTCATTTTCAATAATAATCAAAGTGAGCGTAAACTCTACGTCATAACTATAATATTTTTGGGTTTAATAATGATTTAACGAACTCTAACCTTGGAGGAGCGCACGATTAGCGTTTGCAGTGGAGATCATCAAGGGAGAGAGAACCATGGTGAACACGAGAACCGTCACTAGAACCGAGCTCGGAGAGAATTTAGCTGCAGCCATTGCCAGAATCTGAAGAGAAATTATGGTTGATTTGGTGTTTGATTGATGAAGGTTGAAGCTGTATGGTATTGGTATTTGTAGTGAAGCCCATGGGTTTGAATCTGCAGTGGTATTTTGAATATTTGTACAATACTGACTTTTTTCAAGTTTCATAATTCAACTTTTCAACTATATTCCAATATCATACGCAAATTGAATCAACTTTGGTAGGTTGGAGACGAAAATATGCACTATAATTTACGTCATAACTTTATTCCAAGAAAGATTATAGAGAGCACAAACAAAATATATTCTGAAAAATCATGGGTGTTTAAATAAAGTACCAAAAAGTAAAGTTGGGAAGGTGATGGAAATTGAGAATTAGTAAAAGTGGATTAGTTTTGAGTAAAATTTAGGTAAATTATATCATCACAATTGTATTATAAATTTAGAAGATTTTTCATGTAATTCATAACCTTTGATAATAAAGTTCATGAGGTATTTTTTTGGGGATTTTGCATGTATAACAAAAAAAGGCAAAATATTTCCATCTATAGCACAAAATCTAAAATAATTTCATTTGTAGCAGAAAATTCAAATTGACTTCTATCATTTGTTGAGTTCTATTAGTGATAGAATTCAATCAATGATAGATTCATTCTATCACTTCTTAAGTTTTCTATCAGTGATAGAAATCTAAATTGAGTTCTATCACTAGGTGAGTGATAGAAATAAATATGCTATAGATGAATTATTTTAAAAATTATGCTACAAATATAATACAAGAGGTAGAATGTGCTTCTGATGGTAAATTCTCTATTTTTTTTGAAGAATTTTAGTCCTTTAAACTATATCAGAAAGCTTTAGTAAACATATTCTCAAGAATATGTAGGAAAATTAGTTCCAAATTCTTGTGGTGGTGTTTGTTAGGAGATGAAATGAGATTAGATGAGGGGTTTGGATGTTCTAATCTCATCTTATTTTATTTTTATTTTTTGGAAAATTGTATTAGATGAATTATTCTCACAAATTCTTATAAATTTAGGCAAATTCTAAAGTACATCAATTTATTATTATAGTGGATGGCCTATTCTCACAAAGTAATCATGCTAATCCTTTTAATGTTAACAATATGTACATCTATACAAGTGTTGAACTTATTTTGTTTATTATAAAAATGAGATTTCTTTTTTTTTTCTCTCCTCCGAAAATAGGTTTTTTTTTTTTGGAAAAGATACGAATATATTAGCATATGCAAGAAGCATACAAACAAAATTACAAGAAAGCCCTCCAATTAATAATTATGGAAGAGGCGTTGTAGTCTTTAAAAAGAGATGATTTATCACACCATTTGGCAGCAGTGACAATAATACCATCCCAAATTTCTATAGCTGATTTAACTTTGTGTTTCTCGTTGAAAATGCGGCCATTTCGCTCCAACCAAATCCACCAAGCTTAAACTTTAAGACAATAGCAGGGGAAGATCGGTAAAATTTTATTTATGTACAAATAATGTTATTGAGCCTATATTTTTTCTTAGAGGAATAGATCGAACTCGTGACTGGAGTGGAAATTGATTAACATCAAACCAGATAACTAATTGCGCCACCGACCCCATCAATATTAAGAAGTTTGCTTGAAGCATACAAAAACCTCTAAAAAGGGAGGAGGATTACAAAAAGGGAATTTACCCTCAACAACACATTCTATGCAGTTAGGGTGCACAAATAACCCGAATAACCTTAACCAACCCAACCCAACTTGATGTAGGTTAAATACATTTTTGGGTTGGGTTGAGTTGAAAGTTATGAATTTTTTATGGGTTGAGTTGGGTTGGGTTAAGGGTTGACCTAAAATTAATCCTACCCAACCCAACCAACCCAAATTGATTATTTAGATTAAAAAATATTTTGTTACCAATAACAAATCATATGTGCATATGTTTATTATATTTAATTATATATTTATACTTTTTATTTTTTAAAATTAGTACTTTTTTTTATAATCTTTATAATCTATATATTATGATAAAAATACATACTTAAATTATGTCATCTATTTTTGTTGGTTTTAATTGTTTATTTGTTTTATAGAAGTCGAATGATGACATATGTTATTCTTGTTTTAATTATCTATTTGTTTTATGTTCTATAGTTGAGATCTTCCATATGAACGACTAATGATGAATGACTTTTTATTCAATATTTTGCATATTTAATATTTATATTCATTTCATTACTTTGATATGATAATAGTTGCAACTTGTTTTTTTTTCAAATCAGGTTGTAGATTGTATTTGTTTATGTATAATGCAATGTATAACTAATTTGATACAAAAAAATATTTATATTTGTAATGTATTGGTGAACCCAATGACTCAACCCAACCCAACCCGAAAATATAAGGATTGAGTTGGGTTGAGTTATCTTTTTAATTGGGTTTGGTTGATTTGGAAAAGTGACCAACCTGAAAATTTGGGTTCAGTTGAAAACTCCCTCAACCCAACCCAAGCCATATTCACCCCTATTTGGAGCACAATATCTAAAACAATTCATCTATATAACACATGATTTTCTATTAACGATAGAATTCACAGTCAGTGATAAAATGAGTCTACTCGTAATAAAATTAATCGGTGATAGAACTCAACTAGTGATAGAAGTCTATCGGTAGAAGAACTCCAATTTGAATTTCCTAATACAAATAAACTTATTTTGATTTTGTGCTACAAATGCAAATACTTTGCCCTTTTTATTATACATGGCAAAATTCCCTTGCAAAAAACTCTCCAATTTAGAATGATAGAGACTATATTCTAATCTGTAAACAAGGATGATTTGTAACACCAACAGAAAAATAAAATGACAATATTTTCTCAAATAGCATGAGGAGGTTTGGCAATGTGTTTGGTGTCGAAAATTCTCGAGTTTACGCACATTCGGAATGCTCCACATAGCAGCCCCAATGATGTTAGCCTTTATAATGGAACTAGGGGACGAGATGCCAGAATCCAAGAAGGTTGAAAATGAGACCATCCAAAAGAATACAGATTTTTTTTTTAATATAGATGAAAAATCCCTGTTTTCATATCCTTTTTAGTTAGTCAACTTATGGATAATCCATGTTTCAAATGTCATTTTAAAATATTTTATATTATCCCAAACAATATTTTTTAAAAAAATTAATCCAATATTTTAGCATTTTTTTTATTGATTAATTAAGATTCTTTTGAAAAGCAACTTTTTAGGCGGATTAATAATCTATACGAAACACAATTTAAATTGTTATATTTTTTTAAAGGTCCTTCAAGAAAATCAATTTTCTTTAAAAAAAATCCTAGTTATTACATACCCTACTATCAAGTTATTTTATAAAATCACAAATGGGTATAAATTTTTTATACATATAAATCATCAATGGACAAAATGATTTTTTTTTTTTTTTTGGGAAGATGCATGCTAGCGACATATCCAAGATAAAAGGCTCAACAGAGCTACAAAAAAACTTGTCAATTTAAAGTATAATGGACATAATGGATTAGTCACGTGTTAGTTATGTTGATTGGTAGTAATTCATTTCAACTCAATTGATCACGATTTCAATCTTAAAAATCAATATTTGAGAGCAATGAGAGCAAGACAATGAGAAATGATTATAAGAAATAATTTCCTTATCGCCACCAACCATTATTCTACTTCTAATCAATATTTAATCTCTCATAATCACTATTCATTCATTTCATGATTTCAATTCTCTCCATAAATCTCTTTTCATTTTTTATACAATCACTTTCAATTCTTCTGGTATTCACTATTTTATTTTTCATAATCATTAGTAATAATTCTCTCATAATCATTATTTTCATTCTAAACACAAAAAACATTCTCCTTTATATTGTCTTTGTATTTTCATTCACCCATAATCATTCTTCTCATATCCTCCCTGTATTTTGCTTCATCCATAATCATTTTTATTCTCTGTCTCAAATCTCTCCCAAAAAATAGCATTGTATAACACACTTGGTCAATGAAATTATTGTAAATTCACCATCTCAATGATATTATTGTATATTCACCTCCAACTAAGAAAGATAAGAATTAATACATCTTTGTACGTATCTATATATACCCAATCTTAGCTAATTGAATTTGACCTTGTCCTTTTTGTACCTATTCTGTCACATCATTCTAAAAATGTCAAAGAAGTTAAATCATTGTTTATTAAAATTAAATTAACTTTAATTAAGTCAATTACTAGATGCAAATCAAACTATGCCAATCATCAATGAAAAGTACGTGTTTCCCATCATCAAATTATCTACAAAATAAAAAATCATTGAAATCAGAATAAGAAAAGTAATCATAGATATTGTTTCAACATATTTAGGCTTTGTTTATTAAAATTAAACAAACTTTAGTCAACTACCTGAGGCAAAGCAAAGTATGCCAATCATTAATGAAAACTACATGTTGGCCATCATGAAATTATGTTTATAAAACTCATTGAAATCATGATAAGAAATAAATCATGGATATTTCAACATACTTTCTCTTTGCTTTTTTGGCTGGCCTAGCTCTTGTCAATCTGGTTCAAGCTCAAGATCAATTAGGTGTGTATTATCTTAAACTTTGGTATAATTTAAATTGCTTATACTTTATCCCTAATCAACTAAAGTTTTATTTGCTTGTACATCTTAGGTTTTATCAGCTTAGATTGTGGATTGAAAGCAAACACTAGCTACATCGAACCAAAATTAAAACTTAAATTTACATCCGATGATGCTTATATAAACAGCGGCATAAGCAAAAGCTTATCATCTATTTATCAACAATATGTAACGCTACAATATCAACATGTTAGAAGCTTTCTAGAAGGACGTCGAAATTGTTACAATATAGACGTAAAGAAGGGTACTAAATATCTCATGCGAGCAACTTTTTTGTATGGAAATTATGATGGGCTCAACCAACTGCTGAAATTCGACATCTACTTTGGTGATAGCTTATGGATCGGAAGACAATAATTCTCAGTAATGAATACACTGATTACACAATTGATTCCAAACATATGATATCAAACAATCAAGTACAAATTTGTCTTGTCAATACAGATAATGGAATTCCATTCATAACTTCGTTGGAATTCAGACCATTGCCCATCAAGACTTATGAGGTCTTGACAAGATCATTGATGCTCTACTTTCGATTGGATATGGGTACAACAACAAATACAACATACAGGTTTGTTACAAAAAAAAACACTTATATTTCTAATTTTTGCATTATATTCTACAAACATTTTGTATCTATGTTGGACATGTGTTAAACACACATACTTTCAGGCACATTTCATATATGAACATGCAAAATTTTGTGTCCCATTTATTACTATTAATTTACTTACCGCACGTCACGGACATACCACATACATTTTATAGACACGCAATTTAAAATTTATAAGTTTTAAGTCGTCGACGACACGATAACGAGAGACATTGTTGGTGTGGAGGGAGTACTAAATATCTAATATATATATATAAACAAAAATTTAAAAAACAAGAAAAAAGAATGGAGGGCTCGAGAGGGAAGGAGATTTGTTTATGGTTAAACTTTCGTATAAATTTGTTTTGCCAGTTTTTAGTGGGATAGTTTGATTTGTTGGGAAATGAGGAAAAATAAAGTTCATCTTCGTGTCTGTGTCCATGTTCATGGTTGTGTGTTTTATCTCGTATCAGTATCTGTGCTTCTTAACATGTATTTTAATAATAGGGCACTCGTCAAAAAGTGTTGTTTGTTTAACTTAATTTTCACCAGAAGATACCTATGATAGATATTGGGTGCCTTTCAGTTGGAATGAATGGAATACCACAAGTAGTGAAGATTTATATGAAAATAATATTTATGAGCCAGGATTTGCTATCATGGGAACGGCATCTATTCCAATAAATAATACAAAAAAGCCAATGAAAATTATTTGGTGGGAATCTGAAGATGAAAACACAGAATATTATGTATACACCCACTTTGCTGAACTTCAAAATCTCAAACCCAATCAAACTAGAGGATTCAACATCAATTATAATGAGGCCTTATGGTTTGGTCCTGTCATCCCAAAGTACTTACACACCACCACAATTAAAAGTCTAAAACCATTACCAGTACCAACCAAAAGCCATATATTCACACTTACTCCAATTGACAATTCAACACTCCCTCCAATCATTAATGCTGTTGAAATTTATTACCTGATCGATCTGTTAGAACTCACGTCAGATCAACAAAATGGTAATTCCTAAACCTTTTTATACTCTTTTTTTAATGTGACATGATCTATAAGAACTCACGTCCGAGCACATCAAAAAGACTAGAGACCTCATAGCAATATATAAGAAGGGTGAACTAATCCTCTCATTGTTAATTAGTTCTGAGATGGATGTCCACACTATCTAATATGGTATCATAGCCCATTAAGCCTAAATGGACAATTCAAAATTGGTAAGTCCAAAAGAGGCACCATTTTGAAGGGCAAGATCCTATATCGAAACGAGTGGTGTGGAAACTTCATAGATTTTACGTTAATTAATTGATCTCATTAATTGATTTTTTGGTATGACATGTGAATATTTATTAGTGGAAGCAATAAAAAGCATAAAGTCAAGTTATGGAATAGTGAGAGATTGGGAAGGAGATCCATGCATTCCAAGAACATACCCTTGGGAGGGTATAGATTGTACCAAAACAAATGGAACTTCTCCCAAAATTATATATTTGTAAGTAGTTGTGATAGCAATTTATTTATTGAAAGTATACGAACTAAAAAGTATTGAAACTAAAATGATATTTTCGTCCTCAGGAACCTGTCATCGAGTGGATTGACAGGGGAGATTTCTTTGAACATAAAGAATCTAACAATGTTACAAATCTTGTAAGTGATCATCGATTACATAAATTCAACCCGAGGCCAATTGAAATTACTAAGACCCTGTTTGGTAACCATTTTTTTTTTCATTTTTGTTTTAAAAAATAAAAACCATATATATTTGATAACTGTTTTTTGTTTTCAAATATCACATTTTGTCTTGATTTTTTTAGTCTTTTTTCTATTTATTCTTGATTTTTTTCATGTTTTTTTAAAAACAAAAACTTGTTTTTAAA
Organism: Sicyos edulis; assembly: GCA_036507275.1. Taxonomy (NCBI): domain Eukaryota; kingdom Viridiplantae; phylum Streptophyta; class Magnoliopsida; order Cucurbitales; family Cucurbitaceae; genus Sicyos; species Sicyos edulis. The sequence continues at coordinate 10,457,382 of CM071852.1, read as the reverse complement.
AACTACTTTTTTTTGCTTTTAGAATTCCTCTAATATTTTTAAAACGTTTTAAAAATTTTAAAACCAAAAACCAAAATGGGTTATCAAACAAATATGTTTTTAAAATATTAAAAATAAAAATAGAAAACCAAAAACGAAATGGTTATCAAACGGAGCTTAATTTATAGCTATTAACGAATATTTTGGGTATACTTTGCAGGGACTTGTCAAACAATAATTTGACAGGAAATATACCTGATTTTTTGTCTGATTTACCAAACCTTAAAGTCTTGTAAGTGACAAGCTTGTTACCAAACTTGAATTGTAGGATTTATGATAATATTGAAATATTGTTGGTTTCTCTATCTTTACAGAAAGTTAAATAACAATACGCTCACAGGCTCAGTTCCATCTCAACTCATTAAGAGATTTTCATCTTCAAGGTTTATTTCCAAACAAAAGCTTATGTCATCTCTTTAAAATATTTGATTCCTTGAAAATTTTCAACCTAATGTGTCTATTGTATGCTTATAAATTGACAGTTTTTGAAGGAAATCCAAATCTAGAATATTGCAAATCAGATTCATGCAATAGTAAAAAGAAAAGTGTTGTTATTCCAATTGTGGGATCAATTGGTGGATTTGTAGCTGTTGTTGTAATTTCAATCATCATCCTTTGGATTGTTAAGAAACCAAAAAAAAGAAACTGCTGCTTTAAAGAAGGATCCTTTGGAAGGCAACAACCAAGTAATAAATGATCAGTTGTTGGAGACAAGAAAGCAGTTCACATATGCAGAAGTGTTAGAGATGACAAACAATTTTGAAAGAATTTTGGGAAGAGGAGGTTTTGGGATTGTTTACTATGGTATCATGGATAACACTCAAGTGGCTGTCAAGGTGCTTGCTCAAGCTTCAAGTGATCAAAGTTATCAACAATTTCAAGCAGAAGTATGTGGTTATATATACCTACTAGTTTTTTTATATAGATATTTATGAGTGTCCGAGCCAGTTTACTCTCAGCGAATATTTTCACGAGACGGATCTTCTCGTTCTACAACATTTGACTCCCAAAAGAATCCTGTGAAATTATTCTTAGGATGGTGGCAAACCGTTTAATTTTTAAAGATCTTTTTGCTAGCTAGGTCAATCCGTGATGATGGTTAACGGATTCCCAACCTTTTTTGGTTAATTGCTTTGTATGTTAACAAAATTGGTTTTTAGTTTTTAGTTTTATGTTACTGAGCTCTAGCCAAATTCTAAAACAAAAACAAAAAATTTTAAAAAATCTATGTGATAACTATTTGGTTAATTTTAGTTGTTTTTTTTTTAAATAGGCATGTTTTTCTCAGTAATTCTGTACTTGATTTCGATCATTTAAATTTTCAACTAAATTCTAAAAAACAAAAATAACTTGTTTTTTTTCTTCTTAATTTTCAAGACTACATCATTCTTATAGATAACAAAATAAGAATCTTATAGACGGTAGTAGTATTTTATAGACTTGTTTTTAAAAACAAAAAATTGAAAATGAAATGATTATCAACAAGATGTTAGTTTTTTTGTAAAGTTGACTTAAATGTCAAAACAAAACCTCAATTTAGTAGAATTTCTAAATTTAATTTCAAAAACTAAAAATCAAGTTGTTATGGATGAGAAGTGTACACTTTTACCTGATACTACATTTAAATATTATTTTTGACATTGCAGGTTACAATTCTTTTGAGGGTTCACCATAAAAACTTGACAAATCTTGTGGGGTATTTGAATGAAGGAGATCAGCTTGGTCTCATTTATGAGTTCATGGCCAAAGGAAACTTAGGAGAGCATCTTTCACGTAATGAACTTCACGTAATGAACTTTTCCGATTACATACAAATTTTCATATTCAGCTTTGGCTTTGTAAATTCCAACCCAAAATCCAAATATTATTGACATTAGTTTTTTGTCCTCCAACATCTGTCAAATTCAAACAGAGGAGAATTCATTTGTCTTAAGTTGGGAAGATAGGCTCAAGATAGCCCTGGATGCAGCACAAGGTAAATTCTTTTTTAGTTCAACATGAGATTGGATTTATATTCCTTAACCGGAGTATTTGTCCAAGATAGCCCTACAATTACTTAGTCAAGAGTCTCGCTGTCCGGTCAACGAGTACGGATCTAGCATTTATATTCCTATCTTTCTTAATAAAACAGTTTCTCCCCACTGTCCATAGACATGGCTAACATAACGTTAGTGAACCACGTAAATTATTGTGTTTTTTTTATTCTTATTCATGAAGGTGATTTGAATTTGAAAATAAATCAGGATTGGAGTACCTGCACAATGGTTGCAAGCCACCAATAATTCACAGAGATGTGAAAACAGCAAACATCTTATTGACAGAAAAATTTGAGGCCAAACTTGCAGATTTTGGTTTGTCCAAAAACTTCCCAACAAGAACAACTACGTATTCACAAGGGTTGCTGGCACCCCTGGTTACCTTGATCCTGAGTAACAACAACAATTAAACTCATCTCCTTCCCTTACATCTTTCAAATCCGAAATTAAATTTACCTCCTCGATCAGGTACTACACAACGAACCGGCTGACGGAGAAAAGTGACGTGTATAGCTTTGGAGTTGTTCTGTTGGAGATAATCAGCTGCAGACCCTTGATATCAAGAAGTGAAGAGAACCTTCATATCAGCAGATGTGTAAAATCCAGGGTGGATCAAGGGGACATTAATGGCATAGTTGACAGAAGATTGAGGGGAAACTATAATGAGAACTCAGCTGGGAGGGCAGTGGAAACAGGTTTGAACTGTGTACCTGTTAAATCTGTGGACAGACCAACAATGAGCCAAGTGGTGGCGGAATTGAAGAGTTGTTTGGCGTTAGAGTACGAACGGACATCCGAGACTCGAGATAACACGATTTCCATTGTTATGGATTACAGTGAAGCCGGTCCAATGGCCAGGTGAAATTAAAGATCCATTTGATTTTGTTTGTATGTCTCTATCTTTTCATTTTTAATTTCTGTTTTTGTACTAAAGAAACTGGTGCATTTGGTACATGTTTCTATGTATCTTTGTTTTTCTTTCATGTTTCTTGTTTCTTCCTTCATAATATACATAGACATTCCTGCATTTGTTGAGTGTTTCTTCTTTTTGATTCTTTCTTTTTCTAAGATAAACAAGAACACATTGAGAGTATGAAAAAACCTTTGTTATTCATTCATTAAAAAAATCAAGCCCCAAAAAATCATTAACTGATTTGTTTACAAAGCCATTATCTGAGCTTAATATGAGTGTGATGATAGCAACAATCATTAAAACACCTATACTCAGCCTTTGTACTAGAACACGATCTAATAGACTATTTCTTGAAGCCCCAAAAAATCAGGCTCCAGCCAAAATACATGTAGACTTTCTTTCATTATCAATTGCGGCCTAGTTTGAATCAGCATAGTCATGTAGCGACAACATAGTAGGCTCGGATAAAAAGAAGACCATAATGCTGAGTGCCTTGCAAATACTGAAGTATGCACTTAACTGAGTTTCCAAAAAAAGCTTAAGAGCATGCATGAATTGACAGGTTTTGTTCAAACTAAAAGACAACTCAAGGCGAGTAAGAAGGTTATACTGTAAAGCTCCAACAATACTTCGATTTCAACGAACATCAATGAAGGACCCATCTGCAAAACAGAAGATAAAAAACCAGTCATCATAGAAGTTGACATATAGTGAGCTTCAACCATATTGTTTCCTTCATAACAAATCTTAAAAAATACTTGGATTGAGACAACAAAAAACCTCCATTAGAAATATAAGAAACCTCAATACCAAGAAAGTAATGTGAAGGTCCTAAATCCTTAAGTGCAAAGGCACTATGAACAAATCCATCAAAGTAGAAATAGAAACATCATAGTTCCCATACAATCAATATATCATCAACATATACAAAAGAATATAACAACGGGTAGATGTATGATGAAACAAAAGTGAATAGTTGCCATGTGAATGGATAAAATTTCATAAAAGAGTGTAATTATTAAAAATATATTTTTTATTTGAAATTATTTTTCAAATGCTATTTTTAGAGCCAAGCAAAAATTGGGGCAAAGAGGATTCAAATCTGTAGCTTTTTTTTTTTATCAATAGGACATCTACATACCCATCCATTATTGCTAAGTAATCTGTAGTGTGCATTTATCACTATTCTACGGCGAGTCTTCACTTTCCACAATTTCTTCAAATTTGCTGTTCTTATTGGGGTTTTCTCTATTCACTCAAATTATTGAGTTACAAATCATTTCACTATTCTACTCATACATTATTGAGCCACTTTTCACAATTCCTTCCTACTTTATTTGTCTTTTTGAAAAAGTGGTCGAGTTAGAAATCATTTCTCTATCCTACTTTTGGAGTTACTATTCCTACTTTTGCTTTCCTTTTCTAAGAAATTGTACTATTCCTGATATGAGAATTTTTGTGTAATGAACAATATAGTGAGCCAAAGTAAGTATAGTTTAACTAACATAAGTTAAAGAATCTTATATTGAAAATGTGAGACTTTCTAATATTTATTAGATATGTGAGCTACTTTTCTCCAATTGATTTTGAGATAGATACGTATTCATACTATCTAATAATGGTATTAGAGTCCAGTAAACCAAAATAAATATTCGGTTCAATAAAATTGAAATGGGGATTCGATTCCAAAATTGGTGAACCCAAAAGTGGCATCATCTTGAAGGGACATTGAATCCAATTGATTTTGAGAAGGACGTCGATACTGTCTGATAATACAAGTCAATTTTATGGCATATTTCAACTGTGGCCTTCCACTTGCTAATTAAAATACAAATATTGACCCAACCTCTATGGAGCATACGTTATCTGTTCGTTACTGTTGAAACCTTCCTTCAAATCCTCTTCCCAAATTAAACAACCTCACTCATTCTTTTCATCCATGGCTGAATCTATTCTCTACAACATAGCTGGAACCATCTTAACCCAATTGGGTTCTTCCACAGCCCAAGAGCTTGAATTCTTGTGGGGTGCCAATGATGAGCTTCACAAACTCAAACACACTCTTTGTGCAATTCAAGCTGTTCTTCTTGATGCAGAGGAGCAGCAGTTCAAGAACCATGCAGTCAAGGATTGGGTTTCAAAGCTTAAAGATGTTTTGTACGAGATCGAAGACGTGATGGACGAGTCCAATTATGAAACCTTGAGACGACAAATTATGGCCAAAGATAGAAGAAAGAGAAAACAAGTACGTATGCTTTTATCCAAATTTAAATCTAATCTTCACATGGCTCACAAAATCAAGGATATTAGGCAGAGGCTAACAGCTATTAATGAGGATAAAACTCAATTTAGCTTCGCTAATCGTGTGTTAGATACCGTACATGACGAGTTTAAGAAGAAACGAGAGACTTACTCTTTTATACTCGAAGAGGAAGTCATTGGTAGGAATGATGACAAAGAAGCAATCATAAAACTTCTATTGGATACCAACATGACCAAAGAGGATATTGCAATTATTTCCATAGTTGGAATGGGAGGATTAGGGAAGACTACCCTAACTCAATCTGTCTATAACAATAAGAAGATGACAAAACATTTTGAGTTGAAGTTATGGGTGTGTGTTTCTGAAGAATTTGATGTCAAAATTATTGGGGAAAAGATAATAGAGTCGGCAACTAAAAAGAAGGCAGAGTCGTTCCTTCAAATGGATTCATTGCAAAGTGAACTTAGAAAACAAATTGATGGGAAAAAATATTTGCTTGTAATGGATGATGTGTGGAATGAGGATCATGAGAAATGGGTTAGTTTGAAAAGATTGCTAATGGTTGGTGCAAAGGGTAGTAGAATTTTGATCACAACACGTGATGTACAAGTTGCAAAAACTTTTGACACTACCTTTTTGTATTCCTTGCAAATTTTGGATGACTCCAACTCTTGGTTATTGTTTAAGAAAATTGTGTTTTTGGGAGGACAAGAAACAGAGCTCGAGAATTCAAATTTAGTCGAAATTGGTAAGGAGATCGTGGCAAAGTTAAGAGGTGTTCCTCTTGCAATAAGAACTATCGGACGACTTTTAAGGGAAAAAATTTCACAAATTTTTTGGCTTTCTTTCAAGGACAAGGAACTATACCAAGTCATGGGACAAGGAAAAAGCAATGATCTGGACTACATGCGATCAATTCTTGAGCTTAGTTATAAACACCTCCCACCTAATTTAAAGAAATGTTTTCTATATTGTGCTTTGTTTCCCAAAGATTATAGAATTGAAAAGGATGAATTGATATTACAATGGAGAGCACAAGGTTTCATTCCACCAAATGACAAAGATGAACTCATTGATATTGGTGAGAACTATTTTTTGGAGTTATTATCAAAATCATTTTTTCAAGAGGTAACAAAAAATGAATTGGGAAACATCAACACGTGTAAGATGCACGACTTAATGCATGATCTTGCTTGTTTGATAACCAAAAATGAATGCATCCGTGGACTAAAAAATGACATTGACAAAAGAACTCATCACTTTTCATTCAGTGGGACATCATATGAAGAATCAAAAGCACTTCGAGAGACATTACCTAAAGCAAGGAATTTGAGAACATTTATTATGCTACAAAACTGTTTGGATGGTTGGGAATTAGACTTGGGAAAATTCTTCCAGGATCATTTGCAATTACGGACAATAAAGATAATGTTTGATGGAAAAGAAAAGTTTTTTAAGTCGATTATTGGAAGGTTCAAACATTTAAGATATTTGAATCTTCCGAGTTTAGATTTTAAAGACCTTCCAAATTGTATTACTGAGTTGTATACCTTAGAAACATTAAACCTTACATATTGGGCATCATTGGAAAGATTGCCAGGTGATATCAAATATCTAATCAACCTCAAGCATCTGAATCTGTTTTTTAATAAAAGTTTAGAATGCCTTCCGAATTCTATTACCGAGTTAAGTAAATTGGAAACACTTAACTTATATGGTTGTATTAAATTAAAAGAATTGCCGAGAGATGTAAAAAATTGGATCAGTCTTAGGCATCTTGATCTTGGTAATAGTGGTATGGAATTCCTTCCAAACTCTATTACTCAATTAAATAATTTGGAAACACTTCTCCTCTTTAATTGTTCAAATTTAAGAGCATTGCCGGAAGACATTAGAAAGTTGATCAACCTTAAGCATCTTGATACGGCCGCATGTACGTCTTTCACTCGTATGCCAAAAGGATTAGGCGAATTGACCAATCTTCAAACACTTAATGAGTTTGTATTAGGAGAGAATGATGGTGCTGAGTTAAGTGAATTGAATGGACTTAATAAATTGATCAACCAAAGGTTAAACATTAGAAATTTGCAATTTTGTAGTGTGGTTGGTCTACCAGTGAAGGCTAAGTTCTTGCAGCAAAAGTCAGGACTTGAACGGTTACGGCTAAATTGGAAGAATTCATTTAATGAGTCTAAAATTGATAACTTGGATGATGCTTATGAAAGAGTCTTAGATTGCTTACAACCGCATTCTAATCTTGAACATTTATTAATAGTTGGATACGGAGGAGCCAAGCTATGCAATTGGCTATCATCTGGTTGTTTAGTCAGTGTATGTCTTATTGATTGCAAGAGATTGCAACATCTCCCTCAATTTGATCAACTTCCTCATCTCAAAGAACTTTCTCTCGAAGACTTACCCAATATCGAATATATGAGCAGCCATGAATCTATTTCTTCCACAACATTTTTTCCATCCCTTAAGAGATTAAATATATTGCGCATGCCTAAGTTGAAGACATGGTGGAAGGATAAAACCTCATTTTCAATAACATTTATTCGTCTATCTGAACTAAAGATTTTTTATTGTCATCTACATATATTGACTTTGTGGGATGCACCTTTATTAAAGTCCATGACGATTAGCACTTCAAACGACGAACTTCATATTGAGGAGGATGAGTTTGATGTTGTACCGTGGGAACATTTTGAAAATCTCACCTCTCTAAGGCTTCTTAAAGTGGAGTATTTCCCCAAGTGTCTGCTACGTGTAACAACTCTTCAATGTCTTTTTCTATGGGAATGTGAAAATTTAAAGAGTTTACCGGAATGGATTAATAATCTCACCTCACTTACTGACTTGTATATTCAAAATTGCAAGAAGCTAATTTCACTGCCACAAGGGATTTGTCACATTCATAGTTTACAATCATTACACATTGGTGGGTGTCCCATATTGGAAGAAAGATGCAAGAAAGACACCGGAGAAGATTGGCCTAAAATTGCCCATATCTCAAACCTATACATTTTAGGCAAGCGTCAATGATCTTGAATCAGGTATGGTATATGCAAAAAAAATTTCTAGAAAAAGCTATAACTTTTAAGTTTAACCATCATTTCAATTTGTTTTTCAACCTATTTTATTTTCCACAGCAATTTGGACCAGGAGGATCGACAATGCCTGGCCGTGATGGGTGTTCTAGCCAACAATTGGAGGTGATTTCTTAAAAATTGCTCAATATTCTTTGAAATATTCATATACAGATTCACCAAATTAAAGTCAAGTAGATGAATAGCTACCTAAAACTCCAGAGATTGAAATGGTTTTCAACATTTTTTTGGACTGACTTTATGAGCAGAAGAATCCTAAACTCATTACTTGGAATGAAATAATCAAATTGGTTTCTCCTGGTTTTTCAGTCTAAGAATTTTCACAATTTGGGATGTGATCATTTCGGTTTGGTGTTCATTGTATAATTGTAGGTCAGTTTCTACAGATGAAGGAAGAGTTTGTCCTGAATCTTAATCAATGATTTTCATTTGCTTAACGATGCAAGTGAAGGAAGGAAAAAGATTATCACTACAATTGTTAAATTGGTGAGATATTTATTTAATTTGTGCACTGTTTTCTACATCTGATAAGCGAGAATCTTGATAGAGATTTTGACTACGGTCAGGTGATTTTTTACCATACCCCTTAATTTGGGGAGGTTTTTCCACATTAAAATTGTCAATGTGGTGTGTTTGTTTGTATTGTTTTATGCTGAAATTCAATTAGATAAACCAAACGTACGTGTTGAACTTTGTGGTCTACTAATCAGTTGGTAATTACTTAAAGAGTTCTTGTCAGAGAAGAATTTGGAATGGTTTACGATGGCTTCCTAGATGGTGCTCAAGTTGTTGTAAAGTTGATTTCCAAGCATCAAGGGAAAATGTCAACAATTTCAAGCACAAGTACAAACCTATCATATCACTAAACCTTTTTTATATCTAAGTTAACTCTACCTTTGTAGAAGTACTATAACTACAATAAGTTATTTTTTATGTGCAGCTTACTCTTCTTTTGGGATAGTTGAATGAAGGAGACCATTCAATTTGGAAGTTTTAATGCAAACTCAATTTGGAAGGCTGCGGAAACAAGTTGGAATTGTGTATGTGTGAACTCTGCGAATAGACCGACGACGAGCCAAGTGGTGGTGGAGTTGAAGAGTTGTTTGGCCTTAGAATACAAATGAACATCAGAGACTCAAGGTAACACAATTTCCATTGGTATGGATTATAGTGAAGTTGGTCCAATGGCAAGGTGAAATTAAAGATCAATTTGATTTGATTTCTATGTCTCATCTTTTTTGTTTTATGTTTTGTAACAAAAAAGAAACTTCTGCATTTGTTGGTATTTCTTCTTTTTGGTTCTTTCTTTTTCTAAGATCAACAAGAACTCATTGAGAGTAGGAGAAAACATTTGTTATTCATTCATATCGAATCAGGTGCTCATATATTGAGAGGACTCTTGGAGAAGAAGACTTCATTGGCAAAACCAATAATGCATATTAATAAAAAAAATATTAAAAAAATCCTAAATTTGAATATACCTCAATCGGAAATCAATCCCTAAAACACACCAAAGACCTTTCGCTCAAACATACAATATGATAAGAACCTATCTTAGTATTATTCAATAGGGATGTTTAGAGAGCTCCCCAATCTCCTATACCTCAAGGCTTAACCTTTACTCAATATAAGATGTCTATCTCATTACTCATAAGTACCAAGTCAATGTTAATATAGGCACTTTGTTCAACTAACTACCAAGTAACTAATCTCTAACTAATAAAGGGATAAAAGGGTCTTATCACATTGAGACTAACTTAGCCCATAACAATTCCCCCACATGGGCATGGGCCTTACACACATTAAGTGAGCCTCTTTCCTAACACCAACCCAAGGCCAATGGTTAGAGATCTTGAACATTGAGCTTGAGCCTGATCCTAAGTTGAAGTTATGAGCGTGTGTTTCTGAAGAATTTGATGTCAAAATTATTAGGGAAAAGAAAATAGAGTCGACAACTAAAATGAAACCAGAGTCATTTCTTCAGATGATTTTGATATGATCCAGGATCTAGATTATATCAAAAGATAAAAGAATAAAGATAAATCAAGTGTTGATAGGTCTTGGAACCTCCCCTCTCAAGAGAATCTCTTGAGCCGTACAATAAATCTCTCAATAACTCATTCAATAATTAGATGCCTAAACCCTAACCTAACCCACTCTATTTATAACAAAATACTAACTTATTCTCCAAGTAATAGCTAAATAGAGCCCTAGGCCCAACCGAGCCCTAGGCTCAACCGAGCCCTAGGCCCAACCTTATCAGATTTATTGCAAAGTGAACTTAGAAAACAAATTGATGGGGAAAAAATATTTTCTTGTGATGGATGATGTGTGGAATGAGGATCATGAGAAATGGGTTAGTTTGATAAGATTGCTAATGGGTGGTGCAAAGGGTAGTAGGATTTTGATCATAACACGAGGAGTACAAGTTGCAAAACTTTTGAAACTACTTTTTTTTACTCTATACAAAATTTGGATGAGTGCAACTCTTGATTATTGTTTAAGAAAATTTCATTTTTGGGAGGACAATAAGAGGAGCTCGACAATTCACATTTAGTCGAAATTGGTAAAGAGATTGTGACAAAGTTATGAGGTGTTCCTCTTGCAAAAAGATCTAACGGATGACTTTTGAGGAAAAATATCTCACAAAATTTTTGCTGTCTTTTAAGGACAAAGGAACTATATCAAGTCATGGGACAAGGAAAAAGCAATGATCTAGACTACATGCGATCAATTCTTGAGCTCAACTATAAACACCTCCCACCTAATTTGAAGCAATGTTTTCTATACTGTGCTTTGTTCCCGAAAGATTATAGAATAACGAAGGATGAATTGATACTACAATGGAGAGCACAAGATTTCATTCCACCAAGTGACAAAGATGAATTCATTGATATTGGTGAGAACTATTTTTTTGGAGTTATTAGCAAAATCATTCTTTGAAGAGGTTACAAAAAACGAATTAGGAAAAATCAGCACGTGTAAGATGCATGACTTAATGCATGATCTTGCTTATTTGATAACAAAAAGCAAATGCACATGGACTAAAAAACGATATTGACAAAAAAAACTCATCACTTTTCATTGAGTGGGATGTCATATGAAGAATCAAAAGCCCTTCGAGAGACATTATCTAAAGCTAGGAATCTGAGAACATTTATTATGCTAGAACACTGTGTGGATGGTTGGGAATTAGACTTGGGAAAATTCTTTCAGGATCATTTGCGACTACGGACATCGAAGATCGTGCTGGATAGAAAGGCAAAAAAATTTTAGTCTATTATTGGAAGGTTCAAATATTTAAGATATTTGAAGTTTTGAAGTTTTGATTGTAAAGACCTTCCAAATTGTATTACTGAGTTGTATATAACTTAGAAACATTAAACCTTACGTATTGGACATCATTAGAAAGATTGTCAAGTGATATCAAATATCTGATCAACCTCAAGCATCTTAATCTGTCTATGAATACAAGTTTAGAATTCCTTTCGAATTCAATTACTGAGTTGGGTAAATTGGAAGAACTTATCTTATTTGGTTGTATTAAATTAAAAGAATTGTCGAGCGATGTCAAAAATTGGATCAATCTTAGGCATCTTGATCTTCATGATATTGGTATAGAATTCCTTCCAGACTCTATTACACAATTAAATAATTTGGAAACATTTCTCCTCTTTAATTGTTCAAATTTAAAAAAATTACCGAAAGACATTCGAAAGTTGATCAACCTTAAACATCTTGATACAAGTGCATGTACGACCTTCACTAATATGCCATAAGGACTAGGCGAGTTGACTAATCTTCGAACACTTAATGAGTTTGTATTAGGAGAAAATGATGGTGCTGAGTTCAGCGAGTTGAATGGACTTAATAAGTTGAACGAACACTTAACTAATAGAAATTTGCAATGTTGTAGTGTTGAGATACAAAAGAAGGCAAAGTTCTTACATCAAAAGCCGGGTCTTCAACAATTATGGCTAGATTGGAAGAATTCATCTAATGAGTCTACAATCGACAACTTGGACAATGCTTACGAAAGTGTTTTAGATTGCTGACAACCACATTCCAAATGACGGTAATCATCTACATATATTTTTGTGCCTCTCTGAATTAGAGATTTATGGTAATCATCTACATATATTGGTTTCTTGGCATGCACCTTTGCTAAAGACATTGAGAATTGGTACTTCAAATGACGTACATCATATTGAGGAGGATGAGTTTGATGTTACCATTGGAAAATTTTGAAAATCTCACTTCCCTAACTCTTTACCAATTGGAGTATATTCCCAAGTGTTTGCAACATGTGACAACTCTTCAATGTCTTACTCTATGGGAATGTGAAAATTTGAAGAGTTTGTCAGAATGGATTGATAATCTCACCTCACTTACAAAATTGGAAATTCATTATTGTAAGAAGCTAATTTCACAGCCAAAAGGGATTTTTCACTTTCATATATAGACTCTAAAAATTGATGGATGTCCCATATTGGAAGAAGGATGCAAGAAAGCACTGGAGAAGATTGGCCTAAAATTGCCCATATCTCAAAAATATTGCTTTCACAGGAGCGTCAATGAAAACTTGAATCAGGTATGGTATGTAAAGCAATTTTCTTGAAAATTCCATAACTTTTAACCTTCATTTCAATTTGTTTTTCAACCTATTTTATTTACTACAGTAATTTGGATCAGAAGGATCACACTGCCTGACAGTGAAGGGTGTTCTGGCCAACAATTGAAGGTGATTTCTTAAAAATTGCTCAATATTCTTTGGAGAACTCGTACACAAATTCACCACATTGCTCAATGTTTTCCACCTTTTTTATCCTTCAAACATTGAATGGTTTTCAACATTTCTTTGGGCTGACTTTATTAGCAGAAGAACCCAAAACTCATTACTTTGAACGATATAATCAAATTAATTTCTCCTGCTTTTTCCAGTCTAAGAATTTTTACAGTTTGGGATGTGACAGTTTCGGTTTGGTGTTCATTGTATAATTGTAGGTCAGTTTCTACAGATGAAGGATGAGTTTGCTTTGAATCTTAATCGATGATTTGTATTTCCTTAACAATGCAACGTAGAGGAATGGAAAGATTATGTAAGGTTACTGTTGTGTTATGCCTTGAACACATTAATGCCCTGCGATTAGCAGTCGGGGGTCTCGCAAGCGCATTCAGCATTCCCCACTACAGGCTGCATTCCGCATCCGCTAACCATACTCCACAGAGCATCCTATTTTCGTAGTGCGTTCACGCATCCGCATTCTGTTTAATGCTTACACATTCTGTAATAGGGTTTAATGAGAATGCCTATATAAACTCAAATTAAACCCTAGCCGTATAATGACATAATCTCTGTATCTGTAAAATTTCCATCTCTCTCAATACAATTGCTCTCCTCCTCTGGCCGTGGACTAGCCAACACAACGTTGGTGAACCACGTAAACTTCTGTGTTCTCCTTTCTCATGTTTATTGTTATCTGTTTTCATATCTTTGTATTGATTGTTGATTGTCGTTTTCATAACAGTTACATCGGTAAAGGAGACAATAGTTGGGTGCCATTTCTATTTCCTTTCATTACAATTGTTAAATGGGTGAGATATTTATTTTCATATACATTTCTTGTTAATCTTTGTGTTTTCTAGTTGTGATGAGTGAGAATTTTGTGTATTTATTATTGTTAATAGTAGATATTTTGACTACGGTCAGGTGGTTTTTTACTCCTCAGTTTGGGGAGTTTTTTCCACATTAAAATTGTCGATGTGGTGTGTTTGTTTATATTGTTTTCGGCTGGAATTCTAAATAGATAAACCAAACATGTTGATCCTTGAGGTCTACTAATCAGTTGATAATTCCTCTATCTGAATCTATCAATGATAAAATGTATCAAAATTTGAGAGACATGCAAAGGAGAATTCGTGATGATTTACTATGGCCTCCTAGACAGAGCTCAAGTGACCATAAAAATTACTTTCTCAAGCACCAGGGCATAATTATCAACACTTTCAAGCACAAGTACATACATATCATTTCACTAAAGCTTTCATGTCTAAGTTAGCTCTATAACACCACAATAAGTTATTCTTTATGTTGCAGGCTATACTTCTTTTGAAAGTTCAACACAAAAGTTTGACAAGCCTTGTGAGATATTTGAATGAAGGAGACCACTTTGGCCACATTTATGAGTTCATGCCCCCAGTGGAAACTTAGCAGAGCATCTCTCAGGTAACCAAACTTGTAATAGCAGCTAAGCATTTTGTAAATCAACATAAATCAAAAGCTGACACAAAAAATTTCTCAACTTGTCAAAATATAAAGAGATGTGTAGTGCACACATGTCTTAAGTTGGCAAGATAGACATGGATGTAGCAAAAGATAAAAAAATATATATTATTTTTTCACATGGGCATGTTTACAAACTTGTTATGGGCAAAACAAAAGTTGTAACTATTCAAGACAGGATTGAATTACCTGCATAACGATTTGCTAACCACGCATAATCCACAACGATGTGAAGACAACAACACCAACATGTCCAATATTGTTGATGGTACTCCTAGTTGCCTTGAATCAAATTTTAACTCTTTCTTTTTCAACAAGTGATGGGTTCCGGAGTGAATTGGCAATGGTTCAATTTTTTTTTTTTTTTTCAGGTTTAAGAATGTACTTCTCAATTGCACATGTTGGTTATAAAAGTTGAAACAAGAAAAAACAAATGAAACGATGAGACATAGAAACATGATCAAATGGACAGTTGATTTCACCTTGCCACTGGAGCGTCTTCACTGTAATCCATAACAATGGACATCGTATTGACAGAATCCGACCTCGAGTTTCGAGTCTCCCGAGTCCATTCTGATTCTATTGCCAAACAACTCTTCAACTCGGCCACCACTTGGCTCATCTTTGGCCTTTCTGCAGAGTTCTTACATACACAACTCAAACCTATTTCCACTGCCTTCCAAACTGAGTTCACATCATATTTTCCCCTTAATCTTTGGTCAATTAAGCCATTAACATCCCCTTGAGTCACCTTGGATCTTACCCAATTACTAATATGATCCATTTCTTCACTTCCCGATACCGGTCGGCAGCTGATTATCTCTAATAGCGTAACTCCAAAGCTATACACGTCGCTTTTCTTCGTCAACATGTTCGATGTGAAGTACCTGAGCATATTTCCTAAGGGTATTATTGTGAAATATTATATTGATTTGTAAGGGAAATAAGATTACTTTAATTGTGTTACGTACGCAGGATCAAGGTAACCAGGGGTGCCAGCAACAATGGTGGATATGTAGTTGTTGCTGTTGTTACTATTACTTGTAATTGGGATGCTTTTGGACAAACCAAAATCTGCAATTCTGGCTTCAAATGTTTCTGTTAATAAGATGTTTGTTGTTTTAACATCTCTGTGAATTATTGGCGGCTTGCATCCGTCATGTAGGTACTCCAATCCTGATTTATTATTATCGATTAAATTGATTTTACTATGTTCTGGTTAAGACATATATTTTCGAACTCATGTTTGAAATCAAAAAAGAAAACTTACCTTGTGCTGCATCTATGGCTATCCGGAGCCTCTCTTGCCAACTTAAGATGTGTGAACTCTTATCTGTTTGAATTTGACAAGTTAGAAGGCGAAAAGAAGAAAATTAATGTCAACTTTGGGGTTTGGATTTGTTTGCAAACACAAAGCTGAAATTGTAAATTTGTAGCTTTGGTAAGGTTCATTACATGAAAGATGCTCTGCTAAGTTTCCATTGGCCATGAACTCATAAATGAGCCCAAGGTGTTCTCCTTCAGTCAAATACCCTACAAGATTTGTCAATTTTTTATAGTGAATCCTCAAAAGAAGTGTAACCTGCCATAGAAAAAAAAACAATATTTGAAATGTAGTAACAGGGGAAAGTTTACTTTGAAGTTTAGAGATGGAAGAATCAATCTCGTAAGCTCTTAATTATCGAGTCATACATTAAACCAACTAACTTATTGTTCTTTATTGTCCCTTCAATAGCCATTTAATTTTTAATTTAATTCATAATTATATACTTTCCCTCAATGAGTATTTTTATGACATATATATATATATGCAATTTTATAGTGATACTTGCCTCTGTTTGAAATTGTTGATAACCATGACTTGAAGTTTGAGAAAGCATCTTGACAGCCACTTGAGTGTTATCTATGACACCATAATGAACTATCCCAAAACCTCCTCTTCCCAAAACTCTTTCAAAATTGTTTGTCATCTTTAACACTTCTGCATATGTGAATTGCTTCCTTGTTTCCAACAATTGATCATTTATAATTTGTTTGTTGGTCCCTGAGGGATCCTTCTTTGATTTAACAATCCAAAAGATGAAGATTGAAATTACAACTACCAATCCACCAATTGATGCCACAATTGGAACAACAACACTTTTCTTTTTACCCTTGCATGAATCTGATATGCAATATTCTAGATTTGGATTTCCTTCAAAACTGTCAATAGTACAATACAAACATAAGATTATAATTTATGAGAGAATCAAATTTTAAAGAGAGACAAATAAGTTTTTGTTAGGAAATAAACCTTGATGATGAAAATCTCTTAATAAGTTCAGATGGAACCGAACCTGTGAGCTTGTTGTTGCTTAACTTTCTGTATCAAGAGAGAAACCAGCAACATTTTAATATTGTATACCTTAAATCATAAATTTAAGTTGGGTTATATATGCTTGTCACTTACAAAACTTTAAGGTTTGATAAATCAGACACAAAATTTGGGATATTTCCTGTCAAGTTATTATTTGACAAGTCCCTACAAATTATATCCAAAATATATGTTAATCTCTATTAAAAAAAAATGTAGTTCCCAACAAGGGAGGGGTTGAATTTATTTAACCATAATTTACTTACAAGATTTGTAACATGGTTAGATTCTTTATATTTTGAGAAATTTCACCTGTCAATCCACTCGATGACAAATTCCTAAAGAAAAATAAAGTTAGTGACAAGTTACCGAAAAAGATATAGAGTAAAATATCAGTGCTTTTTAGCTCTTACATTTTTTATGTAGTCTAAACTTGGTCTATATTGTTATTGAAGTTAATTTCATTGAATTAAGTTAAATAGTAACAATAGTTTATTTAGAAAAAAATAAAATATAATGTGAATAGTTCCAAAATTGATAAAGGAAACACTATATGTCAATAGTGTGTGTATACTTTTTTTCAAGAACATCAAAATGATTTAAAAATTTCAATAAGAATATAAAAGCCAAGTTTCGATATTTAAAAATATAGAGACTAAACCAAAACTTATTTTAACTATTATGGTCAAGATAAATTACATACAAAGAGATGATTTTGGGAGCAGTTCCATTAGTTTTGGTACAATCTAAACCTTCCCAAGGGAATTTTCTTGGAACACATGGATCTCCTTCCCAGTCTTTGACTATTCCATAAGCTGACTTTATGTTTTTTATTGCATCCACTAATTAATTATTCACATGCAATACCAAATAATTAATTAGATCAACTAGACTTAAAAAAATATATTATTATTTGAATATAAGCTGAAAAATTGAAGGAAAAAGATTAGGAATTAGCAATTACCATCTTGTTGATCTGAAGTGAGTTCTAAGAGATCTATTAAAGAATAAATTTCTGCAGCATTAATGATTGGAGGAAGTGTTGAATTTTCAATTGGAATAAGTGAGAATTGATGCCTTTTAGTTGGTATTGGTAATGGAAATTCACTATAAACTGTGAATGTGTGCAAGAATTTGGGAATTAAAGGACCAAACCAGAAATCCCCATTATAAGTGATGTTGAATGCTCTAGTTTGATTGGGTTGGAGATTTTGAACTTCAGCATAATGCATGTATACATAATATTCTGCATTTTCATCTTCAGGCTCCCATCCCATTTCCATTTTTGTGTTATTTATTGGAGTTGCTGCAGTTCTCATGACAGCAGATCCTGGCTGGTAATTATTAACAACATCTATATCTATAGTACTTGTGGTACTTTTACTTGTCCACTCGATTTGATTGTAGGACTCCCAAAAGCGATCATATATATCATCTGGAAACCTGAAAATAGTTAACAATCAAATTTTTGGCCCAACAGAAGCAATTCCAAAAAGCTCCAAAAGTCTAAAAACCTCCAAAAAAAAAAATTATATTAATCTTTTAAAATTTCTTATAAACCTTTGTACGATAACCTTTCAACTATATTCATAATTAGGGGTGTACCAAAAAAATCAACAACTTGAGTAACCCGGACAATCTAACCTAAATCGTAAGCTTTTGAATTGGGCTATAATTTTTTTTAGATTCTAAGATTGTTAATTTTTTTGTTATATTCAACTCAATTGATCAATCCAAACTAAAATATTATATGTGTACATGTAAAATTAATTAACAGCATATGTTCTTTTTATATTAGTAGGGAGTACGTATGTACCAACAAGATAAGTAGCTTGTGTTTAAGTCTAGTATATGCAAAAAAAATTTATATATATAAATTTATGGGCTATTCATTAAGTTATAAAAGAGTAAAATGAGATAAAAACAATTCAATAACGAAACCAAAAATATATGGGATATAGGTTTGACTTGGTTGCTCTGATAACTAGGATTGGAAGGAGTTGGGGAATTAACCAACCCAAAAAATTCGAGTTGGTTAAAAAAATCTTCTAACCCAACTCAACTTTAACCATGTGTATTCATAGCCCATCCATTTAATTGAGGGGGTTTGAGCTTAATCAGTCACAACTCCTCAATTAATGAGGATACATTCTCCACCATAAACGACTCATGACCTCTCATACCAAATAATAATTAATGTTTTTATTTTCTTTAACATACCCTAAGTGAATTAGGGTGTCCTAATTAAAATATGTCACATGTGAATTAAAAGAAATATTGTTCCATTCCAATATACCTGTATGTTTTATTTGTTCTTGCACCCATATCTAGTCGATAGTAAAGCAACAACGATCTTGTCAAGGTATTGTAAGTGTTATTGGGTAGAGGTCTGAATTCCAACGAAGAGATGAATGGAATTCCATTATTTGTGTTGACTAGACAAATTTGACTTGGCTGTCCAATGTCACATGAATGGAATCTATTGTGATATCAGTATATTCATCCGTGAGATTTATTGTATTCCATAACCTATTACCGAAGTAGAGATCGAATATAGGCACTTGGTTGAGCCCATCATAATTTCCATACAAGAAACTTGCTCGCATAAAATATTTGGTGTTCTTCTGTACATCTATATTGTAACAATTACGGCGTCCTTCTGGAAAGCTTCTTACTTGAAAATATTGTTGCCAAATATATTGTTGATAAGTAGATGATAAGTTTTTGCTTACACCGCTGTTTATATAAGCCGCATCCGAAGTAAATTTAAGTGTTAACCTTGGTTCGATGTAGCTAATATTAGCTGGCAATCCATAGTCTAAGCTGATGAAACCTAACATGTACAGGAAAATGAAATTTGGTTCATTGATTGTATGAAGAAAGATTAAGCAAATTAAATTATGCAAAGTGAGAAAATAATTTTTCTGCGAATTATTTCTTTGACATCTAAATGTTGTAGAATCAATTGGTATGTCTCGTGACAATAGTCGGAGTGTGCATAAGTTAACTTGGATACTCATGTACATAAAAACCATTATGCCAAAGTGAGCTTAGCTCAATAATAATATATGGGATGTATTCTCGATCTAAGAGGTTGGAGATTTAGATCTCTCAATTTTTAAATATTGTATTGTACAACCTATTAATCAAGAAGTAACCAGTTCAAGATACTCTCCAAAAAAAATTTATATTAAAAAAATGGAAATTGTACCAGCTGTCCACTTTTGGAAAAGTATTTGCAAGTGTGTTCAAATCTCAACTTATTTGCAAGAATATTTTTTCTTTCTTTTTTATTTTAAATAACTAAATTGTAAGTTACCATTTTACCCTTCATTTAATTGTATTATTATTTTTCTATATTTACATTATTTCCAAATTGTGTTTCCTCTTTCCACACTTCACTGCTTCTCCTTCCTTTTTATGCGATTTCTTGTGGGCGCTTTCCTTTGATTTCCAGCAAGAAATTTCTGACGCTTTTGATTTGTTCTTTGTTCTTTTTTTCTTTTCGATTTTTTCTTCTCCAGCGCTTTCCTTCGACTTCATCTCACCATTCATCCATCATCGGTCACGTTGTTCTGCCACTCTATTTCTTTTGCCCCTATCCAAATCGATTTAAACGCTACCACTGGATAATCGTTGGAGATGATGAGTAATCATAACGGAAAAACATGTTTCCAAAGATGGTCAGTCAAAACGGGGGAGATTCGACAATTTTTTCGCCATTTTTCTCTCTCTGAAAATCACAGCCGTAAAAAACGAACACGGCAAAACCCTAATTTCGTCCTTAAAAAATTTCATAAATACTGTATTTATAAATAAATATTGTATTGATAATAAATACTCTATTAACATTTTATTAGAGAATATTTAATGTTAAATCCTCATTGTTAATACTATTAATAATAATACATACAATAATTTCATTAATTAATATTGTAATACTTAAACAAAACTTGCATATTTTTGTAAATAATTTCATCTTCATTTTAGTGTTTGAGTTGCAGATGACGGCGGCGCAAATAGAGTTCCGGAAAAAATCCAACAGCTCGATGGCGGCGCAAATGGAGTTTCGAAAAAAAAACCAATGTGTTAATCTCGACAGCCGTGCAAGTGGAATTTCGGCAAGAATCCGATGTGTGGATCTGCTTCATAATTTTGTGAAGAGGTCGATAATGTGGGAGGTGTTTCTTGCGCACAGTGAACGGAGGGGAGAGATTTGGGGAAGAAGGTGATGATGTGGGTTTTTTTCTTGCACATAAAAAGGGGTACATTTGTCTTTTATTATCAAAACAAATTTCTTCAACTAAGAACAAAAATTACTTTTGCTAATTAATCACAGATTTGCAATTAGTCTTCGCCTACTAATGAACGTTTCCCTTAAAAAGATAAATAAATAATATCAAGTTTAAGATAAAATATACTTACCCGATTGATCTTGAGCTTGAACCAGATTGAAAAGAGCTAGACAACCCAAAAGAGAAAAGAGCAAATATGTTGAAACATCCATGATTACTATCTCATTCTGATTTCAATGAGTTTTATATATGATAATTGATGATGGGAAATATGAAGTTTTCTTAGATGAGGGTTGGCATACTTTGCTTTGTATGAAGCAAATAATTTATTTAAATAAAGTTAGTTTAGTTTTAATTAATAAACAAAGATTCAACTTCATTTGACTAATTTTAAAATGATGCGACATGTTGTGAGTACAGATATGGACCAGGTGACATTCAAGTAGGTAAGCTCTAGTATACATTCAATTCGTTAATTTTTTGTTTCAGAAACCGTATTAATAATTATTTTTCTTAGTGCAAGTAAGTTTATAAATAATATCATTGATCAAGTGTGATACTTTTATAGTTTTATTATCTTTGAAATAATGGCTTACTCACATATGTTTATAAACAAAGACTTTTGAAATCCAATTGAGGTTTTTTTTGTAAAACAAAATAGTTGATAATATTTCTAACAGCTTTTAAAAATACAATTCAAATTATGTTTGATATAATGTCGAGTGTCACAGTGGGGGTAACTAACTTGATATTTTCAATGTACTAATTAATTTCGAGATTTTCTAGTATTTCTACTTTTATATACTAAAAAAATGTATATGAAAAAATGATGAATTTTCAAAAATACTGTTATGTGAATGACATGGCAAGTCCTAGAATTTTTCAGGCTAAAAGTTTTGGTTAAATTATTGTTTCCTTGATTGGAGAGGGAAACAAAAAACACAAAACGGACAAAATCGAATCGAATGGATCAATTTGATTTTTCAAAAAAATATTGGATCATTTGATTTGATATTTTAGAAAAATGAAATGATTTTTTATGGAAAAACCTATATCAAACTAAAACGAACCAAATAATTCAAATAATGACCGAAAATTAAAATATACTGGTTTTGAGATTTGATGGAAGAACAAATTTAGATGTGAAATATAGAGTAAAAGCATTATAAATATTACTTATTTATGAAAAAAAAAATTGTTAGTAAAATAATTGTCTTTAAAGCTAATTAAATTGAAAATCAAATTGAAGATGAGACAAAAAATTGTAAAATGAATTAAATTCTCATTAAAATCAAAACTAAAATTGAACCAAAATTGAATTAATCCAACACCAAGTCGAGATGAATATTATATGGTAGCAACTTTAAATTCTTTGGCATTGAATCCAGGTATTCAGGAAGAACAGATTTTACCAAAAATATTCTCTTAAACGAAGGTTGCCCCTATCGTGATGACAAACAACTCATCTCGTCGTGACCTTCTCTTGAATTCTCAAAACTTCTATTGCTCTATTCCCACAGAGGCAGAGAACCCATTGTTGTCTTACTACCAGAGGCTCTGATGAAGTCAGAATAGGAGTATTCCTAACTTCTACATGATAAAAAATAGTAAGAGGTCTCGAGCAGAAAATAATCCTATTTGATCACTATACATTGCTAACATTGGAAAATGGAATAATTGGGAATCTCGAGTAACTAGCCAAGTAGCTAAAGTGGTCATTGATAACTCTTGAATAGAGTTAATAATTACTATATTTTAAGATCATAGTCTTACTTCATTTCTGAAATCTAAGGTGGAAAAATGTGAAAATTATGAGTAAAATGGTGTAAGAGACTTGATGCTTACGCATTAGGGGAAGTGAAGAATTGAAAATTATAAAGCGGAAACGAATAGTTTTCATTGAAAATGCTTAATAAAGAATAAGTCATGCACTGATGAATAATGAAGTGAAGCAAAAAAGGAATGTCAATGTGAAGCGAGGAATGAAAATACGAATGCGAAAAAGTAGAGCGATTTAGATGTGAAGTTGATAGCTCTTAAATAGGTCATTATTTAGGTTGTTTTATTAAGCATTTTATTAAGGGATCAGAAAGTTTTTCAAGCTATTAGAACCATTTTGCGAATAAAAGTATAGAAATTAGCGTATGTACAAAAAATAGCATCATAAGCGCATTATGCGAATTAAATACAAATATTATACAATTTCACACTAAAAATCTATTAAATGCAGGATATGCTAAACACTTATGCTGGAGGAGCGAAACAATGCAAGCGATGAGGCACATACAAGAATCACGCATTCACAAGGCGGTCGCGCTCGAGAATCACACCAACATGGAAATAAAAAGAGAATCAATCAAGCAATTAAAGTGGTGTCAATTAAACAAATTCCAACGGAAATTTAAAAAAATCCTACATTAATGAAGATTTTTCAGCTCACTTAAGCTTGTTGACCAAGTAAATCAATTCTATAAATTGCAAGAAGAAAGTAGAAGTTTGGTGAGCTAGTTGGATGGCTAGAAGCTGATCTAAGTGAAAAAAGGTGCTATGTCAGATGGTAGAATCTGATTCATGTGAGAAGCAATTGGTGGTGACTGTAGGAGCCGATGCAAGAGGATTACACACTTTACAGCCATGCCAATTCCATTTTACTATTTTTCTTAGGAGTTGTATATTGATAAAAATTTAGTAGGCATAATAAAATCTGCTAATTTAAACTTGTTGTTTGTTCATTATTATGTTGCGTTATAAGAGTTTTGAATGAACTCTCACGAGTAGAATCATGCTTAGGAGGTTAAAGAGTTTTACACTGATGCAATTATTTATTTTTATATATGCCGCCTAGCTATCCACATATATGACTTATGGTGAGTCGGAAAGAGGAACCACATGAAGATCTAGTATGCTACTATAGGTTGAATGCAAATCTTTGCATAATTTAGGGAGTTAGGAATAATCTTACTATTGATCACGTTGCCTCGTTTTACTATGGAGGTCACAGCGGAAGCTGCCCTTCACAAATCACTGATTGTGGAAAACACTTCTTAGTTGAGGGAAGCGAGAAACTCAATAACTAGGTCCCGCATTTTTAACAACTTCATAATTTTTTATTTATCTTTACATTCATATTTATTTTTGTCAAGCATTTGCATCTTTTTATTTATGCAGTCAAAAACTCAAATCACACATACATTAACAACCCATTTATTTACTTTTCAACATAACTCTCGGTATAACAAGTATTACTTCTAGACATCAATCTCGTTTTAACTAAGTATAATTCTTTCAAACCAAAATGAAATAAGAAAACGATGAGATTTAGGGCTTTAATTTCACCTAGCCATTGGAGCGGCTTCACTAGAACCCAGAACAATGGAGATCATGTCGACGGAACCCGTCGAGTCCAAATCTTGAGTCTCCTGCGCCGGTTCCAATCCAACAATGGCCAAACAGCTCTTCAACTCCGCCACCACTTGGCTCATCCACGGTCGTTTTCTAGATTTCCTTTCTACACAAATTCAAACCTTTTTCCACTGCCTTCCAAACTGAGTTCACATCATATTTTCCGTTCAATCTTTCGTCAACTATTCCATTTATGTCCCCTTGATCCACCTTCGATCTTACCCATTTACTGATATGAACGTTTTCTTTGTTTCCTGATATCGATCTACCGCTGATTATCTCCAATAGAACAACTCCGAAGCTATACACATCGCTTTTCTTCGTCAGCCTGTTCGATCCTATGTACCTGAGATCATAAGGTAATTTTAAGAATTGTATTTACATTCATAATCCTTAATACATTTTAGTAGGGGGTTTTTGCATGTATATTACAAAATAGATAAAATATTACATGAATAGCACAATAATGAAAATATTTGCACATATAGCAAAAATTGTAAATTGATAGACTTCATATTGATTGATTCTATCGATAAAGAGTGATAGAATCAATTACTAATAAATAAAGTAAATCGATAGACTTCCATCAGATTCTATCAAGAGTCTATCAATAAGAGCCGATATAATCAATCACTGATAAAATTGATAGACTTCCATCACTAGAGAATGATAGATTCTATCAAAGTCTTCTATAAAAAAGGCAAATAATTTTTTTTTTTTAAATGGCAGAATTTGCTATAAAAGAATTATTTTTAAAAATGTGCTATAATTGTAACCTGTAGTAAAAAAGTTGTTATACAGCGCAAATTCCCTTTTAGTAATAATTATTAATGGATAACTATTTAGTTTTTAGTTTTTTATTTTTGAAATTTAAACCTATTGCAACTAATTCACCATATGTGATATCTATGTTTTAAAAACCAAATCAAAATTTGGAAAAAGAAAAAAAGACTAATTTTATTTTTAAAATTTGGTTAGCATCGACATACTTTTTAATAGAAGATGAAATAGGTGACAAGAAGTTTGAGTAAAAATAAGTTTAAATTTCAAAAATTAAAAATAAAAATTTAAATGATTACTAATACCCCGTTCGATAACTATTTAATTTTTTGTTTTTTGTTTTTGAAATTTAAGCTTATTTTTATTCAAATTTCCTAGTTCTATCTTTTTTACGATGTATCCAATCTTATCTCAAGAAAGTAGATGAATACTAACAACTTTCAAAAATAAAAACAAGATTTTGGAAGCTACTTTTTTTATTTTCAAATTTTAGTTTTGTTTCTTGAAATATAGGTAAGATGTAGATATCTAAGTAAGGAAAAACGATTGGTAAGATAGTTGTTGTAGGCTTAAATTTCAGAAACCAAAAATTAAAAACAAAATAGTTATCAAACTGGACCTAAACTTGCTAGATTGTACTTGTAATTATTTTCTAGCTGATCTCCTAAGTTTTCCTAAATTTGATTTGGGGTTTGAAACATTATATTAATTTGTAAGGGAATGAAATAAATTTAAAATTTTTACTCCGGATCAAGATAACCAATGGTGCCTGCAACACCGGTGGATACGTGGTTGTTGGTACTTGTTGGAAAGCTTTTGGACAAACCAAAATCTGCAATTTTGGCTTCAAATTTCTCTGTCAATAAGATGTTTGTTGTTTTCACATCTCTGTGAACTATTTGGGGCTTGCAACCATCGTGAAGGTACTCCAATCCTGTTTATTTTCTCCAATCCAAGTACTTCTGTTACTGAGATTACAATCTAGTTAAGGCATATGTTTATGTTGAACTGAAAAAAGCAAAATTTACCATGTGCTGCATCCATGGCTATTTTAAGCCTATCTTCCCAACTTAAGACATGTGAACTCTTCTCTGTTTGAATTTGACAAGTTTAGTCAACTCTTGGGTTTTGGGGGTTGGTTTTGAAAGAGCCAAAGCTGAAATTGAAAATTGGATGACAAAGTAGAATTGAAATATGATCACCTGAAAGATGCTCTGCTAAGTTTCCATTGGCCATGAACTCATAAATGAGTCCAATGTGTTCTCCTTCATTCAAATACCCCACAAGATTTGTCAATTTTTTATGGTGAACCCTCAACAGAATTGTAACCTGAAATACCAAAAAATAATATTTCAATGTAATATCAGGGGAAGTGCTTATTAATGATACTTTTATTTTAAAAAATTGATATTTTTCAATTTTTTATACCTCACAATTTGATTTTTTGTTTTTTATTTTTGAAATTTAACTTTAGTTTTACACAAATTTCCTATAACGAGTTCTATGTCTCTTTAAGAAAGTAGGTGTGAATCTGATAAGGTTTGGGCCTTTAAAAATATTATGAATATATTAGGGGCATTTATGCAATTAGTTAAATAGTTAGTTAGTCCCTTGGGCTATATAAGATGTACTCTTCTCTTTACTCAATAAATTTTTAGTGACTAAAGTCATTGAGGGAGGGACCTTTGATAGAGCAAGACCCTATCAAAATCCTAATCAAATTTCAAAAACCAAAATAAATTTTTGGAAGCTGTTTTCTTTTGTTTTCAAATTTTGATTTGATTTTTAAAAGCAAAAAGCATAGGTAAGATGTATTAAGAAAAAAAATACGGTGAAGTAGTTGTTGGAGGTTTAAATTTTAAAAACTGAGAACTAAAAACAAAATGGTTTTCAAACAAGACCTTTTCAAAATTAAACTTAGAAATGATACTTTTAGTGAATGTATTGTTTTTAGTGTTATATGATTATGCACTTGCCTCTGTTAGAAACTGTTGAGTTGAAGCTTGAGAAAGTATCTTGACAGCCACTTGAGTGTTATCCATGACACCATAGTAAACAATGCCAAAACCTCCTCTTCCCAAAACTCTTTCAAAATTGTTTGTCATCTCTAACACTTCTGCATATGTGAACTGCTTCCTTTTCTCCAACAACTGATCATTTATTACTTGGTTGTTGCCTTCTAAAGGATCCTTCTTTAAACCAGCAGTTTCTTTCTTTGGTTTCTTCTTTGATTTAACAATCCTATGGATTATGATTGAAATTACTACAACAACTACCAACCCACCAATTGATCCCACAATTGGAATAACAACACTTTTCTTTTTACTGATTTGCAATATTTTAGATTTGGATTTCCTTCAAAACTGTCAGCAAGGGTACATTAGAAACATTAGATTGAAATTTATGTAGGAATCAAAATTTTATAGAGATGACTTTTAGCTTTTGTTGGGAAATAAACCTTGATGATGAAAATCTCTTAATGAGTTGAGATGGAACCGAGCCTATGAGCGTATTGTTATTTAACTTTCTGTAAAGATAGAGAAACCAACAATATTTTTTTCAATATTATCTTAATTCAAGTTGGGTAACAAGCTTGTCACTTACAAGACTTTAAGATTTGATAAATCAGATAGAAAATTTGGGATATTTTCTGTCTAAGTTATTGTTTGATAAATCCCTGCAAATTATATCCAAAATATTAGCTAATTGTAGACCTCTAAAAGTAATTCTTAATTGGGGTAGGGTTGATTTTTTCAAACCATTTACTTACAATATCTGTAACATTGTTAGATTCTTTATATTTGGAGAAATCTGACCTGCCAATCCACTTGATGATAAATTTCTGTGGATAAAAAATTATTTATAGGTTAAAACTAGAGTAAGTACATTTCAAAGAGACTAAAGCAGAACAACACAATGTTATTATAACTAGATAGAGATGTTAATATTTTCAAAAGTTACTTACAAAGTGACAATTTTGGGAGCAGTTCCATTGGTTTTGGTACAGTCTATACCCTCCCATGGGTATGCTCTTGGAACACATGGATCTCCTTCCCAATCTTTCATTATTTCATAAGTTGACTTTATGCTTTTTATTGCTTCCACTAATAATTATCCATATGCCATAATCAAAAACTAATTAGATCAACTACAACTACCTTAAAATTATGTAGTTTGAAAACCAACAAATCTAGAGAAGAGAATAAGGTTCAGCAATTACCATCTCCTTGATCTGAAGTTAATTCTAAGAGATCTATTACAGAATAAACTTCAGCAGCATTAATGATTGGAGGGAGTGTTGAATTCTCAATTGGAATAAGTGAGAATTGATGCCTTTTAGTTGGTATTGGTAATGGAGCCACACTACAAAGTGTACTTGTGTGCAAGAATTTGGGAATGAGAGGACCATACCATAAGTCCCCATTATAAATGATATTGAATCCTCTGGTTTGATTGGGTTGAAGATTTTCAACTTCAGCATAGTGCATGCATACATAATACTCTGTGTTTTCATTTTCAGGCTCCCACCCCATTTCCATGGCCTTTATTGTATTATTTATAGGAATAGATGCAGTTCCCATGACAGCAGATCCTGGCTGGTAACTATTGACAACACCTATATCGATAGTACTCGTGGTACTTTTGCTTGCCCACTCTATTTGACTGTAGGACATCCAAAGTCTAACATGTATATCATCTGGAAACCTGAAAAGATAACAAACTTCTTTTGGTTGCTTATTGAGAATATATCATTAAAGAAATGTTAGATTCTTTGCAACAAACCTGTATGTTCCATTTGTTTTTGCACCCATATCCAATCGATAGGTGAGCAACAATGATCTTGACAAGGTGTTGTAAGTTCTGTTAGGCAAAGGTCTGAATTCCAATGATGAGATGAATGGAATTCCCTTATTTGTGTTGACAAGACAAATTTGTACTTGATTGTTTGATGTCACATGAATGGATTCTATTATGTATAAGTATATTCATCAGTAAGATTTACTGTATTCCATAATCGATCACCAAAGTACAGGTCCAATTTTGGCACTTGGTTGAGCCCATCATAATTTCCATACAAGAAACTTGCTCGCATCAAATACCTGGTATTCTTCTGTACGTCTATATTGTAGCAATTACGACGTCCTTCTGGAAAGCTTCTTACATAAAAGTATTGTTGCAAAATATATTGTTGATAAGTAGATGATAAGTTTTTGCTTACGCCGCTGTTTATATATGTAGCATCGGAAGTAAAATTAAGTGTTAATCTTGGTTCGATGTAGCTAATATTTGTTGGCAATCCATAGACTAAGCTGATGAAACCTAATGTATACAAGCAAATGAAATTTGGTTCATGGATTGTATGAAGAAAGATTAAGCAAATTAAGTCCCCGTTTGATAACCATTTGGTTTTTTGTTTTTTGTTTATGAAATCTAAGTCTATTTCTACTTAAATTTCCTACTATGTGCTTCATCTCTCCTACATCTACTCAAATTCCCATACCAATGACATACGTGTGCCATAGGGTAGTTCACTTAGGCCACAAAGACCAAATATAGTAAAGGTATAGTAAATAATTTAGATGGAAGCTAATGATTTGTTTTAGATATTATAAAATTATTTTATTTTATTTTTTTAATATGAGATATAACAAGACTGCGAAATATCGAAATTTCTTTATTTTAAATTCCTAATCTCGGACACAAATGCAAAATTTAAAGAAATTGTGCACATTTGCAAATTCCTCTCCTTGAACAAAGTTGTCGCTTCTCGAATAGTTACATTTCTGCATTACATTTGACCATATTACTTTTAACCAGATCACTCATTGGTGCTTTATTTTTCTAATGACTAATAATGACAATGTGTCAACACGAACAATAGCTCAACTGTCATCAATGTACACTTAGTGATCTTGAGGTCATAGGTTTGAATCTCCCACCTCCAAATGTTTTATCTTCAAAATAATAATAATAATAATAACGACAATGTTATATTGAAGCTGATCACAACTTCAATATTCTATAGTCACAAATTTTAATGACCAAGACTAAGTTAGGGGCATAACCCGAATAACATACCACTCACTTGTTAGGGTAACGACTCTTCTCACATTTTTATATTGATATGATATTGTTCACTTTCAATATAAGTCATTATGACTTTATTTTTGTTATCACTAAAAATGACTTCATATCCATAGAGATGTTATCCCTCACTTCTAAAACTAAAAAACTT
The DNA here is from genome assembly GCA_036507275.1 of Sicyos edulis. NCBI lineage: Eukaryota > Viridiplantae > Streptophyta > Magnoliopsida > Cucurbitales > Cucurbitaceae > Sicyos > Sicyos edulis. Next base: position 10,426,672 of record CM071852.1, on the reverse strand, counting down.
TTTCTTGTCTAGTCGATGTAGAACCATGGTCAACAACAATTTTTTTTGTTTAGAAACCAGAAAATCCGAACTTCATTCCACTATACTCGAGATAACCACGTCTGTTCCTAGACCAAGTATCGAGAAACATCGAAGGAGTAGAGATATGAAAAGTATCCACAAATTAATGTCACGAGTTTCAAACCTGTGACCTTAAGGAGAGTACACCTTTAAACCTCTGTACCACCCATTGGCAACCTAATTCCTAAAAATTTGGTTATGAATTTTTTCCCTGACCTTAACCTCCAAATCTTTTTCTCTAATTGTAAATATATTCACTTACTAATGCATAAGCAAAGAAGTCATTTTCCACCTCGTAGAAACTTTCTAAGCTAGTTTTGAACAAACATCAAATTTATGGAACTTATCAAAATTTCGGGTACAATTGAAACCATAGTTAAAAGTACTATAAATAATTTAACCTAACAAAGAACTTGTCGCGTTAAGTTTTTATTACACGCCAAGCAAAATCCAGTAGACATTTTTTTAAATAGAAAAAGTAGATGGCAAAGAAAATATCGATATCACTCATAGTCAATGATATTATTATTATTCTAAGTGACCTACAACAGAAAAAATAATAATAATAATAATAACCCATCTGCATGCACACATATGCTTCATGTGCATAATCAAGATTGGTTAATTTGAATTTGACCTGGTCTAATTGTATATATAAGATGTCACACCATACTTAGAACGTCGATTACATAAATCTTGTTTATTGAAACTAGCCTTAATTAATTCATCCTAATCAATAAAAAAACAAAACAATCCATGAATATAAGAACTATGTTCTTGTTATACGTCATGCTCTTATTGATATTAATTAAGATATTGTAAGATTAAGAAAGTGATCATGGATGTTGGCAAATTGCTATTTGGGGTGCCTTAGTTCTTGTCTAATTTTAAACTCTACTATATTGTTTCATTCTTATCCATGATTCTAAATTTCATTTGTTTATCGTAGGTTTCATCAACTTAGATTGTGGATTGCAACCGATTAGAAGCTTATATTAAACCAACAACAATTCTATTTACTTCAAATGATGCCTACATAAATAGTGGAGTAGGAATTAGTTTATTTTCTAATTAGCAAAGCTTACTTCAACAACAATACCATCATGTTAGAAGCTTTTCCCCTAGGACAAAGGAATTGTTACAATATAGACATTAAAAGAGGCACCAAGTACTTGATGCGAGCAAGTTTTTTATACGAAAATTGCGATGAACTCGGGAAACTGCCAAAATTTGATCTCTACTTTGAAGATAGCCTAAGGACAATATTGGAATTCACAGATGAAAGTACTAATAACCATAATAAGGATTATATATGTGCCTTCAAACAATCAAATCAAAATTTGTCTTGTAAATACAAACAATGGAACTCCATTCATCTCTTCCTAACCATCCAAATTATTGGTAGCCATTGCTGCAATAGCAACTCTCATCTTTTGCATCGTTAATCAAAGAAGAAACGGCAAAATGAAGCTATTGTTTCACAAGTAGATAAAAGAGAAAACCAAACACCAATATGGTGACTTGCTCGAAACAAGAAGGCGACAATTTACATATTTAGAAGTAAATGATAAGTAATTTTGAGAGAGTTCTGGGTAAAGGAGGGTTTGGGATGGTTTACTATGATTTTATAGGTTCCCAAGGGGTGGCACATTGGTCGAAAACTTGGACTTTGAGAGTATGCTCCCCTCTAAGTCACAGGTTCGAGACTCACCTGTGACACTACTCCTTCGATGTTTCTGGTGTCTGGTCTAGGGACGGGTGTGATCACCTTATTTCAAAAAAAAAAATATATATATATATATATATATATATATAAATGGTTTTATAGACAGCATTCTATGGTCGAAGACTTGGGGTTTGAGAGTATGCTCCCCTCAAGGTCACAGGTTCGAGACTCACCTGTGACACTACTCCTTCGATGTTTCCAGTGTCTGGCTTAGGGACGGGCATGATCACCTTAAATCAAAAAAATATATATGGTTTGAGAGTATGCTTCCCTCAAGGTCACAGGTTTGAGACTCACTTGTGACACTACTCCTTCGATGTTTCTGGTGTCTGGCCTAGGGACAGGCGTGATCACCTTATTTCAAGAAATATATATATATATATATATATATATATATATATGGTTTTATAGACAACATTCTAGTAGCCATAAATTAGTTACTTTATCAAGCACCTAAGGCAAGGTTATCAACAGTTACAAGCAGAGGTACATACGTAAACATCAATAAAAACTAATTTCAACTTAGCTTCACCAAAAGAATACACTACCATGTTGTTCTTTACATTACAGGCTACACTTCTCTTGAGAATTTACCATAAGAATGATATGATTCAGGATCTAGATTATATCAAAAGTAAAAGAATACAAGATAAGCCAAGTTTTGATACGTCTTGGAACCTCCCCTCTCAAGAAATCTCTTGAGCCCTACAATAAACCACTCAATAACTCATTCAATAATTGGATGTCTAAACTCTAACATAACCCACTCTATTTATAACAAAATACTAACTTAATCTTCAAGTAATGGCTAGAGCCCTAGGCCCAACCTTATCAATACCCGTCCCTTTAAAGCACCTTGTCCTCAAGGTGGGCATACACAAAAATAGAAAAATAAAAAATGAAAACAATTTTTTTTTTTCCAGCAGCAACGGCGCGTCGGTGGTGGCGGCGTTGGTGGCAGAGGTGGTGGCGAAGGTGGCGGAGGTGGTGGAGGTGGTGGCAGCGGAGGTGGCGGCGATGGTGGTGACGGAGGTGGTGACGTCAACAGCGGAGGTGGCGGCGACAATGTCGGGGTGGTGGCGGCGATGGTGGTGGAGATGGTGGCAAAGGTGGCGGCGGTGGTGGAGGTGGTGGCGGCGAAGGTGGCGGCGATGGTGGTGGAGGAGGTGGCGGCGGCGATGTAAAAACCCTAGCCGTCACTTTTTCTTCCACGACCTTCTGTCTTCCTTGAATCCTAGCTTCCATCTCTAATCTTCTTTGTTCTCGCTCTTCTCTAATTTCTTTTCGAAAGGAATCAATCAAGGCCATCAAACTTTGCCACCCTTCTCGGAATGAATGAATCTCTTCTTGATTCATCTCTACACCCAGGAATCGAAACGGCTCTGATACCAATTGATATGATCCAGAATCTATATTATATTAAAAGTAAAAGAATACAAGATAAGCCAAGTTTTGATAGGTCTTGGAACCTCCCCTCTCAAGAGAATCTCTTGAGCCCTACAATAAACCACTCAATAACTCATTCAATAATTGGATGCCTAAACCCTAACCTAACTCACTCTATTTATAACAAAATACTAACTTATTCTCCAAGTAATGGTTAAATAGAGGCCTAGGCCCAATCGAGGCCTAGGCCCAACCTTATCAAAGAATTTGACAAATCTCGTGGAATATTTGTGTGAAGGAAACATCTTTCAGGTGATCAACGTTCCACTATTAAATTTTGTTTAGTTGATTATTTCAAACAATTTTATTCCCAACTAAAGCTCTATAAACCCAACCCAACAAAAGAATTGACCCTAAATTTTCTCTACTTATCAAAATCAAAAAAGAGAAGAGTTCACGTGTCTTAAATTGACATGGATGCAGCACATGGTAAATTAATTATTTCACATGTTTTACAAACACCTTATCTACATGAGAAAAGTTCTAACCATTAAGAACAATAGGATTGGAGTACCTGCATGATGGTTGCAAACCACCCACAATCCACAGAGATGCGAAGACTACAGAAAACTTGCAAGGCAAACTTTTAAGATTATGGTTTTTCCAAAAGCTATCAAACAGACGATTACAACTCCATCATGCGCACCATTGTTGCTGGCACTATACGTTACCTTGATCCAGAGTAAAAACCAAACTTTCAGTCATTTCCTTTCAAATTGAGGATTCATGAGCAGATTCAAATGAATATAAGTTCCACCGATCGTCTCTCAGGTGCTATATGTCAACCAGGCTAACAAAGAAAAGTGATGTATATAGCTTTGGAGTTACTTTACTCGAAATAATCAGTAGCAGATCTGTGATATCAAGAAAAGAAGAAAAGGTTCATATCAGTAAATGGGTAAACTCATTGGTGGCCAAAGGAGATATAAATGACATAATTGACCAAAGACTTGAGACAAATGACGATGAGAACTCAGTTTGGAAGGTTGTGGAAATAGCAATGAATTGTGTATCTAAGAATTCTGCTAGAAGACCGAAGATGAACCAAGTGGTGGCGGAACTGAAGAATGGCTTAGCCATAGAATTGGAACGGACGCCAGAGAATTGAGCGTTGATTTCGACAAATCCCATCAACACGCTATCCGTTGTTATGGATTAGTGTATCTGGTCGTCCAATGCCAAGGTGAAATTTGCTAAATCAAATGGGTATCGCAGATGCATACTCCATCTCACTTGGAGCTTGGATTGACAACTTAACATCAAAGCAGAAATACACAACGCCTGATTGGCTAATTGTATATGCTTCTAAAAAACTTCAATACATAATACTGAAAATAGTTGCAATGAGAATTTGTGTAGTATAACTCTACTAGTCCATCAACAGTTGTATGCTTAGTTAACCAAATTCTAAGATCATAGACGAACAAAAGATGAGAACACTAACTCAGCAGAGGCTGTTGCGAAATTATAATTACCTGGTTGAATTTAAAAAATAAATAAATAAAGCCGAAAACAGCCAGCTCCATTAAAAAAGTTCAAGTCCAACTACCAAAACTTTTTTTAAAAAAATAACTACTAAAAACTTTTTGAACTCGCCAAAAATCTATTAAAATAAAAGAAGGAAAACAGTAAAAACTTAATTTAATTGGGTGGAAAAACAATGTTAGATAAAAAAGATTAGTTCAAACCCATTAAATAAAGTATAAGTTTTAGAATGTGGGGTTTATAATGTCGTGGATCAAGTCAATCAATAAAAGTTTATTGCCATCTGCCTACTTTGGCTACTCATTTGGGCATGTTTATAAAAAAAAATTGACACGCTCTAACTTAAGGAAGCTAAATCAATCTACCTACGACACCCTCTTGATAATCAACCTAAATTGGTGCATGCTAAAAACAAAGGCAAACCCTGGCAATGACTCCATTATGGATCTTGAGCTTGTCAACAATTTCGTTACGACGTTTTTCCTAATCTAACCTCCATTGTTAATGCATTCACTTAAGCAATGCATAAGCAAACAAGTCATTTTCCACCCATAAATTTATCTAAGGTTGTTTTGAGCAAGCATCAAATTTATGAAAATTATCAAAGTTTAAAAACTGAGGGACAATTGAAACCATAGTAAAAAGTACTATAAATAATTCAAGCAGACAAAGAACTTGTCGCCAAGGTTTTTATTAAGCTCCAAGCAACATATCCACTAGGCTTTTTTTAAAAAAAATAGAAAAAGTAGATGGCAAATCAAATATTTATATTACCCTTAGTCAATGATATTATTATTAATTATTATTCTAAGTCACCTACAATATAAATAAATGATAATAATAATAATAACTCATCTGCATGCACACATATGCATCCTGCGCATAATCAAGGTTGGTTAATTTGGATTTGATCTGGTCTAATTGTATCCATAAGTTGTCACACCTTACTTAGAAAGTCAATTAAATAAATCTTGTTTATTGAAACCAGCCTTAATTAATTCAATTTAATCAATAAAAAAAACACACACAACCAATATAAGAACTATGTTCTTGACCTTGTTACTAGCCATGCTCTTATTGATATTAAACAAAGATATTGTAAGATTGAGGAGGTGAACATGGATGTTGGCAAACATTTGCTCATTGCTATTTGGGGTCCCTTAGTTCTTGTCCTTCTTGTTCAAGCACAAGATCAATTAGGCATGTATATATATTATTAATTTTAAACTCTACTATATTGTTTCATTCTTACCCGTGATTCTAAATTTCATTTGTTTATCGTAGGTTTCATCAGCTTAGATTGTGGATTGCCAACGAATAGAAGCTATATTGAACCAACAACAACACTTGTGTTTACTTCAGATGATGCCTACATAAACAGTGGAGTAGGAATTAGTTTATCTTCTAATTATCAAAGCTTACTTCAACAACAATATCATCATGTTAGAAGCTTTCCCCAAGGACAAAGGAATTGTTACAATATAGACATTAAAAGAGGCACCAAGTATTTGATGCGAGCAAGTTTCTTATACGGAAATTACGATGAACTCGGGGAACTACCAAAATTTGATCTCTACTTTGGAGATAGCTTATGGAAGACAGTGGAATTCATAGATGAAAGCACGAATACCACAATAGAGACCATATATGTGCCTTCAAACAATCAAATCCAAATTTGTCTTGTAAATACAAATAATGGAACTCCATTCATCTCTACATTAGAATTTAGACCTTTGCCTACCGAGAGCTATCAGTTCCCTGAAAAATCGTTGTTGCTTTACAAACGATTAGATTTGGGTTCGACGACACCTAAAATAAATAGGTATGTAAGGAAGTGACACTTTGATACATGTGACATTTTAATCACTCTCCTAAAAGTTGTCAAAATTTCTTAGGTTTCCTGATGATATCTATGATCGTTTTTGGGCGCCTTTCAACTCCGAGAAGTGGATAAGCATAAGTACCACACTTAAGATAGGCTCTGATCCTACCAACTATTTTCAACCAGGGTCTGCTGTCATGGGAACAGCAACTGTTCAAACAGATATAAACAAGTCCATGGAGATCCAATGGGAGTCAGAAGATGAAAACACCAAGTATCATGTATGCATGCACTTTGCTGAGCTAGAAAATCTCCAACCTAATCAAACAAGAGGATTCAACATTACATATAATAACATTTTTATGTATGGACCTTTTAATCCCCATTACTTGTCCACAACAACTGTTTACACTACACAAACAGTACCACAAGAGCCAACCAAAACGCATATATTCTCGCTTGTTCCATTTGAAAATTCAACGCTTCCTCCGATCCTAAATGCTATGGAAATTTATTCCGTGATAGAATTCTTAGAACTAACATCAGATCAAGAAGATGGTATGTATACTTATCTAGTTCTTTCTCTTAAAATAATTCTCTCTCTTAAAAGTTTTAGCATGTTCTAATTCCTGCATAATATATGGCTAATTAGTGGACGCTATGAAAAACATCAAGTCAACTTATGGAATAGTCAAAGATTGGGAAGGAGATCCATGTGTTCCAAGAGCATGCCCTTGGAAGGGTTTAGACTGTACAAAAAACAATGAAAGCAGTCCTAGAATCGTGTCCTTGTAAGCAACTCATGACCAAATATTTCATTTCAACTCTCTTGAATGCTCACATGAAACAAGTAATTTTTCATGTCAGGAATTTGTCATCAAGTGGATTGACAGGGAAAATTTCTTCATATATATCCAATCTAGAAATGATACAAACTCTGTAAGTAATGGTTAGCTAAATCCAACCCCCACCCCCCAATTGGAACTACTTTAATCATTGACCATTTCCGATAATTGCAGGGACTTGTCCAACAATAACCTCACAGGAAATATCCCCACTTTTCTTTCACAATTATCAAAGCTCAAAGTCCTGTAAGTGATGGACATAACTCTGCTTGAGTTGTAGGAATTAGAATACACAATATTTTATGACAGTAATCCCTTATTTTGCAGGAAGTTAGAGAATAACCAGCTTACAGGGCCTGTTCCATCTGAACTTATTAGGAAAGCCAATGATGATTCATTAGTGTTAAGGTTTATTTTCTGATAAAAACTTATGCTTATAGTTACATAATCGTCTCTCCAATATTTTTATGCCTTCATTCACAACACAAATCTAACTTGTTGCTATTATATATACCTTATTGACATAGTGTTGAAGGGAATCCACATCTAGATGCATGTCTTTCAGAATCGTGTGCAAACAATACGAGTAAGAAAAATAATGTTGTTATCCCAATAGTAGTCACAGTTGTTGGATTGGTAGTCATTGCTGCAATAGCAACTATCACCTTTTGCATTGTTAAATCAAAGAAGAAACAGAAAAATGAAGCTATTGTTTTACAAGTAGATCAAGAGAAAACCAAACACCAATACGGTGACTTCCTCGAAACAAAAAGGCGACAATTTACATATTCAGAAGTATTGGAAATGACAAACAATTTTGAGAGAATTTTGGGTACAGGAGGGTTTGGGGTTGTTTACTATGGTTTTATAGACGGCATTCAAGTAGCTGTAAAGTTACTTTCTCAAGCATCAAGGCATGGTTATCAACAGTTTCAAGCAGAGGTACATACCTAAACATCAATAAAAACTAACTTCAACTTAGCTTCACCTATAGAATACACTACGATGTTGTTCTGTACATTTCAGGTTACCCTTCTCTTGAGAGTTCACCATAAGAACTTGACAAATCTGGTGGGATATTTCTCTGAAGGAAACAACATTGGACTCATTTATGAGTTCATGGCCAATGGAAACTTAGCAGAGCATCTTTCAGGTGATCAAATTTCAACTAGTTAAACTTTGTGCAGCTGATTCATTAAAACGATTTTATTCCGAACTCAAGATGTATAACCCAACCCAACCCAAGTAAAGAGTGGACACTAAATTTTTCTCTACTTATCAAATACAAACAGGGAAGAGTTCACATGTGTTAAATTGGCAAGATAGACTCCGAATAGCCATAGATGCAGCACAAGGTAAATCGATTATTTCACATAAGCAATTTCACAAACACCTTATCTACATGAAAAAAGTTGTAACTATTAAGAACAGGATTGGAGTACCTGCACGATGGATGCAAACCGCCCATAGTCCACAGAGATGTGAAGACAACAAACATCCTATTGGCAGCGGATTTCCAAGCTAAACTTGCAGATTTTGGTTTATCCAAAAGCTTCCCAACAGATGACAATAACAGTAACAATGGCATCTCCACAGTCGTTGCTGGCACCATTGGTTACCTTGATCCAGAGTAAGAACCAAATTTAACTCATTTTCCATACAAATTAAGAATTCAAATGAATATAAACTCAACTGGGTATCTCTCAGATACTACAAATCAAACAAGCTGAGTGAGAAAAGTGATGTGTATAGCTTCGGAGTTACCCTGTTGGAGATAATCAGCTGCAGACCTGTAATACCACGAACTGACAATGATGTTCATATCATCAAATGGGTAAAATCCCAAGCTGCTCAAGGGGACATTAATGGCATAATTGACCGAAAAATGGGTAGAAATTATGATGGGAACTCAGTTTGGAACGCCGTGGAAATAGCTCTGGATTGTGTATCTGATGATCCTGCAAGAAGACCGGCGATGAACCAAGTGGTGGCGGAACTGAAGAAGTGCTTAGCCATAGAATCGGAACGGACGCCGGAAAATGGAGCTTTGGAATCGACGAGTACCATCAACACGATGTCGATTGTTATGAATTACAGTGAATCAGGTCCAATGGCAAGGTGAATTTTGTTGAATTTCAGATGGGTATTTTGTGGTTGAAATTGAAATTTCATCTTGAAAACTCAAGCCCTAGTGCATGATTGTATTTGCATCTTCTTGTAGTTGTAAATTTGATGATATTGTATTTGTGCCTAGTTTTTGTAGTTGAATTTGGTTTTATATATATATGGAAAGGATGTTTCTTTTATACAACATTTGGGATGAGAAATTTGAATCTATGACATCATTAGGTATACATCAATGACACTTGAGATATTACTCGCGTTCGCATATATGAAAAAGAAATGTGTGTATTCATTAACTTGACCTCCAAACTATTATATTATCCTTTATCAAATCAAAAATGAAAACAAATGAGTTTTTTTATAAGTTGGAGGAGGGGACCATAAGATACAAACCCTACAAAGAGACCGAGATCGAACTCGTGATCATGATCTTAAATTGAATTTACTAAATAATAAAATTATCAAATCACCGTCTTTTTAGATAATAAAAATAAATGAGTGAAGGGGAAAATGCTTCTACTAAACAACGTTGTCCAAATCACGTCCATTTTATTCAGTTCTATTCGAAATAAAAGTGCCTCTATTAATTTCTATAAGTAATATTACATTATATGCTAATAAAAGTGGTGAGTTTATTGGAATTGATAGAAGTGAGTTACTTTCATCTTCTAATAAAAGTGGTGAGTTTATTGAAATTGATAGAAGTGAGTTACTTTCATCTTCTATGTTGATTGAAACTAATAAAAGTGAGTTATTATTGATAGAAGTGAGTGACTATCCACTAATTCTGTCTCAATTATGCCAATAAAAGTAAGTCTATCAACTTTTTTTTTTTATGAATATATACCTCTATCAATCAACTTCTACTTTTGATATTAGGTCAGAATATCGTGATTAAGAGCTTCTATCCATCCTCTCCTTATATAAAGTGAGTTATTGATGGTAAAAGTGAGTCTTGACAAAATAAATGAAATAATAGAAGGAAATGGCAAGTAAGACTAAAAAGGGTTTAAGAAATCTTCTATGATGTGTTTGGAGCACCGGTTTAGTTATGATAGACGGAAAGTTATGATAAACAGTTGGTTATAATAAACAGTGGAATACTATAAATGGTGTTTGAAGGGCAAGTTATTATAACAGAAATTATGATAAACGGTGTTTGATAGGTTGGTTATACAACAAAAAGTAATATATATGTAAGGTTTAAATAAACGGACACAGAAGTTTAGGTAATCATCGTTTATAATAAAACGGTGGAGCAAGCATCGATTAAGTTATTATAACCAACACGACCGTTTACATAAACGGCGGCACAAACGCACCCTGTTTACTACCAATTACTATGGTAAAAAAACATATACGTAATAGGTATACCAAAAAAAAAACTTTGTTTTTTACTAGTGTGATAACTATTTAATTTTTTATTAATTATTTTTAAAAATTAACCTTAAAAATACTTTTTTCACCTTTATATAATTTTAAGAAGTTTTTTATCCAATAATATTTGGAGGTGGGTAATTTAAATTTGCAATTTGTGATTACTATATTATACAATATGTCACTAAGTCACAAATTTATGGTAGTCATCTAAATTTTAGAAGTTAGAGAGTTCAAAAGATGATTTTTCATTAAAAATTTAGAGAGAAAGAGAGAGAGAGAGAGTGATAAAACATCTCTGAAACTAACATTTTAATAAAATGTAGTTAAAATAAATTTGAGTTCAACCGTAATCAACATCCATACATACATTTCAATTCTCCAACTTCTGAAAATGTTTGATGTATTGAAAAAACATTCTAAGAAAATGTGGAATCACAATATGAGAAGGAAAATATTTTTTGGACCACAATCCTTGTGGTCAACGATATATATATTTTATATCAACCTTGTGGTCAACGATTTGAATGATGAGAGTAAGGAGATTCCTGCCCAATGGAGATGCTACTGTGTGTATATTTGAAAAAAACTAGAAAATTAATAATAATTACCCATCTTCATGCAGATGCATGTGTCTTACCTACTCAAACTTCATTATTTGAATTTGACCATGCATAAAAAATAAATTAAATCATTTCTTGTTTGTATAAACTAGCCTTAATTAAATCATTTACTCAATCAAAATAAATCCAATTGTATCTATATAAGCTGACACACGCCACGCCATGCTTAGAAAGTCAAATAATCGATCTTTGTTTAATAGGAAACTAGCCTTAATTAAATCATTAACTTGAACAAGAATTAAGTACAGTAGTAGCAAATATAAGAACCACAGATACTTCTAACTTTTCATAGCTTAATTATTGAGGCTAAACTCGACGAAGAAGATGATCGTTCTTAAACATTTATTTTTCGTTTTTCCGAGTGGCTTAGCTTTTCTTATCCTTGTTCAAGCTCAAGATCAATCTGGTATGTAGATTACTTAGTCTTGCAATTTGATACATTGTTTCTTCCGATTAAAAAAAAAAACAACAAATTGATAACATGTTGGTTTCATTGTTAGTAATAATTCAGTTCATTATCATGGTCACAAATTCGACCTCGAAAATCGATATTTGGGTCTCATTTAGTTAAAAATAGTAGTACCTTCTATGTAGGATTCCTCCGATTCGTACTTACTCTGAAATTTATTTGCTTGTTGTTAGGTTTCATCAGCTTAGATTGTGGATTGGCAACAGATAAAAGTTACACTGAACCAATAACAAAACTTCGATTTACTTCTGATGATGCCTATATTAACAGTGGTGAAAGCAAAAGCTTATCTGCAACTTATCAAAAAGTTTTCAGCCAGCAATATCATCATGTTAGAAGTTTTCCTCAGGGACGTAGGAATTGCTACAACATAAGCATAAGAAAAGATACCAAGTATTTGATGCGAGCTGGTTTCTTGTACGGAAATTACGACAAGCTAAATAAACTACCGAAATTCGATCTTTACTTTGGCGATACCTTATGGGGGACAATAAACATCACGGATGAAAGCATTGATATCGCAACAGATGTCATACATGTAACCACAAACAGTCATATACAAATTTGTCTAGTGAACACAAATAATGGGACTCCATTTATCTCTTCTTTGGAATTCAGACCTTTGCCCAGTGAGAGTTATGAGGTGCTGTCGAAATCATTGTTGCTTCAAATTCGACTCGATTACGGTGCTACAACAAATAGAACATACAGGTTTGTAACAAAATAGAGGAAAAAGAGCATTTCTTTGATGCATATGTCACAGAATTTAATAAGGGTAGTTATTGTTTACCTTAAAATTGTTTGTCAACTCCCCTGTAGGTTCCCCGATGACATATACGATCGCTATTGGCTGCCTTACAACTGGTTCGAGTGGACAACGATAAGTACCACACTTAAAATAGATGTTAATAGTAATAGTGATAGTTACCGGCCAGGATCTGCTGTGATGGGAACTGCTGCTGTTCGAATAGATACGAGCAAGCCCTTGGAGATCTGGTGGGAGCCTGAAGATGTAAACACCAAGTATCATGTATACATGCACTTTGCAGAAGTTGAAGATCTACAGGACAATCAAACAAGAGGATTCAACATTAACTACAATGGGGATCATTGGTATGGACCTCTTATTCCTGTCCATTTGATTACAACAACAATTTTCATTCGAAAACCATTGCCGGTGCCAACTAAAAAACATCTATTTTCACTTGTTCCAATTGAAAATTCAACACACCCTCCGATCATAAATGCCATAGAAGTTTATTCTCCTATTGATTTCTTAGAGCTAGCATCAAATCAAGGAGATGGTACACACTAATCTCATTCTTTTTCTTTGATAATTCTCTTCCTTTTAACTATAGTTGGTTCTAATTCTTGTATGATCATGTATGGATAATTAGTGGATGCAATCAGAAAAATCAAATCAACTTATGGAATAGTCAAAGATTGGGAAGGAGATCCATGCATTCCAAGAGCATATCCTTGGGAGGGTATAAATTGTAGCAATGAAACTACTAGAATGGTGTCTTTGTAAGCAACAGATGACTATTGTTTCCTTTTAATCTTCTTAAACTTTAACTTTTACATGAAATCAGAAAATTTCTGTACTTAGGAACTTGTCATCAAGTGGATTGACAGGGGAGATCTCTTCAGATATATCCAATCTAGAAATGATACAAACTCTGTAAGTAAATGGTTGGATTTATCTGAACCCCACCCCAGTTGGAACTGTTTTATATTCATTGGCCTATCTGATATATGCAGGGACTTGTCAAACAATAACTTGACAGGAAATATTCCTGACTTTCTGTCTAAATTATCAAACCTCAAAGTCTTGTAAGTAATGACCATAAGTCAAATTAAGTTGTAGGAATATGAATATACAATCCTATAACAGTCATTTCTCATTTTGCAGAAAGTTAGAGAACAACAAACTTACGGGGTCCGTTCCATCTGAACTCGTTACGAAATTCGATGATGGTTTATTATTCTTAAGGTTTATTTCCTGGCAGACTTATACATGTGTTAGCATAATTTCCTTCATGAATTATAAACTCTTGCGTCACAAGATAACATATTCATGACACAAATCTAACTTCTTTCTTACAGTGTTGGAGGGAATCCAAATCTTGAAGTATGTCTGTCAGATTCATGTGCAAAGAAGAAGAATGTTGTTATTCCAATAGCAGCATCAATTGGCGGATTGGTAGTCATTGCTGCAATTGCAAGTATCATCTTTTGGATTGTTAAATCAAAGAAGAGACAGAAAAATGAAGCTATTGTTTCTCTAATAGATCATTCAGAAAGCAAACACCAAATGAGTGGCTTATTAGAAACAAAAAGGCGACAGTTTACATATTCAGAAGTATCGACGATGACGAATAATTTTGAGAGGATTTTGGGCGAAGGAGGTTTTGGGATGGTTTACTATGGCTTTATAGACGGCATTCAAGTAGCCGTGAAGTTACTTTCTGAAGCATCAGGACAAGGTTATCAACAATTTCAAGCAGAGGTATGCAGTCTTTCATTGTAATCTACTTCTAAATTAGCTTCAATACAATATAAAACGATGAGGTTCTCAACATTTCAGGTTACACTTCTTTTGAGAGTTCACCATAAGAACTTGACAAGTCTTGTGGGATATTTGTATGAAGGAGATAAACTTGGGCTGATTTATGAATTCATGGCCAATGGAAACTTAGCCGAGCATCTTTCAGGTGATCAACTAGTTAAACTTTGTTCAGCTGATTAACTAAAACACTTCTTTTTTTCTTTTTATGATCGGGAATTGGAGCTTCACTCCCATATACCCAGAGGTAGTCTCGCCCGTCCTAAGGCCCAGACCCAAGAGATAACAAGAAATTTTACAATTAAATTCAACTTGTAGATCTCGAAACTGAGACTTCCAAGAGAGCATACCCTTGGAAGTCCCAAAAAATCAAACAACTAGACCACCTTTGAGGACAAAGAAAACAATTTTATCCCAAACTCAAGCTTTATAAACCAACCCAACCAAAGAGTTGACACTAAATTTTTCTCTACTTGTCAAATTCAAACAGGGAAAAGTTCACATGTCTTAAATTGGCAAGATAGACTCCGAATTTCCATGGATGCAGCACAAGGTAAATTGAATGTTTCACATGAGCAATTTTACAAACACCTTATCTACATAAGAAAAGTTCTAACTATTAAGAACAGGATTGGAGTACCTACATGATGGTTGTACACCGCCCATAATCCACAGAGATGTGAAGACAACAAACATCTTATTGACAGAGAACTTGCACGGCAAACTAGGAGATTTTGGCTTGTCCAAAAGCTTCCCAACCGACGGCGACAACACCGGCATGCGCACCGTTGTTGCTGGCACTATGGGCTACCTTGATCCAGAGTAAGAACCAATTTACAACAATTCCTTCAAATCAAGGATTCATGAGCAAATTCAAATGAATATAAATTCCACTGATCATCTCTCAGGTACTATAAGTCAAACAAGCTGACAAAGAACAGTGATGTGTACAGCTTTGGAGTAACTTTAATGGAGATAATCAGTTGCAGAGCTGTGATATCAAGAATAGAAAGACACGTTCATATCAGTGAATGGGTAAACTCATTGGTGGTTGAAGGGGACATTCATGGCATAATTGACAGAAGACTGGATAGAAATTATGACACAAACTCAGCTTGGAAGGCTGTGGAAATAGCCATGAATTGTGTATCTGAGAATCCTGCAAGAAGACCCACCATGAACCAAGTGGTGGCAGAACTGAAGAACTGCTTAGCCATAGAATTGGAACGGACGCCGGAGAATCGAGCCTTGGGTTCGACGAATCCCATCAACACAATGTCCATTGTTATGGATTACAGTGAATCGGGTCCAATGGCAAGGTGAATTTTGCTGAATTTCAAATGGGTATTTTGGTTCAAGTCCATAGTGTATAGCTAAAAGTAGCTCAGCTCTAGTCTCATCTTGTATGACTCCACATTCAAGAGATTATGCATGAATGAATGTATTTGCTTAGCTTGTGATGGTTATGTATTTGTATTTGTGCCTTGTTAAAAAAAAAAATAATAAATAGTTTTTTCTCTATTTCAATTATTCGGGTCAATTTAAAAACTAACTCGACTATTTTTACGAAACAACTATTTGACTTTCAAAAACAGAAGCAGGAGATTAATTTAAGCCATGTGGTCGTCCTTTCATTTGGAACCTCTGAACATTCGACCATTTCATGAAACTGACACTTCTACTGTTAAGAAGACAACCCTTTAGAATAGAAGTCTCGGTGCATTGCATATTCTCTGTTTTATCTTGTGTGTAATGGGGCGGTTAATAGTGTGTGAACCTTTCTGTTATTGAGTCTGTTGAGTAAAGGTTGTTCCTCAGTGTGTATTGGTATTGTTCAAGAGTTTTTCACCTCTGCTATATTCCTGTTTATATAGTCTTCACTATGTGAAGAAGGGGTCAAGGTAGTTTTATCAATATTCTAAATGAATAAGAACCAGGGTAGACGTCTTCACCTGAAGTTGGTTTGTTTATCTTGCGACAACAATTTTTTTCCCCTTTGATTTTTCGTTTTGTTACCAGTTGCAATGGAAAACTTAGAAGAAAGTGGCAATACAACCGCTGGTTGTTCGTCCCTACCAGCGATTGTGAATCCTAGAAACAAAGTTTCGACGATTGTGACCTCATCCAAGCTCATTTCCAACTTGATTCAAAACTTCCAACGGAAAAAATAGTCTAAACCTTTGATCAATGTTGCTACATAGTCTAAACCTTGGAAGGAGTTTGATGTTCAACGAAACAACAATGGCCAATATACATCAAGTAGAGGACGTGGAAAAAATAATAACAATCAAGGAAGAGGCAGAGGTGGTCGAGGTTAGTAGAATAACAATAATACAAACAACAACAACAACAATCGAAACAAGCCTCAGTGTCAGCTATGCAACAAGTTCGGCCATACAACTCAGAAATGTTATTCTCTTCAATAATCACTCGACCTCCTGCATATTTTTCTCCTCCTAGCCATCCATATGGAAACTATATTGCACCATAGATCTCACCATATCAGTCTCAAGGTACATAGATGTCTACAATGTTAATGGCCTCTAATAACAATACGGATTGCAATTGGTATCCCAATTCTAAAGCAACGAATCATCTACCTCACAGTCTGGGCAACATGTCTGTGAGCAATGGCTATTTAGGATCCAATCAAGTCCATGTAGGTAATGGTGCATGTTTTTCTATATCTCACTATGGCAATGGATCCATTCGTTCTCCCTTTAATCGATTATTTCATCTAAATAATTTGCTCCATGTCTAAGTGTTTGGCCAATTCTCAAATGATAATAATGTTTATTTCAAGTTTCATGTATTGTGTTGCTATGTAAAGGACCGAGTAACTAAAATACTACTCAGAGGGACTCTCCATGACGGCTTATACAAAGTACAGTTACCAGATGCTGCTGTTTCATCGGCTAGTTCATCAAGTGTTGGCCCTTCGAATTCCCATGTTTCATCAAGTGTGCATTCGTCAGTGTCTTTGTTTGATTGTGGCATAAAGACTTGGGATCCAGCCAACAAGGGCCCGTTTGATAACGTTATTGTTTCCTGTTTCTCGTTTTTATTTCTTATTTTTTGAGAAACAAACTTGTTTGATAACCGTTCTCATTTCTTGTTCTCAAAACAAAAAAAAAACGTTTCTAAAATTTGGTTGAAAAATGAGAAACTTTTAAATGGTGTTTCTACTGTTCCGTTCTTTTTTTTAAAGCTCTCATATTTCATTTGTTATATAATTAAATTAACGTATAATATGCATATTCTTACCCTTGCTTGATGGCTAACCCCCTCACCTATTTTGCACTTTGCATGAGTTCGACCCTCAGGTTAGCCCTTCTTTTTTTTTTTTTTTGAATTTTGAAATGAACATTTATATTAATTCAGTTTCTTATAAGATATGTATTATTTACATATAATAGTTTTTTACATTCAAAAAATATTTTCATTTCTATAAAAATAATATTATATTTACTTATACTTAATATTTGACTGTTATATCTTTCAAAATATATATATATATATTTGACTATTGTAATAAATAAATAAATTATTTTATTTTATTTTTTTAATTTTACCATAGATGTGTGTTTTTTTTTTGAGATACCATAGATATATTTAAAATTTTTTTATATATTTAAAATTTTTCAATAAATATATATTTTTAGTATATCCAGCTTAATTTCTAAAATTTCTAATATATAATTGTATGTTATTTATTTTATTTTATTTTATTGGAAATTTGTAATAAATCACTTATTCTAATAAAATAATTACAAAACTAATCAAATCTAAAAATATTTGCACCTATAATAATAAATACGGTATTATTAATATTCAAAATATAATATTATTTTATTATTAATTTAGTATTTTGTATTATTGAATAATGATTGATACCTATGACCATGATTGCTATTTTTATTTTTATTTTTTTGGCTAGTATTGTAAATTCTTTTTCAATTTAGTCTATTCTTAAAAATACTCATTTTTTGTATTAGATAATGTAAATTTTGATCATTTCTTTAATTTTTTTTAAATATGTGCTATATTATTATATCATACACTTTAATTCTTTTTAAGGTATAAAGAAGAAAAAATTCTAAAAAAATATTAAGAAACAAAAAAAGAAACAAAAAACAAGAAATTGTTATCAAACATGTTTTGTTTCTGTTTCTCATTTTTTTAAGAAACAAGAAACAAAAATAGTTATCAAACACATTCTTATTTTTTGTTTAAGATAAAAACAGGAACAAGAAACAAGAAATCGGAAACGAAAACGTTATCAAATGAGCTCTCGCCAAAGAGGAATAAATCTCTCAAATCATGCCCTCTCCAAAGAGGAACAACATAAAAAGAGGAAAAATAAAATTTTATGTCTAAATTAAATTCTTAACTTATTCAACATTTTTTAAAATTCACATGCTTATTAAATACAAAAAAAAAAAAAAAGGGTTTTATGTCCAAATTGATTATACCCAACACATATACACTTAACTTCATAAATTCTTAAAATATGGATTTGTAGTCATTTGTTTCATCAGTTGACCCTCCATTATTTATTGTCAACCATAATGTTAAGATTTCATTATCCAAGGTACACCAAAGAATTTGAGTTTATTATCCAATAAACTTTTGAGAAAATAGCTTTTCTCTTAGCTTTTTTAGTTTTAAGTTGGCTATTATCAATAAAATAATTGGTGCTGGGTGAGTTCCTTGCCAGTTGCATTTTTTTAATTTAGAAAACAGTCACATAAAATAAAGACCTTAAAGTTTAAAGTATAAAGATGTGGGAAAACATGGTGGAGATGGTTGGGTTGAAATCTTCTTAGTCCACCAAATAGAAGGCCAAGTCCAAGTCAAGAGTTATTTGCTACATACCTTTTGGTTTATGCAGATGACCAATCTTCAGATTTTCATTCAAAGAAAACAAACTTGAATTCTTATCTGCAGCAAATCTGAGGAAAATTCCCAAGGGTGAAGATGAACACAAAAACAAGATGCCTTCTACTTGGTCTAGCTCTTGTACTTGCTGTTGAAGCTCAAGATCAATCAGGTAATTCAGATACTGTTATGCAAATTTGCATATTTCTATATAATAAACATTCTTCAAACTGTATTTAGCTAAAACAATTTCTCAGGTTTTATAAGCCTGGATTGTGGACTACCTGCAAATTCAAGATACACAGAATCAAGAACGAGCATCGACTACATTTCGGATGCAGCGTATATAAACAGTGGCGAAAGCAATAGCATAAACTTAACATTCAAAATCATATATGAAAGACCGCTACAATCACTTAGAAGCTTTCCTCAAGACACCAGGAACTGTTACAACATAAGCAATATTATCAGCCGAACGAAATACTTAGTTCGAGCCACTTTCTTATACGGAAATTATGACGGGTTAAGTAATAACCCCACCTTTGATCTCTACTTTGGAGATACCTTGTGGGCTACAGTGGAGATTAGGTACAGCTTCTTAGAGGTCTACAAAGAAATCATTCATATTCCATCAGAAAATAGAGTACAGATATGTCTGATTAATACTGGAACTGGAACACCTTTCATCTCTGCATTGGAATTTAGACCTTTGCCAAATGATACTTACCCAATGCAATCTGGATCCTTCTCGATATTCAATCGATTGGATATGGGGTCGATATCAAATGTATCATACAGGTCAGTTATTATTGATTCATCAATTTTGCTAGGAATTATATTAGGAGATTTTGCACCTATAATAAAAAAATAGCAAAGTATTTCCCTCTATACCACAAAATCAAAACTAATTCATTTGTAGCACAAAATTCAAATTGAGTTCGATTACTGGTTAGTTCTATCATTGATAGGATTCAATCAGTGATAGACTCATTGTATCACTGGTTGAGTTCTGATAGAAATGATGTACTATAAATGAATCATTTTAGAAATTGTGCTGCAAATATAATACAAAAGGTAGAATATGTTGTTGAGGATAAATTCCCATTATATTATATCTCAGCATGAAATTTCTAATACGGTAAAAAGGAATGTTTAAGGGTGTGCACCTCCATTTCAGGTACCCTTACGATGTTTTCGATCGAATTTGGAATCCTTACAACGACGATGACTACTACAGACGATTAAATACCTCTCTGACTATAGATGTCGAGAGCCTGAACGTGTACCATCCCGCAGCTGTTGCCATGGGAACTGCTATAACTCCAAAGAATGAAAGTCAATCAATTGATGTTTGGTGGAAGTCGGGTGATGAAAATACTGAGTATTATATCTATCTCCACTTTGCTGAGTTGGTGAAGCTTCAACCAACACAATTCCGAGGCTTCAACATCAGTCACAATGGGGAATATGTGGGTGGGCCTGTTATTCCTGTTTACTTGTCCTCAAACACTCTTTACAGTGTCAGCCCATTGAGTTTCCCAGAAAAGCAACACAACTTTTCATTTTTTCGAACTGAAAATTCAACACTTCCTCCAATCCTCAATGCTGTAGAAATTTATTTCAAGATTCAGGTCTCGGAACTAGAATCGAATCATAAAGATGGTATGCTGATTTAACTTTCCATCATTAGCTTTTTAGGCACAAAAATTTAAACTTGAGTAATGATTTCATGAATGCATTGTATGAAAATTAGTGGATACAATGCGAAAAATAAAGTCAACTTACGGAGTGACCAAAGATTGGCAAGGAGATCCATGCATCCCGAAAGCATATCCTTGGAGTGGTGTGGTTTGTACTAATGAGTCAATCCCAAGAATCACAACACTGTAAGTAAATGTATGCTTTGCTTAGAAAAGAACCTTATTTTCTAAGTTTTCTAACCAACAGAACAAGTTGGGATAAATAAGGTCCCGTTTGATAACCATTTTGTTTTTGGTTTTTGGTTTTTGAAATTTAAACCTACAACAACCACCTCAACATATATTTTTTCTTGCTTGGATATCTACCTCTCACCTATATTTGTAGAAACCAAACCAAAATTTAAAAACAAAAAAAAGTAGTTTCCAAAAGTTTGTTTTTGTTTTTAAAAGTTGGTTAGCATCTCCTACTTTCTTAAGGAAAGATTAATAGATTGTAGGAAAAGTGGAATACATTATAGGAAGTTTGAGTAAGAATAGGCTTAAATTTCAAAAACCAAAAATAAAAAACCAAATGGTTATCAAACGGGGCCTAAACTAATGATAATCTTACAGGAACTTGTCATCAAGTGGTCTGACAGGTGACATAACTTCAGATATATCTGATCTACAAGCCTTAGAGATTCTGTAAGAATCTCTCATTTTAATGACAAATAAACTTCCATCTCCAAGATTCAATTTTATCTTGAAACAAATTATAACCAATTGAGTTCTAATTTCAGGGACTTGTCAAACAATAGCTTAACAGGAAAACTGCCTGATATTATGTCAAACTTGACAAACCTCAAAGTCCTGTAAGTTACTTACAATGAAAAATGGGAAAGGTACATTTTTAGTCACTTGGTTTTGGGTGAAGCTTCTATCTAGTCCATATAATATGCTCAATTTTAGTTTTAAAGATAACAAAACCGTTGGTGAAAAATTATGAAATATTGACTAAAATTATGACTAGACTAACTTTAAATTTCAATAAATCGATGATGTGATTATTTTGGTACTGACGTGAATTTTATTTTCGAAGAAAATAAGTAAAAACAGAAAACCAAATAGGCACATAGAGACTAAAACTGAGCATTACTGAAATGCAAAGGTAAAAATGTTTGACGCATAGACCAAATAGAAACCTCACCAAGCACTAGAGATTAAAAAATTTCTTTAAAAATTTAAGGACCAGAGAAGTTTATGGGATGATTAGATTTTTTATTTTTTCTATTTACAGAAACTTGGAGAGCAACAATCTCTCCTGTCCAATTCCACCTGAACTCATAAGAAGATTCAATGATGGTTCACTATCATTAAGGTCTCTTTCTCGCAACATATGAACTTGTAAATAATATTTTCAATTTCAAACTGTAAGTCAAACAAGCCTGCCTATGAAACTCTAATGATGACAGGGTGAAAGGTAATCCAAATCTAGAAGCACGTCCTTTAGTTGAATGCACTGGAGACCAGAAACAGGAGAAGCATAAGGAGAGGAACAAGTTTGTCATTCCAGTAGTAGCATCAGTCGGCGGCCTGCTTGCCATTTCCGCAATTGTCGGAACTTTCTTATGTATAGCTAGATCGAAAAAGAAGGAGCAAGGTACAGAGGTCTTGGAGGTGAATCGTCAAGAAACCAACAATATCGTTGGTAGCGGTTCATTGGAAACCAGAAGGCAACAGTTTACTTATTTTGAAGTTGTGAGAATGACCAACAATTTTGAGAGGATTCTTGGTAGAGGTAGTTCTGGAGCAGTTTATCATGGCTTGGTTGATGATATTCAAGTGGCTGTGAAGATGCTAGCACCATCAGCAATACAAGGCCACAATCAATTTAAGGCAGAGGAATGTACTTATATATAGTATTCATATTTGGTTATTCTCAAAAAATAAAAATAATAGCTCACAATTGCTTATCAGACTAAAAAGATGCTGCTTTCATACAGGTTACCACTCTTTTTGAAGTTCACCACAGAAACTTGACAAGTCTTGTAGGGTATTTGAATGAAGGAACTCACCTTGGCCTCATTTATGAGTACATGGCCGAAGGAAGTTTAGCACAGCGCCTTTCTGGTAATCTTCTAGCATCTAGCAAAGATTTGAAACACATGCATCAAATTCCAAGTTATACTGAAAATTTTAGATTCATTTCAATTAAAAAAGTATATGAAAATTGAGGCTTCCTTGGTTCTTTTTGTCGAACATGCAGCGATAAGCTCACGTGTCATAAGTTGGGAAGATAGACTACGAATAGCAATGGACGCAGCTCAAGGTGCGATAAGTTTTCATTCAAACTTCACAAACACATTATCTACTTTGGTATTGAGTTTACAAAATGCAGGGCTAGAGTACCTACATGAAGGTTGTAAGCCACCAATAGTCCATGGAAATGTGAAGCCAACAAACATCTTGTTGACTGAAAATTTTCAAGCTAAACTCTCTGACTTTGGTCTTTCCAAGAGCTACCCAACAGATGATAAGACTGGTTACCTCGATCCAGAGTAAGAACAAATTTCAAACATTTCTCAATGAAGTCATTTAGGTCCTATTTGATAACCAAATGACTTTTTGCTTTTTGTTTTTTAAATTTAAACTTGTTTTCGCTCAAATTCTCTACAAAGGGTCTCATCTTCCCTTTACTAAGTATTTATCATAACCAAATTTTAAAAACCAACATAACTTCATGGAAGTTACTTTTTTTTTTGCTTTCACATTTTGGTTTGGTTTTAAAATCATAGGAAAAATATAGATATCAAAGTAAGAAAAAACATAGGCTAAAGCTAAAGTAGTTTTCAGAAACAAAATGATCATCAAAGTGAAAATTTTGAACAAACTTCATGGCATGCCTCTCAGGTACAAAACATGGAACAGACTAAGTCCAAAGAGTGATGTGTATAGCTTCGGCCTTACTCTGCTGGAGATAGTGAGTTGTAAGGCAGTGATATCAAAATTCCAAGGCCAAGATTCAGTTCATATAGTTAAACGGGTTGCCTCCATGATTGCACAAGGTGATATAGGAAATATAGCAGACCCAAGATTACAAGGAGAACATAGCGTAAACTCGGTCCGGAAAGCAGTGGAAGTAGCAATGGCTTGTGCATCAGTGAATCCTGAGAGAAGGCCAACAATGAGTCAAGTGCTGGCAGAGCTGAAAATTTGTTTGGCCACAGAATTGAGTCAAATGCCAGACACTCAGCCTCCTTATTCAACAGAGTCCATTGAAATGACATCCATCTTTAAGGTTTTGCCCCCTCAATCAGGTCCCATGGCAAGGTGAAGTTCTTTGGAAAATCATCTTCTTCTTCCCTTCCAGAATTTATCCAAGTTGTCAAATTTGATCATTTGGCTGTTGAAACCTGAAATCATCCCCAACAAAGTTTCTTGTGATATAGAATACATGTAAATAAGTGTGTCCAACTTGCTTGTCTTTTGGTGGTGTTGAAGAAGAATTCCTTGTGCTATGTGCAAAGTAAATAAATTAATTCCCAAATCGTTTTCATATCTAAATAAAAGTACAATTGTTACTTCATAAGTCGATTTTAACCTAAATCCGAACTCAAAATCAAAAGAGGAAAATAATGCCTAACCAAACATCAAAGCACCTACGTGATGGAGGAACACTGTGGTAGAATCTACCACTTTTCTATTGATAAATCTCTAGAGAGAATTTCTCTTAGAGTCGGAGTACAAAATACTACTACTTTCTGAATGAATAATAATGACCTAACTCATCCTAGACTTATTTTTATTTCCTAATCCTACAAAAAACCCTAATTAATAACAAGACCTAATAATAATAAATAGCCAACTATAATTAAACTAACAACTAATAATTAAATACTAATGACTAATAAATTATTCCGTCACTTCTTGTTTCGCCTCGAATACACTTTCAAAGGTCTTGGGATCGTATCACACTGTTAACAAACTTAACCTTTTTTCTAAGAAACTAATTGAAATTTTTAATATTGAAGATAAAATTGAGAATTTTAAAAGATTTGAACCCTAAAGCATATTTAGCCGAATTTCATCAAGAGTATAGAATTTCCTATTTGTTTGTACATTAAACAAAATACAAATATTTACGTAAGGACCGCTTGATCTCTCTCATGAAGTCAAAATGATGACATTAGAGAGGATATTTACTGTGTTTGCCTGCATAAATGTTTCACGCCTCTCTTACAAGAATGTTTAAACTAATCATGTTTACAATAATCTTTCAAGTCATTAAGAAGTTCAAAACATTAGTGCAATGAGAAAAAATGATACACATCTCATCTCCTCATTCTTCACATAGTTTAAGACACTATTTGATGCATTAATCACATATAAATCCTTATGTTTTCCATACACTAAACAGACTATTTCAAGCTTGGCCCAAAATTCAAAAGATGGTTTATTCGTTGAAATGAATAATAAAATAACAATTCAACTGATAGTTTAGAATTTTCTTTTTCAATATCAGTGAATGCTCGGGTTAGTTTACGCAAACTTCGAAAATTCTCACGGAACAAATTATGTGACCCAACAACATTTGGCTCTCATGGAAACTTGTTGGAAATTAATTCTTAGGTAGGTGGCCACCTTCAATCCATAACCTCTTAGATTTCCAAGATCTTCTTTGACCACTAGACCAACCTATGATAATCAACTGATAGTTTAGAATAATTAATGTCATATTCCACTTGTCTCACTACAAACCAAGTAACATGCTTACATGATCATAATTCCAACGAACTTAAATAAATAGATTACAAATTTTTAAAATGCCTTAACTTATCAGCAAGTCAAACATCATAAATTGGGGGAATATTTAGAATCTTTCAACATATAACATAAACATCAGTTCTGTTATTCAATCATCATCGAGCAATAGCAACTCAATGCTGGACAGTCATCTTTAAAGATTTGAGCAATAGCAACCCGAATCCAGAAATGACTCATTAGAGATGAGAAGACTATGACAGATAATTTTGCAAGGCCAGTGGGACAAAAAAAATTGAAAAATCCAGTTAAATTGTTATGAAAACGGCAATCAACAATCGATGAACGAAGATATGAAAACAGATAACGATAAACGTGAGAGACGAAGGAGAAAACAACACAGAGAATTTACGTGGTTCACCAACATTATGTTGGCTAGAGGAGGAGAGCAATATTATTGAGAGAGACGGAAATGTACAGATACAGAGATTATGTCATAATACGGCTAGGATTTAATTCGAGTTTATATAGGCACTCTCATTAAACTCTATTACAGAATACGTAAGCAATAAACAGAATACGAATGCATGGACGCGCAGCGGAAACAGAATGTTCTGCAGAGTGCGGTTAGTGGGTGCAAAATGCAGGCTGCAACGCAGAATGCGCTTGCGCACATAGATGTGTTCGCGCAACAGAATGCTAAACGCGCAAATGCGTTTTCGCATCGGGGGCAAGACCCCCGACTGCTAATCGAAGGGCATTAATGCGTTCAAGGCATAAACACAACATAAATCTCGAAAAATACAGGACTAGAGTACCGGCATCATGGTTGTAAGCCACCCATAGTCCACATAGATGTCAAAACAACAAACATCTTGCTGACAGACAATTTCCAAGCCAAACTCGCCGATTTCGGACTCTCCAAGAGTTACCCTACTGAGAGTATCAAGACTCACATGTCCACAATGGTAGCTGGTACTCCTGGCTACTTTGATCTAGAGTAAGCATCACTTTCAAGTTTTCAACCATGTTAAAACCAGTTTCCTGTGGAATCAAAAACTTTCTATAAACTCTATAAAAAGCCCCAAAATAGAAGATACAGATTATTGTTGTAAAAAAAACTCCCCTATTAATGCAGGAATAAACAAAAATAAATACCGAGAAATTATGAAATTTGCATTGTATAACAACTTTTTTACTCCAATTTACAATTATAGCACATTTTTATAAATATTTCGTTTATAGCAAATTCTGCCAATTTTTGTAAAAAAAATTTACATACTTTTTTTATTGAAGACTTTGATAGAATATATCATTCTCTAGTGATAGAAGTCTAGCAATTTTATCAATAATTGATTCTATCAGTCCTTATTGATAGAATCTAATAAAAGTCTATCAATTACTTTATTTATTATTAATTGATTCTATCAACCTCTATTAATAAAATCTATCAATATGTAAGTCTATCAATTTACATTTTTTGCTATATGTGCAAATATTTTCATTATTATGACATCCATGGAATATTTTAACTCTTTTATAATATACAAGCGAAAGCCCCGAGAAATTAAAGGAAACAACAAAATAAAAAAAACACAAGTATTTAAGTGAAAAAACTCAAAAACCGGAGAAAAAATTACTTGAAAATTGTTACAAACACGAATAATTCTCTCACTTATCTCAGTTACATAGATAGTTACTTCAAAACTTATACCACTCAAATGTTTTGCTCATTCTCTCACAAAAGTATACAAAAAAGAATTATAAGAGCAGTACACCGAGCTTAAATTATTTCTAATTACAATATTTTGAATCAAAAGCCACGTGCTCCTCCTTGTACACATTTAATCTCAAATTACAATATTTTGAATCAAAAGCCACGTGCTCCTCCTTGTACACATTAAAATCTCAAAACACAAATATGTCCGTTAAAAAATCAATATCCAAGATAAAACATAATTGAATAAATAGAAAAGGAGGAGACTAGATATATAGTGGTTCGGGAAATTCCCTACTCAATTGTCGAACGAAGAGCCAAATTCCATTACTCACATAAAAGGAGAAGAGAGAACGTTGCCCAAACCCTAAACCTCACCAAAAGCTCCACATCTCTAATGTCTCTCTAAAAAAAAACTCACCCATAAAGATACTTAAATAGGGTGTTACAAATTGGGTCACAGAAAACCCTAACTCACAAGGCCCAAATAGGAGTACAAAATTTAACAATATTTAACTTATGGTAAAAAGTTAAATACACAAAATTTCCTAATACAAATAGAATGTGTCAGTGACGTAATGGTTTTATTGTTTGGTTGTAAACCAGTTCAATACCAACGTCGCAGGTTCGAACTCGAGAATCGATATTTGTCCCCCTTCTCCAATATGTATTAAAAAAAAATCCTAATACAAATACGTGAGTCACAAACTAACAACGACCATTCCTAATATTTTTCCAAAATCTTTGGAACGTGGGACAAATTTTGTTAATATTTTGCCAAAATCTCAAACAATGGCATGCAATTCAAATCTCAAACTTTGTTACATAGCACTGAGTGGGAAAAGTGATAGCTTGAGTATTGTTGGAGATAATTACTTACAGGGCAGTGATTTGAAGAACTGAGGAAAACGTTCATATAATTGAAACCGGAAACAGCATTTCCTTGCGTGCCTTCAAATTCGAGCAGTGCTAACAGAACTGAAATATTTAAAAAAAAAAAAAAAAACAGAACTGAAATATAAATAAATAAAATCAAATGGGTTGGTGGTGACTATTTTATTTTAGACTAGTAGTGTTCTACTCTTCCAAATTCAAATTCATAGTTTACTCATTTCATGACACTCATACCACTCAATAATTGTGCCTCATTGATATCTTTAGGCAATATTCTTTTAGAAAAATTGTTGTAGCTAATTCTTGCATCTATATTTTAATAATAGATTTTTAAAAATATTTCATTTATAACCAAATATAAAATATTTAGTTTGATTATTAATTTCACTTGATTGAATTCTATCAATTATGTGATTGCTAATTTAAGGGGATTAAATTAATTTTATAATATTTGATTTTTTTTAAAAAAATTTAGCTTAAGAAAAAGAAATCTTTTTTAGCTACTTATAAAATATTCCATATTCAAATTTTCATACTAAATAGTGAATTTTTTTATTATTATTATTATAATAATTGAGGTAGGAGATTTGAATCATGTCCCCTTAATCATATTAATAAGTCATTTACTTTCCATTTTGACTCATAAAATTCGGTAACCCTTTATAATTCACAGGTTTATTTAATACAAATTAAAAGTTTGTGATTCCATTGAAATAATAAATTTAAAATTTAATAGATCAATTCAATTAAATTTGTTTCATACCCATATAATTTACTATGCATAAAGTTAAAAGTTATTAATTTAATAGAGAATTTCAAATTTTAAGAATCTATTAGACTTTTTTTAAAATTCAAGACAAATAAAAAAATGGGATGACTGACCTTGTGATCAGGCCCAAATAGAATACACACATTATACATAAAATATCCATCACCCACCTAATATATTTATGACATTTGGGCTGCAGATTTAATGTGATTATTTGATAAGTATACACAAGTAGAGTTTTTAATTTGACAAGTCAGAACATAAATAAAAAGAGTGGTCAATTGCATTGACTTGGACTGTTTCAAACTCAAATAACTATTGGCTTCAAAATATCATTTTTCTGCAACTTTCAACTAAGAATTGTCTCTCTAAATTCTATCCTTCCCCTCAAAAGGCTCTAAC
This sequence comes from Sicyos edulis, assembly GCA_036507275.1. Taxonomy (NCBI): domain Eukaryota; kingdom Viridiplantae; phylum Streptophyta; class Magnoliopsida; order Cucurbitales; family Cucurbitaceae; genus Sicyos; species Sicyos edulis. The sequence goes on along the minus strand of CM071852.1, from coordinate 10,397,029 downwards.
TTTTGATACTGACAAATGGAACTGTTTTTTAACCTTTTTTGGCTTTTAGTGATGAAAATTTTGCAGAGCTTGCAGTTGAATTTTAGTGGCTTGACCTGCTAAGAGGACCAATTCTTTACCATGTGGTCAGTTCCAAAGAAATTTCTATTTTATTACACAATTTGTTTGAACAAGCAATCTCAAAGGTGGGTTTTTTTTTTCTCTTGTTTTTGTTCTTCCTTTTGGTGCTGAATTGTTCATCTTCAAGGCCTGCATCCATAAACAAAGAGGATTTTTCTTGTTCTTTTGAGTATCAATCAAAAGGGTTGGGCTGAAATGGCTAGAATTTTCCTGTTTTCTGCATATCTGGCTCTCCTTGTTCTTGTCCATGCTCAAGATCAATCAGGTTCAATCTGTTCTTTGTCATAATTTTCATAATTCTGTGCTTTTGAAACAAAAAGTGATGTTTTTTCTTTCCCTTTACTTCTCAGAATTCATCAGCATAGATTGCGGGATACCCGAATTCGAAAAGTATAATGATACCATAACAAAACTCATGTATGTTTCTGATGCAACCTTCATTGACACTGGTGAAATCAAGAACATATCATCAAAGTACAGCATGAACCAATCATTAGAGAAGCAATTCATGACTGTAAGAAGTTTTCCTGGAGGGGTTAGAAAGAGAAGCTGTTACACCATAACAACACAAGGGGATGGGAAAAGAAGGTACTTGATTCGAGCAAGATTCATGTATGGCGACTATGATAACCAGCAAAAGATGCCAGAATTCAATTTATCTCTAGGAGTTGATCATTGGGATTCGGTTGTTATGCTGAATGATTCCGAGAAAGTTACGAAAGAACTGATACATGTCCCTAAATTGGATTATATCCAAATCTGTCTGATAAACACTGGAAAAGGAGTGCCTTTTATATCAGCAATAGAGATAAGGCCTTTGGCTCTGGATAATATCACTTATACAGCAGGATCTGCATCCTTGAAGCTCCATGAGCGGATAGATTATGGCCTCGAAAGCAACCGAATTGTGAGGTGAGCCTCATTCTCATTGTTATTCTGCGAACCATATTAGATTGTATGAGATTTCATTTCAAAATCAAAATCAATTGATAATTAGAGGAGTAAGTCACCTATTCCTCAACTTTCTGACGTGGGATTCTCAACAAACCGAATGTTTTCGGTGAGCTTACTTAGTTTCGATTACTCTCCTTTCCCCAGGTATCCGGATGATATGTTTGACCGGATATGGTTGCCCCCAATCTCTCACGTATCTGGCTCCAAGAACGTGTCAACTTCGAACCATTCGATTGGGCCAAACGTATTTAGAATTCCACCAATTGTTTTGGCCACTGCAATTACACCAGCAAATGACAGCCAACCCCTGAAAATTTCATCAAATACTAGTAACGCAAAGGATAAGTTCTATCTTTACATGCACTTTGCAGACTTCAATGCTAAAGAAAATGGCGAGTTTAGAGCCTTTAATGTCGTCGTCAATGGAAATACTTGGTATGATTCTTTGTCTCCTTCAATCATGTCAACCACCACACTGTTTAGCACTAGAGGCATCGGTGCTGCAAACGAAGGTGGCCTTGCGATCTCCATCCCTAAAAGTCAAAATTCAACTCTTCCACCTATAATCAATGCCATTGAGATTTTTGTAGAAAAGCAATTCCCACAATTGCAAACAAACCAGATTGAAAGTATGTTACCTCACAACCTTAGCACCTCTAGTTTTAGCTCATTGAAAAACCAGTCTTCTTATATCATATATTTCTCATGTGTGTTCATAAAATGCTAACCATCAACATTTACATTCATTTCAATACCAGTTGATGCACTGCAGAACATAAAAGTATCATACAGTCTGAAGAAAAACTGGCAAGGAGACCCATGTTACCCGAAAGAGTTCTCGTGGGACGGTCTTATTTGCAGTTACGTCAGTGAAAGGCAACCGAATATCACATCCTTGTAAGTTCTCATCCATATTCAAGACTAAAAAACTTGTTAATCTTACCCAGGCTTTCATTTAAGTAGTGGTATGAAATCAGGAACTTGTCAAGGAGTGGATTGACAGGAGAAATTTCTACTCATATATCAAATCTTACAATGATACAACAACTGTAAGCATCTCAACTATCACTTCATTCTGATGAGCACAAGAAAAACATCATCTTTACCATTCAAAATAGCATTTAACAAAGCAATTGAATTGCCTTATTCAGGGATTTGTCCAACAATAATCTAAATGGCACAGTTCCAGATTTTCTATCTCAACTGCCATTATTGAGGGTTCTGTAAGTTACTTGCACCTTTTTTTAAGAAGAACAAACGGCAAATGCTTCTAACTCTGTTGAATCTTGTCAATTAATCCAAAAGCTTAAACGGATAGGTTTTAGGTTTTTTTTTTTATATCTTTGACTGTCCAAGCCAATATGAGTGCACCTCAACTAATGTCACGATGTCACGGGACATACTGCCTGACTCTACAACATTTGGATCAGGCTCTACAACATTTGAACGTCAAGGAAACCCATAGGAAATTAATTCTTAGGTAGCTGGCCACTATAGAGTGAACCTCATCACCTTTTAGGTCCTCAAGACACTTTTGAGCACTAGGTCACTCCAAGATAGTCGGGTTGGGGTAATTTTAATTATATCAACTAACATTCTCCCTTACTAGTGTATCTAGCACATGGAAATTAATATTAATTGGGGAGGAAACTTCATAAAGGTTTGAACTCATGACCTCCTGATTTGTTATTGTTAAATCATGTTAAATCACCAATCAACCCAAAAACTTAAACAGATGGGTTGGGGTAAATTTAATTATATCAACTAACAAGCTCCTAAGGAGGAACAGTAAAAGAGAAAAAAATCCTCTAGAAAGAGGGGGAAAAAACAAAAGCTGCTAAAGTTACAATCAGAAGAGAACTAAGACAAGAAACCAGACTAATATTGAACAAATGAAAAGATAATCTAGGGCCTAGAGCATACAGGAGCCATATCCAAAAAGATAAAACAGCATTCTTTTGGTAAATAGTTTCTAATGTCTACATATTTCCTGTGCATTTGTAGAAACCTGGAAAACAACAATCTCTCAGGGATAATTCCACGGCCACTGTTCGAAAAATCGAGAAATGGAAACTTAACATTAAGGTATCCAGTAATAACAACCCAACACTATCCAAACCATTAGAAATTATGTCACAACAATATTCCAAAGCATCTCACTTCCTGTTATTCATTACAAAGAGTGGAAAACAATCCAATTCTTTGCCTATCAGAACCCTGCAATAAAAAGCAGAAGAAGAACTATGTAATTCCATTGGTAGCATCACTTGGTGGAGTTGCATTAGCTTTGTTGATCGGAGGCACGGTCTTTCGGAGCGAACGAAGACGAAAAAATCAAGGTATAGAACAACACGATGAGCTTGCTTTTCATGTTTAGATGCTTCAATTTTCAGCAGTAATTCTTAAAATGCAACACATTAACACTATGTCTAGTACCTTATGCAGAAAAACAGACATCTGGGAGTAGCAAGCAAGGCGAGACGTTACTCGTGCCAGAGAATAAAAGGTTTACCTACTCAGAAATTTTGACTATCACAAACAACTTTGAGAGAGAAATAGGAAAGGGAGGATTTGGAAGAGTTTATCATGGTTACTTGCATGGCATCCAAGTTTCTGTCAAAATGTTGTCCCCTACATCAGTTCAAGGTTACAAGCAATTTCAGGAAGAGGTAAGCAACAAAATATTTGTGTGTTTCCTCAGTAAAATGTCAGCAAATTTCTTATAATATATGGTACATCAAACAAGTGAAACAATAGTTCTGAATCTTGCAATAGTCACATACTAAACCTATCAGTTAGGCAATTCTTTTAACAGCAGTAGATTTTGTCAGTTGATATTACTAAATTTACCTCAACCCATCAGTTTAAGCTTTTGAGTTGATTGGAGATTTAACATTATTCAACATGGTATTAGAGTAAGAAATCCTATGTTCGAACCTCTATCGAATAATTTCATCACCAATTAATATCGATTTCCAGTTGATGGACATTCTAACATAACTAAATGTACTTCAACCCATCAACTTAAACTGTTGGGTTGATTTTTTATTTACCATGATTCTAACATATTTTCATGCTCAGACTCTTATATGATAAAGGGGTTAATGAATCAAGTTATGATAATTAAGTTCTGACAATCTTACAGGCACAAACGCTTACTACAGTTCACCATGGAAACTTAACTTCTGTACTTGGATATTGTGATGAAGACACTCGCCAAGGACTGGTTTATGTACACATGGAAAATGGAAACTTAGCAGATCATCTCACTGGTAAAAATAATGATTAAATACAATATGAAAATAATAATGATCAAAAGGGGCCTAAGTTTTTAAACTTATTTTTGTTTTGACATGGCTAACAATTCAAATGTGTTGGAAAGAAAGATGAAAAGAAGGTACTAAATGAATTGTAAGAAAGAAAACAAAAGACAAAAAACGAAATGGTCATCAAACAACGCTGTAAAAACTTGCATTATGAGCCTTTCTTTTTGGTTACAATACATGATTTGAAGCTCATTATGTTTTTTTATATTATTATTTATCTGAACTAGAAAAAAGCAACCATCTTTTGAACTGGAAAGAGAGACTGAGTATTGCTCTGGATGCAGCACAAGGTGAGAAAAACAGACATTTGCTCAAGTAGATTCCTTTCTTCAATGCAAAAAAAAAAAAAAAAAAAACTTCTCCGTCATGTAAGACTTAGTAACCGAGAGGTTACGGGTTCAAACTTCCCCGATCCCAAGTATTTTTTTAATTAAAAAATAGAATCATTTCTTCTATTTTCTAAATTGCAATAACATCTTCTACAGGGTTGGAATATCTTCATTATGGCTGTAATCCACCAATTATTCACAGAGACCTCAAGTCTACAAACATCTTACTAGATAAAACCTTTCATGCCAAATTAGCTGATTTTGGGATGTCAAAAGCTTTTCATTTAGAAGATGGAGCTCAAGCTTCTGCAGCTGTTGGCACCCCAGGATACCTTGATCCAGAGTAAGTATTTTAATCTTCACTATGCTACTCATCTCTCTGGTAGATCCATGATGGTTTATTTGTTCTTTTTCCTGGATTTTCTGTCATTGCCCTTTTTTTCTAAAATACAATAAGAGTTGGGGGATTCGAACCACAGGTATTGTGGTTTTTGATACATTCAAGATGTCAGTTAAGCTTTGCTCAACTTGGCTCATTGGACAGTCAAATATTAGCAACAGGCCACCAATGGATGCCAGCATGGAATAGCACTTGATCAAAGCTCTTGATTACTTAATACCCTTTTTTGAGATGATAATATAATATTTTATTTTTTCGTGATAATTGATAATTGGAGTTTTGCCCTCCTATATCTTGGATATCCATGTCTATCCCCAGGCTCAAATTTGGGGGACAACAAGAGATTTTACAATTAAATTCATACATGGGTTTCGAATCTAGGCCTTCCAAGCATATTTTGGAAATCTCAAATCTTTATCAAGTACGCCACTCTTTGGAGATAGACAACAAAGTTTTTCATTGATAAAAAAGGAAGTGTTCCAATGCTCAAAGTACAAGATTGAAGGAGGAGAAGATATGCAATAGAAACATGACTCATTAGAAATGAAAATCCATGTCCCCAAGGGTCTGTGCAGTTGGTAGAAGTTTGGGCTTCAAGGGTATGTTCCCTTCGAGGTCCCGAGTTCAATACTCGCTTGGGACATTCATTTGTAGACACCCTCAACTATGTTTTTAGTCCTCCGATGAATCCCGGTATCGCAGTCTAGGGACGAGTCAATGATGCCCTTGGGTTTTTGGGGGCAACGCTCTAAGTTCCTGGGTTATAAAAAAAATGAAAAAAAATCCATAACCCAACTCCAAGAACTCCATGACAAAGACAATGACAATTTTGAATAATGTCTTCCTAAACGAATCGTCTCAACACATATAATCATTAAAATGGCTCATCTTGTGCTAAAGATAATCTGTCAGACATCTAATTTCTTCTCTGAATGATTCTTATCCGGATAACTTAATACTTCTCACATTTTTAAACACACCCCTTCATTTTATTCAATTCCCCAACAATTCTGTGTTTTGATATAGATTTTCCTGATGTAAATTTCCCTGTAGGTACTTTGTGACAAACAAGTTAACCGAGAAGAGTGACGTGTATAGCTTTGGAGTGATTTTACTTGAACTTGTCACTGGTCAACCAGCAATAACAAAAAGTCAAGACAAAACCCATGTCACCAAATGGATTACTTCAATGCTCAAAGAAGGGGATATCAAGAATATAATAGATCCAAAATTAGGACTGATCACTAAAAAGAATTCCATATGGAAATTTATTGAATTGGCAATGACCTGTGTATCTCCATCTTCAACTGAGAGGCCAACCATGAGCAAAGTAGTGATGGAACTGAAGCAGTGTTTGGATTTCTTGGAGAATTCTCACGAAAACAATGACGAATTCACTCCGAGTCTCGATCTGTTCTCGGTCTCTCTGACTTCATCACTTACAGATTCCAATGTAAGGTAGTAGAGCTTGCAAGGTACCAATGATGTTTATAAGCTGTTCTAGTTTGCAATACCTATGTTTGCTATTCTAAAGAAAGAAAACAAAAGCAGTGTTTTGACTATAAATTTGTTTGGATCTGAAATGGCCGCCATTGAACCAGTTTCATTTTGCATCCAAGAGGTGTCATTCATTGTGGTGGACTAGTTCTAAGAACTGATTTTTTTTTATGACTCGGGACTTGAAGTTTCGCTCTTCTAAACCTCCATCCATAGGTCAGGTACCGGGAGACAACATAGGAAACGGAGGCGAAATTTAGGGTCACACGGAAAATTAATCTCTATAGCAGCCTCAAATCCTAAGCATTGAACAACCATAACAAACTCCTTCATCCTAATGTACCTTACTGGTTCTCAAGTTTTCACTCAAGCCTTTATATTTAGATCCCTGACTTTTTGGTGTTTTTAAAAGTTTAGCCCCGTTTGATAAGTTTTTTTTTTTTTTTTGATCTTTCATTTTTTATTTTTGGTTTTAAAAAAAAATATAATAATAATGGTATGTGTTTGATAACTAATTTTAGTTTTATGTTTTTGAAAATTAAAAGTCAAAAAACATGTTTGGATAAATGTTTTTTGTTTTCAAAATCAGATTTTGTTTTGATTTTTTTAGTTTTTTACTATTTATTTTTTATTTTTTCATACTTTTTTTTAAAAACAAAAACTTAAAAAAAAAAATTAGTTTTAAAATTTCTTTAATATTTTAAAAATATTTTACAAATTAAAAAAATAAATTAAAATTGGTTATCAAACAAACTTGTTTTCAAAAAAGTAAAAATAAAAAAATGAAATAGTTATGGAACTTCAAAAACCAAAATTCCAAACGGCTATCATCCTGTTTTGACTCAAATTAGTTGCTTGTCACCGTAATTTCACAAAAGAATGAGAGAAATTTCTATTCGGAAAATGAAAGGAAAAGAGACCATAAATTCAAATTTCAAACGATTGAATAGAGAGTAGATTTTAAAATCGATTACCTTTGCTTATTAGTTACAGTTAGTTACAGTTGCAGTGTTCATTTATGGTCAGCACGTTCTTTTTTTTTTCTTTTTTTTTTTTAATTTGAGTTATTTATTTATTTCTTTCTTTTTAAGTTCAAATTGGCAAGGGAAGAAAGTCAAATTCTAACTAGAGGATATATTCTCAAATAAACTAATGATGTAAGATCAAATTTTAGTATCGATACGGTAGAGTTGAATTGAATTATAATAATCCATCAAGTTAATATGCCATTACGAAGTAAAAGGGCATTATATCTCCATTTTCAATTTTTGTTGAACTCAAATATATATATATATATATATATATATATATATATATATATATATATATATATATATATATATATATATATATATATATATATATAAAAAAAAAACTTGTCCACTTACCATTATTATTGATAATAATAATAATTTTCAGTTTTAAAAAAATTAATAGTAAGTAGTAAATTCTAACTTTTCTATTTAATTATATCAAATTTTTAAAAACATTTTATACCTAGAATTTCTAACTTTAATTTAATTTAAATCTATGTGTTTCTAATTTTAAACTTATCAATTTCATTTGATTGAAACCATTTTTATTATAGTTGATTTTAAATATTTTTCTTTGTTTTTGCTACTTAAAAAAAACCTTTTTTTAATGTATTATTTATATATATAGAGATAGATAGATATTATGGCATATAATTAACCTCGAAATAGTAAAATATATGTACAAGATACTTGCAAATTTTTCTCATATATTACATTTGTTGGCAACAACCAAATCCATGGTTGTTGGCAAAAACAAGAATCGGGACTTGATCATTAATACATTTGTTGACCAGTCAACCATCATTTGTAAAACTAGAATTTTAGTACAGCCTTGCCTATGATAATTTCTTAAATAATAAATTATATATATATATAATTATAAATTATTTCTTACATTTTTAGGCTTAAATTCAATATAATATAAAATTTTATAATCATTTTTTCACGTTAGTTAAATTTATTAAAATTCACATTTATGTTAAAAAGTAGTTAATTATTTATTTTGAGCTTAAAAAATAATAGGTGTTATTATTTTTTAAAAAATTAATAAAATTTATTAAATTAAAATTAAATTTTATCTCTGATTTTAAAAAATAATGCCCTTTAATTTTTTTTCTCAATTTATCTATTAATAAACCAATTATTTTTTAATTATAAAATTTATAAGAGTTATATCATTATTATAATTATAAATATAAATAAGCTAAATATATTTATTAGTATACATCTATGAACTTACCTTTAAGTTCAAACGATAATTTTATCGTTCTTAAAAAAAAATTCTCACAGTTCCAAGTCAACAAAAGATTCCTACAAAAATTATTGCAAAGTTAGATGAAAGTTAAGGTAAATAATCTAACAAAAAATAAGATAACTAAATTTTTTATTATAAAAAAAAAAACAAGAAAGTAACTCCGAGCAAAAAGAAAGTTTTAAATGTGTTTGTAAACAAAATATAGAGAACTATATATATAGTAGGAAATTACCAAACTTTTGAAATTGATGCACTAACCTCAGATGATAATCTTATAGTTCTTCAAACTATTTTTCCAAATCTCCAAGTATTTTTTTGAAAGGCAACAATTATGCAAAAAGATCCCTACAAAAATTATTGCACAAAAGAAAAATTAGATGAAAGTTAAGGTAAATAATTCAACATAACTTATTATAAAACAAAAAAACAAAACAAAAAAAATAAAGAAAAATAAATGCAAGCAAACAGAACGTGTTCTTGTAAACAAAATGTAGACAACTATTTATAAGATTGAAAAATTCAATTTATTATTTTAATTAGAATATAAAATGTCAAATAAAATCTATGAAATTTGGTAAAAATATCTTATTTTCTACATGAAAATTTAAATGATATTGTAAATATCTTCATTTATTGTTGAAATCTCTTATCTTCTAACTTAGTCATAAAATTTATGAGATTTGATAAAAATATCTTATCTTCTAGGAATGAAAATCTAAATAATATTGTAAATATCTTCTACGTTATAATTTGAATTTTTTTTTTTTTTATATTTTAATAAGTGACATTTTTGTAATTTAAGGTAAGACTTAAGAGGTCAAACCGTCTAAAAATTATTTTTCCCTTAAGCCACATTTAAAGTAGTATGATATGATATAGGAAAATTGTCGCAGCTAGACTCATTTGTAAATATAGTGCCGATTTTTTTTTTGCATCCAGCAAAAGGTATATTAAAAAAAGAGAGAAAAGAAAATTAATTATATTTTTACCCTTCTATTTACTTAAAATAAACTTCCATTCGTGATAGATTTTCTATTCTTCTATCATGATGTGGTTTATCTATTCATACATGCATTCCATACTATCAATTATACTCAACTAAATTTTGTGTTGAAGATGTATTCAATCAATCCATGCATGCATGTAGTAAACATGAAAATCAATTTTGCATCCAAAAAATTGGTAGCATCTTGATTTCATTATTTGGTGAGAATTCGAACTTATGACCTCAAAATCATAAAGTATATATTGATGTCACTTGCACTATTGCTTGTATTGTATCATGTATGTACTCTTAAACTTGTATTCATGATATACGGAATACTAGTATCGAGTTGTGGTTGAAATACGGACTTCAACATGCCAGACTTTTCATAATTTTCTCAGACTGATATAGATATTTTGCCATTTTTACAAATAGTTTAGGCAATTATTCTGTTTTTACTATTGTTTAGGTGTTTTACTTTAAGATAGTTTTGGATAAACATTTATAAAAGATGATACTATGACAGCTTTTCAGATATTATGTGGCATTTTTAAAACCCTGAGGGAAAGTGTACGTCATAGTTTTTTTTATATATACACAAGTTTAATTTCTCATTTCCGTTAATAGATTTTTATTTTAGTATATAAACTTTGAAGTATCTAATTTTAGTTACTATACAAAGAAAACGTAAAAGAGGAAGAAAAAACAACATAGAAATTTACATGGTTCACTAACATAGTGCTAGCTAGCCTACAAGTAGAGAGGGGACAAAATTTTATTAAAGAAAAACGAATAATTACAGAGTGAATATTCTAATACAACTAGGCTTTAATTCGAATTTATATGTGCACTCTCATTGAACTATATTACAAAATGCGTAAGCATTAAAAATAGAACGTGGATGCGTAAGCATATGCGAAACGTGCAACAAAAAGCGGAAGCACTTATGCTGCGGAGTGCGAATGCAAGTTGTGCTAAATGCCTATAAAGTGCATCGTTGCAATGTGCGAAGCAATGCGAAAAGCGTTTGTGCAACGCCTCTATAATGCGTTCAAGGCATATTTTAACATGACGTTTGAAGTTAAGTTTAATTAAAATAAGTGAAAGCGAAATACCAATTCTAGTGATCGAACTCATGACCATATAATTAAGTTGATTTCCATCCATTAAACAACAAAATCATCAACCACTGATCCTTTTCGATATCACTTTCATATTTGTTGAACTAAAAACATCTAAAACTTTCAAAAACTACATAAACATAACTCCACTAACGTAGATATTCTCAACCAAAAATTTAAGTTGGGCATAACTCTAATCACACATATTAATAAGCAAAAAGATTAGGTAAAATAAATAATTTGAAGTAACATATATCGACTTGCTATAATAATCATATAAAAAAAAGTTAAAAATCATTATTTTTTAAAGAAAAGTATCTTAGATTTGAAGGGAAAAATACAAATTAAGAGAATAAGTAGAAGATTTGGTACGTATGTAAAATAAATAAAAGAATAAGAATAAAATTTGGTACGTATGTATACATCCATATATAGTTACACGGTTTCGAGAAATACCGTCAAATCTTCTTTGAGTAAAACTTCCCTACATTTTACCCATGTGGCACCATTAAGTATCACAAAAGTTTTTTTCATAAATAAAAATATTAAAAATGAATGAAGTTTTTGTGGCTTTCAATGGTATACATAGGCAAAATGTAGGGCTCCCCTACATATGAATTGTAGGGAAGTTTAACTCATCTTCTTTTAGGGGAGAACAAAAATAAAGATAAGATATGACTTCAACGCATTGGCCACCGCAACAGAGACCAATAAGAGATGAACACGTGTCCCTTCACCATTCATTTTAGACTTTTTCTTCACCAACACCCTATTTTGTGATGTCTCCATTAGTTGGACAAAGTCAAAACCTACAAAATAAGAGTCCAAAATATTATTATTATTACTTTTAATTTAAAAAGAATATCTTTTTCTTTTTTCTCCTCTCAAATTTGTTACTTCGGAGTGGCCCCACATCACCATCTTCTTCATTTATTTATCACAAACCAAACCAAACCATTAAAGTCTTAAATGTCCAACCCCACAAATTCAGGGCACCTTCTCCTTATTTGCAATTGGAAATGCCTAAATTGTGGCAAGTTACAAAATTTTAGACTACTTTGTAAGATATCATCACACATCATCAAAATGTCATATGTCCCCCTTTTTTGGTCTTTCTGTTTATTGTTTCATAGGGAGCATTAGGAATTTGATCCTTTTATTTGGGAATTTACAATTTTCTCATTGTTACCGGTCTTGCAACGTTGTCGCTGACTCATTGGCTCATTGTTCGGAGGCTAGGTTTTATTCTTTTGTTAATGCCCCTTCGGTTCGTGAGGGTTCAGGCAGGTTTTTTTTTGGAGGGGCTCTCTCCCCCCCTCATATTGTCTCTGCTTTAGTTGCTGATTGTATGAACTTGGGTTTGGTGGTGGAATGAATTTCCGTTACTTTCAAAAAAAAAAAAAAAAAAAAAAAATTAAAGATAGCACAAGGAGATCAATTTTGAGTTGCCAACCAAAGTAGCCAAGCCGCATATCACATATAATTACAATAATTTTGAAAGAAAATATATTGTAATTACTATTTATTTTTAAGAGCTTCAACTAAGAATAAATTTTAGAAGTTTTTTTAATATCTAAATGTTGTAGAAATATATTTGGTAAGAATAATCGTAATACATGCATAAGCTATCTAGAACACTCATAATTACAAAAATAAAACGTCAACTAAGATAAATAAAGTAATGTTTAAGGAGAGGATATAATATTGTTTAAAAGTAAGACAAAAAATGGTTGACATCTTATATCAAATTTATCACACAAACATGAGCATTTAAGAGTAGGTGAACATAAGATAATTTAAAGGAAAGCCAGCTTTAATTACACTGTTCAAGAAAATGATTATTGAGTTATACAAGAAAATCACATTATCAATGTGGCTCTTAGTAAAACTAAATATCATGTTGCTTTAGAAAAATAGATGCTCGATTATCCTTAAATCGATACATGATTGAAATTTAATGGAAGAAATCCTACTATCTAGTCTTGGAGTGCACAAGGTTATGGATTCAATCTATGGTGATCACCTACCTAAGAATTAATTTCTTACAAATTTTTTTGACATCCAAATGTTGTAGGGTCAGGGAGCATGTCCCATAATATTAACCGAGGTGCATGAAAGTTGACCCTAGCTACTTTTAAAATGAAAAATTTTTAAATCTCAAATCCTAAACACATATTTAACTTAATATGTTCGTTATCTTGTCACAACTTCTTAAATAATAATATCTCAAACAATCCGAGATGTATATTTTATAACAAAATCATACAATATATATATATATATATATAACTTATATGGCACATGCATTCACATTATGATCATATGATATGCTAATTTGAAGTACAATAATGGTGAGGTGGCTATGAATGAACTGATATACAGTTATTTAATCAACCTAAATGGTTGCTAAAAAAATGGAAAATGTTGATTCTCTTATGTTATAATTAAACAAAAATCTCAGTGCCAAGAGAGAGAGAAAAAGATTTAATAGGAAGCCAAAAAGAAGCATAAATTAGCATGTGCATAGCAATATTTTGGGGTGATTCCAAAGAGCACGCTTTGGATTGAATCAAGGAGACCAGATCACTGACTTTGGCTCACATTTCCAAAAAGAATGTTTCTAAACCATTGGTAATTACACTTTAAAAAATAGATTAGAATTGTTAATTATTATAAACAAAAGTTTGGTCATTATTTTTCCAAGTTCCCAAAATGACATTTACTTTCTAACTCCCCTTTCATCTTAATCATATTGCTATTATTACTAAGCCTTTTCATCTGATACACAAAAGGTTAAAGGCTTAATCAATCAATCATCATTATAGATCAAAAAGAAAATAAACTCAATTCACTTCCTTCGAGTCACTCTTGTGATTTTACGTATGATGATTATTCATATGATTGAAACATACATTAGATTAGATTTCGAAATGCTATTTTCATACGTTGAAATAGTGCTATTGTACGAGTTGTCATGATATCAAAGAAAATGGTTATATAAATATTATAAGTTCACATTTTCACCTTGTTTATTCACATTGAAAATATAATAAGTTCTCAACACATTTATAAGTTTATACGGTTATTCCCTTCAAATGAGTAGTTAATTCCAAAATTCTTTTTCTAATCCAAACGAGTGTTTCAGTTTACAACAATTTGAATCTAATTCAATAATGAACCTCACAATAATTTACACATTACTCTCATCACTTAATATAAACTATTTATTAATCTTTTCTTAGTCATGGATGCGTTCTTATAAATTTCAAACTAACATAAGTGAATAGACACTCTTTGTATTTATTGTCTATGGTGTCAACATCTTTCTTTAAAATGATGAAAAATCTATAAACATTACAACTAAATGATTCATAACAAATAATCTAAAAAAAAAATGATTCATAACAAATGATCAAATGTCTAATGATTCATAACAAAGGATCAAATGTCTAATGATACTTAGATAGATAAATGATTATTGAACTCAAGAAATAATATTATAGTATAAAAAAAAAGTCAAGAAATAATAATGATGGGTCAAATATGAATTTATTGGTTCAAGTTAAGAGAGAAATAGAACAAATACATTGAAGAATAAAACAAGAGCCAACAAATTTGAGAGCTACATCACTTTAGTTTTGGGGAAATTGGTTAACAAAATGGTCATGAGAAGATGAAGAAGATGTTTGTAAGGGAAAAGAAGGGTTGAAAGAAAAAGCTATTCTATTTGGAGGGCAATTCAAAGACTCAATCTTTTGGCCAAGATTCTCCAACCCTTTGATTTGAGACTTCAAGAACTTGAGATAATTAGCAGCTTCATCAAGCATTGAGCCTGTGTCCATTTTGCTCCCACCAGGAACAAGCCTTTGCAAAACCCTAATTCTTTCACTAATTCTTTCCCTCCTTTGCCTTGCTGCTACAGTTTGTGGATCTGATGAGATTTTCACATTCTTCCTTTTGGGCTTCTCAATCACATCTAGCCCCAAATTCACAGGCCTGAAAGCTGCAGCTCTGTATATCATTTCCTTCATTTGTGCAATGGCTTCTGGGTCTGGCTCTTGATCAATGCATGATGATCCTGAGGAACATGGCTGCTGAAAGTTTATGTTTTTTGATCTAATTGGTGGCTTTTCTGATCTGGGTTTCTTTTGTTTTGGTGGATTTTGATCTGCTGAAGTTGAATCAGAGAGGTTTATGATTGAATTGGGAAAAACAGAGTACTCTGTTGACTTGAAATGAGTTTGGTCATGGGATCTCTTTGTGGGATTTGAGAGATTTATGTTGGATTCTTTTGAAGTTGCTGCATTGCCTCCAAAGCTCCATACATTGGGGTAATGATCTGTTAAGATCATTGACACTGATCCTTCATCTTCAACTGATGTGTCTGTGTTGCTGTTTGTTGTGGCGGATAGCAAGCAGTCGAATGACTCGAGAGAGCACGCGGTCGTCACGCCGGTGAGGAGGTCGGGTTCAAATCCAGCAACATCCATGCCTTTAGATGTTGCAAAGCTTGTCAATGGAGGGCTCATAATCAGACCAGTTGGACATTCCTTAATTGAGAGGTCTTGAATTGAGTTGAAGATGTGGGAGTTTGAGTTGGCTATCATGAACCTTTCCTCAGCTCCTTGTTGGTAATTTATCCAAAACGACGACCGAGACGATATCGTGTTCGTCGCAAGTCTCGATCCGTATCCATCCCAGTTTAAATGATCCATTATCACGTCAAATCCCTGAAACACATTTAGATACATCACCTCTCGTTTCTTGTTTCTTGTTTCTTGTTTTTGTTTTAACAAAGATAAATGAGAGTAATTTACGAAACTTACCGAAGCGATAACGAATGACGAAAAAAACCAATCTGTTTCAGCAATTTAAACTCCTTTTGTTCATTCTTGACCAACTCTTTCCTAATTTGGAAAAGAATAAAGAAAATGAGACAAGAGAAAGAAAACAGTCATTGGTTTAACTATGTCAGTTTTTGGCAACTAATATTTGTCAACCATAAGAAATGGAAAGACAAACTCCAAAACATAGAAACCTTACAAAACAAGTGAAAATTTATGAAGAACAAGAACAAGAACAGGAACATTAAAAAGAAACAGAGAAAAACATTTTGTTCTTGAACCTTGAAATGGCAATTGAGAAAAAGAATCAGTGTTTTTTTTTTCCTGAAAGCAGAAGATATGGTTTGGTTTTTATAGATGGGAATGAAAAGAAAAGTGTACAAAGGGAAGGGCTATATAAAGCAACAAAATATTGGTAATTCTACTTTGAAGATGTGCAAAAGAGGAATAAGGAAAAATCAATAAAAAAAAATAGCTCAAACAGTTGAAAAAGATAAGCTTTTCTTTTGTCAATTTGGTGGGGGGGATTTCTTTTTTTATTATATAATAAACAGCATATATTTCTGCAAATGGGGAGGAATGAGATTTCAGTGATGCATTCTTTTAATCAAAACTATGTTGGAAAATGAAACTTATCCTCCATTTTTAAATTAAGTTTGGGTTAAAATATCATCTTCATGCCGAAAATTTTGTTGTTGGTTTACAGTTAATTTTATCGAACTTAGTAAAATAATAAACAAAAAGCTACAACGCTAACATGTTTCTTTTTTCTTTTTTTTTTTTGAGAAACAACGCTAACATGTTTCTAATTTTACAAAGGAAAGATTCATACATCTTTAAATTTTCCTACATAAGCAAATAATAAACTTAAAGATTATCTTTCAAGATTTTTTGAAAGTACATGCGATTCATGTTGAATCGTTGAAAATTTTAGAACTTGAAATAGAACAAATTCCTATCTAAAAATATAGAATATATTCCAAAATTAAGCTATTAATATAGTATTTTTAATAGGCTAACCGTTATAGAATAAGTCAATTGGTCAGAGAGGACCTTAAGATGCATAAAGTAATGGGTTCAATTTATAGTGGTCACTTACCTATGAATTAATTTCCTATAAGACAATATGCCTCCGAATAATAGGTGCACTAGACTTCTATCAGTTAAACTGATAGACTTTAATCGTTTTTGTGCCATAAATGAATAAGTTTGAGAATTGTGCTATACATGGAATTATTTTGTTTGACATATGTAGGTAGGAGTTAGTGTTAGGATTTATTAACTCCTCATCAAAACCTACATCAAAACGAGTTTTTATTAACTCTTCCCCATTTTTACTTTTAAAAATAACTCTCATTTTTAATTATTCATTTTCAATCATTTATTTATTACTCCTCAATCATTTTTAATCACTTATTTTTAATCATTCATTTCAAATAAATCAAAATAACTCATTTTTAATCATTTATTTTTTAACTACTAAAAATAACTACTAATTTTTAGATATACATCTGAACAAGATTTTGACTCTAACTCTTCTACACAAAAACTACAGTTTTTGGCACAACTCTCAATTTTTAACTACTCAATATAACTCCTTAACCTAAAAACTACCTAAATATGTCAAACAAACAGCCTTTTTTTAAAAATCTGTGTTAATATTATATATGCATTTTATTCAAGTGGAGAGAGCTCATCTAGTTGTGACCTGACCCTGTCTTTTGTTGCATACATACCAATACCATGCGCACTAAAAATGTTTAACTTTCTGTAGAAACTGCAATTTTGACACACTAAATGCATCTTTCTGCAACAAAGACTTTTTCTATTAATCATAGCTTTACTCATAGCTTTACCTTTCTCTCCTTTTCAAAATTACACTAATGATTCATAAATTATTGAAGGCAACAGCTGAGAAATTTGAAAGGTTGATTAATTATCAAATTAAAGTATAAAAAAGGGTGTTTAATTAAATTTCCAAATAATTTGAGAAAAAACTTTCATATATAAGTTTAAAAAAAAAAAAAAAAAAGGGGAAAGTGGTCCTTATCTTATACCTTATCTGGTTTATCTCTGAAATAGAAACAAATTAGATGAATCTAGAACTTGACCCAAAATAAAGGATGCGTACATTGATCTCTAATGTGTGTTGTTTTAATTTCCCTTTTCTTTTGGAAATGTCAATAGCATCATAATGGGCTTGGCCTTAGCTTTATAAATGTTGATGTGCCATAGACATCTAACTACAATGATGAAAGGGTTGGTTTAAATTTTAGAGGCATTGTATATATAGCAAAAGATTTTTTTTTTTTTTTTCTTTTTCCATTTTTCATAATCATTATGATGATGAGTTTTGGTTATATTCATTCAGTTACCTTACAAGTTTAGTTTAATTTTTTTGTTAAACAGCAATTTAATAGATCATAATAGATCTTGAATTTTAGAATTAAAGTGTTTGATAATTAATCAGTCTATGCACTTTCAGTTTTATGTTTAATAGATTCCTAAACTTTTAAATTGTTGAATAGTTAAACAAAATATTTGAAATTTGTTTAACTAATTAATCTAATAGAATCCTAAACTTTATGTTCTATGTCGAATAGAAATCGACTATCTATCATTTCAGAGGTAAAAGTGAAATTTGAGGGAATGCTATTAAACACAAATTTGAAAGTTTAAATATGTTATTAAACACTCTTAAATGTACTATAATACTTCAACTTGCTTTGCACCACGTGTTTATATTTTGATTATATTTATTTTTATTAAAGTAATTATAAATAAATAATAATTATTATTAATACATTCAATAAGAAAATCAATACTCCCAACTTATTTTCAAGATAAAACTAAAAAGATGAAATATTAAAAGTTGATTAAGTTCGATGGTTATTTTTTTATTTATGATAAATGTCATAGATTATACAAAAATAAACATCATATACAACATTTTCGAGCATTTTACAATAATATAGCGTTAAAAATAAATCATTATAAATATCAATTATGTTGTTTTATATATATATATAACATGCTATAAATAGCAATAACATAAAAAAGACCAATTTTACATATTTTCATGTAACAATGTAACATTTCAATATATAAAAAAAAAAAAAAATTAAAACTCAAACACTAATATTTACTTTTAATCAAGTAAAATAAATTGAATTAAATAATTTGTTCGCAAAAAAAAATGATTCTCTTACTTAACCATAAACATCTTTATAAAATATTTTATTTAAAAAACTTTTCAAATTCAATTCGTTCAAAAAAATATTATTCATAAAAGTGAATTTTTTAAAGTTGAGAATATGGAAAGGTTGGAAATATAATAAAAAAAATAAAGAGATGTAAGAAATTTTTGTTGAGAAACAAACTAAAAAACCCTTGTCAATTAAATTGATTGGAAATTTAAAAGGAAAAATCCAACTATCATACTCTTTGAAATTCCACTATAAATTAAACTGGAGTGTTTTTAAGAGAAAACTAAACATGGACTTTGGGGTTTTTAATTACAAAATTATATTCTTTTAAATAATTAATAAGTTATAGTAAATTAAGAAACCTAAGTAAATTGAGAAAATCAGATTTAAAATTAAGAAAGTTTGTGTTTGCATACAATAATTTTTTAAATTAGCTTCTTTTTTTTTTAAATATATTGGGGGAGGGGAACAAATGCCGATTTTCGGGCTCGAACTTGGGATGTTGGTATTGAATTCGTTTGCAACCAAACAATGAAACCAAACAATAAAATCATTGTGCTATTAATCCATTCAGTTTAAATTAGCTACTCGTATGATATTAAGATAAGATATGAAGTTTATCTAAAAAATGATCAGATATAAAGTTATTTAATGAGAAAGAAAATATATATGATTATGTATAATTCAATATCTTAAAATCTTAAAGTGTGGCTGAGTAGGAGAATCATTTTTTGACCAATTTGTCTGATAGTTGTTTTAAAATTTCAAAGATGTGTCACTCTATATTATTATTTAAATATTTATAACTGCCACTAAATTTAAATATAAATCTTTAGGTTTTTCTTTTCATTTAATGTTTTTAATTAAATAGGAGCTAATTATACATGAGTGAATTTGTAGGGTTTTTTCTTTTCATTTAATGTTTTTAATTAAGTAGGAGTTTTTTTTTTTTTTTTTGAATTCAAGTAGGAGTTAATTATACATGAGTGAATTTGTAGGTTTTTTTCTTTTTATTTAATGTTTTTAATTATATAGGAGTTTTTTTTTAGAAATAATTATATCGGAGTTATATAACCAACTTTACATCTTCTCATGTTTATATATAAATATATGATAAATGAATGAGTTAGAATTAGAAAAGTTATATATTTAATTCTATAACTTATTTTCCTTATAATTTATTTTTTAATGGAGAAAATTCAAAAGTTTTGTAACTTTTTTTTTTCTACCACTATATAAAGAGCATTTTTTCAACAATTTTCTACAACAATTCAAGTCTTTTATGTTCTTTTCTTAACTTATTATTCTGGCTCTTGCTTTTTTATCATTTTTGTTGAATTATTTTGTATAGGCTTTGTTGAATTGCTTTATATATATATAAGTTTTGTTGAATTACCTAATCTAACCTCAATCTTACTTTCTTTTGTAGCAATGTTAATCCTTTGTAATGGACAAAAAAAAGGTAAAGATATGTAACAATGAAGATGATATACTGCCATTTGAAATTAAGCGTAAGTATATTTCAAATTACATTGTATTGTCTCTTATAAACATAGTTAGCTCAGTAAAATTTATGAAGAATTATATATTTATTTGTGTATGTGTCAATTTCTTCCTCATTTTATTTATATACATTAATATATTTATTAACTTATCAAAAAGTGGCTACGAAAAATATTTATATTGGTCAACATGTTGTAAAAGATGTTTATGCTGATGCGTTCAAAATTTCAACCAAGATAATTATTCTTGAAGTAGTGTACATATTGATACTTCAATCAAGAATCAAATGTTGTAGATTCGTTTTATGTAGAGCCAAATTACATTTGTATATAGTCTCTTATAAATATATATAACTTAATAAAATTTATGAAAAATTATATGCATACATGTGTATGTATCAATTTTTTCCTCATTTTAATTATTGTATTGGTGTTATATTTATTAACTTACCAAAAAGTGGCTACGAACAATGTTTATATTGGTTATTAAATTTTAAGAGATGCTCATTCAGATGTGTTCAAATTTTCAACCAAGAAGTCTATTAATGAAATAATTAAAATATTGATTTTTCTATCCATAATCAAAGGTTGTATATACTAATATTTTTCGTTTAATTTAAAGTAATAATAATAATAATATATTTTCCAATAGAGCAAAGCTCAAGCGGCATCGTTGTATACCTAAAGACCTTGAGGTCTTAGGTTCGAGTCTCCCCCACCCCCCACCAGTTGTAATCTCAAAAAAAAAAATAATAATATATTTCACTTAATTTAAAATAATTTACAATTAAAAATTTATTAATACTTAAAAAAATAAATTAAATTCATTAGTACTTAATTGAATATTCTACTAAAAACGTTGCTCATTAAATGAAATTCATGTGTTTCAAATTTCAACTGATTCAAGTTTACTAATTTTATAATTATATTAATAAAGAGATAAATATTGATTTTTGGGCTCGAACTTGTGACGGTGGAGTTGAAATGGATTGAAACCAGACAAGATAACCAACTGCGTCATTGACCCTCAATATGTATTTAATAGCCATGGATATCTTATAATATATACTTTTAAAAAAGTTTGTGTATTATTAAAAACCATTAAAAATTGAAAGTTTATTTTAGAATAATATATTAATATAAATAAATAAAAAGCATGTATTAAATATCAAGCCTTTTAAACTAATATTGAATTATACATAATTTTGTATACTTTTTTTCTCATTAAATAACTTTATATCTTATCATTTTTTAGATAAACTTCATATCTTATCTTAATATCATACAAGTAACTAATTTAAACTGAATGAATTAATAGCACAATGATTTTATTGTGTTGGTTGCAAACGAATTCAATACCAGCATCCCAAATTTGAGCCCGAGAATCGGCATTTGTTCCCCTCCCCCAATATATTTTCAAAAAAAGAAAAAGCTAATTTAAAAAATTATTGTATGCAAACACAAACTTTCTTAAATTTAAATCTGATTCTCAATTTACTTAGGTTTCTTAATTTACTATAACTTATTAATTATTTAAAAGAATATAATTTTGTAATTAAAAACCTCAAACTCCATGTTTAGTTTTCTCTTAAAAAAACTCTAGTTTAATTTATAGTGGAATTTCAAAGGGTATGGTAGTTAGATTTTGCCTTTTAAATTTCTTACATCTCTTTATTTTTTTTTTATTATATTTTCAACCTTTCCATATTCTCAACTTTAAAAAATTCACTTTTATGAATAATATTTTTTTGAACGAGTTGAATTTGAAAAAAATTTAAAATAAAATATTTTATAAAGAAGTTTATGGTTAAGTAAGAGAATCTTCTTTTTTTTTTGCGAACAAATTATTTCAATTAATTTTACTTGATTAAAAGTAAATATTAGTCTTTGAGTTTTAATATTTTTCTTTTTTTTTGTTTATATTAAATGTTAAATTGTTACATGAAAATATGTAAAATTGAAAATGTTATATATGATGTTTATTTTTGTATAATATATGACATTTATCATAAATAGAAAAATAACCATCGAACTTAATCAACTTTTAATATTTCATCTTTTTAGTTTTATCTTGAAAATAATGTCATGGAAGTTGGGATTATTGATTTTCTTATTGAATGTATTAATAATAATAATTATTTATTTATAATTACTTTAATAAAAATAAATATAATCAAAATATAAACACGTGCAAAGCACGTTTAAGTATTCTAGTTAGTTTTAAAAAATTGATATTTAATATATGCTTTTTTTATTTATATTAATATATTATTCTAAAATAAACTTTCAATTTTTAATAATTTTTAATAATACACAAACGTTTTTAAAAGTATATATTATAGGACATCCATGGCTATTAAATACATATTAATGAGAAAATCTAACTTTTTTTATTCGATGAGTAACTTTTTTAGTAGAATATATTCAATTAAGTACTAATGAATTTAATTTATTTTTTTAAGTATTAATAAATTTAATCGTAAATTATTTTAAATTAAGTGAAATATATTATTATTATTATTACTTTAAATTAACTGAAAGATATTCTTTTTCAAAAAAAAAATTAACTGAAAGATATTAGTATATACAACCTTTGATTATAGATAGAAAAATCAATATGTTAATTATTTCCATAATAGATTTCTTGGTTGAAATTTTGAACACATCTGAATGAGCATCTCTTACAATTTAATAACCAATATAAACATTGTTCGTAGCCACTTTTTGGTAAGTTAATAAATATAACACCAATACAATAATTAAAATGAGGAAAAAATTGATACATACACATGTATGCATATAATTTTTCATAAATTTTATTAAGTTATATATATTTATAAGAGACTATATACAAATGTAATTTGGTTCTACTTAAAACAAATCTACAACATTTGATTCTTGATTAAAGTATCAATATGTATACTACTTTAAGAATAATTATCTTGGTTGAAATTTTGAACGCATCAGCATAAACATCTTTTACAACATGTTGACCAATATAAATATTTTTCATAGCCACTTTTTGATAAGTTAATAAATCTATTAATGTATATAAATAAAATGAGGAAGAAATTGACACATACACATATAAATATATAATTCTTCATAAATTTTACTGAGCTAACTATGTTTATAAAAGACAATACAATGTAATTTGAAATATACTTACGCTTAATTTCAAATGGCAGTATATCATCTTCATTGTTACATATCTTTAACTTTTTTTTTTGTCCATTACAAAGGATTAACATTGCTACAAAAGAAAGTAGATTGAGGTTAGATTAGGTAATTTAACAAAACATATATATACTAGAACTTTGGAACGTGCTTTGCACGAGAGATTTTTTTTGCCATATGAGATTATATTTTTATTTATTAAAATACTTATAAATAATATATATATATATATATCTTTATTTAAAAATCTCATACAATATAGTTCAAGATAAAAGTGAAATAAAAAAAAATATACATATCATAATTTTTAAAGAAAATTATGAAATAAATTAAACTTCTTTAAGAAATAAGTTTTCGTCATACTAAAATCTTACTTTGTACACAATATTTTTTTTCATTCATTTATTATTTTAGTTTAATCTAGAACATCGAAGCCATCTTTTAAAAAAAAAACCTTGAAACCATCACCTCTCTACAATCTTAAAAATCATATATGTGTTTTCTTATTTCATCTTATATTTTATAAATAATAAAAAATAAATAAAGAAAATATTGATTTTTTTAAAAAAAAAAAACTCATAAAATCTATTATCTAACTCTTCTACGAATTTTGATGAAACATAAGTTTTTTAAATATTAATTTAAAACATAATATTATATTAAATCTATTGTTCTCTACAATAATAATAATGGTGTATAGATTTATATTTAAATTTAAAAAATATATAATTAGTAAAATTGATCAAATTTAAGTAGCTTCGTATGTCAAAATATCAGTAGTACTTCAATGAACTCACGTATCACAGAATAAGCAACAAATTACATGTTAAGTCATATTTATTATAATAAAAAAATAATAATTATTATTATTATAAAAAATTACCTTTCATTAATAAAAGAATGTGATAAACACTTCTTCAAAATTTTAAATACTCAATAATTTAAAAGAAAATTATAAATTAAAGTTGAAGCATAAAATAAATAGAATTACACAAAGAAAACATAATAAAAATAAAAATAAATGAAGAGAAAAAAATGTTATGTACAACGAATTAAATCCAAAAAATTGTTCTTTACCTTCGACGACAACTGCTCCCACGAACACAACTCAATGCACCAATGCTAAAACTCCCAACCCCGACAAAATCTGTACATTTGTGCAACATCAAAAGATTTATTAGTAATTTGAATTTTAAATAACAATAAATTTGTGGTATTTATAGAAAAAGTTGGAACCCAAAATCTTCTTTAAATTTGAAAAAAAAACTCAATATCTTATTTATTTTGGAGATACTAAATTTTAATAATTAATAATAATAATAATAAGTCACATTTTAAATAATAAAGATAAAGATAAAGATAAAGAATATTATGCAGATTTTCTTATCTTCTAACTTAATTTATGAGATTTGCTAAAAATATATTATCTTCTAAAAGATGAAAATCTAAATATCTAAATAATCTAAATAATATTATAAATATATTTGCAATTTTTTTTTATATTTGAATAGAAGATTATGACATGTTTGTAATTTAGGGTATGGCTTAAGGGTAAAATCGTCCAAAAATGATTTTCCTCTTAAGCCACACTTTAAGTAGTATGATATATATATAAAGTAATTCAACAAAGCCTATACAAAATTATTCAACAAAAATGATAAGAAAGCAAGAGCAAGAATGATAAGTTAAGAAAAGAACATAAGAGACTTGAATTGTTGTAGAAAATTGTTGAAAAAATGATCTTTATATAGTGGTAGAAAAAAAAAAGTTACAAAACTTTTGAATTTTCTCCATTAAAAAATAAATTATAAGGAAAATAAGTTATAGAATTAAATATATAACTTTTCTAATTCTAACTCATTCATTTATCATATATTTATATATAAACATGAGAAGATGTAAAGTTGGTTATATAACTCTGATATAATTATTTCTAAAAAAAACTCCTATATAATTAAAAACATTAAATGAAAAGAAAAAAACCTACAAATTCACTCATGTATAATTAACTCCTACTTGAGTTCAAAAAAAAAAAAAAAAAAACAAAACTACTACTTAATTAAAAACATTAAATGAAAAGAAAAAACCCTACAAATTCACTCATGTATAATTAACTCATATTTAATTAAAAACAATAAATGAAAAGAAAAACCTAAAGATTTATATTTAAATTTAGTGGCATTTATAAATATTTAAATAATAATATAGAGTGACATCTTTGAAATTTTAAAACAACTATTGGACAAATTGGTTCAAAAATGATTCTCCTACTCAAGCCACACTTTAAAGTTTTAAGATAAAATTTAAGATTTATGGATTAGTGAATACCAAATTGAAACTTGAGAAATCTATTAAACACTTTTAAATTTAATGATCAAATAGACATCGGTATAAAATTTATCAACTAAACTTATAATTTAACATGTCAATAACTATGAGTATTGATGAATGGGCTTTTTCAAAATAAATAAATAAATTAGATTTCCAAGATACAAGGTATGGTGGGTAGCTAAGAAGAATTAGCTTGATTTGAGAGCAAAATAATGTAGTGGTGGGGACTTGAAGAACATGAAAGTTGTTGTTCCTTTTGGCAAATTAAGCAAAGGAAGTCAGAAAGAAGATAACACAAACAAGTTGCTTGTTGTTAATATATATATATATTATTTATGTTTGTATGTATGTATTTTTTTATGTACGAATGTATTTATTTTTTTATTTATATATTTGGTTAAAATATTGTTCATGTCTCTATTTTTTAAGATTTGTGTTCTATTTTTATCTATTAACTTTCAAATCATCAATTTTAATCTATGTGTTTTTATAAAAACTTAATCAGAAAAACTTAAAATTTATTCATAAATTTGATGTCACTATTAATTAAAATCAAATGTATATATATATTTACAAAATTTATAGAGAAAGAAATTATGGCTCAATTAGGAAGGCTATTGAGGCTAAGGAGAAAATGCTTTCTTGTTTAATTAGCAACAATAATGGGTGTAGATCTGATCAAATTATGAAACTTGAGAATGATATTGAAAAGCTTCTTGAAGAGGAAGAAATTTTTTGGAAACAACGATCTAGAGAAGATTGGCTTAGGTGGGGGGATAAAAATACTAAATGGTTTCACATGAGAGCTTCTCAAAGAAGGAAAAGAAATTATATTGAAAAATTAAAGGATTCCAATGGAATTTGGCATGATGACGTAGGGGGAATTGTGAATATCGCAAGAGACTACTTTGAGAAAATCTTTTCGTCTCAACCAAAAGATGTAGTGGCTTCTGAGCGAATTTTTGCTACGATTGAGAGAAGGTTGTCGTCTAGTGATGCTCTTTTCCTTGACAAACCTTTCTCTAGAACGGATATTGAAACAG
This sequence comes from Sicyos edulis, assembly GCA_036507275.1. NCBI lineage: Eukaryota > Viridiplantae > Streptophyta > Magnoliopsida > Cucurbitales > Cucurbitaceae > Sicyos > Sicyos edulis. The sequence goes on along the minus strand of CM071852.1, from coordinate 10,369,905 downwards.
CGCTAAAAAATTTGAATTCTTCTAAAGCCCCTGGGTCTAATGGAACTAATGGTTTATTTTTTAAAAATTATTGGGAGATCGTGGGTGATGAGGTGGTCAAGTTTTGTCTGGGTGTGCTGAATGATGGTAACCATCTAGATTCTTTAAATAACACGCTTATTGCTTTAATTCCCAAGGTTCAATGCCTAATCGAATGGAAGATTTTCGGCCTATTAGTCTCTGTAATACGGTGTATAAAATTATTGCTAAAGCCATGGCTAATAGATTGAAGGTTGTTCTTGACAAAATTATTTCCCCTTTTCAAGCGGCGTTTGTTCCTGGGAGGCTTATTACTGATAACGTCGTTCTTGGCTTTGAATGCATTCATACAATTAACAAGAGAAAATCTGGCAAGGATGGTTGGGCGGCTTTGAAGCTCGACATGAGTAAGGCGTATGATAGAGTGGAATGGAACTTTGTCTTTGGGATGATGGATAGAATGGGTTTTAGTCAACACTGGATCAAGCTTATAGACATGTGTATCTCTTCGATTAGTTATGTTGTGATGGTTAATGGGGCTCCTTATGGAAATATAAGTCCTCATAGAGGGCTAAGGCAGGGAGATCCTCTTTCTCCTTATCTTTTTCTCATTTGTGCTGAGGGGCTCTCTGCGCTGCTTAAAAAAGAAGAAGAGATGAACACCTTTAAGAGTCTTAAAATTAATAGTCACTGCCCCTCAATTTCACACTTATTTTTTGCTGATGATAGTTTGTTGTTTTTCAGAGCCAAAAAGGATGATTGCTTAAAAATTAAAGATATTCTTAATTGTTATGAAAAAGCTTCTGGGCAAATGATTGACTTTGATAAATCTGCTATTCTTTTTAGTAGAAATGTTAGTTCTCAAGCTAAAAGTGAGATGAGTATGCTGTTGGAGGTTAAAATAAATGAAAATTTTGGAGTTCACCTTGGTATGCCCTCGCAAAATAGTAGAAATAAGAAAGCGCTTTTTCATTCTATCAACGGGAGGTTAGAAAAATGCTTGCAAAATTGGAAGGGTAAACTGTTGTCAAGAGGGGGAAGGAGGTTTTGATTAAGGTTGTTGGTCAGGCAATTCCAACTTATATAATGAGTTTCTTTCGGTTGTCCAAATCTTTTAATGAGGACCTCCAAAAGATGTGTGCTAGATTCTGGTGGGGAGAAGAGTTGAATCGGAACAAGGCGCATTGGATGAGTTGGCGCAATATGAGTAAAAGTAAGGATTTGGGGGGGCTTGGGTTCAAAAATCTTAACACTTTCAATCAAGCCCTCTTAGCTAAGCAAAGTTGGAGAATTCTTAGGTATCCAGATAATTTGTTGAGCAGGTTGCTGAGAGGGAAGTATTTTTCTAATGGTGATTATTTATCGGCTTCGTTGGGAAGCAACCCTTCCCTTGCTTGGAGAAGCATTCTGTGGGGGCGTGATTTGTTCAAAAAAGGGTACAGATGGAAAGTGGGAAATGGTAGGAGAATCACTATTGGAAGGGATCCTTGGATTAATAGAAATGGTAATCCTTTTGCGATCGGAGTTAAGGAGGAGTGGAAGGATCGTTGTGTGGCTGAGTTAATGCTGGATAATAGAACTTGGAATAGTGAGCTTATTTCGACTATCTTTTGCGTGAGTGATGCTAACATTATTTCTAATATTCCTCTAGGGGATAGGGAGTCAAATGATGAAGTTATTTGGAATGCTTGTGCAAAAGGTAATTTTTCCGTTAAAAGTGCTTATCATATTGGCATTAACCTGGAAAACTCTAAGGATGAGTCTCCTTCTAACCTTAAAATTACTTCAATGTTATGGAAAAGTTTTTGGCAAGTCAATCTATCTCCCAAAATTAAGGTGGGTGCTTGGAGTGTTCTGGCTGATGCTATTCCGACTAATTTCAATATTTCTATGAGGGGGGTGGACATAGATATCTTATGCCCTCTTTGCCACAAAGATTGTGAAACAAACTAGCACATTATAAAAGGTTGCAAGGTTGTCGTTCGTGCTTGGATTCATATATTTCCTTGGTTCTCTGATTTTAAAATATTTTTTAAATGGGTGGAAAAGGGAATCGATTTTTGGAAAGGTCTATGTGATAAAATTCCTAAGGAGGAAAGATTTAAAGGTATTATTGTGATCTGGAGCTTATGGAACTTTAGAAATCAAAAGATAAATGGAAATTTGGATCTAAAGTTCCATAATCTTCAGAATTCTATCGATAAGGCTATTAATTCTTTTATTTTTTTCAATTCAGGTACGTCAAAGAAAGCCTCCTCTATTTCTAATGTGGATATTAATTGGGTGGCTCCTTCTAAAGGCTTTTGGAAGTTGAATGTCGATGCCTCTGTTAGAGCTAGTTCCGGCGATGGAGGCATAGGATGGGTAGTTCGTGATTGGAAAGGTCATCCCAAGATGGTGGGGTGGAGGCCAAAGTTCAAGAATCAGTCTGTGAAGATTTTGGAAGGTATTGCTCTGAGGGACGGGCTTAATCATTTGAGGGATTTGCAAAGCTCGTACTTACCTCCTATTTTAGTGGAGTCCGATGCTTTAAGTGTTATCAAAGCTCTTGAAGATGACTTCTCAGATATTTCAGAATTCAACAATATCATTGTTGATATTAAACATTTAATTGTTTCTCTTGGCATTGTGAGAATTTCTCATTGTAATAGACTTGGTAACAAGGTGGCTGATATGTTAGCCAAGCAGGCTTCTTCGGATTATTTTTGTTGGTTGACTCCGATGCTCTCTGTTGAAGATGAGTCTTTGTTTTGGAGGGGGAATCTCCCCCCTGACATTGGTGCTGCCTTGGAGAAAGATTGTATTGGTTTGCTTCATCGTTAATGAAAGGTTTTTTTATCAAAAAAAAAAAAAAAATTATGAAAGAGATCTGAAAGTACCTAACTAAATTTGTGGTATTTTATCCTAAAAAAATATTTATTCTCTCTCATCTTCCTGATTTTATTGTGTTGCTTAAATAATAGAGTGAAAGAGAAAGAAGAAGAAATTAATTGGTTTCTGACTTGTGAGCTGAGCACCCACATGCTCCCTAAAATCAATGAGCTCATTTAATAGGCTATGTTTTAGTGAAACAGATATATCTTTGTTATTTGTTAACTCTCTCATATTTTTCTCCACACACCACATGAGTTTAAATTGAAAAAAAGGATTACAAACCCTACCCGACTCTTAAATAAGATGAAAGTCATATATCAATTTTAAGAATTACACTTTGTTTGACCATAAAAATTGATTGAATTTACAATCAATTAACGAAACCAATACATGATTAATACTTTCGATAATTTTAGAGTTGGCTAAATATATTTAGCAAATTTAGATGTTCCTAACAAATAAGGTGTCTAATTTACATTTGTGTTTTCTACTTTAACCAAATTTTAATTTCAATCAATAAGAGGAAGAGTTTATCAAAACTATGAGGACTCTTAAGCTCCGCTCGATAACGATTTTGTTTTTTTATTTTTCATTATTAGTTTTAACTTTTAAATTTAAAAAAATAAAAATCATATATGTTTGATAATTCATTTTAGTTTTATTTTTTTTAAATTAAAAACTAAAAAACATATTAGATATCTGTTTTTTGTTTTCAAATTTTACATATTGTTTGGAATTTTTTAGTTTTTTACTCTTTATTATTCTTTGATTTTTTCATGCTTTTTTAGAAATAAAAACAAAAACTTGGTTTTAAAATATACTTTTTTGAGTTTTTAAATTTCCTTTAATATTTTTAAAATATTTTTAAAATTTAAAAAACAAAAATAAAAATTGGTTATCAAACAAATATGTTATTTTAAAAAAAATAAAGAACGAAATAATTATCAAACACAACTTTAACTTTTTTTTTTGTTAACACAATAAGGACTCTTAACTTAACCCTAGTTAATTTATACACATCAAATCTAACTTGTGATCCAAATGTCACTAAAAAAATCGAAAGGAACCGTGATTTGATGGTTTTATTATTTGGTGGTAAATCCAGTTCCACACGATAGTCATATGTTCGATCTCAAAAATCGATATTTAGCTCTCATTTATGAGAGCAGTAGTTCTCTCTTTGTATGAGAAAAAAAAAATTGCTCTATATCAGATTGAAGTTAATAAATGGATGATAATGACTCAACCCAAAACCTTAAAAATATAACAGCCAAATATAGGAAATCTAAAAGGGAAAATAACAATTTTGATTTTTTTTTTTTTTTTGAGAAACATAACAATTTTGATTTACCAAGACATTATGAGTTTATCAAAATATAGAATCGACAGTAAGTTTCTGAACGTTAAGAAAGAGGTGCGTTTTTTAATCGACAAAATAAGAATGAGAAAAAAAAAAACATACACAAAGTAACCAAAAATATGTGTGTGTTTGGGTTAAAATAAAACTCAATCATAGATAATATATAATGGGTGGGAGAATATGGAACTGTCCATCAGAGTATTCCATTTTGTTTTTGCCTTACAAAGTGGACAACAAATACTGTGTTCTCAAATTTAAAAAAAAAAAAAAAAAAAAAAAAAAAACCAATGTTATCTGGTATAAGTAACAACACATCATGTACTGTCTCATCTTTAACATTTTTTCTCTGCAACTTGTCTCAAACTTCTGATTTATCACTTACCCATATTTTAATATTTAACTAATTTTATGTTTCTTTCCATGGAAAAAAAAAAGAGCTTCCCCTTGATATAAGGATGGAGTATATTTAATTTCTATTAATTTATGGTGAAATTTCAATTTCTATGAGGAGATGCCTCAGTAGTGGTGCAGCAGTTAAATGAACAAGTTATATGGGTTTTTATAATCGATTGGTTCTGAGATAAAGTATTTAATATTTTAGTTCAATAAAATAAAATTAATATCTTATTCAAGATTGATAAAATTGAAAAAGAAACAATCATCTTGAAGGACATGCTATGAATTACTTATCTCAATATCAATTGATTTTAAGATGAATGTCTACGTTAAATAGTATTTATGAATTTTTAGTTGGTATATTATAGTTGTTATTTTACATCTATAAACAAATAAAAAAAATTGTATGTATATCATTAATGTGTGAACGTGACGTCTATTAAATTTTATGTGTGAGGATAAATCGAAAATGAAAATTTATCATGCATAGACGGTCTATTATGATGATAGTGTATAGAGGTTTCAATTATATAAATAGGAGTTATCAATATTTATCATAATAGAAAAAAAAATACATACATATACATATATACATATACATATATACATATATAATTATATATATATAATTATTACACAGATTGTTATTTAATTCAGTGATTTTTTAATATAGAATAATTATATTTTGTTTTTAGAGTTTCGATCATAATAGAAATGAGATTCAAACTTTTTAATTGGTTGATGATATATATATATATATATATATTAATTAATGGTTGAGTTAGATTTAACTTTTGTTTCTTCAAAATTAAAGGATTTTTTAGATTTCCATGGCACAAGTGTTCAAAAGGGAAAGAATTAGTTCCTACAAGTAGAAAGAATGCTACATAGCCACTTGTAATAAGAGATTGTTTTGAGATTGAGTTTAATAAAATATAAGGTGAAGGCATGTGTGAATTTACTCAAATGCCCCTAAAAATTTCTTACTCTAAGGTGTGTATTGCAAATTAGTACGATATATTTTTTTTAGACTAAATTAGTACGATAATTAACCACCAAATCACATATCTATAAACCAATACTTGAAATATACATTTCTGTAGTGTTTATTGCAAATAAGTAATCAACCAAAATTATGTTTCTTCTTCGTTTTTACATAGACATACATAGTAGAATTGAAAAAAGAAGATTATAAATTTATAAATTGTTGCCCTCTATATATATATATATATATATATATATATCATACTATCTTAAAGTGTGGCTTAGGAGAAAAATCATTTTTTGACGATTTTACCCTTAAGTCATATTCTAAATTACAAATATGCTATTTATTGCAATATAAAAAAAATTAAATACAAATAATGTAGAAAAGATTTACAATATCATTTAGATTTTCATCCGTAAAGATAAGATATTTTTATCAAATCTTATAGATTTTATGACTAAGTTAGAAGATAAGATATTTCAACAATCAAATAAAAATATTTTCAATATCATTTAAATTTTCATCATCTTTATAACCTAGAAAATAAAATATTTTTACCAAATCTCATAGATTTTTTCACATTTTATATTATAATTAAAATAATAAATTAAATTTTCCAATCCTATAAATAGTTCTCTCCATTTTGTTTACAAGAACTGTTTGCTTGAATTTACTTTTCTTTGTTTTTTTTTTGTTTTTTTTTTTATAATAATTTATCTTATTTTTGTTGGATTATTTACCTTAACTTTCATCTATTTTTGTTTTGTTGCAATAATTTTTGTAGAATCTTTTTTTGCATAATTTTTGCGTTTCAAAAAAAGACTTGGAGATCTTGAAACAAATGTTTGAAGACTGAGGCTATAGTGCATGAATTCTTTAGTTTCAAAAGTTTTGTAACAATGATTTCCTACTATATATATATATAGTTCTCTACTCTATATTTTGTTTATAAACACATTTGAAACTTTCTCTTTGCTTACTGTTATTTTTCTTGGTTTCATTTTGTTTTATAATAAAAATTTAGTCATCGTATTTTTGTTGGATTATTTAACTTTCATTTAATTTTTCTTTTGTTGGCAATAATTTTTGTAGGGATCTTTTGTTGATGTAGAAATTGTTTTTTGAAGAATGATATTATCATTTGAACTTAAAGGTAAGTTCATAGATGTATACTAATAAATATAAATATATTTAGCTTATTTATATTTATAATTATAATTATGATACGACTCTTATAAATTTTATAATTCAATAGTAATTGGTCTATTAATAGATAAATTGAGAAAAAAAACTAAAGAGTATCGATTTTTAAAAATCAGAGATAAAATTTAATTTTAATGTCATAAATTTTATTATTTTAATATAATAATGCCTATTGAAATTATTATTTTGATGATTTAAATTTAGTGCAAAAATGTAGGAAACAATTTATAATTATATATATATATATATATAAAATTTATTATTTAAAAATTTATCACGTGCAACACTGTGTTAAAATTCTAGTATGTATAATGGTAAAAGTTTGCCACATCTTACTTTCAAAAAAAAAAAAAGTTTGCCACGTCTTTGCCAGCAAGGTAACATGAGAAAGTTTAAATATAAATTGAAATGAAATAATGATCGGTTATCTGGTTTGGTGTTAATCCATTTTTTAATGGAAAAGTTTGTTTTTATTTTTAAATTTTGATTAGCAAAATATGTTAAATACTAGAAAAGATGGAGCACATTATGTATTAAATAAGAGTAAAAAAAAACCTTAAATTTCAAAAATAAAAAATCAAATCATTATTAAATGAACTTAACTTGTTCAAATATCAAGAAACATGTGTCAAAATCTACATGTCAAAATGAATTTAGCCCAAAGTTGTTGACATGTATTTTTCATCAAAATTAATTTACAAATTTTAGTTCTAAATTTCGAATTAACTCCCTAAATCTTACAAATTGTCGAATAGATTTTTAAAGTTTAAATGTGTCTAATCCTTGACAATATAAAATCTGACAAATTCTCGCCAATATTCGATCTCTTACAACCATAAATATATTAAACATTAAAGTTGGGATAGGATTAAAGTTGGGATAGGGTAGAACAAAACAATTGAAAATTTACATAATTATTAGATACTTTTGACTTAACCAACATATATGGATTGGCTTATTGTTAAAGCAAGTCTTTCAAAAAGCTACAAAGTTGAACCATCGTAGCACCTAATTAAGCAGACTCCAACCTTCACAAATATATATTTATTTAAATCTCTTAAATTTGAAGAATATAAAAGGATTCATAGAGATAAGACAAAATTGGGGAAAGAAAAATGAGATAAAATTTACCTCATATTTGTTTATGGTAAAAAAAAAACCTTTCTTCAATTAAGGATGAACATGGGTTGGGTTGAGGGAGGTTTTCAACCCAACCCAACTTTTCGGGTTGGTTACTTTTTCAACCCAACCTAACTCAATTAAAAAGACAACCCAACTCAACCCAACCATATATTTTCGGGTTGGATTGGGTTGGATTTTCGGGTTTATCAATCTTTTGCGAATATAAATACTTTTCAAATTAGTCCTACACTATACATAAAAAAAAAAAAATCTCCAATCATTATGTAATAAATTTAATATAAATATTAAACATGCAAAAATATTCAAATCAAAGGTCATCCACTATTAAGTTAAAAAAAAAAAAAAGTTCATCCACTATTAATCCTATAATGATTTTCATATAGAAGATCTCAACTATATAACATAAAACAAATAGATAATAACATAGCATAACTCGATAATATAATTTGAATTCTATAAAATAAATAGATAATTAAACCAAAAATAAATAAATAACCTGATTCTACCATATATATTTTTAACATAACATCAAAAATATTGGAAAATAAAAAAGTCTAAAAATAATAATTAAATAAAATAAATATATACATATATAATTATGTTATAGGTAAAAAAAATATTTTTTAAACTTAATAATAATTTCGGATTGGTTGGATTGGGTTGGATTCATTTTAGGTCAACCCTTGACCCAACCCAACCCATGAAAATTTCATGATTTTGAACCCAACCAAACCCGTCAAATTGGGTTGGGTTGGTTCAGGTTATTCGGGTTCTCGGATTATTTGAGCATCCCTATCTTCAATCTTATATTCCAACCTCTCATCCAAACAATAAATTTCGAGGAAAATTTTCCAACCAAGCATTTTTTAAACAACTTGTTCTATTATCCCTCTCATAAACAATTTTATTCAAACATTATTTTTGTGAATCACTCTTTCAAACACCTTTATTTAAGTATAATTTTTTTACAATCACCAAATATAATTTTCTTCACATCACTCATTTAAGCTGCTCAATTCTTTTCCAACCATACATTCCTAAAGACAGAATTAAAAGTGTTAAAATCGAAAGTGGGTGAGAAGTACATAATTTCAAAGTAGAATATATATATATAAATTAAATAGAATGGGGTCAAGTCAAATGGGTCCATTTTATCTCCTCATCCATCCTGCAAATCTGACCGTTAATGCGACAATTATGATGGAAAAAGGCCAAATCAAGGCCCTTAAATCCGCTACATTGCATTTTACCCTTTTTTTTATTTTTTCAATTTGGTCCCCACACATATCCTTGTCTATTCCATTATGACGGCTCACACGTGAACGCAACCGTCCTTTCACACGTGTCTTCTCCTCATTCGTGTGTCTCCTGATGTGGAAAATCCTAGCAGCGAATGCCTTGCCTTTGCCCCCCCTGTGGGTCCCACTCCCCCTTTCAAAAATTCTACTATTTTTAAATTAGCATTATCTTCTTTTTTCTTTTCTTCGTCGTCGTTTTCTTTCTTGTGTGAACAATTGTACCATTTTAGAGCCGACGAGGGTAATAATGTAATTTTTTGTAAACTTGTCTCTATTTTTTTTTTTTTAAGTATAAAGTGGGGGAAGGGAGACCAACAAAGTTTGTGACAGTTATATACCGATTTTCGAGCTCGAATTTATCACCGTGGTTGAAATGGATTAACACAAGACAAGATAATCAACTGCATCATTAATTCTCGTAAACTTATGTCTTACACTTACAAGATTATAAACTTGAAAAAAAATTGAAATGTAAGTTTCTTTAACCTAAATAATTGTCAATAAGAACACAAATATTATGGGTGTGTTTGGGTCCCCGTTTATGTAAATGGTCGGGTTGGTTATAATAACTCAACCAATGTTTGTCATACCGTTTTATTATAAATGGTGGTTACCTAAATCTGCATGCTCATTTATCTAAACTTACGTGCCCATTTTATCTAAACTTGCGTGCCCGTTTATTTAAACCTTACCTATATTACTTTTTGTTCATAACCAGTTCCTCAAACACCGTTTATCATCATTCATGTTATAATAACTTGTCCCTCAAACACCATTTATAATAATTCACTGTTTATCATAACCTTCTGTTTATTATAACCTTTCGTCTATCATAACCAAATCGATGTTCCAAAGTCACCCTATGAATTATCGTATTTATAATTAATTTTAAATTTAATTAGTCTTAAAAGTTTTATTTATTTTTTCGTGTTGGGGAGTTCAATAAAATTTTTATTAAAAGTACCGCTACCAGAGGATTTAGTTTTAGTTTATGGTGGTATGAGTTTCAATTTTTTTTTTTTTTTTTCTTCTAAATTTCAACATTTGATGGTGGAAACTCAAACTTAAAATCTTTTGGTTATTAAGTGTACATTAATGATGCTAAATTTCAATTTATAGTATTTTTTAAATTCTTTCAAAGTTCACGAATTATGGACATCATTATAACTACTTTACTATTAATCAAAGTGTCACACATTTTTTTATTTTTTATTAAGGTTTAAGTTGGGTAAAAAAAAGGGAAAAATTGGTTTCCAATAGGATAAAATAATTTAGAACAATTTATGAGGTTGGGTTATTTGAACTAAATTTCAACTTTTAGGAATGTTTGGTTACAACCAATGAGATGAGATGGGAAGGAATGGAAAAAGAAAGAAAAGCATAGAAAATGGTGTTTCTTGCGAGGGATAGAAAGAAAAATGATAGTAAATTGTTATTCAGTGAAATAAGAAAAAAAGTAATAATAAATTATTACTTTGGTGGGAAAGGATGCACTTTTGCCTCTTCTATATTTTTCCAAAAAAATTAATTGTATGTTTTTTTTTTTTTTTTGAGAATGAAAATTAATTGTATGTTAGTTGTCGGTTAATGACAGATTTATTCTAGACGATTTTTCATTTGAAATCTTTGTATTCCACTTTGATAATGATTTTGATTTTTCAAAAATTATCATTTTTTTTTTCCTTTTTGTTTATCTTCTTTTGAATTTTTTTTTTAAAGAAACTAATTCCGTGAAACCACCCCCATAAAAGAGAAAAAAAGGAATTAAAATTGAGATAAGTGTTAAATAAATAGTAATAATTTTATAAAAGAGAAAAAATAAATCATTAGCAACACTATTTTCACTCTCATGAATCTAGAAGCTAATTGGATAACAAAATTACCTACAGTTAGAATCATATATTTTCATTTTCACTTTTTTTGCATTTCTCTCTCTACTTTACAATTTCTCTTCCCATCAAACAAAGCCAATTCTTTTTAAAAAAAAGTAAAAATATGTAATTCTAAAAACTCTTACCTAAATATTGCTCTTCTGAAACAGAGGTTTCACACAGAGATGAAAAGCTTCACCAAAACGGCAATCATTGACGGATCAAACACAAACCAAAAGAAAGAACTTATTTTTCCTTTATTGAAGCCACATTTTCTTTTCAGTACAGAACAAACCCAATTGTCAGCATAATTCTCTAATAAATATTCAACAAAATATCATATCTAGAAAATCGTCAAACTCAATTCTTCTAAGGACTTTTATTGAAATAAAGAAAAGACTTTATTGGGTTTGATTTAGCAAACACTCAAACTAACAATGTTCTTACCAATAATCTAGCAAATTCTTGAAAAATAAACCAGCTACACCCATTTCTTTTTGTTGCTCTTGCAATGTAAAAACTCAAAATTCTTAATAATATTTTGAAGTTACCCAACTCATTCCTTCCCAGCTCAACCAAGGCCACAAACATGCCCTTAAGGTCATGAGGACCACTCAACAACGTAACCTTTAGAACTCGAAGACATAGTAGTACAACCTATAGAACCGTTCATGTTCAAGTAAAGTCGTATAAGCAACGTACCCTTATTTATTTTTAGAAATTATATTGTTTTAGGTATCGAAAGAAAGAAGAAGAAATTAGGGAAAGTTAGGCAAATATCTAAATCTAACAAAATAATTAATAAATTCTCTAAACGAGCAATATTTAAAATGTATGTATAATTTGATTTGTTTTAAATACCAAATTAATGATTTTCATATGTAATAGTCTAAAATACCCGTACTCTAGGATCTTTTTTGTTCTTAAAATTCTTTAAAACAAGATTTAGTTCTAACTACCATGAGATAGGATATAATTATTTTAAACTAAACAAATTGATAAAATATATATATATATATATATATATATATATATATATAATAACGATCTTAATTTGAAATTTTGAAAACTGAAACAGAAAATTAAGTTGGGATTTTTATAAAAAAAAATATATTAAATTTCATTTTTTTTTCGAGAGAGATGAAATACATGCTAGTACGTCACTCCATTTCCCCCCAAAAATGTTGTGATTTAATAAAGAAAAACATTAAAATTGTACATGCTTGCCTGCCTAACCATTAGTAACGCTTTTTTGGACCCCCAAAGTTTGTATTAGGAGCTAAACGGTTTTTTCGAACACACAACACCAAAGTCCATTGCTCGGGCACATTCTCCATCCTCGTCGAGCTCCTCCATCGTTTCACCTCTGTGTTAAATTTGTGTATTGATTACATCCGTCAAGATATAGTAGCCAATGCACATCCCATTAGGGAATTCATTGTACATCCACTAGACGTCTATGTCATCCTTCGCCTTTTCTCTGTTGGACCCGTTGTTCATCCAATCGATGTTTCTATCATTCTTGAGTATTATAGCATTTTGTAACGCCCTATAATTTTAGGAATTTAATTTAAGATATTCATTTCTTAATTAATGAGATCAATCATATTCATGAAAGATTTGAACCAAACAAAATTTATTCCATAATTGTATGATTTTAAAATCATTATATAAAAATGATTTAAATAAAATGGATGCTTTTATTGAGATTTAGATCTTTATAACTTCCCTAATTTAAAATTAGGGTGGTATATTCGAATTACCATATTTTGTTATTATTTATGGGGAAAACTACATTCCAATCTAATAAAAAAACCATTTCAAAACCTAAACCTTTAAAAAACACAAGAGTAATAATTGCCGACCTGGGTGTGTTTGTTTTTTTGTAGAAAAGAGTGGAAGGGTTTAGTATAGAGTGGAAAGAAGTGGTTAATAGTAGTTTGTAATGGTTAACTACTCGTTTGGGGATTGAGGTTAATAGTGGTGAATAATGAACTACTTGTTTGGGGATTGAAGTTAATAGTAGTTGATATAACTTTTTTTTTTTTTTGAAAATGTGGTTGGAGTAAATAACAACAGTTAATTCACCTCAATTGTTGTTGTTGTTTTTTTTTTTTTTAGTACCACCTCAATTGTTGTTAACTGAATTTAAAAGACATTTTTATAGTTTGTCATATTTGTTTTAAAAAAAAATCAATTTTATATTTTGTTATTAAACATATGAGCAACATGAATGAAGCAAACAATAGTAAATTTTAAAAATTTAGGCTAAATTTACAATTGAATAGACTGTTAAAATGTGAATTATTAAAGAAATAGTAAAAATATATTTACGTGAAACTTGTAAAAATACATTATTCTAGAAAATAAAGAAATAGAAAGTACTAGAATATTATGATATTCTTGTTTCAAAAAAAAAAAATAGCAATCATAGTCAAACTTAATACTCATTATACGGTATTGTTTATGCATAATACTATATTAATACATAATATTGTACTTATAACATATAATATTGTATTATTAATATTCCAAATTATATTGTATAATGAATATTAACCATACCGTATTTTTTATTATGGATGCAAATATTTTCAAATTTGCTTAGATATTTTGTGAAATTGAATTATGCAGCACAATTTCCCTTTAGTGTACGTACTTCTAATTTTATTTTGATTCTTTTATTTTTAAATGTCAAATTTTAATTATTATAACGATAATAAAGCTAAAATTTAGTATTTGTCGTTGATTTATTACTATATTTCATTTGAAAAAAAAATTCTTATTATTTTTTCAAAATTTTAGATATATGGTTACATCAAATGTTTTGTTAAAAAAAATGAGGTTTTTTTATGAATTAAAATTATTATTCATTGATAATTTTTTAATGAAATAATTCATTTTAAGATCGAATTTTCGAAAGTAAGATTAAATTAGATTACAACCAATATATCAAGTCAACACGTTATTGACTATTTCGATATAGTTAAAATTATTATTAGAAAGAAATATTTAAATATTGATGTTAGTAGAGATTAAAAGATAAATTTGATGAAATTTAAAGTGAGATTTAATAAAATTATTTTTTTTATAAAAAAAATAGAGATTTGATAGAAGATTTGAAGAGTGGTTAAAAAGGGTTGAAGAGTGGTTAAAAGGGGTTGAAGAGTGGTTGTTTACTACAAAATACAAACGAGGGGTTGTTGACAATTCCTCATGTCCAAAAAACAAACATAGCCTAAGGTGGAAATACTTATCCAACTTACAACTACATATCTTTACTTTAAAAAAAAAATTGACTTTAATTGATGGAGAGAAAAATGTTTTTTTTTTTTAGTATATATTGGGGGAGGGGGACAAATACCGATTCTCGGGTTCGAACCTATGACGCTGGTGTTGAATTGGTTTATAACCAAATAATAAAATCATTGCGGCATTGAACCATTCGGTATGGAAAGAAAAATGTTAAAGTGTGGAGAGAAATGCAAAAAAGTAAAAATATGTCGTTCTTAGGTAAGTATTGCTCAAAACACAATACACAACACATTAATTTTTCTCTTCACCCTCAATTTATACGCAACTTCCTTTCCATAACATGGAGTTTTATATGATCAAAATCAGTTGTAATTGGTTTATATTTCATTATCAAAGTTGGTTGAAGTGACGTATCAATACAAGTCAACGATTCAGGTAAGGGTTCTATCTTCACTGCTGTTTGTGACAACACATGACCATAATAGTTGCATATTTGATTTATACAAATACTTGCTTGTTAATATTTTATTTTGGACTTGTGTTGAGTTTTTGGTTCTCTAGTTGGATTAGAGACATTATTTTATGTTGTTAGACTGTTGTAGCCATTATGGGTGTATACTTGTAGAATTTATTCGACTTTCCTCAATCGACGATATCAAAAGGGATATGGGGTGTTGTAAGTGATCTCAACCATGGTCGTCTTATGGTTTGAGGATATAACTCTCCCATCCCAATTACCATCAAACATGATTGCAACTAGTGTAACCTCCATTAACAATCATCAAACTTTTCTCCCTATGCTTGAAGGGTGACACAAAAGACAGTAGGTTGCCTAGATTGTAATTTGATGAAAATGTTAGAATCAGAAAATTACGTAGAAACTGTGCAGCGAAAAAGATGAAGAGAGTTTTCATTCTCCATATTTTTGCAAATACAAGACCGAGAAAATTGTGGTTAATTTGGTGAACAATTGATATTATGAGTGACTAAGATGAAAGGTAAAGTTGTTACAGTTAGATATTGTTGGATTTAAGTTAAAATAATATTATTATAATATAATTTGTTGAACAATTTGTTGCTGAAAACCATTTGTACTCCTAAAATGGTGGGAGGGAGGGTTTTTATGATTTTCTTAATTAATTTAGAATGTGAGAACAATAATTAATTTAAAATAGCATAAATGATACAAATTGTTTATCACTCCTCTATTATATATAAAAGTAGCACTAATTTCAATTCCATCCCGTTCAGACATTTACTTCATCTTTTTCTTTTCTTTTTTGCCAAAAGTAGACATTTTGTACCATTTTCCCAGAAATTATACTGGTTTGTAAGGGACAGATAGGCCCATAAAAACATAGGCCCAAACAACTTCTCTCAACAGCCCAGTTATAGAACCCAAGTGGCCAGTTGGGCTCCAATATTTGGGCCAATTTAAATCAAAAGGCCGGCACCAATTTGTTGAAATCCTCGAGCGTGGTACGACATGTCGAATCAGCTGATGGCTCACCACCCGACAGCTAACACGTTTCAGGTGGATTGAGTTACAGAATAAAGAAACTAATTTTTTGAAGAAAAAAAAAATCAGCCTTTTAAATGGCTTTGGTTTGTCCACACAATAAACTGGATCACGTGTGATTATAATATTTTGATTTACACATAAATTGAAGTAGGGTAAGATTGGTTATTTGGTCTGCTATTAATCTAAATTATGTTTGAATAAGTTCTTTTTGCACGCAATTAACTTTTCATCTACAAATTTTACAAACATATTCATATTAAATTATGTTATTTTATAATAATATTATCATGATGGTTAAATTAATTGAAAATAAATTGAACTTGTAGAGATCAAGTTTATTGAAAAATAGAGTAATTAAGCAATCATAAAAAAAGGAGAAATCTTTGTGGTCAAATTAAGATTTCAGAGCACCAATTTTGTCTTGGTTGAATCAATTCAACAGGAAAAAGAAGAGAAAAAATTGACTCCGAGTAAAAGGCTTTTGAAGGTTTTTGAAGATGATCTTTAACGGATTTTTCGTTAAAAGATTGGCCAAATGAGAAATAAAAAACATGAGGCTCTAAGATGAACAACGTAGCCAAAAAAATATTCCCTCCATGTGCAGAGAATCAGTCACTGCCTGCCCCACAATCAAAATTCAAAACCCCTTTTCTTGTTTAGCAAAATTTGGTTTTTGGGTCTCAAAATCCAATTGAATCTTGTCAACTAAGCCCTTCTTGTGGGTCAGCCATGGCTATGGAGATATCACAAACTTGAAAACCCTTTTGGGATTGTCCCCTTTTGCCTAAAAGTAGTTTTCATTCTATCCCATTTTTTACCATTTTCCCCCACTTGTTCACATATTGCTCAAAAAAACCTCTTTTTTTCTTCTTGTGGAGGTTGATGGGATCCTTTGTTGCAGTGCAAATCCAAGGTAACACTATTCTTTCACATAATCCTTATTTCCCATTATATGTTCTTTATCCAATAAGTCTTGTCTTTCCTTTCTTTTCCCTTTTCTTTTGATTATGTTTACCCTCCATCTTGTGTTTTCTTCTTTGTTTTGTTGTTGTGCCTTCAACTCTTCTTTGTGATACTTTCTTTTTTTTTCCTAATCTTCAGCTTATTTGATTGCCAAGTTGCCTAATTCTGCACTTTTTCCCTTTTGAGTGTTTGATTTTGTTGTTGTCTGCATTTTTATTGCCAACTAGAATCTTCTGGGTTTTTTTTTCTATGTTGTTTGGTTGTTTGGGTGTTGCCACTGAATATTTGGTGTCTTTCTTATTTTTTCATGAATTTCAGCCAGAAGATTTGTTCATTTGAGATGGACTGATGATGGGTACCTGCAAATTGTGAATTCCTCACCAACAGTAATGTCTATTCATGGGTTTGAGGAATTTTGTAATTTGTTGGATTGTTTTAGATGAATTTTTCAAGTAATGGTGGAAGGGCTTTCTGAAATCAAGTTGAATTCTTAGAAATTTGCTTTTACAAGTTTGCAAACTAGTGAAGGAAATTGGTGGAGTTTTCTGTTTTTCCTTTGCTTTAGCACAGAAAATCATGTAATTGGGGTTTTCTGGTGAATTTTGAATTTTGTTTGTCTGTTTCATTTGGAACTTTGTTGAGAGAATGGGAGGGGGAAAGGATGAAGAAAAATTGTTGAGTCCCATGTTCCCTAGGCTTCATATCAATGACACAGAGAAAGGAGGCCCAAGAGCCCCTCCCAGGAATAAAATGGCTCTCTATGAGCAGCTCACAATTCCTACTCAAAGGTTTTCCTCTGGATCAGCTTCAGCTACTCCTCTTCCGAGCAGCACTCCGGCGCCGTCAACATCCTCGAGCCATGTAAGCTTCATTTATATTACTGCAATTATTCATGACTGGCATGCTTATTGTTGCATGAGTTCTTCACTTTAAGGTCTTTTAGTACTTCAGAAAAGCTGCATTGTATTGCTCTTTTAGATTTCAAAACCGAAACCATATTCTTATAATTATAACATGTTTGATGGAAATACTCTGAGAATTGATAGTAGAAAATGAAAGTTCAGTTTGATCTGTATAGGCCAGGAATAAACACAGCTTAAAATTAGCCAATATGGTCGGTTTCGAAGCTTCATTGATTCGTACTAACTATCAACTTAAGTGGCTGAAATGGTGTTTGTCTTGTTTTATGCGCAAGTTCTCTATTCATTTTATTGCATGAACTTACTTTTTCTTTCCAGCTTGCTGGCCAAAAAAGGGGCATCGTCTCTTCGCCGTCCAAGTGCTCTGTACAACCTCATCAGGCTGAGAAACTTCACTCTTATGCTTCTAAAGGAGTTGTACAAAGCAATGACGCAAAGTTGCAAAAGACAAGTTTGTCATCAAATTCACAGGGAAATTCAGTTGCAAAGAACAAGATCTCGAAGCCCAAGAACTTCTCTTTGAATGATGCTAGAGAAAAGGATGATGACTTCAGTATTCCAGCCTCTGCCCAACCTAAAACTGGTTTGTACAACCATGATAGGGAAAGGATGTCAAGCAGTAGAATGAGCTCTTCAGCACAACTTGGAGTTGCTCGAGAACCACGGCCTAATATAGCTGTGATAGATCATACTTCTAGAAAATATGTGGGGAATGAAGGTTGGGAGAATCCGAATTTGATCGAGGCTACTCAGGACCCTGTGGAGAGGGCTATATTTATCCATTCAGCCACAGACAAGCCGTTGTTGGAGGAAAAGACTTGCCAATCAACTAAGTATAAGGACTCTGTAAAGGCAAAGCCTACCAATCCATCATTGGCTAAAGAAAACTGGACTTCAGCTAGGAATTCGAACAGACTGATCTTTGCAAATGTGAGAGCATATCCAGAAGGCTTGGCTAAACAGAGCTCTGAATCTCTCCAAGACAAAGTTGGGGGATCCCGAGTTCGCGGTTCGGAAAATTCATCCATAATGATAAGAGAATCTTGTTCAGTGCTGTCGCCAAGAGATGGTGATGGTAATGTAGATAACCTTGATAACTGCAGCAGGCCCAGTGAGTTTGAGAAGATCTGTACTGTGCATTTGAGAGAAGCAGAACCAACAGACAACGTTTCAGAGGCTTCCTTAGTAGATTCAACTACAGCTCCAAATATCTCCCCTGATACTGTCTTGGGGTTGATTGGCGAAAAACAATTCTGGAAAGCTCGAAAAGCGATTGTTCAGTGAGTATTCTTTTTTTCCATACCTTGTCGAATTGCAGATACTTTGTGCTGCTAAGTAATTTCTGTGTCAAACTTGATAGAAGAAACTAGAAAGGTTATCTAGTAGTTTAATACCCTCACTATTGACTCTGTAAGCTCAGTTTGCAATCTATTCATCTTGAAATCATCTCGAAATTGAGTAACTTCACTAGATGTATGACATTTTCTAATTTAAGTATGCTTCTTTAGTGTTCATTTATCAAGTACCACTCTCTTTGCAATTTGCATCCATTTCCATTAAATGATCCTTTAATTGGCCTGACCACTTAAAATCTCCTTTGGGATTAGAATTTATTTTATGTTTTCCTAATCCATCTTAATTCGAAAGTTACATTTTGGATTGGATTTTTGTTGCAATACTTTTTGTCTACTTCGAGATCTCGATAGATATTATCTGATGATTCCTTGTTCCCATCCCATCTTTTTTCCACTGTTTTCAGTCAGCAAAGGATTTTTGCAATACAAGTGTTTGAGTTGCATAGACTCATAGAGGTACATCATGTGGCTGTAGTGATTACTTGAACATCTGCCTTCATATTCATATCCTGTTCTCTTTGTTTAACTGAATTACTGCTTGAATTTAACATAGGTTCAAAAACTGATTGCTGGATCACCACTCATCTTACTTGAGGACTTTTTAGACAAGCCACTGTCATCTTTATCTGCTGTTAAGAACAAGCCAACTGAGTGTGCTCGACAACTGGTTCCGAGCACCACAGTGAAAGACAATCATCGACAGCCAAATCTCATTTTCAACCGCAAATGTGTTGATAAGAATCTCCTTGCCAAGCTTCCTTTACATTCTTTCAACAAGGACAACAGTAAACTTGCCCTTACACAACAAACAAGCTGCGAACTTCGAGCAACAGACGCACCACAAACTCCCACTGCTGCCGCTCCAAAATCGGATCCCTGGTGCATGAACCACTCTAGACCAGGAAATCAATGGCTGGTTCCTGTTATGTCTCCTTCTGAAGGTCTTATTTATAAACCATATTCAGGGTCATGCTCTCCGAGTGCAGGATTCATGACACCAATGTACGGTAACTATGGATCGATCAGCGTAAATGCAGGCAGTGGAGCTAGGGACTTTTACCCTCCAGCTTATGCTGTTCCTGCTTCTCACCACCAAGGGTTTGGATATTTTCCCGGCACGGTTCCGTTGAACCAGATGTACTTCCCACCTTACGGCGTACCAGTAAGTAATCAATCCATGTCAGGGTCAGCTCCAGATCAGAATAGTCTTTTTGCTAAAGTGAAGTCAAAAGAACAGGAAAACCAGATATCGACTGGGGATGTCAACTGTTTTACGCATCAAGAAAACTCGTGTGAAATGCCAAGCCAAACCAGCCATTCTATGCCGTTTCCTGTTCGGAAACTTTATGGATCCAAGGGAAGTGAGTTGCTGGGAAGTACAGCTAGTAGCACCTCTGAGAGAGGTAATGAGGATATGCTTCCTCTATTTCCTACTGAACCACCGGCAGTTGAAGAAACCAGTGCAAATGCAGAAACCAGTGAGCACAAGTCAAGGGCTATCAAGGTTGTACCTCACCATCCTAAATCTGCAAATGAATCAGCAGCTAGGATATTTCAGTTAATACAAGAAGAAAGAAATCAACTATGATGTATTTTTATAATTATATTTGTAGAAATCAACTTTTACTCCCTCCGTTTTGACCGACAAAGGAGGACTTCAGCTCGTGTTCACCTGGGAAGTAAATTTTGTTTGTAATCACGTTTTTCTGGTTAATGAAAATGTGAATAGATTTCTGAAAGATACAAAAACAAATCGGTTTTCTTTGTTTGGACGATTGCCAAGTTATGAATGTAGTCTAGTAGGTCACTTTGGAATCGATTGGCAATTGACCATTCGAATCTTGGTATTTCCTGCAGCGTCCTCTCCCTTATATTTAGTCATTGTAAATCATCAAAAATCATTCTAACTCTATAACAAGTGCCTTGAGTAAACAAGAAGCAAATTCTCCGGTACCTGTAAAAACATTAGGGCTTATCTAAAATTCGAATAATAATAGCTCTCTCAGCTATTGCTCCTGTTGGCTGTAAAATGATAGCTTTAATTGCCTTCCAGTGTTTCAATTTGAAGATAAAACTAGAAGTTGGTACAGGTTGCTTTAACTAATGAATTATTTGTTATACATATTACATAGTACATACTATAGCAACAACAAACTCATAAAGTCACCTCATCCTGCTCTGCTACGAGATTTGTTTACAAAAATGCCTACATATTTTCTAGAATTCCCTCTTCATAAATTGGGAACACATGGAAGGAGAAATCTTGATTTTGAGTAAATTTCATGATCCCATCTGGGAATCAGGTGTGAGTTCCAGTAGGCAGACACATTCAATATGAGGAGTGTGGGGGAACATGTCAACTGGCTGTAAGCTCTTCAGTGTGTAACAGCCTTTTATGCCTTGCTCCACCTGCACAGAATATTTCAACAGCTCAAATGACTGAATATGAAGAGAATTTATGGCCTAGTTAAGAATAAGCTTGGACATACCACGCCATGACAGAGATAATCAAGATCGCGAACACAAGTTGCTGGATTACATGACACATAAACTATACGAGGTGCCTTGATCTTGAGAAGAAATTTAATCAACTTCATGTGCATACCAGGACGGTTCGGATCTGCATCATTTGTGGACTTGTAGTTTAGAAAAGATGAAAAACCAAAAGAGTATGTCTATTTATAGAACATAGATATCAAAAATGTAAATCTTCCTCATCACTGGATACTTGCAAGAATTTCTTATCGGGTACTTTTGTTTAGATTGAGGAGTTATGAGTGGTTGAGATAGAAGTGATATTATGCCTCGAGAATTTCTAAGGGTTTATGGAGGTTTTAAAGGATTTTATGGAAGATTTTATTGGGGAAGCTGCGCCATCCGAACTTGGGGTTGGGCTAACCCCTCAACAAGCCTTTATCCACGCATACCCTAAAGGAATCTGTTAAATCTTTCAACTTTCAATTTTTTGTTAAAGACTTAAAGTCCCTACTTTAATTTTATGTCTATAGATCCTTGACTTACTCGACTAAAACTCACCGACCTACTCAACACAAATTTTAATTTTATATCTAATAAACAATTATTTTAGGTCCTGTTAGATAACCATTTGACCTTCAAATTTTCTATGAGAGGCTTCATCTTCTCTTAAGGAAGTATTTGAATCTCAACCAAATTCCAAAACTAAAACAAGAATTTGGAAGCTACTTTTTTTTCTGTTTTTAAAAATATAGATAAAATATAGACATCAAAGAATAGAAAACCATAGATTGAATAGTTATAGTATGCTTAAATTCAAAAACAAAAAACAGAAAACGAAATGATTATCAAGCGGGGGTTTAATTTTTTTAATATGTTAAGTACCTATAAATATGAAATTGAAACTTATTAAATCTATTAAACATTATTTACAGCTCAATAACCTTTTAGACACAAACTAAAAAGTTCAAAGACAACTGGTAATTTAACCTAGAACTAATTAGTTAAAGGAGCATAAAGTGTCTGACCCGTAATGATGATATCAGGCTTGGGAAAACTGTTGCCAAAACTTTCGTCAATTTTATTCAGATCCCCTTGGACAAATGTAGCATTACCGATACTGTTTAGTTTGGCATTCAAACAAGCATCTTTGATGGCCTCAGCAACCACTTCATAGCCATAAACATGTCTAGCCCTGAAACCAAGAGATGCAAAGCATGTCATTATTACAGGTCATCACAACAAAAGAATCAGACAAAACAACACCACCTTTTAGCAAGTGTAAGACCAATAGTACCAGTCCCACAAAATAAGTCGAGAACAATTTCCGAACCATCTCCCTTAAGATCAGCACATTCTTCAATCAGCCTATATAAGACCTCTGCCTAAACAAATGTTTGGTCAATGTTGTGGATAGGGTAATCAGAATCAAGAGCTAGACAACGGAAAAATTTGCTCTCATTATGTATACCTGATGAGTGTTTGTTTGAAAGAAAGAATTTGCCGATATTTGGAATGTTAGACCTCGTAGGATCTCTGTGATGGTGGATTTCCCATACAAAACATGTTCCTCCTCACCAACAGAAGTGTTGCCAACAGAAGAATTTACATTATTCACAATGCTAACCTACAGTTATCACAGGATTTAAGAAGTTAATATATAGAAGGGGGAAATCTACTATGGCATAAATTGGTAATTTAAATCTATGTGGCCGACGGGTGAGAAATAGTGTAGCAGCAACTAGGCAAGTGCATAAAAATAAAACTTGCCAATAATTCAAAAGGGCAGTGAGTAACAAAATTTTATGAAGCATGAAATTTTCTAATGCAATGCAGCTTTTAAAAATACCAGTGACAACAATAGTAATGTTTGCTAATAGTTTATGATGCAACAAATTCCAGCTTCGTACAAAAGATAGAAGCACAAGTATTCACCATAAGATAAAACAAGTCCCTATAAAGAAAATTATCTATAGAAGCAACCCAACAAAATTATGAAAGTAGGGTCAACCTATAGGGAATTACCACCAAAATAATCTTAAGATGCTTTAGAAACAATCAAAATGTGCCAACACAGTAAAACAGAATAGGTGAATCAGACTAGCTTCTGAAGACGAATATCACAAGGTCACGTCTAAAAAAAATTGCACATTTCCGCACTAACCACTTCGGGAATATCTGAAATTTTCTCAACTATGGGCATCAGCAGCTCCGGCTTGTAGGATGAGGTCACAAAATTAACCATAAGTTCTGGCAACCCAGTCTTTACATCACTGTCAGACAATTTGAATTTGGGTGGGTAAGTTAAATTTAAGAGATTAAATTTAAAAGTTCACTAGTTTTCACCAGCAGAAAAGGCTCAAGGTATTAAAGGATTCAAGAACTGACTACGACAAGAACAAGAGTATTCACAGACAGCTATGATAAAAGATACAAAAGCGTTGACCTAAAAGCTATTAAACATATCACAAGCAACTTCTAAGGGTGGACAATTATTTTGCTATCCTTCAATGCTTAATAGCGACATCAAAAGAATGCAATCCCGCAATTTAGAAGTCATGTCCAAGTTATCCTCTATGTTTTTTTTAATGAAATAATCATCTTAAATGGAGAAAAATGATACAATACAAAAGCCTATCCCTGGACAGATAGATACACATGGGTATTCAGCTGTGAATCTAAGCAAGATGAAGTTTTCACATGTTAGTGACATGTTTGACATCCAACAAGTGCTTAAAGAGAACTACCCAGCTTAGATACAAGAATAAAAATGCATAATAGGACAATTAATTTTCTATACAAGTCTCACTACCTTCCAGTTCGCAGCATTAAATGCTTTAAAAACCCTTTGTGAGAATACACATCATAAGGAGACAAACCTAGTTGTGGATCCCTCCAACATTCTTGTACGGACGCAAGAACCTGTTTTAAAAAAGCCAGTCCATAAGGAGGTAGTCGAGAAATTTCCGGGTACTAATCTAATGTGAAGCCACAATTTCTAGAAATTCAGACATTAAACAAACCAAAAGCAGAATGTTCAACATGATGAAGAATGCAAAGGAAGTGCACTCTCATGGTGCAGAAGTTTAAGCTGATATATCTAAAGAGCTTTGCATCTGAAAAAACTGCCCTAGCTAACATGGGCCCATCTTTATAATTCTCTCCCGCTGGAAACCCTAAAACAAACCGGCCATCTTTCCTCCCCTGAGCGCCATGAGCCCCGCCGCTCCTCCAGGTTTGGGAGGGTTGAAACCCCACCGAGACCTCTGTCTCCATCAGTCAGTCTCCATAGCGCGCGCCCTTCTACCATTACAAACTTCATCCTCCCTGCACATCGTGTGTGAAAGAAAGACTGGGTTTGGCCATAGGCGAGGAAAGGTGATGGCCTTGAAAACAATGTTTCCTTCCTATGTGTTTCTCTTCACTGGCATTCAACCTCTCACCCAATCTCTCTGCTCGTCCCTCCCCACTCAAGTGCTCTCCCTGCACGTCCTTAACCTCCACTCGAGCGCTCTGATCCTTTACGTGGTTCAAGGAAAAGAGCAACATTCAGATCTATAGCTCTTCCTTAAGAAACCTAAATTGAAACGACTCATGGCGATTTTTTTCCACACCCACGCATTTCTCACACTTTCTCTCAACACCGAAGCAGATTGGCACCTACTTTCTCTTCAACTCCCACTGACTACTTCATCGTCTTCTCTAAGTATTGCTCCTCTAGTGTTAACCCTACGTTCCCTTGTTTTCCTGCTAGCCAACTAAGAAGGACTCCTTAAGAGGCAAGGATAACATGAACTCATCAAATAATTTGTTCAACATTATCTGGATCACTACTATTTTCGACAATATAGCTTTACTCCTCTCATATGCATCAATCTCTATCTTTGTTGCAATGACTAAGAGCATCTTCCCCAGAAAGATTAGGCAACATAATCGTATTTTATTGTTATTGAAGGGCAAAAACTCACAAACACTTGCCTCTTCGTCGGGATATCATTTATCTTCACTGACAAGTCAATCATCCTTTCATGGCTTTATCGCCTAGCATTTGTTTCTTATGTCACAAGGATGTTGAATCTCAGATACATCTATTTAGTACTTGTAATGTTGCAAACAGAGTTTGGGATTTTCTACAAGATGCATTTGGCTGGCAGATGGTGAGACCGGGATCAGTTGAGAGCATGATCCTATATATATTCCAAGGCCATCCGTTCAAAGAAGAGAAGAAGATCTTATGGCAATTGTTTATTACTGCTTTCTGGTGGAAGATATGGAACACAAGGAATGATATCATCTTTGCTTCCAACAAACCCCATGAAGAGAGCATTATAGACTCTATTACTTTTCTTGCTAACTCATGGGCTCATAAAATAGCACCTTTCAAAGATTATAGTTTTACTACTCTTTTATTTCATGGGAAAGGCTTTTTGTAACTCATTATATTTATAATTATAAACTTTTGTAAATTTTCATCATATCAATGAAAGTTTTTGTTTCCTATCCAAAAAAAAAAAAAAAAGTCAATCATCACTTGTGCCTTCATATTCGGGATTATTCTTGGTTGTCCTCTTCTCTGATATCATCAACCTCCAAGATCGACCAAAGCCCATCACCACATTTTTAATTTACTCAACGTTTTTTTGGATATCATAAAGCTTGTTTATGGCTGGAATAATCCTTAATATATTGATCTATGTTTGGCCATTGTATTCAACATCCTCACCTCTTGTTCTATGTTTCGATTGCCATTGTATTGTAACATTTCATCAATCAATGAAAATGTTTTCATTTCCTTAGGAAAAAACATGGGAGAACACTATAAAAAGGTTCTCTGATCTGGTAAAATTACTCTTAAAATATAATTACAAAAAAAACTTAATAATTGAGGCCCAAAAAAGCGTAGAATCCAATGAGGGCTCAAACATATATCGAATAACTCTTAGCAGAGATCTTAGAAATTGTTTGACAAGACAAATAAATTCCATTAGCACAAGGCACCAGGCTTAGTAGAGTTGAAAATTCCACAACCTTGCCAGAAGCAGGGGAATATCAAAACCATTATAGGAATTACTATGAAAACTGCTTGCATCCATGAAGTGAAAGATTCTGTTAACAAGAATTCCTCAATCATTTGTAAGCAAGTACTACGCACCATGAGAACGCTGAAATCGAATAATAGCAACTTATAGATAGGGAATCCATGAATCCTTTTTTTAGTAACATGAGTCCAATTACTTATTGTTTCATGTATCTATTCATTGCACGATGTGAAATGTGTTTGTGAATAAATTTCATAACCAATGTATAGAGTGTTTGTGTAATTGATGTTGAATACCTGATTGGCAGGTTCACTTTGCAACAAACATTTGTCAACATTTAGAACCTTATCAAAAAATCCAGGAGCATGCAGTCCCAAAGCATTCATCTTATCCACATCCTCGTTTTCTAATAATGTATCCTTTGGTAGCCATCTTTTAGAACCAAATGAGAATTCCATCTGCAGGAATACGAAAGTAAAATATAAGTTCCTGTTTCATTTATTCCACCTACTGACCGTTGAAATGCAGGACTAAACAAATAGATCAGTGATCAGTGTGGATTACTAAACTTCAGGTCAAAGATATGTAAACCGTTATATTTTTTATAAAGACAATAAAACGCAGCTTGGTATGCACTTGTTTCACCATGTACGGTACTGGGGTAAAATACACATTCCATGACAAAATACACACATCTTGACTTCTAATATTGATGGCAGAATCTGAATGTGCTTGTGTTGAAGACTAAAAAGTTCTCAGAAGATTGAGAAGTGATATGTTATCCATTCAAACAAGCTCCATGTGGAAGTTATACAGTCAGTCACAATGACGGCAAGGCAAGCAACCAAATAAACCACAGCTTGCTTACTAACCTTATTCCTGTAGTGAAACTGGATTTCACAAGGTACAATAGGCTTCAGGACACTACGGGATTCAAGTTCTTTCTGAGAAAATTTTCCTACATGAGTCAATAACTCGTGAACTTGTTGTTCCTTAGATCTAACCTGAGCTTCATAAGATAGATTTTGTGTTTTACATCCTCCACAGTAAGAAGCATACTCACAAGGAGCATCAACCAAGTCCCAATGAGGAGACAATGTCTCTACCTTAGTCACCTGCAGATACAACAACAAATGAGAAACTAATACTAATAAAGTCACCTCAAAGCTAATGAATTATTTTTTGAGTTCTACAACAATAGGGGTGGGAGAATTCAAACTCATGACCTCTTGATCATAAGTGTTTAGTGTATACTGATGTCGTTGAGCTACTACTCTTACTGGCCAAAGCTAATGAATTATGATCGTGTACCAACATCATCTTCATAATGTAACGACATAATCTACGATAGATAAAAGAGACAACCCTATTTTGGAATTGCTTCCCTCTATTTTGATACCCCTTCTATTATTGGTCGATTGTTGACCTCGTCAAATGAAATATGATTTCACTCATTTTCCCAAGAGAAGAAATAGCATACTTTAAACCGGATTAATCATGAATAACAAAAAAAAGGGAAAAAAACTTTTATGGATGTCAAAACTTTAGAAAAAAAAAATCAATATAACAAAAATTGATTCAATCAAATTAAAATGAGAGCTACAAAACTGATGGCTTGATTTCATGGTCTTTAATCGAGTGAAATTGATCGCTTGCTTCAATCAAGTTAAACGGATTGAAAACAATGAAACTTGAAATATTTTGCTCTATATGTGAATTATTTTTAGAAAGTTGTTATAATTAAAATAGGGATGCTTGAATTTTCTATCTATAACAAATTCCCTAATTTAAACACGGAACTGTCCCCAAGGGGTGGCGCAGTGGTTGAAGGCCTAGGCTTTGAGG
Source organism: Sicyos edulis (assembly GCA_036507275.1). NCBI lineage: Eukaryota > Viridiplantae > Streptophyta > Magnoliopsida > Cucurbitales > Cucurbitaceae > Sicyos > Sicyos edulis. Next base: position 10,341,380 of record CM071852.1, on the reverse strand, counting down.
GTATTTGATAGGACTCCCACGAAGGAGACTATCGCACCAGTGGAATTTGCACTACCTGTTCAATCAACACTCCTTACTGACCCGATTGTAGATTAAATATTGGGATTAATTAGAGAAGAAGGGTAAGTACAACATCAACCACCATTCGAGAGGGTGGGGCTCTCCCAGAGTTCACTATGGAACCTTCCTAATCAATTCAAAAGTATCCAACACAAAATAGTCCCCTTCCTATTTAAACACAAAAGCTTTAATCAAAATATTAATTAAAGTACATCCCCTACACTTCTAGTTCCTGGGTCGGCTAGTCCTCGCTCCATCACCTCCGCCGCCCCGCCACCACGGTACCCGTTGTCCGGTAGCCCCCGCCTTTCCGCCAGAACTTGTTCCCGCCGCTGGTCACCCCCGCCGTTGTCCCTTTTCCTATCCCCTCGTGTAGACGTGTCGTATAGGTGGATAGCTTCGCCTATCATACTCCTGTTCGGGAAACAACACCTTGTCCTCAAGGGGAAACAAGGGAAATCGTTGTCGTATGAACTCGGTACCGATTCCCGTGTGGCATCTTCCTGGTCCTAGGCCTTTCCATTCTATGAGCACCTCCTGTTCTTTGGTGGCATTGTTCCATTGGTAGGCCAATGCGTGGCTAGGTTGTGCCTCCCATTCGTAGGCCTCGGTCAGAATTGGTGGTTTGCTCATCAGATGGTGTCTCTCGCCTATCACCTCTTTGAGTTGCGATACGTGAAAGACCGGATGGATATTCGATCCCTCGGGCAATTGGAGGCGATACGCCACCTTCCCAATTGTTCCAAGACGAGATACGGACCATAGAATTTTGGTGCTATCTTCTCATTCCGCGCCGCCACGTAAGCTTGTCGATACTGGCCGTAATTTCAAGTACATGACCACGAGCCTACTTGATATTCCACGCCACGCCGCGTCGGCGGGCGCTGTTGCTTCATTCTAGTTTGCGTTATTGCCAATTTCTCCTTTATCCTTTCGAGCATTTGATCTCGCCCCGAATCGCTCGTCCAAAGTTGCGTTCGATGTTCGCGTCTCCATACATCAACGAGGGGTGGTGGTGGACGCCCGTGAGACGGCTTGGAAGGGTGTCGCTCGCGTGGTGAATGATATGTAGTGTTGTACCAATACTCTGCCCAGTGCAGCCAGTGGTTCCAAGTAGGACTGCGGGTTTTCACTGCAGAAACAACGTAGGTACGTCTCCAAACATCGATTGACAACTTCGGTCTGTCCATCCGTCTGTGGATGGTACGCAGTACTTCGGTGGAGATGCGTTCCTTGCAGTCGGAAGAGTTCCGTCCAAAAGTGGCTGAGGAAGATCTTATCTCTGTCCGACACAATTGATCGGGGAAATCCGTGTAGTCTGACTATTTCACGCAAAAACTCGCTGGCTACCGACTTTGCGGAATATGGGTGAGACAGGGCAATGAAATGGGCGGCCTTGCTCAAACGATCCACCACGACCAGGATGGTGTCCTTCCTGGTGGATTTGGGCAATCCTTCTATGAAGTCCATCGAGAGGTCTTCCCATATCCTATTTGGGATCGGTGAGTGGTTGAAGAAACCCATGGGCTTCAATGTTGAATGCTTGTTTCGTTGACATACCTCACACCTTTCCACATGTCGTAACACATCGCCTCTCATTCCTTCCCAATAGAATTCGCTTGCCATCCGCTTGTAGGTCCTTAGGAAGCTTCGAATGCCCGCCATGACCGAATCATGAGTACGCATGTAGTACCGCAGCTTTAATTGAGGTGAGTGCAGCGGTGCCAACTCGAACTTGTAAAGTAAGTTTCCGCCCACCAAGGAGAACGGGGGTCTCGAATGTTCGTCCCTTAGTAAATCTCTTCTAATCGTCCGCAAGTGTGGGTCGTTGTCTATCTCGCTCCTTATCCTCTCGAGGTCAATCAGGGGAGGGCTCTCCAGGTGGGCCAAGTGATACACTTCTTCGGGCATGCAGGATAGGGCATCTACCGCCTTGTTCTCCAAGCCTGGTTTATACTGGATTTCGAAGTCGTACCCTAGCAGCTTGTATAACCACTTCTGGTATTCTGGTTGGACCTCGCGTTGTTCGACGAGGTAACGCAGAGCCTGCTGATCGGTTCGGACGACGAACCTTCGTCCCAACAAATACGGCCTCCATTCCTGTATGGCCATGACTACTGCCATGAGTTCCCTTTCATAAACCGACGTAGCGCGTGCTTGGGGGGATAGATTGTGGCTAAAGTAGGCGATGGGTCTCTTATTCTGAGTGAGAACGGCTCCCAATCCCGTCCCCGAAGCGTCTGTTTCCAGAACAAAGGGCTCGTCAAAGTTAGGCAGGGTTAGGACAGGCAGCGTTGTCATGGCGTTCTTTAGTTCATCGAAGGCTCTTTGAGCCACCCCACTCCACTCGAACGCGTCCTTCCTTGTGAGTTGGGTTAAAGGGAAGGCTATGGTCCCGTAATTAGCCACGAATTTTCGGTAATATCCCGTCAGTCCCAGAAATCCTCTTAGCTCTCTCACGTTCTTCGGTTCCGGCCACTCGATCATCGCTCTTATCTTCTCAGGATCCGCTTCCACCCCGTGGCCCGACACCCAGTGTCCCAGGTATTCAATCCTCTCTTGACCGAAAGTACACTTCTTGGGGTTGGCCACCAATGCGTGGATGCGCATGGTCCTGAACACCGTCCCAGGTGTTCCAGATGTGTGGCCCGATCCGGTCAGAATTAGAATGTCGTCGAAAAAGACTAAGACAAATTTTCTTAAGTAAGGTCGAAAAACTCGGTTCATCGAGCACTCGAAGGTGGCGGGGCATTCGCCGATCGAATGGCATGACCATGAACTCGTAGTGCCCTTCGTGCGTGCATTTAAATGCCGCCTTATAGATGTCGTCTTCTTGCATGCGAATTTGGTGATATCCTCGATTTCGAGATCCAATTTCGAGAAGTATTTGGCCCCCGCAACTCATCTAATAGTTCTTCGATGATCGGAATGGGAAATTTGTCGCCACCGCCGTCGCCTTTATTCAATGCACGCGTAATCCACGCAAAATCTCCAACTTCCGTCCTTCTTCTTGACTAGTAGTCTTGGCCGGAGAAGGGGCTTTTGCTAGGTCGAATTATTCCCGCCATCGACATTTCACCGACCAACCTTTCAATCTCATTTTTTTGGGTAAACGAATACATGTAGGGCCGCATATTGATCGGGTCGGTTCCTTCTTTGAGTCGTATTGCATGGTCCACCTCGCGAGGTGGTGGAAGACTCTGGGTTGACACAAAAATGTCCCCGAAATCCGCTTATTACGTCCCGCAGTCGCTCGGATTTCCGAACTCCTCTTCCTCCATTGCATCGAAATTATCCGACACCTCCGCTTCGATCACCTTGAGTTCCACCAAGAACCCTACGTCATGCCTTTGCCATGTTTTTTTGCCCAAATTTTTCAATGATATTTCTCGCCTTTGTCGTGAGGGGTCCCCTTGCGGCACTATTCTCCCTTCTCCGTCCCGATGGTCATCCTCGTGGTCGTCCAGTCTACTTCGGGCGTCCCAAGGGTCCTTAACCATTGCATGCCGAGGATGGCGCCTATACTTGCTGAGCTAAGGGTAGGAAATCATGTTTGAACCGAAACTCGCGATCTGCACGCAGTACCTCCTTGCACACTCCACGCCTCGCTTGGCTTCCCCGCTTCGAGTATGACACCGGTGTCGTGCGTTAGCGATCGGAATCTTGGCTCGGGTTATCAACTCGAGATATGAAGTTGTGGGTGGCCCCGCATCTACCAGATGATTGCTTCCTCTCCCCGATGGCCCTTCATTTTGATGGTTCCCGGGGACGAAAAACCCACCATCGTGTTTAGGAAAGCTCCGCATCGTTTCCATCTCCATAGGTTCTGTGTCCGGTTTCGTTCTTCCTCCGCCATGCGCCTCCTCGTCTTCGATTTCGTCACTTACAACTAATAGCTTTAACTCCTGGCTTTGCATTTATGGCCTACGTAGAACTTCTCTTCACATCTAAAATGTAGTCCCTTCTCCTTCCGGTTTTGCAATTCCCGAGTCGGTTAGCCGCTTAAATTGCGTATCCCGCCGGATCGGTAAGTCGGCGGAAGTGGGCCCATGGGCCGGATATGTGTGGCTAGGGAAATAGTCCTAATCGGGTTAGCCTCAACGGCTCTCGAGCGACCCCCTGAACCCCTCAGAGGGCACCATAGCATTACCCGGTGTGGGTCCGAAAGCCTTCCACTTGTTTGGGCTCGGCCCAAGCATTTTCTTTTCCGATTTTCTTTTATCCTCTACTTTTGGGCCAACCTCATGGTCGCTTCCAACCCACCTGGTTCGAGCGCAGCACCTCCGTTCGTATGCTTTCTTCCACCCATTCGGGAATGTTGCCTCGAGACCTCCTCCGGCAGTACGCCACCGGAGCGGCGTATAGTTCGAATCGGTGTCGAAAATCGCCACCGCTGACTCTTGCCTAATGGATAGGAACCTCGCACATAACGAGCCCTCCCGTTGGTCTAAAGCGGTTGAGCACTCGCTCCCTTACGCCCTTCCATCCCTTGAAAGGTGACCTTTCCTCCTCCCATCGTAGCGATGTAAATGCCCATCCCGTGAAGTCGATGGCTCGCATGATGACCTTCTCTCGCATCGGACAGCCGGTTGATATCGAAGTATCTCTCCGCTCTCGAATATCCAATCGTCCGGATCTTCTCCTTCAAGACCGCATATCCACTCTCTTCAATCGTTGTCTTACTCGGAATGTCGCTACTTATCGTCCCCTCCTTGTGCTCCCCTTCGCCTCCACTCCTTGTTCCCGCTCCTTCCTCCATGCACTTCCTTTTACTACTCGCGTCGCCACTTTCCTCGGGTGAGCCTCTTGCGAGGTTTTCAATCGCCTTTTGTATGGTCGTTGTCGCAAGTCTATTTTCCTCCATCCCTACAAACGGTGGATCATCTCGCTTCTTGGTTTGGTGGGCTTGGTCCCTTAGCTCTTGCAACGATGCCTCGACCATGGGAGTATCCTCGCTCCCACTCTCCGACGCCCGCGCGATCGTGTCCATTCTCGCCTCTACCCCGCCTCCCTGGTCCCTACTAGAAGTTCTTGATCGTCCCAAACAAGTGCTCGCTCGATACCACTTGATAGGACTCCCACGAAGGAGACTATCGCACCAAAGGAATTTGCACTACCTGCTCAATCAACACTCCTTATCGACCCGATTGTAGATTAAATATTGGGATTAATTAGAGAAGAAGGGTAAGTACAACATCAACCACCATTCGAGAGGGTGGGGCTCTCCCAGAGTTCACTATGGAACCTTCCTAATCAATTCAAAAGTATCCAACACAAAATAGTCCCCTTCCTATTTAAACACAAAAGCTTTAATCAAAATATTAATTAAAGTACATCCCCTACACTTCTAGTTCCTGGGTCGGCTAGTCCCTGCTCCATCACCTCCGCGCTCCCGCCGTCACTGGTACCCGTTGTCTGGTAGCCCCTGCCTTGTCCGCCGTAACTTGTTCCCGCCGCTTGGTCACCCCCGCCGCTGTCCCTTTTCCTATCCCTGCGTGTGTAGACGTGTCGTATAGGTGGATAGCTTCGCCTATCAGTATTCTCCCCTCAAGGTCTCGAGTTCAAGTCTTCCCTGTGACAATACTCCTTCGACGTCTCTGATGCCTAGCCTAGGGGCGGACGTGGTTACCCTTGTTTCAAAAAAAAAAAAAGGGAACTCAAAACTTGAGCAACCTGGTCAACGGTCAACCAAATAACTATACTAAAAACTAGCACTTGGGGTGTTTGTTTGACATATTTAGGAAGGATTTAGCTTAAAGAGTTATATTGAGTAGTTAAAAATTGAGAGTTGTAGCCAAAAACTCGTTTGGATGTAGTTTTTGTGTAGAGGAGTTAGAGTCAAAACCTTGTTTGGAAGTAGATTTAAAATGAGTAGTTATTTTTAGTAGTTAAAAAAGAAATGATTAAACATGAGTGGTTAAAAATGTGTTATTTTGATTTATTTAAGAGGAATAATTAAGAATGAGTGGTTAGAAATGATTGAGTAGTTATAAATGAATGATTGAAAATGAATTGATAGAAATGAGAGTTATTTTTAAAAGTAAAAATGAGGTTGAATATAGGTTTTCAAGGAGGAGTTAATAAATCCTAAAACTAAATCCTACCTAAATATGCCAAACAATAGCCCCTCACAGATTGTACGAGGCAACAAACCAATACGAATACGACAATGGCACCACCATGGACTTCATCTTTTGAACCTAAATGAAGTTTAAGAACAGATACTAATCTACCAATCAATCAATGGTCCACCAAAATTTCCTAATCCAAATGCATCTACAATCTACACGTCCTTCGTTTGGAAGTCAAATTTCATAAACTCAAAACACAATTAAAATTCAACCAGAGAAACGAACGATAACCCATTACTCAAATTAATCAAACTAACCTCAGCATAGTTCCCTTTCCTTCTCGTAACTCGACCGAGAAATCGCTCGCCAGGGAGAGCTCGATCGCACATTACGACAAACCCAGTATCGGCAACCTTACACAGACCCTTTCCCTTAAATGCCAACGATTCGCAAACCAATTCGAGGGTTTGATTTCGTTTGGGAAAAAACGACTGGGACTTTGAGCTCGAACCATTGGAGCTCGAAGGGTCGTGGTGCTGCTGCTCGGAATCTCCGTGTGGAATGGCGGGCGAAATAGAGGCGGCGAGAGAAGTTGTGGTGCGAAGCGTACGAAAGTGGAACTGAAACGAGGACGTTGTGGTGGAGAGATGCCGGAATCCATGGCTGGGAATGGACGTCATTCCGGCGACCGGAGTTAGCCTCGAGCTACACGGCGCCGCCGGTGAGGTTCAGGCAGTTTTAGCGTCGGTTTGGATATCCTTTTCCGAGTTTCGGCCATTGTTCAAACTAATAAGCATTTCTACTATAATTTTAATATTTCAAAAAAAAAAATAAAACTAAGACTTCACAAAAAAAAAAAAAAAAATAAAAATAACTTCGAAAATAACTAACGCTTCTTTCATGTTTTTTGTATGTGAGATAAACTCACAGGGAGTATTTGTTTTAAGAGGAGGTTAAATGAAGTGAGGTGTTGAAGCTCAAAATCTTGTTTGGCCCAAGGTGTTCTTCACCTCATCTCATCTTTTCTCTTTTTTTTTTTTTAATTTAAAATTTTTTCATCTTTTTATTTATATATATTTACTTATTTTATGTTTGATATATTTTTTTATAATAATATTATTATTTTATTATATCAATATATAAGTGTAATAATTATACTATTATTATATCAAATGTTTATTTAAATATATTTGAATTTTAAAAATTAAAATAAATAGATATATATTATCTCTTAATATATGACGTTAAATTTTTATATTTTTATTCATTTTTTAATCATCTTTAATAACAAAAAAAATTATAGAATTTAAATTGTTTAGAGATAAACTATAAATATCATATTTAAAAATTAATAATTAAAATTTATGTATTTATTTTTAATATTAACAATAAATATATCAATTTAATATTAAAATAAAAATTAAATTTAAATAATTTATACACATTGAATTTTTATTCGTAGTTTACCATAGATTTAAAAGTATGAACATATTTTCAATAAAATTAAAAATATTACACTTATTTTGTTTGTTAAAAAAATGAGATTCAAATTTTATACTCTTGTATTCAGCGTTGCACTTTGAAATAATAGTAAAAGTGGATTTTTTTTTTAAAGGATAAATTAATTTAAATAATTTTGAAAGTCTTGATTGTATATAGAAAAAAACAAGATTTGTATGAGTCATAGGGATTGAAATCTATTTTACCTATTAAAAAAACAATAAATTCCAAAATTTGAGAAATATTTTATTAGTTCCATGTAATAATTATTATCAAAATGTGACCGAGTTCTCTTTTAACTACAAAAAAATAATAAATAAATTTTTTTAAGAGTATCTATGGTTCCCTAAAAGTATCAATCACTAATAAGATAAATATATTTGATTTATTATTATCTATTAATTAGTGTATTTTATTAACAATTCGTTGACTTTCGATAACTATGAATATGAATATGTATAAAATGTATAAGAAAATAATTTTTTTAAATAAAATAAAAATTGCTATCAAGATTTTATAATGACTAGTTTAACCAAATGGTTTTATTTTTATTTTTTAATAAATAGAATCTCGGTATTTTTTATTTTTTATTTTTTTTTATTTAAGTCCAACAAATCTTTTAAGAAAAAGTTATTATCGACATACAAATATTTTAGATTAGTCAAACTTTATTTTGGTGGTGTGAAAAAAAAAATCTCATAATTTTTTTTAATTAAACAATATTTAAATATGAAAAATTAAAAACTTTTAACATCATGGTTATTATGTCGTACATAATATCATTAAAACTGTGTTTTTTTAATAAAAAAATTAATATGATTAAGGGTGCTTAATATTAAATTTATATTACTTACATTTTATTTATGATAGTAGTTATATTTACATACTTATTATATTAAGAGCTAAATATTTGATAATAATTATTTTAAAAAGAAAAAAGAAAAAGAACAAATTTATTGTTAAAAAAAAATATAATAACAGATTTTTGTTTTTAAAAAAACATATCCTAACATTTCATATCTTCTTCCTCCACCCCAAATAAGGTTGTCTGCTATCAACATCTCATCTCACCTACAGCCAAACACCCCATAGGAATACGTTTTATGTCCATTTATGTTTCTTCTTTCTTATACATAAACAAAATTAGTTTGCTTTTTTCAAAAAAAAAAAAAAAAGTTTGATAACATTTTTTAGTTTCTTATTTTTGTCTTCTTGATTTTACAATTATTTTTAGTTTTTAAAAAATTAAGTGAGGTAGTGTAACAATATAACTAGCATACATTATAAAATAATTATAGAAAATTATATGATCTAATCTAAATAAATATTTTATCAAAAAATACAAATAAATCTCAATATAAAATTATATATATATATATATATATATTAGACCAGAGTTTTTCATCGTCCCAATTTATGCTATGCATGGTCGGGTGCAATTGATTATCTTGATTGGTGTTAATCAATTTGAGTTTCACAGTCATGCGTTCAAACTTGGAAATTGGTATTTAATTCTCATATTATTTGAGAGTTCGATTGAACTCATCATCTTAAGCACCCCAAGTCCCTCGTTAACCAATTGAATCACTCCATGATGGTTTCTATATAGGGTTTAAAAAAGAACATTCCAAGCTCCAAACTCTAACTTTCGATATACCTTTGGATATATTTGTACTTCAAATACCAACTTTGAAATTTTTTACCATACTATACTACCAGACGAAATCTTTATCCTATAGCCAAACACACCTTTAAATTGTAAATAAATGATAACGTCATAGTTTGTAAATATAGAAGTAAATTTGAACATATAATAGTTGAAAAAATGATTTTCCAAATAAGCCAACTTTAAATAGATATAAAAGTCCAAAAATAATTTTCTAAATTGGTGAATGTGATATGATATCTACAAATGATTTTTCAATTAAAGCACCGTGATATGATTATTATTTTATGATAAATAATATTTTCATAAAGAATTATATTTATAAATCAAACATTTTCAACATAAAGTATAGAAATAGAATGTACCACTTACAATTACATTTATTCATTACATATTTTCAAAGATCGTGCTAGCAAATATCAATTCCTCATAAAAATAAATAAATAAGTCAACCCTCAAATAAAAAATAACATTACTATATAAAACTACACCATGTTGGAATTTTCCCTTAAAATAAATAAACCAGCAAATTTTATTTTTGTGAGACGTCATCCAGGTTAATTAAAACCCTAATCATTTTATGAAACCATGAATAAATTTTTTAATATATGATTGCCAATGTTTTTTTTTAAACTAAAGATTGCCAAGGTTAGTGTCACTTTACTTATTTGATAATCAAGTCAATCTAAAGGGAAAGTTGTAACCTCTCCAAACTTAATTAGAAGTGTATAGAAAAATACTTTTTACAGGTAAATAAGTAGAAATAAGTAGAGTGACTCTATTTATTATTTATGTGACATTATTTTGAGTCATAATTTTTTTTTTCATTTAAAAAAATCAACAAAAAAGAAAAGTAAAAAGATTTTGTGACTTTAAGTGATGTCACATAAGCAACGAGTAGAGTATTTCTCAGGGTGTATATGATTTGAATTGGGTTATGGTAGGTTACTTTTTTAGATGAATCCAACCCTTTGGGTCGATCAATATGTCACATCTAACCTTGTGTATTAGAGCAATCCAGCTCTCCATATATTTCAGATTGAGTACAATTGAGTTCTCGACTTTTATTAATTTCATTTTTTCACTATAAAATTCAACGTGTTATGTAAAATATAGTAATGATAATAATACATGGTATTATACTTAATCATAGATTATTTATCTTATTGTCATATGTTCCTCACCAGCATATTAAAAACTTATCTTATTTATTAATTTTACACTTATTATAAAAATAATAGTCTTAATTCAATTTGAGTTGGTTCGAATAAGTAAAAAAGTGGTAAGTCTAAGAACTGATCCAACCCAACAAAGATCATAAATTCACAAACTTAAGCCATTCCAAATAACATTATATTTGAACTCAATTCTTACCATTCAGGTTATTTAGTCCAAGTTGTATGAATTGTTGATTTTTTTTAGCACCTCTTATTCCTAACATCGAGAGCCGCATTTAATTGTTGAAAGAGTATAATTTGAATGACATCTTAACCTCCCTTTCATACAATCCTACTCCAAATTATTGTTGAATTGAAAAAGGAAAAAAAAACTATTTAATTGAATAAAAAAAAGAACAATATTTGATTAAATTAAAATACTCAAATCCAAAAAAACAGACAAATATTCACCTGCAATTGTATTTATTCATTACAAAGTAATAATTGATCAAATCGATCTTTGCAGCGAAGTTTCGAGCGCCTCCCTTCTCACTCCATCTCTCATACGGCCATCACATTTCTTCATTTCGGGTTTTAAGTTTTCAACAACCGCTTGTACTGTGAAACACCGATCAATCAAGCTCTTGATCGCAGCCTGGTTTGAATGATGCAGGAATCAACCGATCTGGGCCATTTCTCCATTGTTTTGAGCTTTTAATGCTTCAAGGTTAGAGCCCATTTGCCGCCGTCCCACATGGTATTAAATTTCCATCACCCTTTTTTTTTTTTTTTTGCCTAAATACCACAGCGATTTCATGTTATGTGTTGTTTCTATTTTCTGCGAGAAGATTTAATGGCTGTGGTGTTTGGCATTCTGATTTAATGGGGGAGGGTTTCCAGTTTTAGGAAGAAATGTGTTGTTTCTGAATTACCCATTTGGTATTTTGCTATTTATGCTTGGATTTTTTGGAGATCTTGCTGTTTTTGTTGTTGGGTTGTTGCATGATGTTTGGAATTTTTGTTTTGTGAACATTTTATTTGAACTGTTATAAGGGCTCTGTTTTTGAGATGGGGTTTTGATTGTTTGATATGTTGTTGTAGATTTCATTTCCTTGGATCTGAAATATTTTGAAGAGAATTGGGTTTGAAGTTGGGGTTAAGATGCAGGCTAGAGTGGTGGGAATTGAGGAAGGAAAGGCCACTGCCATTGCTACCAGCACTAGAACAATCAACCCTATTAAAACCTTTCCTTTCAGGTTTCTTCAGCTCTTCTTTTTGTTTCTGCTTTTTGTCCTTGGAATATCACTTGCTAGTTTGCACACTGTCAAGTATTTTGGAGGTCCAAATGTGGCACCTGTAGCAGAGTCTATAATTAGACCTTGTCTTGAAGTGCCAGCCAGTATAGAGAGATGGATCAAACCTCCAGCAAGTCTTATGCACGCCATGGACGACGCCGAGCTTCTCTGGCGGGCGTCTTTCGTTCCTCGTGTGAAGAAGTATCCATTCAAGAGAGTTCGCAAAATGGCTTTCATGTTCTTGACCAAAGGACCACTTCCTTTGGCTCCTCTTTGGGAGCGGTTTTTCAAGGGACATGATGAACTTTATTCTATATATGTTCACCCTATGCCATTTTACGTTGCTAATTTTTCACAATCCTCAGTGTTTTATGGACGACAGATCCCCAGTAAGGTAATATGTGTTCTTGTTGTTACACATTACAGATGCTCATTGTTATGTTTGTCGCGAGATTAATGAAATGCTCTAGATACCCCCCCTTCTGCTTTATTTCTTGTAACTGCATAGTTTTGTTTTTCTTTTCTTTTGCAAGTATTGGTTCTGCACATCTTCTTTGACTGATCAATATAAGCATTTACATGCTTTTCGATTAGATTTACGAATTCTAACCCAACTTCAGCTTTAAAAGCATTAGTGGAAGCAAGTGGGCATTTAAATATTTGGAGATTGATGATGCTTCTTGGGAAATTTTCTTGAATCTACTTGGGAAGTTTTCTTTAATCTATGGAGAACGGCCTTGGTTAGTAAGTCCTGATTTTTGTAGAACTTCATACATTCTAAATCAAAACACATTGTCCCCGAGGGGTGGTACAATTGGTCGAAGGTTTGGGTTTTGAGGATATGCTCCCCTTGAGACCCACTTGTGACATTAGTTTGTAGACACTTCCCAATTATGTTTTCACTCCTCCAATATCCCAGTGTTGTTGTACAGGGACGGGTTGGTGCCCCGGGTATCAGGGGAGTGAAGCTCCGACTCCCGGTCATAAAAGAAAAAAACCAAAACACATTCAAGTCTATCACCATTAAATATGAATAACAGTGCATAAGTGTGTGCTCTTTATCAAAAGGTCATGGATTCAAGTCCTCCATTCTCAATTATTGTTGAACTCGAAAAAAAGAAAAATAGCAGAAGCAGTCAATCGTCTACCTTGATGCACTGGTTTCTGTTAGCTTTTCCATTTCAATTTGTAGGGCACTCTCTACTTGCCTTGTGAACAGCTGCTGCACCCTGGAACTTCTGTATCTTTTTAAGTTACTTGTTGTATGGCTGGGATTGATTGTTTTTAAGTTTGCAAAATCTAAAATGACTTATCCAGCTGCAATAATCTGTTCTTAATGTGGAAGTACAATGGTTTTCATATTCCGTCGCCTACGATTCATTTTATTATGGTTTTCACTGTGTAGATCGCAGGGTGGGGAATGATGAGTATGTGTGATGCTGAGAGGAGACTGCTTGCCAATGCACTTCTTGACATTGCAAATGAATGGTTCATTCTTCTTTCAGAGTCTTGCATTCCTCTCCACAACTTCAGCGTCATTTATCATTACATCTCCCGATCCCGTTACAGTTTCATGCACTCGTTTGATGAATTGGGACCCAATGGTAGGGGACGTTACAACGAAAGCTTGGCACCCGAGGTTAACCTCACCAATTGGCGGAAGGGATCTCAGTGGTTTGAAGTCAATAGAGAACTTGCTGTGAAGATAGTTGAAGACACAGTTTACTACCCTAAATTTAAAAAGTTTTGCAAGCCACCATGTTATGTTGATGAACATTACTTCCAGACTATGTTGAGCATCATATCGCCTCATCTCCTCGCGAACAGGACTACTACTCTTGTTGACTGGTCGAGGGGCGGTGCTCATCCTGCAACATTTGGAGAAGCAGATATCGAGGCCGAATTGTTCAAGAAAATTTTCGAAGGTCGGACTTGCGATTACAATAACCATCCATCATCACTCTGTTTCCTCTTTGCTAGGAAGTTCGCTCCAAACGCCTTGGGCCGTATATTAAATATATCGTCCCAAGTTTTGGGATTTTGATACGAGCTTGGGAGAACTGTCGATGATATTGCCTTAGTGCTTATTAGAAACATTCTGCTTTATTCTTCACTAATCTTTACACGAAATTTTGAAACATTAGAATCACTTATAGATGTATAGAAATTATATTCATTTCTCGAACTTTAGGCTCCAGGATGATAAATTTTTTTGTTAATTCTCTAGTCAAAAGGCTCGAGGTAATGCCTCTCGATGAACAAATTTGTTTTTGTTAAAACAAAATTGCAGTATCTGCTACTATTGATGCTATTAGCAATTATTCTTTGTTTAAAATTCTGATTTCCTTGTCTCAAATAAGCATTTGGTTCTTTGCTTGGAAGGATTTCAGAGATCCCATTGAAATTTGATGGCCAACTTAAAGATTTTCTCCCTCAAAAGCACATTTTAGTTAGAAGTTGCATATAAAATAACAAATTGTATATGTAGTTAAAGAAAATTGTATAAATCTCCCTTAAATTATGAAATCAATTCTTAAACTTCAAATTAATCCGAGTAATCTCCTTTACTTTTACACTTTATTAGGTGTTTATAATAAATTCACTAAATCTAATAAAGTAATGGGAGAGTTAATTGCAACATTTAACAAAATATATTGAGTTTTGGTCGTTTGATAAATTTATTTAATAAACTCCCTAATTAATGAGTGATCTATACCATATTTCCTACTGATATAATAAACTCCCTAATTTATGAGTGATTTATACCATTTTTCCTACCATGTACCAAATGAAACTCAAGGTATTAAAATTATAGCTTCCAAAGATAGATATGATATTTGATAACAGCATCTGTGGTTACTCTGCAGCTCAATATATTTCAGTTAGTTATAGGTTTGAGCTTAAGGAATCCATAAACAACTTTCCAATGCTTGATTAGCTAAAAATCATCTTGAATAATTGTGGGTCACTCAAGTTCCATATATCAACTCTTCACTTTTTGTTTTTTGTTTATTTTATTTTATTTTGAATTCTGATTTTTTTTGTTTTTTAAAATTAAGCTCACCTACGAAATCCTTTGGTTTGTTCTACTTTCTAACCCTGTTTTCAAAATTCAAAATTAGGCTCTAAAAACTATAAATAAAAAGAGAGAGAAAAAAGGAGACAAATACCTATTTATATTTTTAGAATTTTACTAAATATTTGAATGTTAATAGAATGATTAAAATCGTGAAAATAAATTTAGAAGCAATAAACATAAGTTTTTTTTTTTTAAAAAACTAAGTTTTAAAAAATATATTTATGAGTGTTTGGATCACACATATCACACGACCTCAAAACATTTAGGTCCCGTTTGATAACCATTTCGTTTTTTATTTCTAATTTTTTATTTTTTGTTTTCAATTTTTTGTTTTAAAAAATAAAAACCGTATATGTTTGATAACTCATTTTAATTTTATGTTTTTAGAAATGAAAAACCAAAATACATGTTTGATAATTATTTTTTGTTTTCAAATATCACATTTTATTTGAATTTTTTTAGTTTTTTACTATTTATTCTGGTTCTTTTCATACTTTTATAAAAACAAAAACAAAAACTCGTTTTTAAAAAGTTACATTTTTTAATTTTTAGAATTTCTTTAATATTTTACAAGTATTTTAAAAAAATTTAAAATAAAAACTAAAAATTAAAAACGAAATGGTTATCAAACGGGGCCAAAATGATTATCAAACAGAGGTCTTAAATGTCAAATAAGGTCTTAAATGTCAAATAACTCCATGGAAAGGGTTAAAACAGAAAACCCGACCTCAGCTATCTGTTACTGTTTGCATGCAACCATAGATGTATGGAGGTTGAGCATTTCATAATCATGTATCCCATGCACAGCCACGTGAAAGCAAATCATTCTCCATTTATTCCGTCCCTCAACAACATTATGAGAATTAACATGCTCACCATTCAATTTTTACCAAATGCTCTTTGATATACGCAAGCTAAAAAAGCTTTGTAAATGAAAGGTATTGAATCTATCAGCAATAACTAACCTCTGGCTTGAGAAAAAGTCAGGCAAACCCATTAGAAACTAATGCCAGAAAACAAGAATCAATCCTGGTTGTTTGCGTGGTTCGCGCACACGAATTGGAAGCACCTTCATTGACAGGAATATTCAAACAGTGTAGAAGATGGGGCTCATCTGCAATTCCACAGGAATCTCCTATGGGTGATTCCATGACCATGTGCATTGCAATCAAGCACAATTGGAAAGAGATGTACATGTAAACGCTGACCAATCAACCACAATGGATTAACTTTGTGACTGGCCAGTAACTATCATGAGAATAATAAAAAGCTTGCAGCGACCGAGTTCAAGTCAAGGTGACTAATGTCTAGAATTTGATTATCCTAAGATTGTCATCACAATCAAATGTAGTAAGATCTTTTTTTGGCAGGAAACAGTAACTTTCATTGATAAAGTGAGGATGGTGCCAATGAGCATATAAAAAGGAAAGGTAATAGTTACAAAAAGGAGGAAGTCTATGACACCAAAAAATTCCAATGTGTATTGTGGCTCCAGTGAGAGAGGCGAGGGAAATAAAAGCATTTTTTAATATCCTATTGTTCCTTTCTCCCCACCAATTCCAAAAGAAAGCTCAAACAATGTTTAACCAAAGAACTTTTGTAGAGTTCTTAAACGGATGCCCATCCATAATGCAAAAAAGACAAGTCGGTATATCACAGGGGCGCACAAAACTCCAACCAAACGTTTCAAGGATTTGATTCCAAAAACAACCAGCCCAACAGCAATGGATGAAAATGTGATCTTGAGATTCCTTTTCTTTGAAGCATATTAAGCAAGAGTTAGGAGATCAAGCTCTATTAGGCATCTTCTTTTGAAGAATCTCATGGGTATTAACAGACCCGTGGATGAGCTCTCAAACCAAGAATTTGACTTTCTTAGGTTGTTGTCCCTTCCAAATATTCCTGAAGAGCTATCATATTCGACAGAGATAGGTTCAGTGGGAGCAATGATCTTCTTTAGAAGCAAATGGTTGTAATGTTATGTCGTGAGAATGATAGAGGTGCATGCAAATTAATGAGGTGAATGCTTATCAATCTGATAACTTTCTATTCACTTAGTGAGTACTTCAAATAAGATTGAGAGTCTAACGTAACTATCATGGAGTGGCCTCATGGTCAAGAAGGATCTCTTGGGGAATGAAGAGATGAAGGGTTCAATCTATAGTGCTTACCTACCTAGAAATTAATTACTTACAAGTTTCTTTGACATCTAAATGTTGTAAGGTCAAGTAGTATATCCCCTGCCAATAATCAAAATGCACACCAGCTGTCCTAGATATATATATAAAAAAAGATTGTGAGTCTAGCATAGCAGATTAAAACCTGAACAACACCGATATCTAACAAACTAATCAGAACTAGGTAAGCATTTGTAAAGAACTAATAACCACTCTATTACAGGCTAGTGGCTACAACTACTAAAATCAAGGCAATGAGGAAGCAATATTGAGAAGGGAGAAAAACCTGCAACATCAATAAGGTTTCACTCAACTAGCATCAGCAAACGAACATCAAAGCAAATATATGTCGGTATGTCACATTCACTAACAATGCCTGCAAATTAGCCGATTCATTCGAGCTTCGAAGAACAATTTCTTGGATGCTGCAGAAATAGATACAATCATGGAATCCAACAGTT
Source organism: Sicyos edulis (assembly GCA_036507275.1). Taxonomy (NCBI): domain Eukaryota; kingdom Viridiplantae; phylum Streptophyta; class Magnoliopsida; order Cucurbitales; family Cucurbitaceae; genus Sicyos; species Sicyos edulis. Next base: position 10,323,914 of record CM071852.1, on the reverse strand, counting down.
AAGAAAAGGAAATAAGCACCCATCATCACTGGCATTGGTCTCCATGGAAATTTCTACCCCATGATCAAATCCTCAGATAACATACAGATAATGAACACACGACAAATTACCATTGAAAACAAATTAACTGGAAAATAGAAATAAAAGTACCATCATTCGAATATTCATAGCAAGCCCTCATAATTTCCAAATGCGTAAATTTCATATACATCACATAGTAATAAGATGTTATACTCATGTCAATTCGTTAACCTCTGGCCTTAAGCTCTGCAAGGCGCCTAGTTAAGTCGTCCTCGTCGACTTTCTCAGTCTCCTTCGTCGGCATTGCATGTGACGCCGGCTGCGGTAGCCCGACGGAGACTTCGAGACCGTAATCGTCCGCGACCTGCTGCATCAGGCTGTTGACTTCTCCTTCCGGAGTCGAGAGCGACGTGGATCCAGCCATTGCATTCTCCATGAACTCGGCCTGAACCTCCATATTCACAAACTGTTTCTCAAACGAGTCCATAGTCTCGGACATCTTCTGCAAATTCCCAGTGGTCAAAGAAGATTCCAAGGACTTGACGATCGAGGCCATGGACTTGTTGATCGTGGTCATCTTCGCCTGCGTGTCGAGGCGAGCCACGACGGCATCCAGCCTCGAGGAAAGGCGGAGATAGTTCATCTGTTCCGTTCGTTTACGGATCGCGTTCTCCGCGTAGATTCGAGCTCCGTCGACGTTGCCTTTCTCCATAGCCTTCTTGATCTTGAGCTTCTCGGATTTCTCTTCCTTCTCGCATTTTCTGGCTTGGCGTTGCAGCGACTTCGAAGTGAACTTCAATTCCATGATCTGGTTCAGCAATTTCTCGGTGTTCCCCATGGATCGAACTCTGCGATGGAATTGGATCGAAGGAATCGATGAACAGCTAGGGTTTGGAGAAGAATTGATTTTGGGGATTTGAAATCTTTGAAATTTCTTTGAAATTGGGATAATTTGTTAAAGGAGAATCGTTTGACTTCGTGGCAAAGGAATTGGACGACTCGGATTTGTTCATCAATAAATAAAAAAAACGTGGGGTCCAAATCCCATTATCTTTATTTCTTTTTAAACCCCTCCAATTTCAACTATATGGTCCCTCAATTTTGGAACAATTCTACAAAAGTGAATTCAAACTTTTTCAAATAATTTTACCTTTTTTTAAAAGAATTTTATTTTAAGAATGTTATCTTTTTCTTTTTTCTTCTTTTTTATTTACACGGACAAATGTAGAGTGAATTTGATTGAAATTTTGAACCTAAACCTTTCAATTGGGTTTTTTTTTATATTAAGTTTAAAATAATTTTATCCTTTTCTTTTCCACCGGCCACATGTTAAAGGAATGATATTTAATAAAGTTAAAAATAGTTTTTAATATAGGTTTAAAATATTCTTTAAAAGTCAAAGAATAACTCGTATGATAATGGCTGGTTTTTGCTGTAAAAAATAAAAATAAAAATAATGGTTGGTTGGCTATTAGTTAACTTTTTTTTTCTTTTTTTTTTTTATCGAAGGTTAGTGGCGCAGTTGGTTATCTTGTCTGATGTTAATCCATTTTAACTCTACAGTCACGAGTTCGATCGGTATTTGATTACTCCAACTTTAGCAATTAAATAAAGTATGGTAAAATTTGAAACTTTATTTTTTATTCAATTTTATTCATGTTGACCAAATTTTTAATGAGTGTGAGTGATTGAAACTTATTAATATCAAGTAAAGTCAATTGATACTACTAATTAAATTCAATCTATTTCAAATGGTGGTTGAAAATCTTCAATAACTTTTGTGATTTTACTATAAATTAGAATAAATATACTATTTAAATTGATTAAAAAAAAGGTTTTAGAAGTTGGGGTAACTTTAGTAATTGAACCAAATTAACAAATATGTAATTTAGAATAGAAAAACTAAAAATTAAGAAAGCCCACAAATTAAAATACATAAAGTGACTTCAAATTTTGTGATTGTCATTCAATTAGTGTAAATTGATCGGTGACGCAATTATTTATCTAACTTGGTATAATCAATTTTCCCTCGTATTGCTATTCGTAATCCTCTTCCCAAACTTGACTAAAAAAGAATGTTAGTGTTTTTTTTATTGAAGACATTTCTGCAATTTCACCATGGTGACTTGTTATTTATTTATTTTATAAATTTTGGTATGGTATAAATATTTTAGTTTTATTTTTTCATTATTGAAAAATTAAAAAAGAAAAACAAAAAAACTCCAATTTAATTATTAAAAAAAAACCCTCCAATTTTGTTGTGCGAAGAAAACAATCTATATTTCAAAAATCCAAAATGCAAGAAGCTTTAGCTTCCATCGAAGGGGAAAGAAACGACGAACAGAGGGCGAAGAAGAAGGATTCGGCGATTGGAAAATTCGAAACCTAATCTAATCATGGAAAGAAATGTCCATGATTGGAGCAGAATTAGGAATGTGTATTACAGCCGAGGGAGCAAAATCTGCTGAAATTTCCGAAACCGACAGTTGTTTCTTCTTCGTCAGTTGCGGATTGCGGTCTCTATTTCGAGCTACCTGAAATCCAGACTGCAAATCCAAGCACATTTTCTTTTCTGGTAAGCCCTTTCACTCTGAAATTTCACCACCCAATTGCGTAATAAGGACTACGGGATGAAGGGTTATCAAAATTGGTCTTCGAATCCCCAAAAATCGTTGTCTCTGTTAGTTTTAAGCGATGAGAATGGAGAGAAATAGAGAAAGAGAGAGAGAGAGAGATTATCTGTTTGTGTGTTCTTATCGAGTTTTAGTACGTGTCTGTCTCCTTCTTTGCTCGACCATGTGTCTTTCAATCGCAATGCTATGTTTGTCTTTACTTTGTTTCTCTCGCCTAGATTCGGGTTGTTTCTTTTATGTTCATCCGTTCTACCAGTTTTGTGAAAATATTCCGTTGAATTGGTTCCTGGTATGCTCATTTGAGCAATTTGAGTGAAAACATGTCCCCGTTTGTGCGAATCTTTAGTAATGTTTTTGGTATTTGATCAATTTAAGGGAGTTATTTCAATTTTCTTGAAATTTATTGAGACCCATTTGGCTACTGGGTTCTTCTAACAGAGTTTTTGTCTTCTTGATCTATACTGGAAGCTTTCCCCCAATTAAGTAATTGAATATTTTGTTTCATATGGCGTTATATTATTAATCTTTTGGGGTTCTTGGGTGTAGACTGTGAGTGTGCGCGGAAATGACAGTTCATCCGGTGGAGCAAACTGTATTTGAGGTATGCTTGGTGGTTCCAAAAAGGAAAACGACAGAAGAAAGCGCCACTGATGACTGTGTGGATGTTCTCGAAAATGAATTCCGGAAGGTGGGTTTCATCGTTGAGAGAATTGATGGCGTGACTGATGAGTTCATGAAGGTTTGCCTCTGTTACTTGTGTTATATTGCAAGTTTTTATTTTCAGCATCATCATTTCTCTTTACGTTAATTTAAACAAGGGTTGTTAGACAGTAACGTGATGTACATGGTTGGTTTGTCCTTCAAGTCTGATTTCAAATTGTGATTGGCATGTCCAGGTTTAGCATCTACGTGAATTAGAGCTAAAGGTGTTGTTCTTATGTTTAAAATTATTAGCAGAAATGTCCATATGAGTTAATAATCTAGCAAGTTTGTTTATGTGCTGCTGTGCTTAGTTTCCAGTGTAGGATTCTTGCATTTTACTCGCTTGTCTTCCACTTGCTAGAAAAGAAGTACATGATGGTTTAGACTCTTATAATAGATACACATTTATTTATTGGTTCTTAAGTTTTTAGTTGGACGAGTTAGCTTATGTTAAGCATTCATTTTCTCCCTTGCTTATATTCAATCCCCATTTATATCGCGCTTTGATGAGGTCCCGCTTCTAAAATCTAGTTGGCAGCTCCTCTGGCGACATTAGGAAAGGCTGCTGCATGCCTAGAAATGAAGAAGAGGACTCATATTGGTAAGCTTGATTACTTTAACAAACACCTTGTTCGATTCTCATCTCCCTTTCTCCATTGGCCTTTCCTTATTACATGTTTTTAGGGGTTTTGTTTTGTTTCTCTGCATTGTTTATGAACATGATGTTATCTGAATACAAGGTATGGATTTGCTTTTTGAACTGGACGAGGTTAATGCTTTTGTGAGGCAGCCTGATGGCTCACTCTTCAGTTGGTGTGAACGATTTCGTTGCTATCATCACTTGATATATGGGATTGTAAGTGACTTCTCATATAGCTCAAGGTTTTTCCCCATCCACGTATTCTATTAACTACATTCTACAATATAATCTCAATATTTTTATAGCAATTTATTTTCGTAATGCATTTTGAGTAACTTCTCATAAGGACAAAGTTGCTTTTATGGTTATGTTTTAATAATTTCATTTGTGTTTCATAAAAAAGAAGAAGTAACAATACAAAAAAAAATGTCTACCTTTTGCCTTCACGTGCAAATAATTGGAATTTGAATTAAAAGTATCAGTTTTCTTATATTTTATTTTGATATATGCCATTTAAAAATGTGAATGTGAAAACAAGACTGTAAGTTCTATGAATTTTATCCCATGATTAGGCATCTGATTATTTGTTATATCCTTCATATAGATGTTAGTCATTCACGATTCAAATAGATGTTAGTCATTTCCTAGCTTTGGCTGAACCTCTACATTTCCAGATATAAGCTCTTGCATTTACAGGTAAATGAGAGTCAGTTTGCTATAACACTCAAATTTGATGGAGAAGAATTTCAGTGGAAGGTCGGGGATAGTTTAATCCATACATTGGAATCCAAGAAAATAGTCAAACAAATATTTCCTCTACATGGTATACTTTCCTTGACTTCCCTAAAATTTTGCAGCTCTGTGTTGTGTATTTCAAGGAAATAAAATAGCTATTTTATAGATGAAATAAGGAGGAAGAAGCTCCTTAGAAATTGGGCACTTAATTGGTGGGACGTCACTGGTCAGCCTATTGATGAGGTCTATACATATTATGGTCCAAAGGTACTTCAATTATAATTTTTTTTTTGCGGCAGCTAATCATTCGGACGTGCATTTTGACTGACATGTTAGAGAATTAACTGTTTGAAGATTGCACTCTACTTTGCATTTCTTGGAATGTATACACGATGGATGCTATTTCCAGCTGCACTTGGACTTATTCTGCAGTTAGTTGAATTCGGGTGAATCACTTTATCATTTAGCTTTAGTCCAGCAATTCGTTTCAATTTGTGCTTGCATTCTGAAATTACATCAAATCAAATGGGACGTTGGTCATCTTATGTACAGGTCCTTGCGGTTACTGGTCCTCCCTATTTTTTTTATTAGCATTATATTATGGGCTATCATGTTTTCCCAGTTCTGGAGACGGAAAAACTCTGCCCTTGTAGCCAGGTACATTGGTCTAAGCTAGCATGTGCTATAACAGTCGCCTCACTTCCTTTTTTGTCTATCCTTTTGCATTGATTATCACTTATTCATTTCTCTCAACTGTTGATGTAAAGATGGCAGATCAATTATACATTTGGAGGTGATTCAAGTTTTAGATTTTCAGGCGTGCAATGTAGCTCGAGCTCCCCACAAATACCCGTTGAGCTCATAAAAAACCAGGAAATGGATAAAACAAAAGAGAAAGAAGCATTTCAAAGAATTGAGTGGTTTGGCCGCCTTAGGCGATTCAGAAATGATGCAGTCATCATCATGAGTATTATATGCCTCCAGTTGCCATTTGAGTTGGCATATGCTCATTGTTATGAGGTTATTCAGTCGGATGCCATCAAGTAAGAACATACGATATCTTCAAGTTATAAGCACTTGAACTTATGATTTACATATCAAACATTCCAGATCATTCAATATTGAGCATTATTTTCTTGCCCTCTCAGCTATTGAAGTTTTTGACCTTCTCCTTAAGGCACAGACATTAAATCAATTTTAAAAGAAGCCGTAAACAGTCATCTTTTTCTCCCCCTATTCAGAATCTTCGTTCCAAAACCTTAAATGACACCACATGCGTTTTTGCATCCGACTGCTTGGAGTAAAGTTCCAATTGGTCATTTTATCTATAATTATTTAGCAGATCACAACCTCATACAAACAGTGTTTTACATCAATGTTGAAGCAGTTTTTATGTACATAGCCTAAGAAAAACAGTCTCAACTATTACATATATTCTGTGTTTTCTGCCAACCAAATGTAGTTGAGTTAGACACTTGTTGGTGAGATTTGTGGAAATGTGTGCAAATTGACCCCAACACTAACCAATATAAAGAAATTATGACGTCATATGTTTCTTTGCATTTGTCCCGAAGGGGTGGCGTAGTGGTTGAAGGCTTGAGTTTTGAAGGTGTGATCCCCTCAAGGTCCCAAGTTCAAGACTCACATGTGATATTAATTTGTAGACACCTCCCATATCTCCATTTCTTTGATGTCTCTCAGTGCCTGGTCTAGAGACGGACGTGTTTACCTCGGGTATAGTGGAGTGAAGCTCCAATTTCTCGGTTTCTATAAAAAAAAATAATGTTTCTTTGCATTTCTTTGGAAGCAAGAATCTAGTCTCTGTATAAATTATTTGGGAACTTACCATTCAGTATTTATACATGGTTTCAGGTTTGGGTTGACTGTTTTGTACCTTTTTGCCATTCAATATTTCACACGGTTGGGAGCTAAAATGTCCATGAAGCTCATTAACTGTGAAAACTACGAAAACAATGAAAAAAGAGCTGATAGTTTGGTCTACAAGGTAAATGGACCTTGTCTGTTCATTGTTCTTATGCCTTTAGTTCACGCAAATGAGTTTTCCTGCAGATTTTTGGACTTTATTTTATGCAATCCTATATTGGTGTCTTCTACCATGCCCTTTTGCACCGTAACTTTACAACTCTCCGCCAAGTTTTAGTACAGCGCCTCCTAATATCTGAGGTGAATGAACGATAAACTTTTTTACTCTTCACCAATTATTGAGCTTTGTTCTTCACTATTTCTTACCATAACATGCTTTGGAAATTATATTCAGGTGTTAGAGAACTTGTTGGAGAATTCTTTACCCTATCTCAAGTACAGCTATAGAAAATACATAATCCGGTAAGCAGTCCCATTTTTCCAATAATTTCTTGTCTCGATAATTGTGGGCACGGTCAGCTTTACTTTTTCTTATATCTGGGCTTGGCCTGCTCATAATTCTGGCGTAAAGGAGCAAGAAAAGACAAGAAAAAGGATCATCTCAAGGGAAGATCCAGTTCACTTCTCGGGCAGAGAAAGAATACCTGAAACCTTCTTATTCGGCGAGCATTGGTGTTGAGCTAGAAGATGGCCTCTTTGATGGTAATAGGCGAAATACAAATCTGTGAAACAAGTAGAACTATTTTGCCATTTCCTAATCACTTACATTAGATTCAGTTTCTTTAAAGTAACTTCCGAGTCTTTATTTCTGTTTCTTTGACAGACCGAGTGAGGTTAGAATTCCTTATTTGCACCCTTTCTTGACCTTAAAAATATCGCATTCTAGTAGATCTTGTTCCTGCTTTTGGGACTTCTTGGCATTTCATTCGTTGCACTTGAGGTTTTCTACTCAGTTTTATCCTAGTGATGGAGCCAAGATTGTTTGGTCTAGTGAAGCTTTTTGTTCAAAATTTCTGTTACAAATGAACGAGAAAGCTTAAATTTGAGTTCCTTGTTCAAGCACCAATGTTAATTTTTCCCCTTTCTAAATCCAATGACCACCCCCTACACTAAATGCAGATTGTTTGGAGTTAGCATTGCAGTTCGGAATGATAATGATGTTTGCTTGTGCATTCCCTCTTGCATTTGCATTTGCTGCAGTGGTAAATTCTTTTGCTTTAATCGTATTTGGTTTGCATATCATTCCCATTTTATTTTCTATTGACATAGGGTGTTCTTCTGACTTATATAATGCAGAACAACATCACAGAAATAAGAACAGATGCTCTGAAACTGCTAGTTATGTACAAAAGACCATTTCCCCGTGCTGCAACGTCAATTGGTGCATGGCTCAACATTTTTCAGGTACTTCTGTTTTGGGCCTAACAATTACTGTATCTACATTTTTAAATCAACATTTTTTTAGGAAAAAAAAACATCCAAAATCGAGTTTCTTAAAGAACAACATATTCGCTGAATTTTTCTCTATATGGTAGAACCCAACTTTTTAAATAGCATTCGAAGTCTCTCTGTATCCAACTTTTTTTCCCTCCGCTAAGGTGGAAGGAAGGATTATATTTAATATAATACCTATGTCTAACAAAGTGGTAAACCACTTCAAATCTCAGTTTCTGATAGTGATGTCCATATGCACCAACTGCGCACTTCTAGTATGGTTATATGATCAGGAAGGGAAATGGAAGATTGAACCTGGACTTGCAGCCATCCTAGTCATGGAACATGTTCTCCTACTGGTCAAGTTCGGCTTCTCTCGTTTAGTACCTGCGGTATAATTTCTCCCACTTGTAACCTTTTATGAGCCTTTTTCTATGACAAAAGTGAGAGAATCCAACTTTATGCAATCCTGGATTATTTAGGCCCGTTTGGCCCTTTCCTTAAACCTCTCATCCACTAGGAGTTAGGCAGTTAGTTAAGGTTAGAGAGATAACCATTTATTATTATTATTTTGGTTTTTGAAAATTAAGCCTACAACTACTCCAACCTGTGGTTTTTCTTACTTCATATCTACGGTCTACCTAAGGGGTGGCACAGTGGTTGAAGACTTGGGCTTCAAGACTCAGTTGTAACAGTACTCCTTCGATGTCTCCCGGTACCTGGCCTAGGGACGGGCGTGGTTACCCTAGTTTCAAAAAAAAAAATTTGGAAACAAAATAAGTAGTTTCCAAAAACTTGTTTAGATTTTTGGAATTTGATTAAAATTTATATACTAAGATGAAAAGCTTACATTTCAAAAATAAAAAATAAAAAACCAAATGTTTATTTTTTTTTGAAACAAGGTAACCACGCCCATCCCTAGGCCAAGCACTGGAGACATCGAAGGAGTATTGTCACATGGAAGACTTGAACTCGGGACCTTGAGGAGAGCATACCCTAATGCCCAAGTCTTCAACCACTGCGCCACCCCTTAAGGACAAACCAAATGTTTATCTAACATGGCCTTAGGACTTCAAATCTTCCCTAAAACTAAAAGCTGCTAAAGATGATGAAATTTCGTTGTTATTGACAGGAGCCTGCATGGGTAAAAGCCAATCGCGTGAAGACAGCCACACAGGCGCAGAACATTTGCTCAAAACAATTGTTAAGATCCATATCAGGTGGAGAAAAAGCTCTAAACTATGTAAAGAAAACTGTGTAGAAAGAGGAAGGTATTGGAAAAACTCCTTTTTCTTAATTCCATCCTCTGCTATAGAGCATATAGAATCATAGATGAATATCATAGAAATCTGATTTTACACGAGGTGTTCAGCTTTTTTGTATTTTTATTTTTTTTAATTTTATTTTTATAGATGTGTTTTCTCCACCACCTCTTTTGTGTCTACATTGTTTTTTGGGTGGTTTTCTTGTTTGGGACATCCACATGAACTGGTGGATGATTTTTTCCATTTGTTTTTTCCTCCTTCAATGGAGGAAGAGAGATAGATAGAAAGAGATGATTCATTACACTTAGGGAATCACTTTAATACTGTTATGTTTCCGTGATCATTCATTTCTCAAAGAGAATCTCACTTTATTCCTCAAAGAAAGAGCCATTTTATTTCAGAAGAAAATGGAAAAAAGAAAGCAGATTACTATGTACATTGTTTTTTTTTTCATCTTTGGCTTACACAACACAATACAAACAAGTTCATTTCTGATCCATGTTTCTTCTTGAAAGCCACAAGCCCCCAACCAAAGACTCCAAAAAACGTGCACGTATCACCATTGAAACAAATTTGATTTCGTCTTCTCACAAAAAATATACCCATGTTGGAGAGATAATAAGAGTTATTCTAATGGTCGTCGAATTCCATGTGAGCATCATCCGGTCCAATTAGCGACGCCTGCTTCCGAAACGATTGCTTACTTGGCGGGCATAAGCCACCACGGCTTTTGCCCATTTCCGGATCCCAGTCTTCAACTTCTTTGGATCCATCTCTTTCAAAGACTTCCCTTCTTCCAATGGTAGTGTTGGCCCTGGGTTTGAAAAGCAGCGATCGAAAGATCTCCTGTGCTTTCTTGCAGCATCATGCTTCCCGGGACGCTTGGCCTCGTCGGCCTTCGATAGAGAGAAGGACTTCTTCACAGACATTTTTTCCTTTTTTCTTCTTGGCTGCTCCTCTAGCAGCCAAGGATTTGGCACAGATACAATTTGGTTTCTGGTCATATTTATATAGCAGAGATAGTCACCAGCACAAGCAACATGTATTGCACAAATGCGTGTTGGAAAGTAACTTCCATTGACTTTGAACATTCAAAATATGCTGTTTCTTTCAAGAGAAGTTTTGGATTTGCAAAACTTGTTTTGTTCTAATGATTTCCTTTCTGTTTCATTGTCTATGAAATCAATAAATCATCATGGTTTAGTAAAATGATATCAGAAGTTACTGTTATGTTATTACCATTATTACCAAAATGTTTGTTACTTAATAAGCATGAAGGTTTGGAAATTCAACTCTGACCATTTCTATTGAAAGGAAGATTAATTAGAGCCATTGGCGAACCTCTGGGGCCAATGGGTTGGATGGGAAGGCTCAAGTATAGTTTATCATGGAATATCTGGTTTACTAAAGTCTTTAACAAATTGTATTGTAATTTATCCAATTATAATATCTCCAAGGGATGACACAGTGGTTGAATACTTGGATTTTGAGGGTATTGCTCTCCTCAAGGTCCAACTTACCTGTGATATTATTCCTTCGATGTTTTCGGTGTCTGACCTAAGTATGAGCGTGATTACTTAGTTTTAAAAAATCTATCCAATTATAATGAATATTAAATTCAGTTTGTTGTTCTTTTCGAAGTGAAAAATGTGATGATTTTTTTTAAAAATTAATTTATTTATAATAATATATTTATAAACAGTAACCAATTTTCAATAAGATTTTAGGATGGGAAGTCATAGACATTATTTATTTTATTTTTTTAATTTTTAATTTGTGATTGTTTGGGCGAGTTTGTGCACACTTTAACTAAGTTTACATGACATATTTTCTAATTTTACGTCATTTAGATGTCAAAGAAATCTATTATGAAGATGTTCATTATAGATTAAATTCATTACCTCTTAATTTTCAAAGACTTTTTTTTATTACCAAATCATTTTACGATGGTTGAAGTCATAGACATGTTACATAAGACTCAAATCTTATGTTGAGTATTTGGTTTATGCTAATGCATTCCATTACGTACTTTAATTTAAGATTTGACTATTTACCTCGCAATTAATTTTAATCTTAGATGCTCAATTAACTGGTAGGTAATATAATATCAAATGGTAATAGTCAAAATCGCCTTTCCTTAGTTAGAATTGTGAATAATGGCATCAAGCTCTATGATCTTTTCAAATTTGTGCCTTTCTCTTTGACTATGGAATAAGTCATAATTCTCTCCTTTAATTTCATTAGTGTGAAATGAATCTGTCTATTTTTGATAAAAACATAAAATGATCAATTATAAATTTGGTTATTATGCTTCCAAGAGTAAGTTAACATTTAATCGCTATGACATTTAAAACGTATATAAGTTTATGTAGTTTGGTAAAAATTGAAAAATAGTCACGGTCTTTGTAGAAGTTAGCTATTCATTTTAATATCTTATTAATAATTTGAGAGCTATTATGAACCATATTGACTAATTTGTAGATTTATCAAATAGATATTAAATTCTAATTTTTAAAATTATAAATACTAAAATTTAACTTTTCTAAATTATTAAAAATAATTTCTAATTTTTAAAATTATATGGATTAAATTCTAACGTGTGGGACAAACTTCATGATTTATCCTACCTATAATGGTATTCTTTTAAACAATTTTCATCTCATTTTAATGGCAAAGCCTAAATTAGCACTAATTAAAATTTTAAAAAAAATTTAATTCGCAAGGACCATAATAGAAACAAATGGAAACTTCAAGGAATAACCAAGTATTAACTACACGTTATATATTCCAGTTCCCCATAGAACTTTCAACTAAAATTGAACTATTCTTTTTAAGGATCTTTCCAATTAGCTGTTGTGACTCACAATCATTCACCATTTCATCACTTTCCCAAATTATAAAACATTTCCCCAATATATAAAAACTATATATTTTTTTTGAAAAAAAATATTCATTAACCAAAAACCAAACTATTACGATCTTTCTCCAAAGGAGAGCCAATAAAGGGGAGATTCTCCCACCAAAAAAGAGACTCATCTTCAACAGAGAGTATTGGAGTCAACCAACAAAAATAATTTGAAGAAACCTCCTTGGCTAACATATCAGCCAACTTGTTACAAAATCTATTACAATGAGAAATTCTCACAATGCCAAAAACAATTAAATGTTTAATATCAACAATAATATTGTTGAATTCTAAAATATCGGAGGAGTCATCTTCTAAAGTTTTGTTAACACTTAGGGTGTGTTTGGACTCCCGTTTATGTAAACGGCCGAGTTGGTTATAATAACTCAACCAATGTTTGTCCACTATTTATTATAAACGGTGGTTACCTAAACTTGCGTGCCCGTTTATCTACACCTTACATATATTATTTTTTGTTACATAAACAGCCCCTCGAACGTCGTTTATCATAATCCATGTTATAATAACTTGCCTCTCAAACACCATTTATAATAACTTACCGTTTATCATAACCTTCCGTCTATAATAACCAAACCGGTGCTCCAAACGCACCCTTAAAGTATCGGACTCCACCAGAATAGGAGGTAAAAACGAGCTTTGCAAATCCCTCAAATGTTAAAGCCCATCCCTCAGAGCAATGCCTTCCAAAATCTTCACAAACTGATTCTTGTACTTTGACCTCCACCCACCATCTTGGGATGACCTTTCCCGTCACGAACTACTCATACTATGCCTCTATCGCCAGAACTAGCTCTAACAGAGGCATCGACATTCAACTTCCATAAGCCTTTAGGAGGAGCCACCCAATTCATATCCACATTAGAAATAGAGGAGGCTTTCTTTGTCGAACCTGTATTAGAAAGAATAAAGGATTTAATAGCCTTATCAATAATACTATGAAGATTATGGACCTTTAGATCCAAATTTCCATTTATCTTTTGATTTCTAAAGTTCCATAATCTCCCGATCACAATAATACCTTTAAATCTTTCCTCCTTAGGAATTTTATCACATAGAACTTTCCAAAAATCGATTCCCTTTTCCACCATTTTAAAAAATATTTAAAGTCAGAGAACCAAAGAAATATATGAATCCAAGTACGAACAACAACTTTGCAACCTTTTATAATGTGCAAGTTTGTTTCACAATCTTTATGGCAGAGAGGGCATAAGATATCTATGTCCACGCCTCTCGTACAAATATTGAAATTAGTCGGAATTGCTTCAGTAAGAACACTTCAAGCACCCACCTTAATTTTGGGAGAAAGATTGACTTGCCAAAAACTTTTCCATAACACCCAATATATAAAAACTATAGTTTTAAAACACGAGATCAAAAAAATATGCACAAAAAAGAATCAATGATTAGTTTAAAGTTGACATATACAATCATTCACCATTTGATCATTTTCCAAATAACAAAACGTTTTCCCAATATATAAAAATTGTAGTTTTAAAACACGAGATGAGAATATATGCACAAAAGGAATCAATGATTAGTTTAAAGTTGACATATATTCCTTTTAAACTTGGAAGTTAAAAATGTCCATACCCAGTCAAACATTTCTCCAATAATTGGAGCCCACTTGAAATTGATTTTCCACGTGTTTGGTTTTTAAGAGTCTTCAAATTAGGGGTTCATACATTTCTCGAAAATCACTCCGACTGACCAAACCAACCAAATTAGGATCATTCAATCGATTTTCAAATTTGTGTCGGTCGGTGTCGGTTAACCGAAAACTTTCTTTAAAAATATTGATATTTTCATATAATTAAATATATTCATTATTAAATTATTGCAAAACTAACTTAAATTTAAATGTGTTTCCAAAAATTATTCTTTATGGTTATTTTTAAAAATTAATTCTCAAATTTTTATTATAAAACTGTATGATGAATATATTTCTTAATAAAAAAATAAAAAAAATTAATATTAATCAACCGATTTTAACTGACATACCGATTGACTTAAATGGCCAATCGGTGTCGGTTTCATTTTTTAGAAAATCGATAGGTCGTGTCAATTTTCACTGAAAACTGACACTGACTGATGAACACCTCTACTTGAAACCATGTAGATCCAAGAAACACAAAAACAATATAAGAACCATGAAAAACTGAAGTAGAAAATTCTTGACATCTAAATATTGTAGGATCGCGTAAATTAACTCAAACACAGATGAAATTTATTTCAATATGAGTATTCAAATCAAAATCTCTAAAGAACAAATTTGAAGTTTAATGAGAATAAATTAGTGACAATGTTTGTTTACAAGAATTACAATGGGAATGAAAGTTATTGACCCAAGGACAATGAAAAACTGACTAAATGAGGTCAACAATAATACCAAATACCAGATGATTCCAATTACCATCTTGACAACTCTGATGCTAGTTTTACATATATACAATGCTAACAGAAACTGGGGATCCTACTCCTGTTTGTCCTACCACTTCCCTCTCTACAATATCAAAATATAAAAGAAATTGTACAGTTGATTCTATCAATCTAACTTAATGTATGCATACCAATCTAAATCAGCAGAGCCTAGGTTGTGCAACTTGTATAATTCAATTCAAGTAAGATATCAAAGAACAATCCTAATTCATGAGATGGCTCATGTTGAGGCATGGTTTGATGATCGGGCTAAACCGCTCACTGCTTCGTTTATCTGACTGAACACTACTTTAAGGGGGATGCAAGTCGTGACATGATCATTCGACTTCTGTACCGATTGTTTCGGCTGATTTTGGTGCCGATTACTCGTCAGCGAAGATAGTTTGCGAATCTTTTTACATAAATGACTGGATTTTTTCATTTTCGGTGATTTGCTGAGTGAGAATCGAGGTTGAGATGGCGACTGTTTGGCTTGAGTTCTCATAGGTGCAGTGTCCTCGACTGCATGACGGTTTTCGTCGCCTTCCGGTTCAGTATCTGCTCTGCTCAACAAGGAATCACAGTGCCCATCCTCCACAATTTCAACTGAGAGGATGACCAACTATGGCTTTACCATTCAATTTGCTAATAAGAGAAACCAATGGAACATGCTGAGGCCTAAAGTTGGCATTCACCTCAAGCTCAACATCATACAACAGTGAACTAGCTCCATAATTTCTAACATAATATTCTGGCATCTGATATCGAGAATGGACTGTAAAGCGGAACAGGCCATAAGGAAGCAATTTTTGAGGTACCAGAGAGTCATCATCAAGCAATTGTTTCGATTCGGTTTTTAGCTCGCTTGAATGAGGACTCCTGTAAGAAATTTGGTTACTCCATTCAGGGAGGCCATCCACCTGACTTTCACCATTTTTTTTGGACTTTGTTAGTAGGTTACATGCATTTGCAGATGGGAATCTACCAAAACTGTTGCAATCTACTTTCCCTGCCAAGCAAACTTCAGATGCATCATCCATATCCAAGGAATTTATTGAATCTTGCTTTCTGTAGTTACTTAAATGCCTTGAATTCCTTTTTCCTTTTATCTGCCACTGGTTCGTATTATCATCACGAGTGGCAGCTGAAGTTGTAGAACCGGATTCCTTTGTTGCCTCGTTTTCCAAGGATGCGGCTCGAGTATTTCGACTGGACTGCTTTCCTATAGCACCAACTATAGGCCTACCCGATGAAGAAGAGGGATTCGTGGGAGAAATACCTGACAGTTGGGGAACAAAAATCAGTACAATATCAACCAAAGACAAATTTAAACTTTCAAATATATGCCACTGCAGAACGGTTGGACAGAAGCCGTTAAACAATGAACAAAGCAATCCCAGATTCTATCATTAAAATTGATAATAACAATGTCAAATGAACCAAGAAGTTAAGTATAAAAAAGATACATGGAAAAAAAGGTTTATATAGTCAATGCAAAAGCCGATAAACTGGGATATACAGGAAGCATGAACCAGGAGGCAAGAAGAATCCGATAAACTAAAATCAAGGTGGAGTAGAAATGCACATCAGCCAATGATACTCATTGCATCAGTTAAACATCAAAGAAAAACCTACACGTACAAGAGAGAATATATATCTTGAAAATTCAAAAGTGTTCACTTCAAGCTTACCAGCAGCGTTCTTCTCCTCCCGAACAAAGGGCTCGTCAAAGAGCTTATCAGAGTTATTCTCAGGGAGCTCGGATATACTGGACACTCCATTCTCCTTAGCCTTAGAATTAATCCGAGATACTTCAGAAGCACTTAACGAGGCTTCATTGTCACAAGAAACTGCAGTGTCAATGCCATATGAGGAGTTATTCTTCGGAAGTTCGCCATCAAATGCTCCCCATATGGGAGAACTGCATGTATTGGGAAGCTGATCACAAATCACTGGAACAGATACGATTGCTGTGCTCTCCAAAACCTTTGTCAATGGCCGATGGCGATTTTTCTTTTTCAAGAATTCCTGTACAGTTGGTACTGGTAATCTCTTTCTTCTCAATGATGATGAATGCACACAAATTATCTTTGGGGGATTTCCGTTAGTCACGCAACTCCCAGCATCCACATCACAATGAGAAGCATCCTCTTGTTGAACTATTGTAGGTTGCACTCCTGTATATGCTTTCCCATTTGCCAATGAACCAATACCGAAATCTTCAAGTCTTCTCATGCGCTTAACAGTTCCATCATCCTCGGAATCATTCGGTGTTCTGCTCCTATTTTGTCCTGATAGCACATTTGAGGAACTGAGATGATTAGTATCCAAAGGAATATCTGAATGAGACATTTCAGGGGCTGAATCGCAACTCGCTTCAGAACTACTCTTTTTTGGACAAGGGTCTTCGGAATTACTCTTCTTTGGACAATCATCTACAGAATTATGAACTTCATCAGACATGATGGCTTCTTCTTCCACCTCCTCTACCTTTTTTTCTTCATAAGAATCAGACATGGTAGGAGATTCACTAGCTAAGACACCATACTCGCCATCCGAAGCATTTTTCTGAGTCTGGTAACTAACGTCCAACTGGTCCTTGCCTAGAATGGCACTCTCAAGCTCAAGAGCATGTAGAATTGCATCTTCCCTCCGGGCATATTTAACAGCCTTCTTACAAGAGTTCGCTGCCGAAGCCTTTGCCTTCTCAATGCATTCATCAGATTCTCCACATCTAAATGCCTTTACCCTCTTAGATTTCTCGAGGCTGTACCAGTCATTACAATATGAGTACGACAGTCACAAAAGAAGGAAAAAACTCAGACAGGAAAAAAAAAACCAGGCATCAAACATTCAAAACATAGACAACAAGGGGACATTAGAATAAATGTAAAGAAATAGGTGCAACTACAAGGAAATAATTCATGAAAGTTCAAACCAATAGCTTATTCATTTTTTTTTAATATCTATGGCTTTCCAAGCTAGCTTGCGTGCAGCTCGACTATTGCCAGGGGACATATATCACCTAATCCTACAACATTGGGGCATCATAAATGTACAAAAATAGGTGCAACTACAAGGAAATAATTCATGAGAGTTCAAACCAATAGCTTAGTATTATTATCATTATTTATATCTGAGGCTTTTCAGGCTAACTTGCGTGCAGCTCGACTATTGTCAGATGACATATATCGCTTAACCCTACGACATTTGGATGTCAAGGAAATGTGTAGGAAATTAATTTCTAAGTAAGTGACCACCATAAATTCCATGGATTGAATCCATCACCTCTTATCCTCTTGACCACCACGGCGATGGAGCGGTTTGAGAGTATGAAAAAAAAAATGATGCAATCATTGTTAACCAAACAGCAAACAGAAAACAGCTACAAATGCCAACGTTTAGCCTCAAAGAACAACAAGTGAGAATCACATTCAAATATAATACACAGCCTTGCAGAACGAAAAGGATTAACCAATAAATGCAAAAGAATACAAATGGTGACAGACACACAGAAACAAGAAGATAATATGATCAACATAAATCAAATCAGTGCAGAACTCAAATGAAACCAAACAAACAACTCTCCAACAATTCATGGAGGCCCAAAATCTGCACGGCCACCACGACCCATTTCGGCGGCGGATCCAAACAAACCCTCCAACCGATGAATCAAAACTCTTGGCCTCACCAAAACTCCCCATTCCAAAACCCAAAGAACAGGGGTTGAATCCCTCAAATGAACCCCCAACTGTTCATTTTGAAACACAATCCACAGTCATAAAAACCTTTAAAAAAACCAGGCATTTTCACCCACAAATGCATACAACACTAACAAAAAGGAAGCTCTGGGAATAACGAGATTATAGAGAAGTGCATTACTTGGTCCAAATAAGCGGTTGTAAGCGTCAGTAGAAGACCAGGATGAAAGGGTTTAAGGGAAAAACAGAGAGGTCCAAGATTTAACAGTCTTTGTCAACATTACTGCAAAACGTTTCGGTGGTTTTTGATATCACTTTTCTGTTGATATCCATTTACGTAATGGGGTTTTCTCTGAGAAAGCTATGAGTTTGGATTAAAAGCCAACCTTTTGGTGGGGAGAGAGAGGGTTTTAGAGAAAAGTGATAAAAGGGTACCCATAAAAAAATTATAAAGAAAAGGGTTAAATAAAAACAAGGGTAAGGCTCTATATATCATTTCCCCTGTTTTATTATCCCATTTTTCTTCCAAGCCTTTCCCCCTCAGACCCGAAAAGATTCCCACAAAATTGTCTCCAAATTCATCACTGATTTCCTTAACCAAAACCCACATAGGAAGAGTTGAGAGGCTTCCTTATGGATCTGTGTTTGAGTAGTAATTCATAGGCCTTTCATTAATACAGTGACTGTGATTTCATCTCAGCGATGACTGGTACGCAATTTCCCTTATTCAGTCACTTTCAGATCCTTCTTGATGTTAATGAAATTTGAAATTGTTTTTATTCAGCTGTTACTTTCAGTTGTATACGGATTGTTTTTTCTCATCGGTGCTTAAGTTCTAACTTCTGATAGTATTTTTCAACTGATAATATGAATATGTTCATGGGGTTTTGCTATATTGCTCATCTTTTCACAGTTTACGGGCTTCTGCTAGTGTTCTGCTTTGTGGGTAGGTTAATGATTGTGACTGTCTGTAGATTGTAAGTTTTCAGAATCATGGAAGTTTTGTGATGTGGGATTCATGAATGAAGTGTTTTTTTAAGCTTTTGTTTCATGGTCCATAGACTAATGAAAATGTCTCATGAAATGGGTGGGGGAGACAATGTGAACTTCAATGGAAACAGCAGAACTTCATAGGTCAAGATGATCAGATTGAGATTCACCAACATAATGTGCTTTGACAATGTTATTTCTTTTTGTTGATTAGTAAAATAAATAAGATGAAATCTGAATAAAGTTGTTAATAGCTTGGACTGACCAAGTTTGGGGGCGGGTCTCCTGTTTTACAGATGTGATTCACTTTCGGCAGCTAATGGGGCTTCACTTTTGTCCGCCACCTTATGTGATCGGGGACGGCGTTCAATTCTTCTTAACGCCACCTAAATGCCACAACGGCTTTCGCAGTTTTCATATCCGGTCAAAACTTCTGGTGAAATGTACTGCACTCACCAAACAAAGCCACCGATTCCTCTCTACTTTGGCCACAACCGCTGCGGCTGGTGACCAATCGGCAACCAATCGCTTGATCCGAAAGTTTGTAGCAAGTTCTCCAAAATCCATTTCTCTCAATGTCCTCTCCAAGATTGTCTCCCCTCACACAGCTCAACCTGGACTCGGCTCCGTTGCTCTCACCTTGTATTCGAGAATTTCTGAGGCGTCTTGGTTCACATGGAATTCCAAGCTAGTTGCTGACCTTGTTGCCTTCCTTGATAAAAATGGACAGTACAGTGATTCAGAAGCCTTAATTTCTGAGGCAATTTCGAAGATAGGGTATCAAGAAAGGAAACTTGTGAGTTTCTACTGCCAACTGATTGAATGTCAATCCAAACATGGTTCAGAAAGAGGATTTGGTAACTCATATGCTTGTCTTCTTGAGCTTCATTGTAATTCTTCATCGGTTTATGTTAAACGTCAAGCTTATGAATCAATGGTTACTGGTTTGTGCTCCATGAAAAGACCTCAGGAAGCTGAGAGTTTGGTAAAAGAAATGAGAGCCAAAGGAATTAAGCCTTCTGCGTTTGAATATAAGTCCATTGTTTATGCTTATGGGATATTGGGTTTATTTGAAGATATGAAGAGGAGTTTAGAACAGATGGAGAATGACGATATTGTGATCGACACAGTTTGTTCTAACATGGTACTTTCGTCGTATGGAGCTCATAATAAGCTTGCAGATATGGTTCTGTGGCTTCAAAGGATGAAAACTTCATGTTTTCCTTTCTCTGTTCGGACTTACAATTCGGTCTTGAATTCTTGTTCGAAGATTATGTCAATGTTACAAGACAAGAGCAGCGATCTTCCACTTTCGACCAAAGAATTGATTGCGGCTCTAGACGGTGATGAGGCTTTGTTGGTTGAAGAGTTGGTTGGTTCATCTATTTTGAAAGAAGTAATGGTGTGGGATGCAATGGAGCTGAAGTTGGACTTACATGGAGCACATGTTGGTTCAGCTTATGCGATCATGTTGCAGTGGATGGAGGAGATGAAACTCAACTTTGAGGATGGGAACTCTGTGATTCCAGCAGAAGTTACAGTGATTTGTGGATCTGGAAATCATAGTACTGTTAGAGGAGAATCTCCTGTAAAAGCTCTGGTTAAAGAGATTATGGTTCGGACGGAAAGTCCTTTGAGAATCGATAGAAAGAATACTGGTTGCTTTGTATCCAAAGGAAAAGCTGTAAAGAAGTGGTTATGTTTAAGATGAATATAACATTTTTTCAAAAAAATAAAAACTTGTTAATGTACCAACTAATGCGAGATTGTGTGACTTGTATTATGTGGGTGTGATTGTCTTTTTCATAGTGCTTCACTGTCTTTTTCTCTCTTCTAAGACATTAGGTGCTGTTTCTTGTTTGTATTCAATGTCAGAAATTCACTCAAGTGAGAGTGGCCTAAACATTTCTGGTTAATTTGTAGACACCTCCCGTGTCTTCATTCCTTTGATATCTTCTGGTTTCTGGCCTAGGGGCGGGTGTGATTACCCAACATATAGTGGAGCGAAGCTCTAATTTCCCGATTTCCAAAAATAAAGATGACATTATCTCCACAGGTACTGTGTTTTCTTTAAAGTTTCATACTGCTTCACTGTCTTTTTTTAGTGAGAAACCATGTGGATTGAGAGATTTGTTTGAACGAAATTTCTTCCAAAAAAACACTTAAAGATCATTTGCATGAACTTGACTAATGGACACCAATCCAGATTTGTAGGAAGAAATCGTAGTGAAAATGCATTATAGATAGTAAAAGGAAAGAAAGAGATAAATCAAAGTGTTTTTTATGACCTAGAAACATTACCTAATGAGCCTAATGTGTATTTTTTTTAGTTTCTAACAGCTCTATTGGATATTTCGGTAGATAAAAAGGGGTATTTTTGGAGTTCTTTGGGTGATTTGGGTGTTTCTTTTACAAGAAACAAGATTTTTTATTGATGAAATAAAGAGAAAAATGTTCAAAATACAAGATTCCAAATAGGAGAAGAAAGAAAAATAGAGAAATATAAACGAAAATAGAAGACATCACTAAGGCCCCGTTTGATAACCATTTTGTTTTTCGTTTTTTGTTTATGAAATTTAAGTCTACAACAACTACCTTACTATACATTTTTCCTTATTTGGATATCTACATCTTACCTATATTTTAATAAACAAAATCAAAATTTGTAAACAAAAAAAAGTAACTTTCAAAAACTTGTTTATGTTTTTGAAATTCGGTTAGTATTCTCCTACTTTGTTAAGGAAAGATAGATACATTGTAGGAAAGATGAAGCACATGGTAAGAAATTTAAATAGAAATAGGCTTAAATTTCATAAACAAAAAACAAAATGGTTATCAAACGGGGCTTAAATAATCGAAATGAAAGTATGTCTTTGTGCACGAGGAAGAAGACTTCATAATATGGAGTCAAAACAAATTAAACAATCACACAGACCAGAGAATATATATATATATATATATATATATATATATATATATATATATATATATATATATATATATATATATATATATGGAAGGTCTTTTGATATCATTCAAAGCAAAGGTCTAAGATAATTGCGGTCGTCCACTTAAGAGAAGAAGCTTTAGCACACAAAACCGTTCTTCTAGAAGCTGAATAATTGGGTGATTTGGGTGTTAGGACTTACTACTTACTAGATGGTGGAGCTTTATGTCTGTCAATGGTTGGCTAATACCAAAGACTTTGATGAACATTGTTGAATAATGTCAGACCATTGATCAACACAAAAGGTTAAGCTTATGGGTTGGAGAAATTTAGTTATATCAATTAACATTCCTATACTTGTGGGCCTAGAAATTTGAGAAGTACCCTACAAGTAGAATTCAATTTTAATTGGAGAGAAAACGACTGGTAGGGGCTTGAACTCATGACTTTCTACTCTGATACCATGTTGAATTATGTCAAACTATCAATCAACCCAAAAGTTTAAGTTTGTGGGTTGGGATAAATTTAATTATGTCAACTAACAAACATTCTCTCTTCTTTTGATTTTGTCTAGTCACAACATTTTTGTAATGGAAAACGACAATCAACAAACGTAAAATGAAGAATAAACACACAGAAATTTACGTGGTTTCCACGGGCAGAGAGAGAGAACAATTTTATTAAGGAGAGACGAATTATAGAGTTAAAGGATGAACGTCATAATACGGGTAAAGTTTAATTTTAGTTTATATATGCACTCTCATTAAACCCTATTACAAAATGTGTAAGCATTAAATACAGAATGCTGATGCGGAATGCATTGCAGCAATGTGAGATGCGTTTGCGCGCGTGATGCGTTAAGCGAATACAGATACATTCACGCATGTCTCAACATGTAATTTTCCTAGTCTTGATTTGGGTTAACCCTAGTTTTCCCTTCCTGTTTTGTATATATCATTGGATAATATAGTTGTATCTTACTAGTTCCAAAGAAGCCTAGATATTTTGCGTTCAACTTCTTTACTCTGTTGATAAATAAATTTGAACTGTTTCGGGATAATGCCTGAATCAGCTTTTACTGCTCCCAAGGAAAATGAACTTTCTGGCAGATAGTGGTTTCAGAGTGGAACAGCTTCTACAATAGTTTTCTTTTTCTTCCTCCTAATCCTGGCTATTTTTTAATAATATCCATTGATTTTGTGATAGAAATATGTTCTATTCTATTAATCGATAATTTTTTATGGCTATAATCTTCTCCTTAAATAGGTAAAAGTAAAACCCTATTCTTTAAAGAAGGAAAGAAGTCTCTATAGAGAAATTACATACATAGCTCGTAGAACGTGATTGTTTGTAGAGAGGATTGTAGAAGAGTGTGATAATAACTCGTTTAGATATAATTGCTTGTTGAATGGGTACAGATAATCGCTTGTTTTGGATGTATCGCGAGGATGTGGTTGTTTGTAAAAAGATTGTAGAAGAGGTTTGATGTGACATTCATGGCTTTTTTTTTTACAATGGCTTTTTATCTGTTTATCATGTCAAATCACAAATTTTTCTTTATGCTTGAGACTTTGTTTACTAATATTACTTTCTTTATTTTTCCTTTTAATTTACTTTTTAAAATTTCAGATTTTTTATTTTTTTGTGATAATACTTTTTGTACAAACATTTGTTTTCTAATGATATGAAAATATTTCAAAGAATCACATGAAATGTTTGTAAAATAACTGATCTGATGATGTTTAATGAACTACAATTGTATGGAAAATGAAAGTTTGTAAAAATATTTCAAGCTGCAATTCAAGTATGGAATAATGCTAAACCCTTGTATGGAATAATCCATCCAAGTATGGAATAGCAGTGCATAGCTTGAATAGCAGATGATGAGGAAGACATGCTTGAGCACTACTGCTAAATTTCAGTTCATTTGCTTCATTACATGGATGGAGATAAAATCTTGGCTTGTAATCTTGTTAGTTGAAACCAGGATGACATTTTCCCCATTCATGCAACCTTGTGTTCTTTAGTGTTATGATCAAATGAGAGCATTTATGATCATAGACATCTCCAATTTCTTGTATTAGTAAAAAAAAAAAACAGTAGAGGGTGCCAAAGTAACCATATGCGTCTTTACGGTTTCAAAAACTATAATTTAGTTTGAATTTAGTCTTTGTAATTTTAAGAATTAGAATTTAGTATATATTGTTTGATAAAATCTAAAAATAGTCTTTATTGTTCTTAATTGTTAGCAGGTTAAATAAATACATGAAAGTTATTTATTTATATGCAAATGATGTGATTTTTTGTCCTATCCATCACTAACTCACAATATCATTATTAACATGTAAATAACTAATTTTCATGTATTTAATTTGATAATGATTAAGAATGGCAGTGATTATTTTTTAGCTTTGATCAAATTATATAGACTAAACTATAATTTTTAAAATCATAGAGATTAAAATTTAATAATCTTTGAAATTATAGGGACTAAAATTTAACTCTATTCAAATCATAAATACTAAACTTATAATTTATCTTATTATTTTGTTTTATTTTGAAGGAGAGTTTAACTAGTTAAAGCTTCTATTTGATGGGGTATTCTCACAAAAATTGAAAACTAAACTTACCACTACTCTGCAAGTGCTTACTGCTGAAGGAATCTCCTCTTTCTTCACAACATGGTAATCTTTTATTTAACTAAAAAAAAAAGCAAATGAGAAAATTATATCTCCAAAAAAGACAAATGAGAAGTGATCTAAAAAGGCAAGTGTGATATTCAATAGAGAGACTTTACATAAAATAACATTTCACCTTTTCCCTCCACTTTTAACTTGTATTAAAGTATTGGAAACTTTCAACAATATATAGAGAGAAAATCAATTAGTTGCCTTTTCCCTTCTAACTAAACTAATTATTGTTTAATTTATTTAATTTTAGAAGTGATAAGGTATCGATTATCCTTTTTTTTAATAGAAAATATTGATTATCCTTTGGTGGTTTTATAGCCAATAGATATCTTCCTATCAAATAAGAAATTTACAGGTATTTAGTTTTTTAAAGAAAAAAGAAAAAAAAGCCTTTTCACTGGTCAAAAGTTTAGTTAGGTAGGTATTGTTCAATCCTTCAAATTCACATTATTTTAAAGTTTAATGTGCAATCTAGTTCTTTTAATATCTGAAAGAAAAAAAAAATTCAAACTTATAATATCTTATTTGTAAATTTATATTTTAGGTTAGTTGAGTTAAGTTCTTGTTGACAATCAATTTTTTTTTATTGATTATATATTTTGACTAATTAATTTATATTTATGATATCATCATGAATTGATTGAATTGAGTAACTAAATTACTGAGAGCCCAGTTGGTTATCTTATCTAGTATTAATCCTATTTGATTCTTATATTATTTGAGAGTAGTTGTGCTCTTTATATAGGGTTCGTTGGTCCCCTTTCCCCCATTTTGTACTTAAAAAAAAAGTTTTCTATTTTTGAATTCAACAAACAATGAAGGAAATAGTGACTCGAACTATTTTAAGTCAATTATGAGAAGAAAAGAAAAGGTTAACAAGGCTAACCTAAAAGTTTTAATCTTTTTGATAAAGCTAATATATTTTGTCATGTTATTTAAATATATTGTTTATTTTAAAAATATCTAAATTGGAGCCAAAAAATATGTGAAGGCATGTTGGGAAAATTGTAATGCTGGCTGGTTGAATCAGAAATCCTCTTTAGCGCTTCTGCAAGACAACTCTTTCTTCTTCTTCTCCTTCAACCCGTTTGCTCATTCTTCTAGCTCTGTAATCATGATCAAAGGTTCGAACACTGCCTTCTCTGTTACTCGATTTTCTTTATCCACACCAGATTTGTTGATTTTCTTGCAGATAATGATCTGGGTCGATTTTCATTTTAGCATTAGGGGCCTTGCCAATTGTTTTCTTTACTGGGGTGATTGCCATTGCTTCTCATTTGATATCACCTTTCTCTTGCATCCCCATTTGTCAAAATGGGCTAGATTGTAGTTGTTGATGTACGTTTTGGGTGTCTGGATTATGGGGTTTAGCTTAAATGAAATTTGCTTTTGATCGTGTTCATCTCTAGCAAGCTTGGTTTATTGTTTAATCATGTCATGGAAAGCAATTGTAATTTTGAACTTTTTGAAGTGGGAAAGATCCTATAGTTACTTAAGTTTGCTGGAAGCAATGATTCGAAGTTGTAGGATTATAATTAAACTTACCACAACTCACCGGCTTAAGCTTTTGGGTTGATTGGTGGTTGAACATAATTTAACTTGGTATGGTATCAGAGCAGTAAGCTCTGAGTTAGAGCCCCTGCCGAGTCATTTAATCCCCAATTAAAATTGACTTCCAGTTGTAGGGCATTTCTTAAATTTCAAAACCCACAAGTGAGCGGAGAGTGTTGGTTGATATAATTAAATTCATCCCAACCCACCGGCTTAAACTTTTGAGTTGATTGGTGGTTTAACATTATTCAACAGATTCATATTAACTTGATTTTAATCTTGGATCGTACCCTTGTGCTGGAATTTCATTCTTTTCTTCTGAGAAGTGGATATTGATGTTTTGTAGTTAGTATAAAGTGGCAAAAAGAGCTGTTCCGAGATGTTGAAATTGACACCACCCTGCCTCCATATGTTTTCAAGGGGCAGTTGTTTAAACTCACTGGGGTACCTCCTGAAAGGCAGAAGATTATGGTTAAGGGTGGTATACTGAAGGTTAGTTGACAACTCTTTATTTTTCTTTTGAGGACAATGAATATATTGCTGAACTCTTATTTCTCCATTCCCTTTCATTTCCAACAATAACGATGTCATCTTTCTTAATACCTGATCCTTATAACTTTTTACTGAGCAGGATGATGCAGATTGGTCGACTGTGGGAGTAAAACAGGTAGCTTAGTGTTATGCAGCCTTCTTATAGATTGTTGTAGTTCCAAGTTTACTTCTTCCATTTACATGCTTCTCCTTGTGTAGGGTCAAAAACTAATGATGATGGGCACTGCAGATCAGATTGTCAAGGCACCAGAGAAGGGCCCTGTCTTCATAGAAGATCTTCCTGAAGATGAACAAGCTCAAGCAGTGGTAAGGTTGTTATTATTTCTGTTTAGGTGTCAGGACTTTGTTTTCGGCTTTTCTTGTAATAAAATGACATCCATGTCTCCATCTGATAGACCGATATTGATATAATGAGGTTGATAGTTTCTTTTAGTTGTTTCATATAGCATCGTTGTAGAGAATAACTGTAAAATACTATCCAAGCTAAGTTTGTTTTCAGATGACGGACTCTAATACTGTGTACTTAGGATACCAACCTTTACCAGTGATGCTGACACCATTCTTACCTAAGGCCATGTTTGTCTTACGGCTTGCATTCAGCATTTATAAATATTTTTTTTTAATATAACTGGATTCTTCAACTATGACATGTAACATGTTGCCTTTTATTATCATTTTACTTATTTTTTGTCCATCATAATGGGATCTCGAGGTTTTTATTTCATGATACACTGTAAAAGTTTTGTTAAATATATGCAAGTACGAAGGAACCAAGAGCTTGAGGAAAAAAGAACTCAATAAATCGGCCAAAAGAACAAAGAAAAACTCTAAAAGTAAAGCCAATAGTTATTACAATAAATAATGAGTGTATTATGAATTTTGGCTGACTGAGAAGTTTATAATGAAACATTGCACTGCATAGAACTCTTGATTTCTTTTTCATCCTGCATGGTGGTAATTTCAAAGATGGAAGATCAGAGAGAGCGAGGGAGGCAATAGAAACATTTTTTTTGTAGGTAAGATTGTGTACACGAGGAAAACAATTACTATTGTGAGCATCATTGGCAAGGGAGGTTTTATAGTTCTTCCTAGTCATGGTTCAAGTCCTTGTCGCATCTTAAGAATGTAACCAAGGAAAAATAACTGAGAAAAGATAGGCTCAAGTGCTCCCAATATTTATCTTTCCAGCATCAAATTACTGCCAAAGGTATGCACCAAAATTTGTGCTACTACGATCTCTCTTCGATAAAAATTTCCTTACCCAAATACAGAGGAGGTTGCAACATGTCACTTGTGCAAATATGTATCTAATTTTGTCATCTTTTCGTTCTGATGTTGCTATGTAATTTTGTCATCTGAACTAATTTTCTGTTTATATATAATAACGCTTTGTTTAATTGAACATTTTGATGCTGAACGATTTCTTATGACTCATGATTTTCATTCAAAACTTCGTTGTTTCAGGGTCATAGTGCTGGATTGTATAATTTGGGAAACACATGTTACATGAATTCAACTTTACAGTGTCTGCATTCTGTTCCTGAGCTCAATTCAGCTTTGATTAAGTGAGTTATTCTACTTGTATTCATCATGAATCTTCCTGCAGCAAAAAATATAATTGTTGGCTTGGTCAGGTACTCTAATGCTGGGCGTAATGATGTGGATCAAACTTCACACATGTTAACAATTGCGACACGGGATTTATTCAGGGAGATTGATAGAAGTGGCAAGGCAGTTGCACCTATGCAGTTCTGGATGGTTAGTGGCTTTCATTGAACTTTTTGATGTTCATCTGTGTTTAAGAAAGCACTCTTTCCTTTCATACGTGAAAAATAGTACTCCTATCCATTCAATGGTCATTTCTCTGTATGCAACTTTTTTTTAAGTTTTTTGGTGTAGAATTCTTCTTTAATGATGTAGAATTCTACTTAACTTCAACATGGTATCAGAGCAGAAGGTCCTAAGTTTGAGTCCCTGCCAAGTCGTTTCCTTCCCAATTAAAAATTAAGGGAATTTTGCATGTATAATAAAAAAGGTCACAATATTTCCATCTATAGCACAAAATCAAAACTAATTCATATATAGCAGAAAATTTAAATTAAGTTCTATCAACAACAGAATTCAATCACTGATAGAGTTCTATCATTTGGTTAGTTCTATCACTAATAGAATTCAATAAGTGATAGACTCATTCTATCACTGGTTAAGTTCTACCACTAATAGAAATCGTGTGCTATAGATGAATTATTTTAGAAATTGTGGTGTAAATATAATATAAGAGGTAGAATGTGTTGCCCAGGTAAATTCCTTTAAAATTAAATTCCATTTATAGGGCATTTTTCAAATTTCTAAGCCCACAAGTGAGGGAGAGTGTTGGTTGATATAATTAAAGTTACCCCAACCTATTAGCTTAAGTTGTTGGGTTGATTGGTGGTCTAACATAATTCAACAAATAGCATATCATTTTCTTTCCAAGGAGACACAAAAGTGCTCTGGAAACGTTATTCCAAAGGCTGGTCTTTCCTACACCACCTTGAAAGGATCTTGCTTGCGGAGACATTTCTCTATAGTTATCTTTATCCATATATGCTCATTGCAGGATACTTTTTTAGGGGCTTTGCACTAGGGTTAATTCGGCAATCTTCTCATGGATGATGATCACATACTAACAATGAAATTCATTTCTTCATTAAGGATGGTAGATGATCATGTGAAAAGTTGACTCTATGAAATCAATTTGTAACTCTTTCATTTCATTTCTTTATATATGATCAGAATATATTGTAAGTTTAGTTGTAATTAATTAGAACTAGACTTCCTAATAACTTATTTTTGGAATTTTTAATCATCAAGGCTATATATATGCATGGGATTAAGAAATAACTTTTTTTATTGTCCTATGTTCCCAGGTGCTGCGGAAAAAATATCCTCAATTTGCCCAGATGCAGAATAGTAATTTCATGCAACAAGTATCTGATACTTTGACCTTTTTTATTGAGTTCCAAGTATTTTATTATTATTATTATCTTTTAACAATATTAAGTCTTTCAATTTAATATATTAGTTGAACTTAATTTTTAACAGGATGCTGAAGAATGTTGGACACAACTTTTATACACTCTATCTCAGTCTCTTAGGCCAGCAGGTTCCAGGTAATTGCATCTGGCTTTTTTTTAGCGTTTTACTGTAATTTCATACCAAATGTATGCAATGCATACAAGAGTATTTTTCAAACACATTAGTTCTTGAATCATGGTTAGAATAGATTGGTTTACATGCTATTTTCTGGACGCGTTTTTATTTAACAGGAAACAACCTTTTTCATTAATATATATGTAAAGAGGCTTGCTCAATAAGGTATTTTATGGACGTGTCTTGAGAGATCTCTCATTGTGTTTGTTGTCCTATCTCTTTTTTAGTTTCTCTTCTTTTTGTTTTGAATTCTTTTCGGGTTGCTGCATCTTTCCTGGAAGAAATATGTAGTTGTAACCTTCCTGAACTGATCTTTGTAATTTTCATACATCAATGAAAGTGATTGTTTCCTATAAAAAAAAATGTAGTTCAATAAAAAAATTGTCTTCTTCACTTGCAGTGAAAACCCTGATGCTGTAAAGGACCTATTTGGCATTGATCTTGTTAGTAGGTAAGTCATCCGCTAGCTGTTTAATACTTCAGTAATACATTCCTTTGAAGTGGTTGTTTAAATTCATAATAATCATTATTTATCTTCCTTTCCTATATTCCTCTGCACCTATGTAATGACCTTCATAATCACTAGTGGCTTACCTTGTAGTATTAATCATATTTCCATGACAATCTCATCACGAGACGAAACTCACCATTTCCTTTGAAGTTTATGGCGGTGGTTCTTGCTCGATGCAACCTGTATCGTGATGACCATTACCATTGTCATTAACTTGCAGAATGATCAATATAATATATTCCCTACTGTTGTATTGACTCGAGTAATAGTTTTTTTTTATTGATCCTACTTTGAGAAAGATTTTTGTTACTATATATCTTCTACAGTAGCTAATTGGTGGGCCTTTTTGTATCTTCCATGAACATTACTTGCAGATTCCCTCATATCCACTTTATGTCTGTATTTTTAAGATCAACATATAACTTTCCTGTTTCTTTTTTTTTTAAAAAAAACACATGCACTATTCTTATAATTCTGTCATGTTTATGACTATGGTGATTCTATGATGCTAGAGTACATTGTCAAGAAAGTGGAGAGGAGAGCTCGGAAGCAGAATCAGTATATTCACTTAAATGCCATATATCACAAGAAGTGAACCATTTGAGTGAAGGATTAAAGCATGTAAGTCTTGTTAATTAGGAGATTGGTCACTTCTTCAAGAGGGAGAAGGAGGCCTTTGGCTCAACATTATTAGACTTTCTTTTGGTCCATTTGGAATGAACGTAATCTTCAAAATCTTCAAGTATAAAGAAAAGGACTTTGACAGTTTTTTTAATTACTTATCTTCTTTGGCCCTTGTTGGTGTAAATTTTCTTTTTACTTTCGTAGCTATAACCTATTTAATGTTATAGCCCAATGATTTTTTTTTTAAAAAATTATAAAAAGGTACTCTGTCACTTTAAGAAACGTTCTTCGTGATAAATTTTCTCTTGTTTCAAAATTTTGTAGGGTCTAAAATCAGAAATTGACAAAGTGTCTTCTTTACTGGGACACAGTGCAATTTTCCTGAAGGTATCTCGTATTAATAGCCTGCCAAGGTAATGATAATCTTTTTACAACTTTTTTTTGTCGGGTAAATTATAAATTTGGTTTTGATGGTGGGAAGAAAGTCTGAGTTTAGTCCGTATAGTTTTAAAATCTATAATTTAGTCCCTAAGATTTAAAAATGAAAATTTAGTCTCTATGATTTGATAAAACCTAAAAATAGTTCATGTTGTTGATAATCGTCGGCGAATTAAATACGTGGAACTTAACTATTCTTGCGCCAATGTTGAAAATGTAAGTTAAGTGATTGATCGAAGAAAAGATCACATCATTTACACATGAATAGCTAACTTTTACGTATTTATCCGTCAACAATTACGAATGATAAAGACAATTTTTTAGGTTCTATCAAACCATATGGACTAAATTCTTAATTAAATTCTAACTTGACTAAACTCTTACTTTCTTCCAAGTTCCAACTATAAAACCAAATTTATAATTTACCTTCTTTTTTTTTTTTTTTTTTTTTTTTTTCTATTATGAGGAAAAAATCACGTTTAAGGTTCTACTTAGTTGTACATGCCTGCTAGCTAACACATCGGTTCACTGGGAAATCTACTAGGTCAATTTTAAATTACCGTTGGTACCATGAGAAAGATATGAATTTTGCACCTAATATAACAATTATTTATTGTTTAATTTTAAGGTACTTGACAATTCAGTTTGTCCGATTTTTTTGGAAGAGAGAGTCAAATCAGAAGGCCAAAATTTTGAGGGTAATGCCAATAAATTGTTTATTGGATTGCACATAGTGAATATGTCCATCCCATTTTATTTTTATTTAAATTTCTGTACACTATTCCATAACTTTTTATCTTTCATTTCATCTCAGAAAGTAGATTATCCTTTGGAGTTAGATGTGTTTGATTTGTGTTCAGATGATCTTCGCAAACAATTGGAAACTCCTCGACAGGTATAGTTCTTCATAGTCTTTGAAGAAGAAATATTGACAGTTTTGATGGTTTTTCAAATTTTATTTGTTGGACTTGTTTTTTTTTTTTTGTAAGCCCTTGTACATTTCTCTCGATGAAAGCTCGTTCTCTTATCAAAAGATTATCTTTCAAATTTTGTTCATTGAAACATAGCTTTTGAGGAACGAGGAAGGCAAAAAACTTGGTCTGAAACCCAATGAAAAGCCTTTGGATTTGGCAGACAATGATGTGAAGATGTCTGATGGAGAAGTGAGCCAAGTCTTCACTGGCAACCTATGATAAATTATATTTAGAATTTCTTTTGACTTTCAAGTTCTGAAATATGCAGGGTACATCTACCGGGAATGAGGCACAATCAAGCATCGCCCCTGAAGAAAGTACTTTTTTTTCTCGAATTCGAAATTGCACTCGTGTAGTGATCGGTTCTTTTTTACTTTCTTATAGACGCTCACCTTTTTATGGTTATCTATCTCAGATGTTCCCTCTTCAGACAAGGAAACACAAATGACTGGACTTTATGATTTGGTATCTGTGTTGACCCACAAGGGAAGGAGTGCAGATTCAGGACATTATGCTGCCTGGGTCAAGCAAGAAAGTGGTTAGTCTTTGATTAAACGTTCCCCTTATTCTTCTCTCCTTTTTAATTGGAGAGGTCTTTAGTTCATAGAGGCTTGGGATCTCCAAGGTATGCTCTTTTGTAGGTCGTAAGTTCGAAACCCACAAGTGGATTTAACTGTAAAATATTTTGTTCTCTTGAGTCCAGGCATTGGGACAGATGCGGGTGCCCTCAGGTATGTAGTAGAGCAAAGCTACGATTCTCGGTTATCCAAAAACAAAGTTTGGAGGTCTTTTGTGATTTTCCCATCAGAGCCCCTTGTAATTTGACTCATCAATGAACCATCATGGAGTGGCTCAAGTGGTCAATGAGGGTCTTCGGGTGCATAAGATGATGGGTTCAATCTATGGTGGTCACCTTCCTAGGAATTAATTACCTACGAGTTTCCTTGACATCCAAATGTTGTAGTGTCATGCAGTATGTCCCGTGACATTAGTCGAGGTGCGTGCAAGTTGGCCCGGATAGTTATGGATATCAAAAAGAGAAAAATTGACTCATCAATGAAATCGCTTCGCTTCTAGTCTTTTAGAATGAATAGCTATTTCCATTTAGTACTATACTGTAGCTCGCTTCAAATACAAACTATCATAAATGGTTTCAATTGGCTACAGGGAAGTGGATTGAATATGATGATGATAACCCTATTGTACAGAGAGAAGAAGACATCTTAAAGCTGTCTGGGAGGTATGGCTCACATGGAAATTAATTCCTAGACTGTTTTAATAGCCTGAATCTTCATTCTGCAAACAGAATTAGTAATGGTTTCACCTGACTACAGATAATGTGCCACTCTAATTTTTCGTATATTTCAGGTGACTGGCATATGGCATACATATGCATGTACAAAGCTCGTGTCGTCCCAGAGCGATCGACTTGATCGGCTAATGACTGGCATATGACATATAATGTGTCACTTTAATGTGAAGGCTTCCATGATTGGCTAAAGACTTGATCGACTAAGTTTGGCTTTCTAGAAACTTTCTTGTGTACACCCAGTGTTTCTGAAGTGGTTTGTTCAATAGCAGCTTGCCAAACTGAAAGCAAGCTGGGGTCTGGTTAGATATTTCTTACAAACAAATATTTCTTGTTTGAATGTGTGAATCATTGGCACTGTTTGATTTTATTATCTCAAATGTTATAGCCCACTTTCTATTTATGTTTGGGATACTGCAATTTTACAGTACAGGGAGACCTAGTTGTTGTGCCTAACCTTGTCGTGTTACTTTTAAACCAAACCGAACCAATCTGATCAATAAAACTGGTTCTTAAAATTTTTTGGTTTGTCTAGTAACATAGCCATCACAGGATAATTTTTTTCTGTGATAAAACACTAAGTGGCAACATCTCTATAACTTCGGCTAAATTATTTAGACTATATGAAATTGATTTACACTTAATAATACTAGTGGAATGAAGCTCGGTCAAACTCTCAAATTATTTCTTTAGAATTGGCAATAATATAATAATTGAAAATAAATAGTGCATTTTATATTTGAAAATAAAAGAGGTTAAGTATTCGTGCATATTTTGAGTTACAATTATCCAATTCAAACCGAAAGGGTTTTGAGTTATAATTTTCTTTGGGTTGGATTATGATTTTATAATTTTTGTTTTACTTGAAATTTAATTTTAGATTTGTTCAATTCAACCTAACTTGGACTAAAAATAATATTCAATATGTACACGATTAATAAATAAGATAGACGTTTTCAAAAAAATTGATAACATAGATAAATCTTTAATATATTGGCAAGGAACATTCTCTTTATAAAAAGGAAACCTCGGTTTAAATATACTATCGTGCATATTCTAAAAAAATATTTACAAGCTAAGAGTCGAATCTTAAGGAAGAATAAAAAGATCAACACAATTCGATAACTCAACCCAAAAACATAAAGATTAAGTTGGATTACTCTAAAAAAATATTTACAAGCTCATAGGTTGAACGAGTTGACCAACCTAAAAATTTGGCTCGATGCAAATAAAATCTCTAACTTAACCCAACTCAGACCATTACTAACAAAAATAAAAATGCCACATTATGGGATTCACCCTATGAGTTCATCCTAAAGGGAAAAGATTTTATAGAGCATTTGGCAAGGGAAACTTCAAAGAAAGCTACTCAATACTCTCATTTTTAATTTAGCGATAGTTTGGTTATATCTTAGTTAAAGCATTTTACCTTATTCGACTGGTTTTTAATTAGAGAAATCTTTTGTAATTTATCCTACAGGCACTCTAATTACAAAAATCGAAGTTTTATCTCACAATACCTTAGAGCACTTGCATCCATCCCAAAGCTCGAAAAACACAAGCATATTACATACCTAAAAATGCTGTTTATAAGGTGTTATGCTTTGAAGTTACATCAGAACATCCATCTATACATAAAATAGCTTCAGAAGCCATTAGTATTTGATAAACTTTCAGGTATTACATAAATAAGATGGGAGGAGGGCATTGTAAATAATTTTAACTGCAGACATGAAATGAAATTGTATTTCACCTGGTTAACAAATCATCCACTTCCTAATGTAACAAACAGCAGACAAGAACAGTAAATTCTGATAAATAAACTAGCAGTGACACAAAGAATCAATGAAAAAATGCTGTGTAAGTTGATCAAAAGTTTCATCCCAACCAGATTATGAATAAAAACTACATTTTCTTTTTCCTGGTAATCTTAAGCCTAGTTGCGGTTGCAAATATGGAACATTCGTTTATAGTATTTTTTTTTGTTGTAGGAGGGCTACAATCACATTCTTTTTTCCTTCATGGCTCCAACCCAAAACAATCTGAAACATAACTGCATCTTTCTCTTTCAGAAGATGCAGGGAAATGGAAAGAGTGAACAAGAAGAAGAAAACTAAATATTGAGATGCAGCCACTGCATGAGAAATCAACATAAACCTTATGGAGGATTCTGTGGCAGCCACCTCAGTTTCCGGGATACCAAAAGCACGTCAAGGTTTTCGGGGAAGGCCACGTCATTTGATGTCTTGAGGACTTGCAAAGCATTCGAATCAACGACGGGAAGGAAATGGGAAAATAACTTTCTCCAAGAGTCGAGAAAGTCGACCAAGAAATTATGTTTTCTTGCTAAACCGCGTTTATGCATAGTACATGTACAAGCTGTTAGCAGCAGCACAGGCAATCGAGTTCTCAGTTGGGTGCCAAGCTAAATGCAGCAACTTTGTTGTAAAATCAAAGGAGTTTCCATTTGCATCATTCCCAGGGCTCTCTGCTCCTGCTACGGTATACCCAATGGGGGAATGTAAAATAAACAGTATGGCACACAGCTTGACGTAAATAAGTGAATATAGAGAGAAGGAAAACACAGACCTCGTCTTACAACTCGCGTTATACTACTGCTCAGTGACCTGGCAGGTCTCGAAGGAGTCTGAACTTGTCGCCTGCAGGTACGATCAACCTTGCATAAGCATCATATAAATCAAACAGAGACACACTCACATAAGTTACCTCATTGGATTTTTGCTGGCTTCTAAAGTTGTAGCCTCTGAACTTCCAGGTCCGCAGCCAAACACACGGAACAAATTACTGAAAACGCAATTGTATGCAATAAGTTTTCATGTCACAAGGGAAATTATAATAGATAAGCTCTTCTCACAAAATAATTACAAAGGTAAGCAAATTTTAAAATATTTGCATCCATAATCATTAATATGTTTTAATGTTGTATTATAAATCCTCATTAATATAGTATTATATATTATTAATACAGTATTACCATTAATACCAAGGACTATGGTTGCTAAATTTATTTAAAAGTGACCGTATTTGTAATTTTTTTCTGAATTTGACTTATCTGGTAAGTTTTCCAAAAAAGAAAGGGATGTAGAGTTTTCTGCAGGGGAACGCTTACCTGTAAGAGCCTGTAGCTACTCGCTGTCCATCTCCACTCAAACAACACTCGAATTTATCGAAGATTGAATCATTTTCATATAGATCACAGAGCTACATGAATATTCAAAGAAAAATGTCACCAAAAATCAAAGGTAGCGTCGTATCTAATAATGAAATCCGAGTTTAGGGTCAGATAGTTCAACCTTAGGTCTTAAATGTTCATGAACCTGAAATGCTGCTACTGGACCAGAATCCATATTTATGTCCCACAACTGCAAACAAGTATACAACTTCAATTCATAACAAGATAACTAATGCAAACACAAACAACCTAAATTTTGTTGACGTTATTGAAACTTTAAAATTTGCATGAAAAATGAAATTCCCTATTCCCTTGGAAAAAGTGAATTGAAAAATGTTTAATTAATGCATAGACAGTAAGAATGAAAATTAATAAAGAAGCAAAAGGTACAAAATCTGAACCAAGTGATCTATATTTGAAGTCCAGCCCATTTAAAAAGCTAACTATGCTATAGCAGGTTACAAAGATCAAGCAGCTCAAGAGAGTAATCAAGAAAAACTGCATCACAAGATTCACAACCTTCTTGTGACACTACCAGTCATTAACTTTACCGTAGAAAGTAACATGAAGCCTTATATCTTATGAGTTTTCTTTTCTTTTCTTTTTCTAACAAGAAACAACTTCTCTTGAACTCCAAAAAGAAGATGAAAAGAAAAGGAAAAAATAACAAAACAAAAGAGCCATATACAAAGACCTTCAAAAAAAAAAAAAACAAGGAAGCACTTAACAAGATCTATAACTGACAGACGAGCTTTCATATTGATATTATGAAAATCTAGTAAATCCACAATCGAAGTAGACCAAGAGGTAAAAATGAGAATGGGGAACATCGCCAACTTTCTCTAATATAAAACTCCTAGATTTTTTTAAATGATAATAATAAATAAAAAATTTTAAAAAAAGGTCGTAGGGAATGTAGCACTTAAGTTGCAGCAGTCTGGGTAAATTTAATAAAATGAGTCCAATAAGATAACAATAAATAATCAACCATAGTGAAGCAAAAATAGAAACAAAGCGAACAGAAGAAGGGTGATTATTTTCCACTTCCCCCTCAAGAACAAAAGAATATATAACCTAATTACAAGAAAAGATCTTTCATAAAATTGTGTCCAAAATTCCAATTATATGCTTTCTCGACACTCCATATAATATTTTTTTATAGGAAACCATAAACATCTTCATTGATGAAATGAAGGGAGGAGAGGGCTATTTTTTAACCATTTTACAAAAGATAACACAACAAATAAACTAAGTCTTATAACTGTTGAGAGGTTGAACACCCAACTTATGAATCCTAAAACGGGAGGGCTTGTGTGTCCAAGGAATTTATCTCATGTTTCAACTACAAATCCGAGAGATGTAACTCGTATACTGGGGAAATCTCCGTCGGATATGGCCAGAGTGAAGAGAGGGAAGGAAATCAACCAATCTCTTTGTCGGCGCCAAGAGAGATATGTGTGATACACTCAAGGAAGACATGCCACAAGAGGGCCCACTTGAGGAAGAGGAGATAAACCTAGGACAAGTTCTTCTATGCAGTTTGTTCACACAAATCTCTCGTACATAGCCGAACACAATGTTTGACGTCCAGTCAATACCAGCGTCAAGGAACAAGTTCACATGGATCAACCACACAAAGCCAACACAAAGTTCGACGTTTATTCAACATTAACATCGAGGAACAAACTGCATGTCCTTGCATTAAAGTTGCTCGCATGGTTTTCACTGCCCACAAACATGCGTTCAACGTCAACTATAATGAGATAGAACCACCATTGTGGCCGAGCGCCAAAGAATCAGGGAGGAGCCCATGCCGCCAGATCTCTACGCACGAACGACCTATGGCATTGGAAGCTGGTGTGCAGTGGTTTTACATCTTTGGATCATCGAAAACACCTCGCACAAGCACGTCTGAACTTTGCCAGAAGCAGAGGACAAGACTGAAGTTCCATGATTGGAACACTGTCGTGATCTCGTCGTGATGACCAGCTTGTGCTCTAGTCTAGGAATTTTCTTACAGATCTAGTTTGGGAATTTTAAAATGCACATATGCAAGAGAGTTATTGATGTAGTAGGATTAAGGTAAATTGGGGTATTTCATTAAAATTCTTGATGAATTGGGATTAGAATTAGTATCCTTATTTTTTCTATTTATAACTTTTGATTGATAATAAAAAGTCATATTGATTCTTGGGTAGAGTTCTCCTTTTATTTTCATAGGCAACATCAAATTGGTATCAGAGAATCACTTAGGCCAGCGTTGGTTGACTTCTGTTGGTGGAAGATTGGGAAAACTCTTGGCGACATTAGTCGTAAGGGTGGACTTTGTGAGTTATGCTCGTTACCAAAGAATGTACCCTTATTTAGGGGAACCTTTAAATTCACGAAACTTGAAGAATTTTGCCAAGAAATTAAAAGAATGGAAATTTACATTACAACAGAAGGAAAATGGTTAAGAAAAGATAAAACTATTGGTATGACCAAGAAAGTCACAGGTCCTCCAAAAACCATGTTGGAACTCTGATTTGAGTGATTACGAAGAAAAAAAAATATTAACCTAACAACTTTGTTCATGCTAAATTTTATCAAAGAACTTATCAAGATCCACATTTTTTATAATAGGGTAATAAAAACTTTGCCTCACTACAAGTCTGAGGGCACCCACGCCCATCCCAAGGGCCGAACTTGAGAGAAGAGATTTTACAGCTCAACTCACTCATGGATTTTGAATCTAAGACTAAAGATCCACACTGGAATGATGATTCTAGTGATTCTAGCAATTTCCACAAAAATTGTAATGCAGTTTGGGCAGATTAACGAACCGACATTACAAAGAAAAGGCTCAACGATCCAACCAAATTTGTTTGACAAGAAAATGATGGGAGTATCAGAAATACGATGGTTCAAAAAGTGATTCTCGAGATGGAACCTTTACTAGAAAACATCAACATTTGGATCATAACATGAACAGGGAGTTCCAGAAATGAAAGGATAATATCTAGCTGCCTTTGGGGGGAAATCCAAGAAAATTGAGAATTCACTCGAAAGAACAGATTCACGATAGAAAACACAAATAAAAGTTGAAAAGCCAACAAGAGCTAGCTCAACCAGCATAATTGTGTGCCCATGCCCAAAAGTTCAAGGAATTGAATCACCCCACCCCCAATTATGGTTGAACTAAAAAAGAGAAGTTGAAGAAGGCAAAAATAAGAAGATGATTAATTAAACTTTAATTGACAATGTCGAAGAAGTCAGAACATGCAAGGATGAAGAAAACACATGCGAAGCCAAAGGTACATGCGAAGAGAATGCAAACTGCATATCAAAGGTCAAAGAACTCACACGAAAATGAATGCAAGTCATTTGAGGAAGAAGACGAAATCCAAGAAGAAGAATGTGAAGAAGATAAAGTGAAATAAGTGGGGTGTTGGAATACAAAAGTTAAAAACTAGAAATTAAGCTCTAATGGCAAAATGGAACTGGAGATTCTGTAAAGAAAAATCTGCTTTATGGAGAAGGATTGTCGCGGCTATATGGTTCTAATCCGGGAGGTTATTTGACAAAGATGATGATATGATCTACCACACTATTTTATTAATCTAAGATAAACCTCTCGAGAGAATCTCTCAAAGAGCCGCAATACAATGATGATAATTCAATGGATGAATAATAAAGACCTAACCTCTCCTATTTATAATGACTCTAAACCCTAGCCTTTCTACTTGTTCTCCAAGTAAACCCCTAATTAACTAATAATCTCTAATAAGGCCCAAAAGCCCAATACAATTGAAATAACAATTAATTAATCAATAATAAATACTAATACTACTATTCCTAAAACTCCAAGGTAGGTCCGGATCGTATCAATACTTTCCCCCCAAAGAGCCACCTTGTCCTCAAGGTGTTCCATCTCCGATGCCACTT
Source organism: Sicyos edulis (assembly GCA_036507275.1). Classification (NCBI taxonomy): domain Eukaryota; kingdom Viridiplantae; phylum Streptophyta; class Magnoliopsida; order Cucurbitales; family Cucurbitaceae; genus Sicyos; species Sicyos edulis. The sequence continues at coordinate 10,282,663 of CM071852.1, read as the reverse complement.
CTGCAACTCCATCTTCTGGCAAAAAATCAGTCACCTCAACATCCTGGTAATCGTGCACATCCCGAACGACCCACACATCCAAATTCTGAAGTTCTTTCTTCTTACAACGATGTCCTGGGACAAATTGTTCATCGCAGCGGAAACATAACCCTTTGTCCTTCCTAGCTCGAATTTCGGCTTCAGTTAGTTTTTTACAAGACGTCGGGTGAACGGTTGTAGTCCTGTGGGACAAAATCTCTGTGCTTCCCACTCCTGATCAAATCATTCCTACTTTAGCCTTAACTGTTGCAGAAGTACTTCCCTCGTTTTGGGTAGCCTGAAAAGCAAAATCATCCTCAATCACTTGGGCCATAATCATTTTCTCTTCAATGCCCACTGGTCGTAGTTTACGCATCGCGCTCCGTATCTCCTCTTTCAGTCCACTTTCCCACTTCCCCTCCAATGCACTCATACTGATATCGCGCATTCCCTTAGCAAAGCGCTCAAAGCTCCAACGATATTCCTTCATCGTTCCTATTTGCTTCAAACTCATGAAGTTGGCATACTTATTGGCTTGGGCCACCGGTTGGAAACGCTCCAACAACCCATCTTTGAATTCGTTCCACGAACGAAAAGGAGCACGGTCATCCTCATACTGAAGCCACTCCAATGCCTCCCCTTCCAAACATAACCCTGCTGCCTCAACCCCTTCATATTCAGTCAACTTGTTTACCAGGAAATAACGCTCGACCCGACTCAACCATCCTACCGGATCCTCATCAACAAGACCCTTGAAAATCGGCATCTCCAATTTTCTAAATCTCCTATCACATCCCGGTCCCTCCCTTTCTAATGCTTCCCGTTCAAATCTTTCTTCTCCCCTCTGCTCAAATTCCCGTCTCGTATTTCGGAAACTGTCACCCCAACCACGATCGTTCCAACCATCATGTGCTAGCGGCCTTTCATAACCGATGCGCACCCTCCTCTCTTCTAACAACCCATCTCCTCCCCAATCACCTCGGAGAACTCCTCGTCGATCACCATCTAGACCGATGCCCCTATTTCCGTCAGAATTCCCCTGAATATCCGTCCTTGGTCCAACTGATCGCCCAGCACCGACCCCGACCAGACCAGCCCGCCCGACCGGTTCTCTGAGCCGCCGCCCGCCCGCGCTTGACCCGAGCCCACCGCCCGGCCTTGCTCTCGCCCCGACTCAAGCACACCCCATGCTCGCGCCCCGACCTCGAGCCTCAGCGCCGCTATGCCCGGCCCCCAACCCGAGTCCGTCCCCCGCCGCGCGCCGTGCCACACGCCTCGATCGATCCCGCCCCCCCCCCCCCCACCCTCGACCACTGCTCGCCCCGGCCCGCACACCCCACCCCAAAGCACCCCAACCGCCCTCGGTGCGCTACGGTTGAGCCCCACCCGAGAGCCCCGCTTGCGCGCCCCTGCGCACCAGCCCCTCCGTGTGTCCCGGGTTCTCCCCCTCTCACGACCCGCTCGAGCCCGCACCGCGCGACCACCCGCCGCACCAACCTCCATCTGCGCTGCCGCGCCGACTTCGCCGTAGCCCCTCGGGCAGACCCTGCCGTCCGCCCTGCTCGCGTCGCCCACGCCGGTCGCCAGGCCGATGCCACAGCCCGCGCGCTCGAGACATCACCATTCGCCCCGTTGCTCCCCGCGCTTCGCGCTTGCGCAGCCGACCACTCCGAGCCAGCGTCGCGCGCCGTACTCGCCTCGGCCCACCACCTGGCGCGACCTCGTCGCGCCGCTGCTCACGCCGCGCCCGCCGCGCCGTGATCGCGAGCTAGCCCCAGCCCGCGCTTCGATCCTTCCCCGCACCTCGGGCATCGAGCCCTTCCCCTTTGTCTGCTCGGATTGTCTCCACTAAAAGTTCCAGATTTCGGTTCATCGTCTCGAGCTTCGAATCCTGCAAATCCAGCCTTTTCCCTAACCTTTCTTCCATCGCTTCCATCTTCGCGTTAGTCTCCTGTAACTTCCTAGCCAAGTCGGTCGTTCCTTCTTCACACTCTTGCATCCTGGATTCCATCTTAGTAGTAACCATTCCCGGATCGGCAAATGGCTCTGATACCAAAATGATATGATCTACCACACTATTTTATTAATCTAAGATAAACCTCTCGAGAGAATCTCTCAAAGAGCCGCAATACAATGATGATAATTCAATGGATGAATAATAAAGACCTAACCTCTCCTATTTATAATGACTCTAAACCCTAGCCTTTCTACTTGTTCTCCAAGTAAACCCCTAATTAACTAATAATCTCTAATAAGGCCCAAAAGCCCAATACAATTGAAATAACAATTAATTAATCAATAATAAATACTAATACTACTATTCCTAAAACTCCAAGGTAGGTCCGGATCGTATCAGATGAATAATTCAGCTTCTTATAAAGGGCCTTGGAAGAACATTGCCGCTCTCTCCCCCCTCATTATGGATCGAGTCACACACAGAATTGGGGAGGGATCTTCCACTCCACTATGGAAGGATAAATGGCTCAACAATACTCCACTGTCTCATCAATTCCCCATTCTATTTGGCCTTCTAATAAGAAAGATTCTACTGTGAAAGATGCTTGGATGATGAACTCCTCCTCGTGGAACTACTCATTTAGAAGAAACCTTAAAGACGATGAAATCGAAGAAGCTTGTTTATTGTCTAATTTGATGGTAGGGACCAAACCATTGACTGGTGATGATACTGTTATTTGGAGGTTGGAGGAAAATGGACTCTTCTCGATAAATTCTCTTATTTTGGACTTACAAGAAATATCCGATGTCCCTATCGAGAACATCTATGAATCTATTTGGAAAGACAAATACCCTAAGAAGATTAAATTCTTTCTCTGGGAGCTTCTCAGGAAGGCCATCAACACCAATGACATGTTGCAAAGAAGGATGCCATCTATGTGCCTTACACCAAACTGGTGTTCTATATGTAAACATTCTAGTGAATCACAACAACATCTCTTCATTAATTGCACCTATGCTACTTATTTTTGGGACTACTTGCATGAAAGCTTCTCATGGCCCATTGTGCTCCCTAGTGACACACACTCTCTAATTTACTCTACCCTCATCGGACACCCCTTTAAGGCTAAAATGAAGCTGCTGTGGGAAAATTTCATTAGAGCCTTTTGTTGGAATTTATGGAGAGAAAGGAACAACCGGATCTCCAACGACCATTGTATTAATTTTGCTAAATTTCTGGAAAACTTATTAGTATACTGGTGTAAGAAATCTCCACTTTTCATCGATTATAGCTACGACTCTATTGAATAGCTGGAGATCCCTTTTGTAATTGGCTATAGCCTCATAATTTCATATTTATAATGAAATTGTTTCTTATCCAAAAAAAAAAGAAATAAGTTGCAATTGACGAAACCTGGGTACATTCAAAGGAGAAGTTGCACAACCTGAATAAAAAAAACTTTCAAAACCCTAGGATCATGGGAGAAGACAAAGAGATGCATCCGACATGAAAGTTGCATGACTCAGCCTGACACCTGTCAGGCATGTTTTCAAATTTCAGCCTGACCCTTACGCAACCCAAGCCAAATTTGGCCCTCTTCGTTTTTCTCAATAAACCAACCACCCATTATGACTTCTGTGTTGGGGGAGGGTGGGGCTGAAGTGAAGAATATCAATCTAAATGATAACACAACTGTCAAATATCACATGTGAGGAATGTAATGTCAAGTAGAATGTATCTTGAGGGTCATGAAAACCTTGAGAGTCATGTAATCACGACTAAGAATGTATCTTCCATCCTTTCCAAACTTAATATCAGAGATCGAAGCTATAATCTCAGTAAAAAAGGATCTAGAACCAGGTGCTTCCTGCTCCTCAAATCTGCACCCAAGTGGAATTTCTCGTTAGTTCTCAGGTCCATGGGGTATTTTAATATGCAGGTACACAGAAAATCAGTTTTTAAAATCAGTAAAATCACTTACAATTTGGCGTGAGAATCACATAATGCTGACTGTCGCAAATCAATTAGGCGAATGGATCCTTTTGAGCTGCTATATGCTAACGTATTACAATGAGTAGGATGAAACTCTGCAGATGTTATCACCTCTACAGAAGCACAATGGAAATTTAGAATCCTAACTTTAAAAAGATAAAAAAAATAAGAATAATAAAAACAAATAAAAGACAGAACACAGAACACAGAACGAAAGAAGAAAAGAAATACTGAGAATGAATGATTACACAAATTACACTCCTCAAAGGCTCAAAGTTCGAAAATTTTTATCTATCTATCTGTACATATATGCATGCATATATATGCGTGTGTGTGTGTGTATCAATAGAAGTACACAAAAGCTGTATGTCGAATGGCTTAAATAAATTTCACAACAGCATGACCCTCACTTTTCTTTCTCCCTTCTTTTTTCATGTTTCCCCTTGAGAAATAAAAATGCAAGCTAATACTCCTGAGTTCTTTCTGATGATAAGGTGAATATATTTAAAACAAAAGCCTGCTTCTTGAGGACATAAGTAAATAATACGAACTCACTGAACATGATTTTGACATACAACTGTCTCCTTGAGTCTTGAGGATGTTAGTAAATAATCATACAGAGTTGATTCGTGAGAGTCTAAAGGACCCTCCCCACTTCCATTATTACTTGTTTTAATAGATAAAAAGTTTTAACTTAGTATCTTCAGATCCGATTATAAAATACCAGCCATCAGAAAGAAAGTCCAGCCTACTGATCAGAGTTTCAACACCTTACCAGTTAGGTCTTCCATGTTAGCAGGCTTGACATCAACAATGTTGAAACTTTGACTACTGATTTCCAAGTTCCAAAGATTTATCCGCAGGTCATCAGCTGATATAAAAGTTTCTCCATCACTATAAACACAAGGCAAAATAACATTATTGGCTACTAAGACCATGCAAAACAAATCAAGACAGTAAATGGAAATCACAAAGTTGTCTTCTGATTCTCTCTCTCATTTTCTTTAAGAAGCTAGCTTACAGTAGAATAAGACTTCATCACTAGAAACATAAAAGCAATAAACACATACATACATGTGTCATTTGTCATGTGTGTGTGATCACATCACAAAGATGTTGGAAGATTGCGTACATATATAATGCATGCATACACACACATACATATGAACTAAAGCGATGAAGAAAATTTTGACAAAAAAACCAGCTTAGATTAAGAAGAGATGGAAAAAAAAAATTCAACTGAAATGAAATGTTCCGTTATGAAGTTTCCTTTACAGTCCAAGGCCAGCCAAATAATTGAATGAATTCAGTAACTTCTATAAACAGTAAGAATTAATGAGAGTTGGAAATTTTAATGTGGCGTCAAGATAAGAGATTCCAACTTTAAGTCTTTGAATTATCACCATCTTTTTCTTCCTAATGCAATACAAGTAAGATATGTCTTCAACCTCTTTAATCACAACAATATTCGAGCACACACAATTAAAATTTAAAAATATAGAATTTGTATTGGTTCGTCAAATTTTCAATAAAAATTATCTAATACGTAGCAAACTTTTTGGGTCATTGAACTCTGACTGTTGTTGTAGCTAAAAGTCCTTGACATTTAATTGCCTAAGTACAAAAACTAGGTAGTTCATTGTAGACAGGTGTTTAGTAGGTCTACAGCTTGTCTTTGGGAGGATGATTAACCTCTTAAATCCCATATTCGCCTATATCATCGACAAGACTTTATGCGATAGTTGAAAGCAAAGGAAGAAATATCCATTACTACTGGGTGGTAGATCTAGAAAAATAAAGAATGCTCTAAGTTTGAAGTAATTTCGATCATAGGAAGGTGAATGAATAACTCCCTCCCTCTATTTAGTTAAGTAAAAGTATGTCTTTCAATGCCTAAAATCCCAAAATCTGGTAACTAGACAAATTAGGGCAGTTTTCTCAAATTAGGGCAGTTTTCTTTCCAAACTCAGTTCCCTAACTTGCCGCATGGAATGAGATTATCAGATTCCATAACTGCAATAGGTGGTGGAAGGCCAAAGAGCCGAAGAAGATGATATGATCCAGGATCTAGATTATATCAAAAGATAACAAATTACAAGATAAGCCAAGTTTTGATAGGAACTTGGAACCTCCCCTCTCAAGAGAATCTCTTGAGCCCTACAATAAATCACTCAATTAATCACTCAATATTTAGATTTCTAAACCCTAACCTAACTCACTCTATTTATAACAAAATACTAACTTATTCTCCAAGTAATTGTAACTTACTCCCCAAGTAATTGCTAACATACCCTTACATTATTCCTATTTCTACTAAGACCCAACCCTATCACTACCGGCCCCTAAAAAAATACACCTTGTCCTCAAGGTGTTGGTAAACAATAACTACGGAAAAAAAACAATTCTGAGTTTTTTTTTTTTTTTGGGCGCAGGCGGTGGCAATTGCGGCAGCGACGGCAACAGTGGCAGCGACAGCAGTGGTAGTGGTGCGTCGATGGTAACGACGGTGGTGGTGGTGGTGGCGACGGAGGTGATGGCGGCGGAGGTGGGGGCGGCAGTGGTAGCGGCGGCCGTGGTGGAAATAGTGACATCAGCGGTGGTGGTAGCAGCAACGAAGGAGGTGGTGGCGGAGGCGGCGGGGGTGGCGGAGGTGGTGTCGAAACCCTAGCCATCATTGTTTTTTCCAATTTAATTTCCTCTTTGATTTCTCTAAAACATCTTTTTAGGTCTTCTCTAAGACTTTGCAACTCTTCTTGAATTAAAAGAAGAAGTTCTCGATCCATCTCTACAACCAAAAATCGAACGGCTCTGATACCAATTGATATGATCCAGGATCTAGATTATATCAAAAGTAAAAGAATACAAGATAAGCCAAGTTTTGATAGGTCTTGGAACCTCCCCTCTCAAGAGAATCTCTTGAGCCCTACAATAAATTACTCAATAACTCACTCAATAATTGGATGCCTAAACCCTAACCTAACCCACTCTATTTATAACAAAATCCTAACTTATTCTCCAAGTAATTGCTAAATAGAGCCCTAGGCCCAACCTTATCAATACCCGCCCCTTTAAAGCACCTTGTCCTCCAGGTGGGCATACACAAAAATAGAAAAATAAAAAATGAAAACAATTTTTTTTTTTTCCGGCGGCAGCAGCGGCGTGTCGGTGGTGGCGGAAACGGCGGCATTGGTGGCGACAGCGATGGCGGAGGTGGTGGCGAAGGTGGCGGCGGTGGTGGAGGTGGTGGTGGCGGCGGTGATGATGGTGGCAGAGGTGGTGACGGCGGCGATGACGGCGGAGGTGGCGGCAACGATGTCGGAGGTGGCGGCGGTGGTGGAGGTGGTGGCGGCGACGGTGTAAAAACCCTAGCTGCCACACCACCCTCTGAGGCCTCGATCATTAAACTCTTCCCTTTGTAAGCTCGGAATGACTCCATTTATAGTTCTAGCTTCCGGTTTATGCTCTCGAACTTCAAATCCTGCCAATCTATCATTCTTCCCAATCGCTCCTCCATCAATTCCATCTTTGCGTTCATCTCCTGTAACTTTCTCGCCAAGTCGGTCGTTCTTTCTTCACACTCGGGCATCCTTGTTTCCATCTTATTAGTAACCATTCCCGGATCGGCAAACGGCTCTGATACCAATTGATATGATCCAGGATCTAGATTATATCAAAAGTAAAAGAATACAAGATAAGCCAAGTTTTGATAGGTCTTGGAACCTCCCCTCTCAAGAGAATCTCTTGAGCCCTACAATAAATTACTCAATAACTCACTCAATAATTGGATGCCTAAACCCTAACCTAACCCACTCTATTTATAACAAAATCCTAACTTATTCTCCAAGTAATTGCTAAATAGAGCCCTAGGCCCAACTGAGCCCTAAGCCCAACCTTATCAGAAGACAGAGGCTTTCTCAGACTCGTCATTGAAGGGTCTTAATACCTACGATGTGATCCATAAGAGATTTTTTTTTTTCATGTGCTCTCTCTTCCAGAGCTGGAGTAAATTTTTGTAGAGAAAAATGTTGAGGATGCCGATTGACTATTTTTCAGGTAAAAGTTTGCAGCTCTCTGAGTCTCATTCGCTGGAAGTATTGAAGAATTTGTCCTTCAAACGCCATCTATTCGTTTTACAAACCAACATATCAAGGCTACGACAAAGAAAATGCAACTACAAGGAATTTGGAGATTTCAGGTGTGAAAATTAATGGGACCTATGGGATATTATTATTAGAACTCTATCCTGTAATGGGTGGAGAATTAAAAAAAACAGTTCAATTAAAAAAAAAAATTGGAAACCGGGAAATCGAAGCTTTCGCTCCACTATACCCGAGCTAACCACGTCTGTCCCTAGGCTAGGTACCAGGAGACATCGAAGGAATGGAGACATTACAAGTGAGTCTCGAATGGCTCAATGTAACTAATTATACCCCTTGTTTTAAGATCAAGTACTCGTGCTTGTAAAAGGAAAAAAATAAAATAAAAATAGCAAAATACTGACACAAGTTTAGCACATATTAACAAGAAAACTTTGGATTCCTTTGAAAGAAACCAAACCTGTTATTGGAGATGGAGTTGATATGATAATCATGGGCATGGGCATACACTCTTCGACATCTAGCAACCAGGTTAGTCTCGTGAGTAGTTACCTGCAAAATTAGTGCCCTAAGAATAAGAACTCTAGCAAAATGAATAAATCAGGCCTTCTGTTTTTTAATTCTTTTATAAAAAAATTGTGTTTATTTCCCAATATCTTTCTCTATTTGTAAACTACTTCTACAAACCTAGCCAAATTTTAACAGCTGAAAACAATAGTTACCTAAGACATTATTTTTTTAAAAATGGCAGTGACAAAAGTGCTTTAAAATTGAAAAAGAAAAAAAAAATTAAAATATCAGTAAACAAGCTTCACTTTTAAGAGAGAGAGAGAGAGAAATACAAATGACATGAAACAAAACCTTAGTTAAAAATAACAAGTAATGAGTAAATGTACACTCAAACTAATAATATGAATAGCATGGTAAAAAATGGCATGAAACTAAAAGTAATTTGTAAAATCATCAATACAAGTGGATGAATGAAGGCCTACCGTTGGTAAGCGTAGTGACTGTATGCCCCTTACTGGAAATGAAAGGTCATTATTGGGATACCGGTCAGGGGATCCTCCATTTGCAAGATGGGGTCCAGAGCTACTTGGGTTGTTTGAACCTGCATTGCTGACATTTCCTCCAGGTTTTGAAGGATCTACATTCATGGTAGAAACCTTTTTCACCTTCTTTTCTTGCACCTGTTCAACACTCAGAAACAAAAGAAAGAAATAAACGATGCAGAACAACACTAGCAAAAAGACAACAAAAGGAGTGCATCTTCATGCACCTTCTGCATTATGAATTAGCAATTCATGAATTTTAAAATACAGTGGAAATTCAAATGATAATCTAAAAATGTCTGCTCCAGGTATCTACAATAATCTACCGGATAAGGCCTTTGGCCCTTATGATTACTATTACTAAATGACTTTCTTCTAGGATTGTTGGGAGACCGCAAAAGATGGTCTTAGAAAACCTTTTTCAGTGAACTCTATGAGGGACGTACCGTGGATACCTTTTTCAAGCTTTGTATTAGTTACTAGCTAGGCAGAGTCATTGTAGAGATATGTTAGTTGAGTTGTTGTCTTCCCCTTCCCCTCTCCTTTGCGAGAAAAAGCCTTTACGTGGCAAGCATAGCATTGGGGGGAGAGAAACAATAGAATTTTCGGAGTGGAAAGAACTTGTGCTAGTGTGTGGAACCTCATTAAATTCTATGTTTCTATCTCAGCCTCCGTTTCTATGTTTTTTGGTAATTATTCTTTAGTTCTATCTCGCTTGATTGGAGACCATTTTTTAAGGTCTCTATTTTTTTTTATGGGCTGCCTACCATTTGTATTTCCTTGTCTTTTTCATGTATTCTCTTTCATACTTATATTCTTTTCCCCATGAAAGCTAGATTTTTTTTTATCCAAAAAAAATTATGCAACCTTACAGAACAAGATTAAGATTACACCGAACAACCTCCAGAAATATGCAACCAAGATGCTCTTATATAATTGCTAAAACATTAAACCAACTATCAAATCACCACATGGGAGAGATAAAAGCAGTGTTCTACCTTCCAGTACTTGATTGTTTTATCATTAGTAGATAACAGAAATAAGGCACCATTAGCGGGCTGGCACCATCTGATTTTGTTAATTTTTTCCTCAATTTCCAAACTCTTCAGATAGTCAAACTGATAAAAAGCAACGCAGATGAAACATAAATATGAATTCAAGAGAATCCGATCATATAACACATTGAAGTAATACCAAACCACAAAAATATTGGTGGAGAGAACACCTCAGGTTCATGACTCTGAAATTCTGTTTTATAACGAAACTCCGGATGCCTACTAATTGCATTATCCATCCTCTCCAAATCCCTTCTAGAAGAACCACCATGCTACGAGTCAAAGTGGAAAAGGAAGATAAAAAGAGTTAAGATACTAAACAACACAAGAAGCAAGAAAGATATTAGGGGGAAAACAAAGCAGGCATGATTCCAAGAACAAACATCTTTTGTATCCGTCCTCTCAAAGAGTACCACCCGGCCACCACGGTCCCCAGTAGCAAGATGATCCCCACTTTTATCAAATTCAATGGCTGAAATAATATCAACTGCCAAAAAAGTGGTTAACGGAAAACTTCAGAAATCCATGCAAAAAGGAAATAAGTTTAGCTGAACTAAGAAAAAGGTATGGACCAACTTGTTGCTTTAAAACTAACTAAACAGAAATAGCTACAATAACAAATTAAAACAAGATAGTTACTACATCTATTTATAAAAATCTTAACATTTCCACAAATTGCAGATCCAAGCAGCTAAGAACCAGGGCGGAGATAAATAGATACAGATAGAGAGAGAGACAGCTATTCATGCTGCCACAAGTGAGTCAATGCGAAACAACCATTACCTTGACAACCTGAATGTTCAATTTAAATGCCAAGAATTTAGATGGAAGCACAGAAGATGAATTAAGTCATCAACAATCTTTGTGAAGGACAAATATAAGCTTCAAAACTGCACAAAGACCATCAGATAGTCCTAGATATGATTTATGCTCTACGTAATACGCATACAACACCAAATTCCAAGAGTGGATTGTAAGCATAGAAATTAGAAACTGCTGGAAGGTAACAGTTGTTGGTTTATCATAGGAAATTTAATACACATGTCGCCTCATGATACAAAATTTAATACACTTGTGTGTCAGATTGCTAGCATTCTGGTTTCACATAATTTTTCGAAACAATGGTAACCACGCCCGTCCATAGGCCAGGCACTGGAGACATCAAATGAGTAATGTCGCAGGTGAGTCTCGAACCTGAAACTTTGAGGGGAGCATACCCTCAAAGCTTAAGTCTTCAACCACTGCACCACCCTTGGAGACATTCTGGTTTCACATAATGAAAAGATGAATCCAAACCAAGCGCCCGAGCTAGCAAACCAAGACTCAAAATTCTCCCATACTGGAGTGTCCATGTAAACAGGAACCAAGCATTTTTCAGGCTTCCTAGTGACCAGAAAGCTAGACATTTTACTCTTTAAATATTGGATTCTCAACAATAGTTTGGAAGGGGGATGAAGGAGATCATACATCTAAGGAGGAGACACTCTGCAAATTTGAGCAATGCTCTTTGCATTCACTTACTTACAAAGGAGGAAAATCCTAAGACATTGTATTCTAATTCAACAACATTTGGGAATCGAGATTCAAACCTGTAACCTCTTAATTACTAGATTCTACGTGATACCACTAGACCTATGCTCTTCTCGGTGAGGAAAATCTTTTTTTTTTCTAAAACAAGGGTAACCACGTCCGTCCCAAGGCCAAGTACCGGGAGACGTCGAAGTAGTAATGTCACAGGGAGTTTCAAACCTGAAACGTTGAGGGGAGCATACCGTCAAAGCCCAAGCCCGGTGAGGAAAATCTTAAGACTATAAATGTGCATGCAGTAAATTCAATCCAGAAACTCAAAGCTATTCCCCACAGGCCACAACTCACTCACAAGGCTTGGGCTCAAAGCTTCTCACTAATCCTAGAACAATGCAACACAATCTTAGACGGGCATCTAAACTAGAAAGCTCAGCTCCCTCCCATTGCAGAGCGACAACAGAAATTCCCAGCAAATTAACACCACAGATTCACTCAGGTCCCATAAGGGACTAGTTAAAGATCCACAACAGAATAGCAAATTGACAGAAAAAAACTCACAATCTGAACAGATCGGACGCTCATAGAAAACCCTAATTGCAATAGAATCACCAAATTCGAAATGGATCGAGAAACCCCAAACGGAAAACAAAAACATTCGGATCATAGCATAAAGTGAACAGTAGTACCTTCTTGAACCTCCTCACCGGCTGTACGTTCGCCAAACACCTGAGAGAATTTCCATTCCAGGCCGGCCGGAGGAGCTGCAACGACCTCGTTTCCACCGTTCATTTCGCCAGAAAAACGCAAATCCAAGCAACCCCAGATGGGAAAAATCCAAATCCACGAAATCCAATCAATGCATCGAAGATCCCTTTTCTGGGTTTACAAAAAACCACAGCTTGGACACAAAACAGCAACCCCCATCAACGATATTCGAAAACCCAGAAAACAAATTGGAAAATCTAATCTAATCTTTGATTGTTGCAGATTCCAATCAAACCATCACGAACTTGGGGAAGAAAAAAAAAAGCCCAATTCCTCTGTGCCTCCTAGAACTCTCTCTTTTTCTCTTTCTCTCTCTAAAAGTCTCTCCCCTGGCTCCTGCTTGTCTCCCCAAAAGCCTTTTTCTCTCTCTAAAAGGAGAAAATTGGGATTAAAACAAAGACAAGAAAGAAAAGAAGAAATAAAAATGGAAAAAAAGGAAAAGCTCATAGATTTAGATGCATAAAGTTACAAACCCCAAAATATTCACACGAATTCTTGCTCTTTCTTCTCGCCTCTTGATTAATAATCATGTATCATATAAATTCTTCAGAAAATTTACTCTTAATCATACATTATATAAATTCTTGAGAATTTTTATTTGTGTCACATATGGGTATCCGAATTCGCCCGATGAGACATTTGCGAAAACGCTATGATTGAGATCAATAACAAATATTACCTCTATCATTTTTATGTAGTATCATTTCAACTCAATAATCAAAAAATTATAAATAATAGTTTTCAAATTCAATTATAATTTTTGTTCTTCAATTCAACAATAATTACAGATGATTTCTTAGTCATATATATGTAATTACATTGGTCTCTTTTTTTTTTGTGATATGCAATTATGTTGATCGAACTATTACATATTGAAGGAAAATGAATTCGAACCTATAACCCATGACTATTAAGTTGTATAAGATGTCATTGAAATTTAATTTAGAATATTAGATTATTATTATATAGTCAATAAATCTCAATTTATGATCAATAGAGCATTAAAAATTACCACCATGATTTGTTTTAATAAAAAAAAATCCATCTATGTGTCCACCATATCACCATAATTTTAATATGAGTAAAATAACATGGTTTTTACAAGAAAGTAGCAAAAATGTTTAAAATGGAATAAATTTGAGTGATTTACACAAATTTAATATCACATATAAGTCGCCAACATGAGCAAGTTGCTCAACGGCATACATTAATGTATATCTAATGATCAAGAAATTTAGGATTTGAATTCTCTTACTTTCAATGGTTGTAATTTTAAGAAAAAATATAATAATAATAATAATAAAATAAAGGTGCACCCAAAACAAATTGAACATTTAACTTTTTAAATCGAAAAGATTGGTGGTAACTGTTTGGCTATAAAACACCACAGTTATATAAACTCATAAATTAAAATGCAACACATAATAAAAACTTGCAAATTATACTATTGAAGACATGAAAGCTCTTTAAAAATAGTTAGCATATTTTAACATTCAATAATATTTATGAAGAGTTGAAGTCGTAGTCACTAAATCATATATAATGTGATTAAAGTTATGTTGTGCACATTTTTTTTTAAGACCGTAGTAGTTGGGGTAGGAAAATTTGAGGGAATTTTACGTGTATAATAATTATAATAAAAAATATAATTCAATCAATGATAGTCTCATTCAATCACGGTTTGAGTTCTATCACAAATAAAAATTAATGTGATACAAATAAATTATTTTAGAAATTATGTTGTAAATATAATATACTTTTAATGATAAATTCTCAAAATTTGAACCGAATCTTTTTTAGATATTAGATGTTCATTAAAACAACTGCTCTCGTCGGCAAATGTATAATGTTAAATGACACTATTGTCAAAAGTTTAGATTCTCATCTTCTAATTCAATGGATAAAACTGTCCATTAATATGATAGTAAGACAAAACGCAGTGCTTCCACAATGTAAGAAACAATAAATCAAACTATTACTTGAAGAATCACATCATAATCTTAATCATTACTTTATTTATTTTGTAATTTCAATGTCACCTGCCCTGCCTTTCTTTTCTATTAAAATATTCAAATAGGCCCCAAAAGTAGTTACGTTCAGGTCTATAAAACGACCACAATTATTGGGCCAGCCCGTTAAGGCCAGCACCAATCATCTTTTTTCGTAGGGCTTTTAGCAGGTGTAGGCGGATTGAAGAAAGAATTTGTAAATGTATTCACATTTATAAAATTTAGTAAGAATAAATCTACGACTTTTAATAAAATTTTTCTTTTATAATGAAAAGATATAAATACCCTCCCCATTAAATTAATCAAATTGTAGACTTTTTTTCCCTTCTGCCTAAAATTTTCAGATGACAAATGATTTTCTTTAAAATCTCCAATTTTTATTTCCTCAATTTTATATTTTGTTAGGTTGTTATTTTTATTTTTTTCAAAATACCTAAAATATTTAGTTATAATTATGTATTAATATATAAATACGAGTTTCAAATAAAAAAATAATTTATCGATTATTGTTGTTTTTGTGCTATTGATAGTGTTATGTACACGTGTACAATAACATTTTATTTACTTAGGTTGAATATTGAATTAGTACCATATTTCACGACTAGTATATATATATATATATTTTGTATTTTTATGCATTTATCTCACATATAAGTATTAATTCATCTAACTTTATATTTGTTTGTATTATTTATTAATTATTTAATAATGATTTTGTTAATACAACGCCAAAGATTAATATATATATATATATATAGCATTTATCTTTTTCAAATATATATATATATATATATTATTTATCTCATGACTAATGTTTATGGTATTTATTTATTTTTTAAATATAAATATAATTTTTATTTTTAAAAATATAAATACAGTATTTATATTAAATAAATAAATAAATACATTATTTATCGATTTAAGATTGAACATATCCCAACACACCCTTCAAAGATGATAAAAAGAGGAAACTTACACATATAATAAATTTGAAAACCACAATCATATATACAGTTAAATACTATATTATAATACTTATTAATACATTATTATTTATTATTAATGTAGTATTATATGTTATTAATACTATATTATTTGTTATTAATACAATATTGTGTATTATTATATTATTATGTATTATTAAAATTATATTATTATTACTACCTATGCTATATTTTAAGTGACAATTTTTGTAATTATTTTTTGAATTTGAGTAATTTTGTAATTAATACATTATTATTTATTATTATTATAGTATTATATTATTAATACAGTACTGTGTAATAATCTTGTAAGTTTCATTTTTTTAATTAAAAAACTAAAATATATTGGTGAAAATAGTTTAATAATTTAATATTAAACGACATTGAATATTATTCTCATATCTAAATACATATTAATAATGGTATTAATTAAAATAAATATAGTATTTATAAATTTAAGGTTAAACAAATACAAGTATTCAAATATTATATTAATACTGTATTTGCATTTATAATCATTAATACTATTATAAATACTTATTTATACAATATTTTATATTATTAATAATTATTATAAGAAAATATTATTAATACTAACAAATACGATTATAAAAGATAAAAGTAAGTAAGCTTATCTAACTATATAATTGTGAAAATTGTAAAAAATAATTCTACTTTCTAATTTCTAATTTCAAATATAGAAAAGATAAAATAATTAAATTTCTATTTTTCATCGATGAAAAATAGAAATTTAATTATTTTATTTTTTCTATATATAAAAAAAAGTTGAAACGAAAAGACTAATTAGAAGTCAAAGTATTGAAAAGATAAATCATTAATTGCCATCAAACCTATTTCAAAAAATTGTTAAAAAAACATATTTAAAAAAAAAAGTTACAATCATTTTTTATTCAGAAAAATAAAAAATCAATAATAAACTTTGAGGTATAAGTAAAGGCAAGAGCCGGTCAAATTGGTAGGGGTAAAGTGGGAATAACATCATTTATATTTTAATTAATTATAAATAGAAAAATAAGATTGCAATTGTTATAGAATTTGTCTATATTTGTAAATATTTTCTAAAAGTTGACTGTCTATTACAATTTCCCTTTTTTGTATGGGTATTAGTAGTATATAACTACTTTTTTAGAAATAAATCATGAGATATCTCTAATTTTAAAGACTTTAAATTCATGTCTATTTCAAATTTTTTCTAGGTGAGAGAAAATTCTCTTCCCTAGATACCCTTTTGATATACTTAAAATCAATTTTATTATTGGAATTTAAAAAAATAAAAGCATATATATATACACTCCCACGTTAAGAGGGGTAGGATTCGTTCCCCCACAACTAAATTCCACCAAATCTGATTGTTTTATTTTTTTTTATTTATAAACACACCAAATCCGATTATATATTCTAGATTTTGGATATTTGAAAAAAATATATAATCTCCACTCTTTTTAAATACAATATAACATATTACGTTTTAGGTATTTTTAAAAATAATATAATCCCTACTTTTTTAAATACATAGATTATGTTTTATCAAAAAGATATCATAATTTAAAAATATATAATCTAACCATCCCCAAATTCTATCAATAAATTCTTTCACATATTTTGATTCTGTTTGTAAAGTCATTGAAGTAGTTTTGAGAAAGGATAAAAGTGTTTCTCTTCTACGCAAATATGGAAAAAGTTTCACTTAATTTGAGTTTGTACAATTTTTTTAGCATTGGTTGGGGTTTTTAATGACTACCAAAAAAGAGGAATTTGAGATTTTTTAGCGCAAGGTGTCTTTTGAGTGAGATTTACCAATTGAGGTGGCACTAAAAGATTCAAAGATGAAGAGAGTCGAGCTGACAAAGTTTGAAGATATAGAGAGTCGAGCTGCCAAAGTTTAAAGATGTAAGGAGTCGAACTGACTTGGTTTGAAGATGTAGGAGTTGAACTGACACAGTTTGAAGATGTAGAGAGCCAAAATAACAGAGTTTGAAGATGTAAAAAGCCGAACTAACAGAGTTTGAATATGTAGAGAGCCGGACTAATAAAGTTTGAATATGTAGAGAGTTGAACTGACACAGTTTGAAGAGGTAGAGAGCTGAACTAACAGAGTTTGAATATATAGAGAGTCGAACTAACAAAGTTTGAATATGTAGAGAGTCGAACTAACAAAGTTTAAATATGTAGAGAGTCGAACTAACAGAGTTTGAATATGTAGAGAGCCGAGCTACTATAATTTGAAGATGTAGTTATCCAAATTGTCATAGTTTGAAGATGTAGAGAGCTGAACTGTCATAGTTTGAAGATGTAGAGAGTCGAACTGCCACAGTTTGAAGATGCAGAGAGCCGAACTACCACAATATAAAGACTAAGCACAAACCACTTCTCACACTACAAGTTGTCTATCAAAACATATAGAAGAAGTCCATGTTGTAGAGTTCACACATCAGCGAAGGCCTAGTCACGTACAACCTACCACCGTCTACCTCTCGTTTGCCTTCGACGAAATCTGACGGTATGTATGAGTATGAGAATAGATGTAATGTTAATGATGAAAATTTTTAAATTTTTTTTGCAAGGTTAATGCTGATATTTTTTTAAAAAAATTTGTAAGGTTAATGCTGATATTTTTAAAATTGTTTTTGTAAGGTTAATGATGATATTTTTAAAATTGTTGTTTATCCTTAGATTTTGTATGTTTTGATTGGGCTGATTTTAGTTTAGATTTTGTTTCTTTTTTTAGTTACAGTGAATTTAGAATTTAGAATATAATGAATTAATAAATAAATAATCTAATAAATTGAAAAGGGTATAATGGTCAATTACAATATATTTAATTGATTAATTAATTCTATATTTTTAGATTTAGATAATAATTTAAATCCTCTTAAAGCGTAGACATTTAATAGTTATTTTCTCTAAAACTAGCTATTTCCTTAATTGACCATTTTTGTATTGTTGGTTATCCAAGTTGGGCCGACACATATTGGACTTTTTAGAACTCCCAAATGTTACATGCTTGCTTGAAAGCCCATGGGCTGACTTAGAAGTAAAGAGATTGATGGGACAAGTTATTCATATCAATTAGGGTGTGTTTGGAGTATCAGTTTGGTTATAATAGACGGAAGGTTATTATAAACGGTAGGTTATTATAAATGATGTTTGAGGGACAAGTTATTATAACATGAATTATGATAAACGATGCTTGAGGGGCTGGATATGTAATAATAAGTAATATATATAAGATTTAGATAAACGGGCACGCAGGTTTAAGTAACTCCCGTTTATAATAAACAGTGGGGCAAACAACAGTGGGGCAAACATCGGTTGAGTTATTATAACCAACCCGACTGTTTACATAAATGGAGGCCCAAACATACCCTTAATTGTTTCATCCTACAAAGTAAACCAAACCAATTACAAATATATGATACCAACCAATTTCCTCTTGAAATCTTTCGTAGTTTGGTATTTTGCATTATAGATATATGCTTTTATAAACTAAACCAATTTCAAAAAAAAAAAAAAACAAACAAACAAGTAGCTTCCAAAACAGTATTTTAGTATATATTATTTCTTAGTAAACAACTATTTGTATTTTTTATTTATTAATTCAACAACAAAAGAGGGCGAAGGATTCAAAGCAGATGATTTCTTAACCATCGAGTTGAAATTTGTTAGTATATCAAATAATTTTTGGAGGTTGAGATCGAATTTGAACATGCACCATCATAGTAAAAGATACATTAATGTTACACTAAATCTAGTTGATTAAGCTATTGGCCTTGTTTTCAACTTTTATGATGGCATAAGTTTCTTAACTTTGAAAAATATGTGCTCTATTTATATTATTATCCTTAACCTAGGGTCATAAATGTTCTAGAATTATTTTGGAGTACATAGATATAGAATAATGGACAAAAATGACGTTGTTTCAAAATTAATCTAGATAATCATTCCAATCACTAACATATTTTGCTCTGATTTCTCACTTTTATAATGGTTTAAACATTCAACAATTATAAAAGTGAGAGATCAAATAATCAACTTTTAAAATGATATCCTTCGGCTGAAAAAAAATATCACAGTACTAAGCCCAAAACTAACTAATAAAAGTATTAAAAAAAAATTAAAAAAAGAAATAGAAGAAGCAAGCAGAATAACAAAAAAAAAACATTTTCCACCAAGAACTCTATACCATTCAGAATCAATTTTTTCAAAGTTGAATAAAAGAATAAAATGCTATAATTTAACTAAAGTTATTAGTACATCAAATTTAGAATGTTTTTACGTTAGATGATTTGACATATAGCATCTCTTTTTATACTATTTTGAAAGAGAATAATTTAAGTCGAGGATTTGTCCTTTTGTGCTTACATATATGGTCCAATTAAGACCACATTTTATTGTTTATTAATCTAAAAAAATTAAAGAAAAAAAAATGTGGCTAAAAATGAATCGGTATGAAACAATAGATTGTGCCCAGACATAACCTAGACTTTTCTTATTTCATAAATTTAAAAGATTCAATTATACGAAAATCATACATTAAAAATATTTTCTTTCTTTTTTATACATTTCGATTAAGGTTCAGCAATTTTTTAATTAAAAAATGTTAGAAATGACGAATTTAAATTTTAAATTTACAATTATTAAATTATACACGATATCGTTAGAAACGGTGAAGAAAAAAATGAACAATTTAAAACCAACAAAATATGATAAAATTGTATAAATGGATATGCCAAAACCAAAGTATCTTTGGCGCATATGCCTTTGTTACATGCGTTGCCGGATTCCAACCTTTTTCATTACCACATGCTTATCTTATCTTTATCTATTTTATTTGAAAATTGATTACTATTACTAGAAGATTACTTTGGTTTAGGGTTTAGGGTTTTACTTAAAAAAAAAAGATTACTATTATTAGAACTAATAGTTCTATTACAGAATGGGTCAGTGGTACAATGATTTCACTGTTTAGTTATAAATCAGTTCAACACTAGTATCACAGGTTCGAGCTCAAGAATTGGTAAAAAAAAGTAATAACTCTATTGGCTGATGTTAATTAAGTTCTATTCCAACAATGTTCTCATAAATCACAATAGAAAAAGCAACCATGAACATGAAGTTCTAACTCAAGATTAATCAAAATGGATGAGCTTACTTTTAAAATTCAATTGGTAACTAATATTTTCCACAAATTGAAGATTTTAGAAAAGTTATAATAAGAAAGCCAAGACTAAAGATCGATATTCAACAATTACACGAGGCAGAAGAAAATATATGTCAATTACGTTAGTGTTTTTCATTTATATCATATATAATTAGTTATCATTTGATCTCAACGAAAATAATAGCTAGACTGACATATATTACAATATATAAGGACTAAAAATTATGGGTTTTGAATATGCACCTCTATTATCAGCTCAACAAAGAAAAGAAAAGGTATGTTTTAGAAAAGTAGTACCCTTAATTTAGCATAAATTATCATACTAACAACTCCCTCCAAATTTGACAGATATATTTTTTGCTTGGTCCTATTAGTTTGATAAAAAAAAAAAACATTTTGATTAAGGTATAATTTGAAAAACTTCAAAAATAGTGACCATCGTTCTAATGGCTTACGAATTAACTCCTAGTGATAGTTAACATTTTTTGTATTCTATTGGCGGTGTAAATTAAGTAGTTGATTAATTAAAACAAGAGTAAAATTTCTCTACACATGAATGTATATGAGAGTCCTACAATTTGGAGATGTGTCACTCTTGAATGCCACAAAAAAAAATTATAATGGAATTATTTTTTTAAAATGTATAATTTTTAAAAATAAAACTTCCCTACACATGAATGTGCATAGAGAACCTTACATTTTGGGGTGTAGCACCATTAAGTGCCACAAAAATTATACTTTTTAAAAAAATAATTCAATTATAAAATATTTTTTTGTGGCATTTAAGAGTGACACATCTCCAAATTGTAGGGCTCTCATACACATTCATGTGTAGGAGAGTTTTACTCTTAAAACAATTAGTTGAAAATTCACAATTTAATGTAGTTTCTTTTAAATATATTTGTCAAAATTTTAGGCCATCAACGGTCGATGTCTGTCATCTTCAAAATATAAAAAAAAGTCTTATTTACGCTTAAATAGTAAATAGTTATATGCTTAATTTATCAATTATTAAAAGTGATATGATTGTTGCTATTAGGTTGTATAAAACAGTAGAAAATAATTCTAAATTTTGAAACCATGCGTATTTAATTATAAATTTCTACGAACCATAAAGACTATTTCTCAATTAAAAAAATCAATAATTATAGTAGTCAAGATAAAGCTTCTAATAACAGTAATAGGCAAGTCTTTTTTATACTTAACATATAATTTAATCGTTGTGTGTGTTTTTTTAAGTGTATCTTGAATGAGAAAATATGTGAGCTTTGTTGACTTTAATTACGCAAGTATATTACATCATGTCATGTAATTAAACATTTAAAAAGAGAATCATATTTTAAATTTAAAAATGAAGCTTAGAACATAAAAAAAACGAAAATCTAGAAGAAGGAATGTAGAATAATGCATTAAATCATATTGAGAATAAATTAGATGCTAGCATAAGGGATAGAAGATTTGTGTAAATTCATATCCCAATGGCATATGCTCCGGAATTTGATGCACATTCAATGGGGAAGTTGCTTTCCACTTGTTCAATTTTGAAAATTGGAATAACAATATGTTGGTTTTATCTCTAACTTCGTGGTGACTTGTTCATAAAGTATGCAAGTAAAATTCGTGTACTCAACTTCTTCAACTAATTAATTTGTGCTATCCAAAGGGGTAGCGACGCATTTATTTCACTATTAATTAGTGGTAATTCGATTGAATTTTGGTGTTGAAAAGAGGAGAGGAGAGAAAGTTGAAGAGAAAGAGAAAGTAGAATGAAGATATAAAGTAGTTGTTTGGAGATTGATGTTTTGGAGAGGATATGTCGTAAAAGTATTATTTTATATTGATTTTTTATAATGTAGTGATTGTAGATTTTTTATTGATGGATAAATATAATATATTTTATTTTATATTGTGTGGTTGAAAATTAAATAAAATTTATTGTGATATTTGATAAGATTATATAAAGAATATTTTATATTATATTATATGGTTAAGAATTAAATAAAATATTTGATGTGATATTAGAGAAGAGGTTGAGGAGAAGTTAGGAAGAGAATGATGTTCTAAAAACAAACATAGGGTTGAAATTTCTCCTCCCTCTCCTCTTCTCAATACCAAATCCCAAACACCTCCTAGAATTATAGTTTTGATGATCAATATATAATTCTTATTTAATCGTGAGCAATAATGTCTCTATATAGAGTTTGTGGTCTCTTAATTTGTATTAAAAAAACTAAAGAACATTAGTATGTGCTATTTGTCCATCAAAGATTAAATGAATGCATTGAAATTTAGTAAATATTTTTAATATTAGCATATCTAAGATATATTAAAAATTAAACAACTTTAGATAGTATTTATAAAAATAAAAGGTTAAAGCTGAACATATATAATATACAATCATGAGTAACCTGTTTAAAAAATATATGCATATACAATCGAGTAATCAATAAAATAGGTTAAAATCATTTATTAATTGTGTCTCAAAAAAAAAAAATCATTTATTAATTATTTAAAAAAAATCATTGATTAATTAATTGTAATATCCAAAGATAGTGAGGTACGTAAGCATTTTAAGCTATGCTTTTTTTTTCTTTTCTTTTTTTAATTTTTTTTTTGAAATCAGCTATGCTCTTAATTATTTCATTTTTTTTTAATTCTTGCAATCAGCTATGCTCTTAATCTATATGAACTTTGTTTTCAAAAAAAAAAAATCTATATGAACTTGAATCCTTGATTTTTTTTTTAACTTATTTATTATTAATGTATTTATTGGAAATTATTTTAAAATAAGATATATTGGTGGACACTTATTCCCTCCAAACTTAACGTTAATTTTACAAATTCAAAATACGAGTACCACGTGTGATATGAAATTCTCGTTTTATTTAATAAAATTTTCTTTATTTAAAATACTATAATTCTTTCTCTTTTTTAGTCTAATTTTTTTAATTTAAAATTTTGAGTGATTCACCAACAAGAACATGATTTTAGGGTTTATAAACAAAAACATATATATTTTTTTGACTGGACAAAAACATAATTAGATGTATATACAATCTAATATTAAAAAAAGGCCACTATTGTTTGAATAAACAAAATTAAGTGATATTAGATACCATACACAACATCCCTTTCAAACAAAAATATACTATACACAACATCAAATTAAGTGAATATAAATTAAGGGAAGGAAACACATGAATGATCTTTAATAATAAAACTTGCCTCTTACATAATTCAATTGATATTGAATAATCAAGAAACAGCTATATAGTGATTATATATATATGTATGTATTAATTATATAATGATTTTTTTTATTTCAATTATATAATTATCCAATTAGGTATCAGAAATTACATACCTACCTGTGATAAAAATATAATATTTTTTAACTTTCGGAAGAAATCATACCCTAGTAATTATGATTTTTAATTGTATACATTGATCATAATATATCATAATCTATTTTTTATTTTTAATTGGTTTGGAATAAGTTGATTTGAGTTCAGTTGGATAATTTAATAGAAGGATAAGGAGGGGAGAAAAGATCAAGTTAAAATAACACATTGGCTTATATTTTGAGCTTGGTTCGATTTAGATTTCTAAATTTTTAAATACTTATTTTTTATTTCTGGAGTTTGAAGTTTAATCCATTTTAATTATTCAACTTTTCAAATGTTCATTCTAACGTATAAACTTTAAAAATGTCCAAAAGTGATCTATACTATTTAGAGAAAAGAGAAAGTTATATATAAACTCATTTAGGATTTTAAATTCCTCTCCCAATAACAATTTAGTTTTTATTTTCATCTTTTAAAAGTTGCAAAAAATAATTATAATTATTCATTTTGATATATTTTTAAAACTCATTTGATTAAATATTGTCAATACGACATTTCAAATGTCAATAATAGTTTATTTTCATTAAATTTTATGGAGGAAAAATATTCAAAGAGAGGAGAAGAAACATTTTCTAATGAAATAAAAAATATATTATTCACATAAAATTTTAGCATTTTCCATCCAAATTTGATATCAATATAAACTTTTTGATATTTATATTTTTTCCTTTTATTACATTTAGGGTGTTTTGGAACACCGATTTGGTTATAATAGATGGAAGGCTATGATAAATGGTGAGTTATTATAAACTGTGTTTGAGGGACAAGTTATTATAAAGGGATTATGATAGACGGTGTTTGAGGAGTTGATTATGTAACAAAACGTAATACATGCAAGATTTAGATAAACAAACACGTATGTTTAAATAAACGGGTACACAAGTTTAGATAATCCCCGTTTATAATAAATAGTGAGACAAACATCAATTAAATTATTATAACTAATCCGACCGTTTACATAAACGGGCCCAAACACACCCTTAAAGATATTTTTGGTATTTTTGACACATTCATTAATTCATGATCATGTAATGTAATTTAGCCCGATGATAATAATAATAGACAGCCTTATCCATTTTCGTTTAAAATAACAAAATCCGTTTTTTCAGAAAGGAAAATCGTCGGCTGGCGGAGCTGGACTTGGTTGACTGGTGTCAGACGCGTGACCCATTGTTTTTTTTTTCAGTCACATGCCCTCAAACTTCGCTACTCTATTCCATTGATTTTCAACTTAGAAACTCTTTCCGTTTTGATGGGCATTTCAACATTTCCATTTTAGTATAATTAAATTAATATTTTTAAATTTTCAATTTTAAGGAGAGAATTAAAAGTTAGATAGAGTAAAGTTATTTTTAACTGTATATATCATACATGAGATCACTAATTGACAACAATAACATCAGCTTATGGTATAAAATAGATAATATTGATTGAAAAGGTTGATGACATATTGACTCCACAGGTTGATTGCGATTCAATTTAACTCTATGATCACACATTTAATCCAAAATGACATATTTTTTTTAATTATATATATATATATATACTTTTACATCTATTTCTTTCTATATTTATATGAATGTTGTAAAAAAAAAATTTAAAAATACTTTTTAATTTTTAAATTTAGAGTGTAGTTTCTATTTGGTCCATATACTTCAAAATCAAATATATTTACTTTTGACATTTTAAAAATATTCAATTTTAGTGTTTGACATTTAAACAATATTCAATTTTCTTTTTTGAAATCAACAATGTTCTTTTTTCTTTTTCTTTTTTTTTGAAATCAGCAATGTTCAAATTTAATTCATGAGATAAAAGGTTATAGGACACAATTTTGATTACGATAACGACTAGATTAATTTTAAATTTCAATAATCGAGGGTCAGTGGCGCAGTTGGTTATCTTGTCTGGTGTTAATCTATTTCAATTCCACGGTCATGAATTCGAGCAGGTTACTAATAAATAAAATATTCAATAAAATTGATAGAGTTCCATCACTAGAAAATGACAAACTCTATCAAAGTCTTCTATAAAAAAAGTAATTTTTTTTTAAAAAATGACAGAATTTGCTATAAAAAAATTATTTTTAAAAATGTGCTATAATTGTAAACTGTGGTAAAAAAGTTGTTATACAGTGCAAGTTCCCTTATTAAAATGTTATCATGAAAATATTTGATTTAAAAATTTTGGGACCAAGTTGACACTACACTTCCAAAATATAGACTAAAAAGGTATTTTTTTTTCCAAAAAAAATTAATTTATTACTAATTTTTTTAATGTAACAATTGTGTTTTCCTTCGATCAATTAAAAAGTGGAAATTTAAATCATAAAAGTTACAACAATTGACTTATAATTAAATAGATGTTAAATGATAAAAATAGTATTTTAACACTTTGATCGAATATTTTGAAAAAAAATTAAAATCAAAATTTACTTCATATTTCCAAAAAAAAAAAAAAAAAGAAAAGAAAAGAAACCATTTATGTAAAAGTTGTCTGACCAGCTTTAATGAATAATAATAAAAAAAAAGAAATTGGCTGGTTTATAATCACATGTTTAAGACGGAACTAAGAAGTAAGAACAGCTTAGCTATCCGCGTTTAAAAATAATTTTATTGCAATGCCTTTTTTCTGCATTATTTTCCGTTTTTTAACCTTTTTGTTTTATTTGAAGAACAAACTTTTAGAATTTTCAAGTAAGGTCGATCAAAAGAGACCAATTTTATTTACATTTATTTATTTATTAATATGATTCCACAATGTGCAGGATTAGTTAACAAACGCGTCCAGTTAAATATTATTAGTAGCCAAATTAAAGAATTACAATTCAATTAATGACAACCAAAAGCATCAGCTAATCTTTGTTGACCACCAACATCATCGGTTGTGATCCAATCCAAACTAATATGTATTATTAATACAACATTTTAAGAAAAACATCTGACAATATTCTTTAATACCAATAGATATAGTTTTGTTAAAAAAATAATTCAAGAAATTTACAAAGATTAGTCAAATCTAGAAAATAGTTATAGATATAATCATCTTTCTTAAAAAAAATAAAAATATTGGTATTAGTGGTAATACTACATAAATACAAGAGGATTTTGTATGTATAGCAAAAACTGGTAAAATATTTCCATCTATAACACAAAATAAAAAATAATTCATTTATAGGAGAAAAACCAAATGAATTTCTATCACTTGTTGAGTTCTATTAGTGATAGAATTCAATCAATGATAGATTCATTCTATCACTGCTTGAGTTTTCTATGAGTGATAGAAATAAATATGTTATAGATGAATTATTTTAAAAATTCTGCTGCAAATATAATACAAGAGGTAGAATGTGCTGCTGATGGTAAATTCTCTAAATACAAATATTCTAAATTTTGTTTGCCTTTTTAATTATTTTGTGAAAATAGTTTATTTAGTACCATTTTTTTAAAGTAACAATATTTATAATTATTTTAAAATTGATTAAGTTTTCCATTTAAATATGTTTATAAAAAAGATGAGTAAGCTAAATGCCTAGTTTTAAAAAAATATAACATATGCCAACTAGAGCAGTAGACGATATCAATGTAAATTTAATGACTTGGTTCGAGTCCCCCTCCCCTAATTATTGTAATTTAAAAAAAAACATACAATCTTTCACTTTCCCATAAACTCTATTTTCCTTTTATCTAAAAAAAACTCTATTTTCCTTATTAGAAATGTTTAAATGTTTCTTTTATAATCCGGACGTTCCTAGGACACAACACTAAAATACATTAAAAGATTAAAGATATAATTAAAAGATGTTTACAAATTAATGTTATAAGTGGGTCTCGAATCTAAAACTTAAGGAGTGCATACTTTCAATGGCTAACCTTTCGATTAATCGTGTCACCCATCGAAAACTTTAACCTAAATAGATTTAAACTTAATTTTCTTTGAACATAAGTCATCATTAAAGGTTGGTTCTATGGTGTAGTGGTTAGCACTTTGGACTTTGAATCCAACGACCTGGGTTCAACTCCCGGTAGGACCTTTTTTTTTTTTTTTATCAAATTAATAATTTATATGAAAGACAATAGCATTGTAGACGGAGATGAAGTGTTGTTGCTCTTCTAAGAAATGAGGGAAAAAAAACGATTCTGTTACAAGGAACGGGATCCATCAACACTATTTGTGATCTAAAACCAGGAGAAAGCTCATTCAAAATTCTTGATCAAAGAACTTGCCAATTGAATGTCGTCCACCCCAATAACAGAGATTGCAAGAACAAATTGGCTTGTAAGAAATAGGTTGTTGTTGTCTCTTGATCTTGAACAATGGTGGCGAGATCACGTTTTAACTAAAAAACACGAGGCCCATTCTTATGTTCACGTTTTAACTAAAGCAATGCTAACGTCTAGATATCACGAGCAAAAAAAAAAAAAAAAGATGTTGGCCAATATATTTTTTGAGACTCAATTCAAGATCCATGAAATGAAAAAATTCTTGTTGTAAGTCCAAGAATTAATAAGAGTACTAGTAGGTTTCGTGATTGTTCCATCGACAAAGCTAAGTTTGCCGCGGATTGAGAGAGCCAATTTCATGGATTGACTCCAAGTGATATAATTCGCATGAGAGACAAGGTAAAAAAACAATCACCAAGTTTGAAATATCAGGGTGATTCAAGTAGTAAGGACTTTGATAAACCTCTAAAGTCGGTAAAAGCTGTGTGATTGGAGGGGACAATGCAACAAGAGAAGGTTTGAGTGAAAAGAAGAACGGGAAGGAATATTTGTTGGAAATTATAAATTAAATAATTATTTTTCATTTATTAATTTTTTTATTCCTATTTTTGTGGTTCACTATATGCGTTACATTCCACCTTTTGTAACAACACTCACTAACCACTCCTTGCTATTTTTTTATTTGTCGTTATTTTTAATGGGAAAATAACTGGCAGTGAGAAAAAATACAGAAAATTAATGAGAATTACAGAACTTTGTATTTCTTCTCAGTTAGTTGTTGGTCCCTATGCCTACTCTTCCCTTGACAAAAACCACACCATTTGAGTTAGGAAGAGCGAGGGGTAGAAGAATCAAGAGCTCCGCGGCCGATGTGTTCATTGTTGTGTTCGTTGCGAGGTATGCATTGACCTTCATCTCTCGGTTACCAAAACAATGGCTGGAGATATACGTTTTATTAATTACGTTTCCGCTGCATGTGATTAATTTATTAATCACATTTAATTTTTGTGCCAGAAAATCTCTAACAATATTTTCCATCTTGTTAAAATAGGGAAAAATTTGAAAGAAAAAAGAGGCAAAAAATATGAAATAAGAAAGAGAAAGAAATCTAACAGTCAATTATACCATATTAGAAACTAGTTACATTAACTAATCAACTAATTAATAAAATTGATAATTTACTCTCCTTTTTTAATTTTGTTTTCTAGTATATATTAAGGGAGAATGAAAAGTACCGATTCTCGAGCTCGAATATATAATACTGAAGTTAAACTCGTTTACAACCAAACAATGAAATTATTGAATTAGGTCGTATTTTGTCTTTTTTGTTTGGGGAGGGTTTCATGCTAAAAGTTGAATACATGAAAAGGAATCAAATATTGCATACCATAAACATATTTGTTAAAAAGAGAAATGAAGAAAGTGCAAGGGAAGGAACCCAATCGCAAAATGAACGTTTATTAATAAAAGTAAAAATAATTTGAAAATACTCATTTAGCCGCCCAAAGAAAGAGGAAGGAAATAGGAATCACATACATGCACTCATTCCGGAATATTCTCTTACAACTTCAATTCGATAATCAATTCCCTCCGAATATTCTAATATTCCATGACCGTCCGATTCCTAATCAATCCGAAACTCCCCAAATCCAACGGCTCATACATCTCGCCTCTGCCTCATTCCCCACACTATAAATACAACCTCCTGGTTCATTCTGTTACACACCACACAGCAAATAAAACACTTCTCGAGAACAGAGTCACCGGAATTTACAGCGACAATGGCCGGAATCGTGGTGGTTTTCGACTTCGACAAGACGATTATCGACGTAGATAGCGATAATTGGGTGGTGGATGAACTCGGCGCCACCGATTTGTTCAACCAACTCCTCCCTACGATGCCGTGGAACTCTCTCATGGTAATTCTACTTTCCGTTCGATCTCAGATTTCTAGTGTTTTCGTTATCGGAGCGGAGATTTACGATTTGATGTTCAGGATCGGATGATGATGGAGCTTCATGCAGGAGGAAGAACAATCGACGAAATCGCTGAGGTTCTCAAGCGCGTTCCGATTCATCCAGATCTTGTTCCCGCCATTAGAGCCGCTCATGCCCTAGGGTAATGAATCGTCGAATCTCTCTCTCTCTCTCTGTTGATCGCTGTCTACGTTTCTACATTCGCTGAGATTTGTTTCGCGGATCTCTGTTTTTTTGTTTTGTTTCAGATCTGATTTGAGGATTGTGAGTGATGCGAATTTGTTTTTCATCGAGACGATTCTGGATCATCTCGGAATCAGAGAATGCTTCTCCGAAATCAACACGAATCCAGGATTCGTGGATGAAGAAGGACGATTGCGGATTCTTCCGATTCACGATTTCCGTAAATCTCCTCACGGATGCAATCTCTGTCCTCCGAACATGTGCAAGGTACTGAATCAATCAATCTCTCTGTATTTTCTGAACTCTACGATTTGAAATCCGAATTTGAATCGATTGAGAAATTTTCTTGGAATTAGGGCGTTGTTATGGAGAGGATTCAAGCGTCGTTGATGTCGGAAGCGAAGAAGAAGAAGAGGTTGGTGTACCTTGGCGATGGAAGTGGGGATTACTGCCCTAGTTTGAAGCTGGGAGAAGGGGATTTTCTGATGCCGAGGAAGAACTTTCCGCTTTGGGATTTGATCAGCCAAAATCATCCGCTTGTGGTTAAGGCTGAGATTCACGAATGGAGCGAGGGAGGGGAGCTGGCGAGGGTGTTGTTGAGGTTGGTGAACAGTGTATCCATGGCGGAAAATGCGCAGTTCTTGTTGTCTCCTCGTGATGTGGGAGTTCCTGCTCTTGAGTCCCTGCCTTCTCCCAAACCAGCCATGGTGGCTAATTGAATTCAATACCAACAACTATCAATTCAACTTAACTGAACTGAACTTTTTTTTTTTTTTTTTTTAAATATAATGTAGCTAAATTATGAAGGTGTTATTCTAAATTTTGGCAAATGCCAAACCAAATTTCTGACGAAGAACTGCCGATTATTAGCTAAATTCCTTTGTTTGTTTGCCATATTTGAAGGAGCATTTAGATATGTTACTTAAAAAATTACTTAAAGGGCCGTTTAGTTTGAGGTAATCGAGATGATTGGAATCTATAAATGCTCGTAATCTCAGATGCTCGGAATCACGAATATCTATCCTTAGATGACTTTGTTTGTTTTGTAGAAATATTTTTTACGAATATTTGGTCATATTTAGATAACCGTGTTTTTTTTTTGTAGGAATCATACTTGATATTAGGGGTGTACATGGGTTGAGTTGGGTAGGGTTAAGGGTAATTTTTGGACCAACCAAAAAATTTGGGTCGATCAACTTTTTAACCCAATCCAACCCAATTAGAGTTTCAACCCAACCCTATATTTTCGGGTTGGGTTGGGTTGGGTTCATCGGTTCAAAAGGATTAAAAGTTGGAAGGTGAGATTACAAATTCGACGAAAACACTAATTATTTCAATATTTGGAAGTCAAATACCGGTATAAAATTTGACTAAATATAAAGCTAATTTTGTAAAGAGTATGAGATTTTTTAAAAAAGATAAGAATTAATTTTAAAATTTTAAAAATATTGTATTTAACCTAATAAGAGATAAAAAGATTGGATAAATTCTTGAAGGAAAAAAAGTTTGAGAAAAATTGAAGTTTACCTGCTCATAGAAGGGGAAAAAAGCAAAAAAAGAAAAAGAAAACATAAAATAAGAAAAGATTTACAACCACTAGGCTATGAACGACTTTATACTACAAAGATATGTTAAGAAATATATATTTATACTCGGGTTCCGGGTTGAACCCAACCCAAAACCCGTAAACCGACCCAAAAATCTGGGTTTACTAAAAATCTAACCCAACCCAAATTTTAAAAAACATAACCCAACCCAATCCTTACGGTTTGGGTTGGGTAGTCCGGCTAGCTCGGGTTACCGGTTTTTTTGTACACTCCTACTTGATATGACGTAAGTTTACCTAATATTCCAAGAATGTCCATACAATTCATATAATTTTATATAAATAAAAAAATATTATATAATAAAATTGTTTATATTAAAGTTTAATTTCAAGCATATAACAAATTATAAAATTTTAAAAGTTAATTGTTATAGTTTAATTTCAAGCATATAATAAATTATAAATTTTTAAAAGTTAATTGTTATAGTTTTTCTTTTTTTATGAGCAAGATAATTGTATAGTTAACCATACTTTTTAATAAATTTTATTTATACTAGAATTTTAATACGACGTTTCACGTCATAATTTTTTGAACAATAAATTATATATATAATTATAATTATAAATTGTTTTTTACATTTTTTTTAAAGTTTTTACATTTTTGCACTAAATTTAAATCGTCAAATAATAATTTCAATATAATATTGAATTTTATAACTATTTTTTCACGTCAGTTAAATTTATTAAAATTCACATTTATGTTAAAAAACAGTTAATATTTTATTTTGAGCTTAAAAATAATAAATGTTATTATTTTTAAAAAAATTAATAAAATTTATCGCATTAAAATTAAATTTTATATCTGAATTTTAAAAATCGATGTTCTTTTGTTTTTTCTCAATTTATCTTGTAATCGACCAATTACTCTTGAATTATAAAATTTATAAGAGTTAAATCATTATTAGAATTAAAAATATAAAAAAGGTAAATATATTTATTAGTATATATTGATGAACTTACCTTTAACCTCAAATGATAATTTTATCATTCTTCAAAAAACAAATTTCACATCTCCAAGTCAACAATTAAACAACAAAATATCTCTACAAAAATTATTGCAGCAAAAGAAAAGTTATATGAAAGTTAAGGTAAATAATCTAACAAAAATAAGATAACTAAATTTTGTATTATAAAACAAAAAAACAAAAAGAAACCAAGAAATGTAACCTCAAGCAAAGAAAGTTTCAAATATGTTTGTAAACAAAATATGGAGAACTATATATATAAATATATAGCAAATTGTTACTCAACTTTTGAAATTGAAGAATTCATTCATACACTAACCTCAGATGATATTCTTATCATTCTTCACACTTTTTTTTTCTAGATCTCCAAGTTAAAAGCAACAATTATGAAAAAAGATCTCTACAAAAATTATTCCAACAAAAGAAAAATTAGATGAAAGTTAATGTAAATAATCCAACAAAGATAAGATAACTTATTATAAAAAAAAAAACAAAAGTAAATCTAAGTAAAGAGTAAGTGTTCTTCTAAACAAAATGTAGAGTACTATTTATAGGAATGGAAATTTAATTTATTATTTTAATTAGAATATCAAATGTCAAATAAAATCTATAAGATTTGGTAAAAATATTTTATTTTTTATGATGAAAATTTAAATGATATTGTAAATATCTTTATTTGATTGTTGAAATCTCTTATCTTCTAGCTTAGTCATAAAATCTATGAATTTGATAAAAAATTCTTATCTCTACAGATGAAACTAAATGATATTGTAAATATCGTCTATTTGCATTTTTTTTCATTCTATATCTTCATTTGATTTTTGAAATATCTTATCTTCTAGCTTAGTCATAAAATCTATGAGATTTGATAAAAATATTTTATCTTCTACGAATGAAAATCTAAATGATATCGTAAATATCTTCTACATTATTTGCATTTAATTTTTTTAAAATTCCAATAAATGGTATGTTTGTAATTTAGAGTATGACTTAGGGGTAAAATCGTCCAAAAATGATTTTCTCCCTTAAGTCACACTTTAAGGTAGTATGATAGATATATATATATTGATCATAATCAAAATAAATACAATTTTGAAAGAAATAATATCAATTTTTTAAAAATAAATGTAACCATGATGTGAAAAGTAAAATAAAAAATACTTCAAATTTCAATAAACATATACAATAATAATTTAAATAAAATTTTTCACACACACACACATATATATTAAAATGATAAATATAAATATATATTAAAAAAATGAAGGGTAAAATCGTCAATAAACGATACCCTCATCATAGGAATCTTGGAAATCCATGAATTAAAAGGGCATCCAAATCTTGTGGTATGCCCTTCATATGAGAATCCTAGGATGCTCGGGAATATCTAAATACCCGGGCATTCTTCAATTACCACGAAAGAAACATGAGAATCTTTGATTACCTCAAAGTGAACTCTTCAATTACCACGAAAGAAACATGGTAATCCATGAGAATCTGAGATTACCTGAAAGTGAACGACACTTAAAATAATTTTTTATTTTTATTATTTAAAATAATTCTTCATTTCAATCTACTATTTAATGGTATGACTTTTAATTTCCAAATCACTAATTTCTAATCAATTAAAATAATTTATTTTTAATTATGCTTTTTTAACTACTAAAAATAATTAATCATTTTAAACCTAAATCCAAACAAGGTTTGCACTTGACTCCTCTAAAAAATCGCATCCAAACAAATTTTTTACTACAACTCACAATTTTTAACTACTCAAATTAACTCTTCGTCAAAACCTCTTCCAAACACCCCTTTCAATTCATTTCATCTCTAAATTTAAACTTGAACCGAATTCCATTAACTAAAATAATTTCTTGAAAACTATGTTTAGAGAATAATATTTGGGTCTATACCGATAAGAATTCAAGCTCTCCTTAATTGTCTTCTGTATGGTATATTCATGACCACAACTTTTTAGACTCAAATATAACTCAACTTCTCAAATTCTCTACAAAATGTTTTAGGGGGTATTTGTTGGTCGTAGTTAAAGAGGATTTAGAGTGTGGATTTACTAATTCCTCCACTACTAGAAAAAGACCATTAGATGACACTTATAACAAACAAATTTAAGAGGGAGAGACAATTAAAGTGTCATAAATTAAAACAAGCGTTTTATGATACTTTATTAGAATCATCTAGTAATCAGTAATTAAAATAAAATACCATCACAACAAAGTGTCATAAATAAAAAATGCTCGTTTTATGACACTTTTTTAGAATAATAAATTTATGAAATTCAGTCATATTATATGTAGAAAAATAAGTATAATTTTGATATTTTTAAATATCATATATTTTTCTTATATATTTGTTTTGTTAAATAAAGAAAAAAAAATTATAAATGGTTTTTTTGTTTAAAGAATTTGAAGGAGAAAACAACCCATTTAAATTAAATGAAAAAGAAAACCATTTAGGGAAGTTTAATAATAATATAAAAAAAACCCCAAAATGTTACAATTATCTTTTGTAGAATCATAA
Organism: Sicyos edulis; assembly: GCA_036507275.1. Taxonomy (NCBI): domain Eukaryota; kingdom Viridiplantae; phylum Streptophyta; class Magnoliopsida; order Cucurbitales; family Cucurbitaceae; genus Sicyos; species Sicyos edulis. The sequence continues at coordinate 10,247,131 of CM071852.1, read as the reverse complement.
ATTTTTTAAACTAACTTAAAAAAATAAGTATAATTTTGATATTTTTAAACATTATATATATATATATTATGAAATTGATTTTGTGGTCTCCTAACTTTATTATAAAAAAATGATTTTGTGACAAAATTTAGTCTATGACAATTGTCATAGAAAAATTAATTTTTAAAAAATATTTCAAATTAAATTATGATAATTTTACAATTTTCATAAAAAGATTATGTAATGTCCCAAGTTTTTGAAAAAAGAAAAAGAAAAAGGGGAGGATTTACTTTTATTTAAGTTTAAGAGAAAAATAAACAATTGGGTTTTATGAATTATTTGAAAATGTCCATAGGATATTAAAAAGTAATAAAAAAATGGGGGCTTTAGTTTTAAAGGAAATAAAAAGAAAAAAAACCAATCAAACTCATTATCTCTCTTTCTTTTTTTCTTCTTTCTTCTTCTTCTTTCTTCTTTTTCCCTCACCACAAACCCTAGCCCCCTTCACCCTCAAGCAGCCGCCGCCGCCGTTGACGACTCCGACCAACTGACGCCGTCGTTGACGACTCCGACTAGCCCACATCGCCGCACCCCTGCACAGATCGATCCCACGCTCGCGATCCCACCTCCCTGACGCCGCCGCAACACACCTCCTCCCATCCTCGCGAGCAGCCGCCGAACAACCCCCCTCGCTCCCCAACAGCCGCGGTTCAACGTCGTGCTCGTGGTTTAGCTGCCTCGCACGTCTGTTGTGCCTTGTTCGTGTCGTGTTGTCGTGATCTATCACTTGGGTAAGTTCGCAACCTCGATCTCATGTCTAATTGATGGTTGTTTCAGGTTTGGTTGTTGTTTGGGTCTTGTTATTATGCTGATTTTGAAGTGTTCTTCGTGGTAGGGCTCGATTTCGTTTCGATTTCAAGCCTCGCTTTGTTGGACAGCCGTGTTCGAGTTCGGATTTGGGTAAGTTGGTGGCTATTTTTATGAAATTAAAGTATTCTTGGTGTTTTTTATTTTTGGGCATGATCGAGACTGATTTGTTTAGGTGTTTTGGGTTATATTTTTGGGCATGTCGAGCATGATTCTCCATATCAATATATGCTTCCTCCATGTCTTATTCTTATAAACCTTCAAATATTTTCTAACTCTCTTTGTGTTTTGTGTTTAATTGTTTTTTTGGTTTCTTCTATTTGTGATCAACTTTGTTTGTCCATCATTAAAGTGGGGGGCTACTTTTGTGTGTCTAAAAAATAAAAAAGGAAGAAAAATAAATTTTATGAAAAGGTAGAAGAAACCTTGGAAAAGAAAAATCAGGGAATTTATTTGTTGCTTGAAATGCTAGTGAGTTTGAAAGCTTTGATTAGTTTTATTGGTAAAATTATGAAGCTTGATTTCCATTACATAATTTTCATAATTTATGAAATTTAATTTACCAAACAAATTTTCATAATTTTATAATCAAAGCTTTGATTATCATGAACACAATTTTATAAACAGAAAGTTAGATTAATTTATTTATTTACGAGTGTGCATATATCGGTGGAGGTTTTTAGTTCTTCAAATTTTATAATTTTCTCATTCCTCATTCTTCTCTCATTTTCATTTATTATCCAATCCCTTGAAAATTTTCATAATTTTCTTGAAAGTACTTCATTTCACTACTTAACATTTATTTTCGGTGATGGTGGTGCATGTTGAAGTCTTACTTAGAACCAAGAATTATAACGAGTATTTATATTTCTTACTCTTTTTATTATCCCTTCTTATCATGGTTGTTTAAGGATTATCTTTATGATGATGCAATGTTAACCATTTTCTTGGATGATTATATTCTTGATATTATTCGCTAGGATTGTAGGTCATTGGAGTTCAAGCATGCCTTTCGAGTTAACTGACAAGGGCTTGTAATTCTTGAATTTTTATGTGGTTTACTGATATCTTCCAATATAATGGTTATCTATTATTCATTGAAAGTAATATGAGTTAAGGAAAGTACGTATCATTCACTCGGTTGAGTATCAATGTAACATAGTGATTGATTCTTTAAAAAAAATTGCATTTTTCTTTGCTTTCTTGAGTAATTTTCTTATGAGTAACTTCTCATCTTATCTTGGTGGTGTTTATTACATTCTTACTTAAATAGTGTACTTTTTAGGATTATTGAAATTTAATTATGTTGATCTGAATTGCTGAATATGGTGGAAGATAGTGCATTTGTTATGACCAGGACGATATGGATGAAGACTGGTCCTTCCGGTGGCTATGATTTGGACTAGGATGTCACCATTGATATCTTCAATATCTTAGAAGCTGACAATAGGGGATTAAGTACTCCGAGGTAAAATTACATGTTATTTGGAGGTAACATTAATATTTTGTTTGTTAGGTTAAAATTATTTATTTGTTTGTACTATGGCTAGAGACATTTAGATTTGAGTTTTTTTTTGTTGCGTCTAGTTTTTGGAGAACTATCTAATTGAACCAAATTAATTTTTTGGAGTTTATAGATCCCAATGAACATGGGTTAGTATCATTTTCCACTTTTTCATGCATAACATCAATTTTCTTCATATTTAATTAATTTCTTGTTGTTATGTGAAATTGAAGGATTAAAGGAGGCTAAGGGTTATTTTTTTGTTAAATGTGTTGATACTTAACATTTGCAGGTATCGCAAATTGTTAGTTGAAAGAAATCTTGGCAATCTAATATTTGCAGGGATCTTGAGAATGAAAAGGAAATGTATGTGCATCTTGGAGGTAATTTTGATGTTCCAAAGGGTTATTGATTTTTTAGAAAATATTTCTTTATTTGCAATAAGTTGTAGGTTAGGTCTATTTTTTGAAACTTGGGAAATATGTGTGGCTAACATATTAGGAAGAGTACGATATAACTATTGTTTATTGAGTTTATTTTTGCAATTACATCTCTCCAAATCTTGTGAACTAAATATTTAACTAATTTTTTTTATATCTTGAGCAAAATGGTATCGGTGGTACCAATTCTTCCGAGTGGATAATGATCATGGAGGTAGAGTTTTACTTTTGTTTTTTACGCCTTTCTTTATATCATATATTTTTTTAATTATAATCACCTTCCTCAATCAAGTATTTCTTTGTTGAATTATATTTGTGTCTCTTTTGCTAAATTATGTTTTTATCAATTTGAGAGAGTATTTAGGAAGATAGAGTAGTAAACTTGAGATTGATAGCTGGTAATTGGTTTGTACTATTAGAATTTGCTAGGTACCAATTGCACCTATATGATTGGAAAGGTAGAGAAGTTGCAACTTTATTCAATGTTTTGGTTCAACATCGTGAAGGTAAGAGATTAGATCTTAATGAGATTTTCATTTGTTTGTTTTTTTTTAATTTCATTCTGCTCGTATTTTCTCACATCACTGAGATAAGGTTACATGAATCTGGGATCTTGAAGGGAGCACACCTTCAAAACCTAAGTCTTCAACCACGATGTCTCCCCTTGGGGACAATCTTTGTTCATGAATTCAACTACCATTTATATTTTTTCTCTATTTCTCTTAGAAATTTTTGCCACTCCTATAGTGACATTTGAAAACTTTCCTTTTGTTTGCTTTGCATTTTTATTAAGGTCCGTTTAAAATCTCTTAAAAAGTTTCTTATTTGATTTGTCTTTGTGTTTTTTAGGAATCTGTTTGGGTGCCAACTCGTGGCAATCTTCTAAAGTTGAACTTGAGGTAATTTGATCTCTTACATGACTTGTGTTGGGTATATTTGATTATGCGAATCTTGTTATTTGCTTTTACTAGCTTAATAGTGTTCTTATCATTTATATTTCAATTTTTTTTCGTCTTCAGCTTCATGATGAACGATGAGAAATTGAAGAAAGCTTTCTTCTATTCAAAAGTCAACTATACTTGTGTACATATCTTCTTTTGAATTGAGGCAAGAATAGAGGCAACATTAATTATTATGTATATTTATCCCAAATTTTATTGTATTATATATGTTTATATGTAAAATTTTTATCAAGATTAATATTTATATATAGAAGATGCCTTTGATGTTTTTTTTTTTTAAGTTTGAAGACCATTAATTTAATAGTTGTATGTGTAATGGAAGGTATGAATTGAAAATATATTTGTCAGCAATAAGAGAGATACAACTAAAATAAAGAGTCATGTTTGAGTATTTTGTGATTTTTTATGTTAATGTGTCATCAATAATGCACTGATGATGTATTTTAAAAGTCATATGTTATTCATTGGTGATAATAAAATAATGTCATTAAAAAATAATCAATGACACTTATCCAGAAGTGTGATTGATTATGTGTGATACGATGATTGTAAAAAAGTATCATTTAAAGATTTTTAATGACACTTTATAAAAAGTGTCATCATAAAAGTATATATGATGTGTGATTTAATGATTGTAGAAAAGTATAATTTAAAGAGTTTTAATGACACTTCTTAGAAGTGTCATCTTAAAAGAATAGATGATGTGCGATACAATGATTGCAAAAAGTATCATCTAAAGCATTTGTGATACTTTTTTAGAATCATCATACTCCAGTTTTGTAGTAGTGCTCCTTGAAATACTACATTCAAATTAGTTTTTGTACTGCTCAAAATAATAGATTTACTATCAAAACTTCTCATTTCTAAACATTCACTTTTAATTATTCATTTATAACTATTCAATATAATTAATTATTTCCAAACTACTCATTTTTAACCAATCATTTCAAATCAATTTAAATTATTTATTTTTAACCACTCATTTTTAATTATTTTTTAACTACTCAAACTATTTATTTTAAATGTACATCGAAATAAGGTTTTCACTCTTTACTCATGTACAAAAAAACGACATCCAAATGAGTTTTTTTATACAACTCTCAATTTTTAACTACTCAAATTAACTCCAAAATAATTTCCCAAAGTAACTCATCATTAAACTTTTATCCAATCACCTCCTTATATTTCCTTATCGGAGCAATTAAACTTTTAAAGTTATATTTTTTTGGCCTAATTAATAATTTTTTAATTTTTTGTTTTTGAAATTTAAGGTTCAAATTTTTAAAATTGAAACAAATGTGGAAGTACTTTTTGTCCCCTTAATTTTGGTTTGATTTTTTAAAACAAAGGTAAGAGGTAGATATTAAGTAAAAAAAAAGTGTATAATGAAATAGTTGTCTTAAAGTTAAATTTTAAAATCCAAAAATGAAAAATAAAACAAGATGATTATCAAATAGAACTTTAGCTTTGTACTAAATAAAAATTAAACGAAATTTTAGGCCCTTCATTGATAGTTCATTTTTTGTTTTTAATATTTTAAAAACAGGATTGTTTGATAACCAATTTTGACTTTTAAAAAAAAAAATTTAAAAACGTTTTTAAAATATTAAATAAATTCTAAAAGCTAAAAAAGTAGCTTTTAAAAACAGATTTTAGTTTTTATTTTGAAAAAAGCATGTGAAAAAACAATAATAAATAGTAAAAAACTAAAAACATTTAAATAAAATGTGATGTTTGAAAACAAAAATCGGTTATCAAACATGTTTTTTAGATTTTAATTTTTAAAATTATGATAAAACTAAAATTTGTTATCAAACATATACCATTTATATAAATATTACATTTGGTTTTTAAGAAGTTAGTAATCTCATGGTTACTAAGTTATACAAGATACCAATAGAGCTCTATTCATGTTGCCATATTTAGAGAGTAACCTAATCTAGAGAGTTACGTTAGTTACATTCCAAGTACAGTATACGTCAAATTTAAATAGAAGTGAAAATTCTTTCTCAAAAAAAAGAAAAAGAAAATAGAAGTGAAAATTAATTAAAAATAAAGTTAATTCATTTTTTTTTTTGAGAAAAAGTTCATTCAATTTAACTCTAATAAAATATGTTAAAGAGTTTTATGCAATCTTAAAAATAAATATATCGACTGGTTAGCCTAAACGAATCTCTCATGGCATTGTTTAATTAATTGCATTTTGTGGTTAATATAGTATTTAGTTTTACTTAACATAAATATTTGTGTAAATAAGCTGGCCCAGAATAGGGTTTACTATTTAAGTATCTTTTAGGGTTTGACACAATATGCCTCCACCTTCTTCTCTAGCCTTTTCCCTTTCTCAATGAATATTTTCCAATCATCAATGGCTTCTTCCATATCTTCTCATGGATCTTGGGATCTTTTTCTTCTTCCAAGTTCCATTTCACCACCAAATTCCATAACATCTTCATTTTCCCCTCATGGATCATCTTCGACATTTCGTCAAAGATTGATGACGATGAGAATCCATGCCGAACAATCTCGAGCTTCCGATAAAGATGGACTCTACCATCCCTGTAAATCAACCACCCGAAAAAAGGTAATATATGTTAGTTGTCATAATTAAATTTACTCAAATCCATCAATTTAGATTTTTGAGTTGATTAATGATTTGACATAACTCAACCTTCGAATTGAAGTTATTCCCATATACAAAATTCTTTTATTTCTCTGTAAGATATGCACATTGGTTCTACCATTACTCACGATCAGGTAAATCCGACCCATAAAAGGTAAAAGGTAAATTTCTAACCCTTTATTTTTTATTGATATGATAATGCATTTACCATTTTTTGATAATATTTTTTCGAAATAAGAGTATTTCATTAGATAGCCTTACAAAAAAAAAAAAAAAAAATCTGACCAGTAATATTTAGTCAACACTACTAAAAAAAAACTCGTGGGATTAAACATAGGAACAAGAGCTCGCCAATGTTTTAAGCTATTAAACTAGATAATTTTGCAAGCTTTCATTTGACATATATGTAAAAAAAAAGCTTTAATTATTTGGTTAAAGCTTATTCAGGTGGCTAAATAAGATTTTACATATACATGGAGGTCCCGTTGTTTTTTATTTCGTTTTTAGTTTTATATTTTTGTTTTTACTCTTTTAAAAACAAGTTTGTTTGATAATCAATTTTGGTTTTTATTTTTAAAATTTTAAAAACGTTTTTCAAATATTAAAAAAAAATTAAAAACTAAAAAAAGTATTTTAAAAACCTGTTTTTGTTTTTAAAAAGTATTAAAAAATAAGAATAAATAGTAAAAAATTAAAAAAAATCAAAATAATATGTGATGTTTGAAAACAATAAACAATTTTAAAAAACATGAAACAAAAATAAGTTATCAGACGTATATAATTTTTATTTTTTAAGACAAAAAATGAAAAAAAAAAAAACGGGGCCCAAACTATTTATTTATTTTTTATTTTTTTAAGTATGATGCTAACGTGAGCAATAGTTCAAGTGACATAAATATACACAAAAAAATGGTAGTATGCTAATTGTTAGGTGATGCATGTGTTTTGAGTGGCAATTAGACATGCGTGGAACATGCATACTTCTCACATCTTGTGTATACTCACACACATGCACCTCTCCTTTCTCTATCACATCTTCTAACTCATAATCAAATCGAAAACAAAGAATTACGCGAACTCGGATAGTATTTTTCTATCTGATTTTGTCTATTTGCTTGCTATATAAGACAAATGAGAAAATTTGATCGTATAACTTCCATGCCTAAGAAATATTTGAAATTTTCTAGATCATATACTATCCGAGGATGAGAATTTTCAGCAAAACATTTACTAAGAAAAGACACTTGGCTCCTCCTTAATACACCAACACTACACAATAAACAAAACCGAAAAGGAAACGTATAGGTAGATAGAAAACGTGTCTTTTAACACATTAAGAAACTAAACTAAAACTTTTACATGAACCTATACTAAGTAAAATGTATAATATACCTTGGATGTAAATCATACTAAAATCGATATTTATTCTCTCTTCCTTAATATATATTAAAAAAAGAAGTGAAAAGAAAAAAAAAACCAAAAGATAAAAACGAATAAAACCCAATAAAGTTTTAAAAAAAAGAAAGAAAGAAAAAACCTATTTGCAAAAGGAAAAAGGAATAGCCGTTTTGCTTTAAATACAGTTCACACTCACACAATCGGTTAATAAACTCACCGTTTCTTCCGATTTCTCAGAGCCGCCGGAATTTGCAGAGCCAAATGGCCGGAATCGTGGTGGTTTTCGACTTCGACAAGACGATCATCGACCTGGACAGCGATAATTGGGTGGTGGACGAGCTCGGCGCCACCGATTTGTTCAACAATCTCCTCCCTACGATGCCATGGAACTCTCTCATGGTACTCTTTCTTCTTCTTATTCTTCTCTTCGTTCTCGATTTACTCGTTAGCTACCGAAATCCTGATCCGATCTGTATCGGTTTTTCTTAGGATCGGATGATGACGGAGCTTCACGAACGAGGAAGAACGATCGACGACATTACCGAAGTTCTCCAACGCGCTCCGGTTCTTCCAAATGTCGTTACCGCCATTAAAGCCGCTTATGCCGTAGGGTAAATGAATCGCATCGTAATCTGTTTCTCTCTGTTTTTCGATCTCTCGATCGTTTGAGTTTTCCACCGCTGAGAATCTGTTTATGCGTTTAGGTGTGTGATTTGAGGAATGTGAGTGATGCGAGTCTGTTTATTGTCCAGGAATGATGGTGAGTGATGCGAATCTTTTTATGTGTTTAGGTGTGATTTGAGGATTGTGAGCGATGCGAATCTGTTCTTCATCGAGACGATTTTGGATCATCTCGGAATTAGAGAATGCTTTTCCGAGATCCATACGAATCCGAGCTATGTCGATGGAGAAGGAAGGCTACGGATCTTTCCGATTCACGATTTCCACAAATCTCCTCACAATTTCTGTCCGCCAAACATGTGCAAGGTACTGTGTTAGGTAGTGTTGATTTCAGCATCGGTAATCATAAACGCAGAGAGATTTTGATTCTCAATTCTGGATTCTCGATTTTGAATCAAACAGGGCGTTGTTATGGAGAGGATTCAAGCGTCGTTAATGGCGGAAGGGAAGAACAAGAAGAACAAAAGATTCATCTATTTAGGCGATGGAAGTGGCGATTACTGCTCTAGTTCGAAGCTCGGAGAAGCGGATTTCGTGATGCCGAGGAAGAACTTTCCGCTGTGGGATTTGATTAGCCAGAATCCATCAACAATCAAGGCAGAAATCCACGAATGGCGCGACGGAGAAGAGTTGTCGAGGATCTTGTTGAGCTTGATCAACACGATTTCCATGGAGGAGGAAGAGGAGAAGGCTGAGCAGTTCTTGGTTCCTCAACCTGCTCATGAGTCTCTGGCTATGGCCTCCAACTGAATCAAATTCAACAACCTCCATGTTCTTCAACCATTCAACCAAGTAACATTTGTCTATCTATCTATCTATCTGTTTATTACTCTAATTATATTATGGCTGTTGAATGGAAGTTGTAAAACTCTGGTACAACTTCTGTATAGATGAATGTGATCTAAAAATAGTTAAATACTAAATGAACTAAAATTAAGAATAACAATTTTGAATACATTAATAAACAATGTATAAATATCACATGTGTTGTTCATAAATTATTATTTTTTAATTATTTATAATTCATAATGAAATGGATTTTTATAAGTTTTAGAATGGAAAAAGTTTGGTAAATCTTTTTACTTCTAAGAATGTGTTATTTTTTACCACTTCTCACCAAATTTAGGTTATATATAGTTTGTTTCCTTCTGCTCAAATCTTCAAACCTTTTAAAAATTAGGGGTATCTTCGAGGGTAGGCCAAATTAAAAAAATATTTACAATATTAGAGGGCTAATTGTTTGGATGGGTCTTTTTTTGAAAGTTTTTATTAAAATGGGTCTTTTTTTAAATTAATTCTAAAAATGGGTTGTGGCGTCTCTACTAAAGACGCCACACCCATTGAAATTGGTCAACTTGGCCACCTAGCCAAAATCTTAACAAACTCCCCTCCGTTATTATTATTTTTTTTTTTCTGGTGATCTTCTATTTTCTTTCCTTTTTTTAGAAGCCTATCGTCTTTCCCTTATTCCATTACTTTTATAATATGTTTTTTAATAGTAATAATGTTTTATTTTATTATATTTATTATTGAAATTTTCGATTTTCTAATAACTTAAATTAAAAAAATATATATTAACAAAATTAATTTTCTCTAAAAATTTTATACATTAAAAACTAAATTTTATTAATTTTATTATAATACCATTATAACACACATATTTGATACATGTTCTAACTAAAAAATTGAGTTGTCAATATATTAGATAATTTTATTTTAATAATAAAATTGTGTATAAATTTTGTTAGAACATAATATTATATTTTTATCCTTAAATTTTAATTTAAATTTATTATCTACAAAATCATATATTTATTAGAAGGGTTTTTTTAGAACAATTTATTAGAAGGGTTTTGTTTTTAGACAATTTATTAGAAGGTTTAGATATTACTTTATTATTTTTTTTAAAGCGATATTACTTTATTATCTAAACAAATGAATATCCAAAGGTTAATAATTTAAGAAACATTATATTATAAATAGATTATATTTGATTTTAAATACTCCTTTAAATTAAAAGTTTGGGGGTATATATTTATAATGTTTCTTTTTATTCAAACATATAGTATCATGATTTTTTAATTAAAAGGGTTATTGGTGCTCTTAATTTAAAGGAGATTTTCAAATTAAAAAAAAGTATTTAATTGCTTTTTAATATAATGTTTTTTAAAATTTTAACCTCATTTCTTAAAAGAGAAAATGTTAGTTTAAATTAAAATTCTAAACTTTCATAATAAATATAATATTGTGTATATGATAGATTAAATTATGATGTAATGATAATAACTTAATATATGTACCCCAATTAATTTCTTAAAATCTAATCATAACACCCTAACAAAACATACACTTATTTTTAAAAATTTAATGATAATAGTGTAACAAAATCTATGATAAAATTATATGATAAATTTAAAATTAGATATACAAAATTAATAGATGGTCTTAGATAAAATTAATAAAATTATTTTTTGATATATAAAATTCATTGAAAAATTAATTTAGTGAATATAAGAATTTTTTAGAATATGATTGAATAAAAATTAAATTATTAAATAATTATAAATTTTAGAAAAATAATTAGATTTTTATTTTTAAAATGATTATGAAGAAGGAATGTTGTTTAAATTTTTTTTATCGATCTTATAGTTAAAAAATAATGGAATAAAGAAAAAATAATAATAGAAAGAGAAAATAATGGGCATGTTACGTCTTTAGTAGAGTTTTCATTTGGAGTTTGTTAAGATTTTGCCTAGGTGGCCACAAAAATAGTTAACCAATTTTAATGGGTGTGGCGTATTTAGTAGAGACGCCATAACCCATTTTTAGAATTAATCTTAAAACAGACCTATTTTGATAAAAAGTTAAAAAAAAGACCCATTCAAACAATTAACCCAATATTAGATGAAAAAAATTTATAATCATATCGTATATACGATATAATTAATATAATTAATACACAGTACTGTATTAATATAAAATATTGTATTAATAATACAACCTAAATTATACCGTATGAAAATATTAATTATATGATATATTTGACTATGGATACAAATATTTTTAAAATTTGCGTACATCTACATTTATTTGTGAAATTGGACTATCTATTGCAATTTACCATTAGTGTATTGTTATTTTTGTTTAAAATATAAAATTTATGAGCTATGGGTAAGCTGGCCCAATCATCCACGAATATACGGATTTCTTTGACATCCAAATATATATATAAACTTGAGTAACTATATACGAGTTTCCTTGATATCTAAATATTGTAAGGTTAAACTGTATTTTTCATGATATTAATTGAGATAGACACAAATTGGCTATATATATATATATCTTGACTAACTATATACATGCAAGGACCGACCATCTAAGGAACTAGGGGCCATAGCCCCCCTAAGTTCAATAACATTGAGTGTTCGTCGAGGGTGCATTATTTTCATCTCTCATTTCATTCATTTTTTGTTATTATTTTTTCTTTGTCCATTATTATTTTACACTTTCTTTATTCCTTTTTCTTAATAATTTTTTTCCTATTATTATTTTCAAACTTTGTTTCTTTACCTTTCCTTTCATTCTTCTTTATTTTTTTTTTTTGAGAATGCTCCTTTCATTCTTCTTTTCTTTGTATTGTATACATTAATTTTTCAATATTTTCCTTCATTTTTTTGTACCACGTACTTATAAAAAAAATATAAAAACAATTGTTCTTAAATTTTTTTTTTTTTATACATATTTTAAGAATTTATTTTATTTTATTATATTCTTATATTTTTAAATTATTTACGTCTATGGTAAATGATAAACTATATTTGTTTTACCAAATATTTATCTTCAATAAACATTTAAATTCTATGATGGTAGTTTTTTTTTCATATGATTATCGAAATAATTTTAATATTTAATTCTATAAAAATCTATAATATTATATCTATTGAAAAACATATTAGAAACCAAATCAAAAGGTATGGAGATTGAATTTTGAAAGAATTTGTGAAATATCCTTGTACTTCTTGTAGATCTTTTTTTTTTTGAAATCTTGTTACTTCTTGTATGTTAAAATCATTGTACGAGAGATTTTTCTCTTCGTTGAAATATCCCGATATGAATCCTATAATGCTATTTAAGTTCAACGAGTGTCTTCAAATAGACTTGCATTAAATGAAGTTAAAAAGCATTCAATGAAGTCAAATATCAATTCAAGACAAGCTTAACATCATTCATTCTTGATTTATTTACCATAAAATGGTTTTAAAGAGTTACACAACATGCCAATAATTTGTCAACCACGTTTTTTAGAGCTAACTTCAATGTAATTCGATTTTTAACTTCATCTATTTGAAGCGTGTCTTTGAACTTAAATAACATTATAGAATTCATATCTCATATCCTTCCAGTTTAGTTTTTGGAGAAATTGTGGTAGATAGTCACTTTTAGAAAAACTAGAATTTTATCACAGCGTTGCACGTAATAATTTCTTAAATAATAAATTATATATATATATATATATTTATAAATTGTTTCTTACATTTTTAGGCTAAATTTAAATCATCAAATAATAATTTTAATATAATATTGAATTTTATAACCATTTTTTCACGTTAATTAAATTTATTAAAATTTACATTCATGTGAAAAAACAGTTAATTATTTATTTTGAGCTTATAGGTGTTATTATTTAAAAAAGAAAATTAATAAAATTTATTGAATTAAAATTAAATTTTATCTCATTTTTAAAAATCGATGCTCTTTAATTTTTTTCTCAATTTATCTATTAATAGACTAATTACTCTTGAATTATACAATTTATAAGAGTTATATCGTTATTATAATTATAAATATAAATAAGCTAAATATATTTATTAGTATATATCTATGAACTTACCTTTAACCTCAAATGATAATTTTATCGTTCTTAAAAAAAAAACAATCGCACATCTACAAGTCAACAATTAAGCAACAAAAGATCCCTACAAAAGTTATTGCAACAAAAAGAAAAGTTAGACAAAATTTAAGGTAAAAAATCCAATAAAAATAAGATAACTAAATTTTTTATATAAAAAAAACCAAGAAAGTAACCCCAAGCAAAAAGAAAATCACTGTTGTCAAAATTTGAAATTGAAGAATTCATGCACTAACCTCAGATGCTAATTCTTATAATTCTTCAAACTTTTTTTTCCAGATTTCCAAGTATTTTTTTGAAAGGCAACAATTATGCAAAAAAAAAATCCCTACAAAAATTATTGCAAAAAGAAAAATTAGATGAAAGTTAAGGTAAATAATCCTACATAACTTATTATAAAACAAAAAAAAACAAAAAAAATAAAGAAAAATAAATCCAAGCAAACAGAAAAGTGTTCTTGTAAACAAAATGTAGACAACTATTTACAGGATTGGAAAATTCAATTTATTATTTTAATTAGAATATAAAATATAAAATATAATCTATGAGATTTGGTAAAAATATCTTATTTTCTACATGAAAATTTCAATTATATTGTAAATATCTTCATTTGATTGTTGAAATCTCTTATCTTCTAACTTATTCATAAAATTTATGAGATTTGATAAAAATATCTTATCCTCTACGGATGAAAATCTAAATGATACTGTAAATATCTTATACGTTATTTGATTTTTTTTATATTCCAATAAATGACATTTTTGTAATTTAGGGTATGACTTAAGAGTAAAATCGTCTAAAAATGATTTTCCCCTTAAGCCACACTTTAAGTTAGTATGATATGATATGATATGATATGATTCAGAAACATTAAGATTAAGATTAAGAAAGAAATAGAAATTACTCAAACCTTTTAAGATTATACACTAATTTAAAATTTCTATACATTTTAAGGTTTTAAGAAATTTTGAGATTCTAAAATTTATAAAAAAATCCTAACAATAAATATAATTATAGAGTTTAATAAATGGGTGGAATGTTTTGCTTTTGATTTTTTTTAAATGTAAATGTATGAAATAGATATTTGGAATGTTTTGTTGTTGCTTTATTATTTTTTTAAATGCAAAATTATTAGAAATAGATAATTTATAAAGGTGAAATTTTGAAACAATTATGCTAAAATCGTGGGGTACGTTAATATTATTAATATTTTAAAAGTGTTTAATGTTTAAAATTCAGTTTTACTTTCACACGATTATTTAAAGTTTTTCTTAAGTAATAAACTAACTTTAAATAGTATGATACGATTTTTTTAGAAAATTTGAACTTTTATATTTATTAATAGTATATGTGTAAATTTATAAGTTGACTTAGCGGTAAAATCGTCCAAAAATGATTTTTTTACTGAGCTACATTTGAAGGTATTAAGATATTAAGATTAAGATATTAAGATAATTATAAATGTGGTCACATTTTAAAAGTATTTGAAAATCTATTTTTTGTTTTAAATTTAATTAATAATATTTTTTAATAATACTTATTATACTGTTCCTTACATTTGTTTCCTTTCCTTTTACCACTATTGTGCGACCACTTGCTTTATGATTTTTTTTTCCAAATCGCCTTCATGCGACTGGGCTGTCTATGTTAGCCACGTGGTTGAACTTTCAATTTTTTAAAAACTTTTTATTATTTTTTCTAGTATAAATAGAAGTGCTATATTATATTTAAAATAAGATAAATACTATATTTGTATTTAAAAAAGATAAATAATGTATTTATATTTTAAAAAAGATAAATACTATAAAAAAAAAAGAAGATAAATATTGCGTTTAGATTTAAAAAAGATAAATATGATTTTTATATTTAAAAAAGATAAATATTGTATTTATATTTAAACAAAAAACAAATTGTATTTATAATAAATAATATAATTTTTTTTTTGAAATACCATTAATATTATATTTAAACATGAGACTTCTACTATCTTTTAATATCGAATTATTAATCTATAATCTATATTAACATAAAATAATAATGATAGAAAAATTCATCTTTATTTATTAATACATGCCACAAGATTTTAGATTTATTTTTTCCAAAATCAAAATAACTATAACAAAGAAATGACATATTCACATAGAATCCTTTGTTTAATATATATATATATATATATATGGCAATAGATTTTTATGGAGAAAATTTTGAGTTGGAAACAGAATTGTAAACATCATTTGGGAAGATTTCTTTTTTTTGAAAATATAATATTTTTTACTTTACTAACTGTTGGGTTAATAACGTTGATTTTTTTGCTATAAAAAATGATGGAGGATATTGATGTAATTTCCTTATAAAACAAAATTCATTTTGTATAGTGGCGTACTTTTACTAAATGTTTTTAAGATGAACACGCATGTAAAATAATTTTTCATTTAATCTACTTCGGTAAAAAGCCCTAATTTTTTTTGGTCGGTCACAACCCGAGTCGTGGGTCAAAGTCCAAATTAGGTTTTGCAAATTTCTGTACTCCTTATTTTTGCTTAATTAAAGAAAATTTGTCTCAAAGAAAGATTGTTGAGTCAGAATTTTGATACTTGATACTGAAAGAAATTTTTAATGCATTTATTAAACATAATTTTTGGGCATATATTTATGTATTTCGGTTTTTACAAAATCAAAAGAATCAAGAGTTTACTCATTATTATTACCTACTTCAATAAAATATTGAAAAAATGTTGTAGAATTAAGAAATTTATTGCGTGAAAATAATCTAAATGCATGTATACTGGCATTCGCCAACAAAAAAATTGGCCCCCCAATATATAATATCTGGATCCGCCCCTGCATACATGAGAGTACTGTTGAAGGTCTAAAATATGATTGGATCTGTTACGTTTAACCATTTGTCTTTTCTCTCAATATTAATTCTCCTATGTAGAGGTAGGGATGTACATGGTTCAGATTGGATAAGGTTGAATAATTTTTTTGGACCAATCCTATTTTTTCGATTAGTCGTTTCGACGACCCGTCCAACTCTATGCATAAGCGCAACCCGACCCAACCAAACCCTAAATTTTCGAGTTGGGTTGGGTTGGGTTCTCGGGTTATGTTACTCATCATTTTATCTCTAAGATTCAACTCATAAGTTTATAAATATGTTAAAAAAATGCATGATATTATACTTTACATAAATGAGCATTTGCTTGTTAGAACAAGTATATCATTCTATTTTCCAAATAAGAAATAAATGATATCATTTAAGAACAAAATTAGGGAGTAGAAGAAAATATGAGAAATCTTCCCACAGTAACAACCACTAAAGATTAGAAAAAAAAACTATCAATTCCATTAGTGTTAAGGGAAGGTAATTGCAATTATATTTAAATAGGAAGTCGAGGAATAAGCAACCAAACAACTTAATTTTAGAGCTACTGAACTAGCTAATATTCATGTGTGTAAGTAGTTGTTTTTTCAAAAGAGACCCTAGTAGCATTTGTTCATTTATTTTGACCCTAGTAGCATTTGTTCATTTATTTTGGCTTAAACTCATAGGCATATTCTTATCAATGCATATTATTCTCTTTTCTTTTCTTTTTTATATAGAAGATTTACAAGTATACTATCTATCTTATTAATTTATTTTACATACACACATAATATTTACATAATATTCTTAGTTCGGGTTGAGTTGGGTTGAACGAGCTCAACCCAAAAACCAACCCAACCCAACAAAACTATAGAATCATAATCCAACCCAACCCAAAAAAATTATAACCAAACTCAATCCTTACGGTTTGAGTTGGATAGTCCAGGTTGTTCAATTGCCGATTTTTTTGTATACCCTTATGTAGAGGTAGAGTTGTTCGAAGATCAATAGTAGCCTTTTTTCCCTTCCTTACTATTAAACTCTCTCCAAGCCTACCTCCTGTCTCTCTTGGTGTTGGTTTCTTCAAAATCCTTATGTAAGTATTTGAATAAAGTTTTGATGAAGTTATTTTAAGTAATTAAAAATTGAGAGTTGTAGTGAAAAATTTGATTGGATGTGTGTTATTTTTCTTTTTGTATAGGAGTTAGAGTGAAATTTTTGTTTGAATGTAGATTTAATATTAGTAATTATATTGAGTAGTTAAAAAAAGAATGATTAAAAATGAGTAGTTAAAATGAGTTATTTTGATTGTTTGAAAGAATGATTAGAAATAAGTGATTAGAAATGAAAGTTATTTTTAATAATAAAAATGATGAGTTATTTTAAATAGTTACAAAAATTCATCTCTATATAATTTTTCAAAGAGAAATTAGTAAATCCTCAATCTAAATCCATACGGTAAATAAACACCCCTCAGGGTGTTGGAAAGAGTTGGAGTTGTTGGGTTTAGAAAAACACCTTTTTGTTTTATACTAATTAATATTTTTAAAATATATTTTTTGTGATCTAAACCTAATGACAATTTCATAATCAACTTTGTATTTTAAAATTTAATGATAGTTTCATAATTAGTTTGATTAATTCACTATTCATCATCAAATTAGTTAATTTGTAAGGTTTTTGTTGTATGTGAAAATATTTACTAAACACAAGAACCCATGAAATTCAAACAAAACACAATTGAATTTGATCAAAAGAATAATCGATCCTTAAAGGAGTTGGCCTTGCAATTGCCGACTCCTAAAAGAATAGGCCAAATGAGGGAGACGACCCCCAAAGTGGTCGGCCTACAAATTGCTAACCCTCAAGGGAGTCGGCTAAAGGGAGAGCGAGACCCCCTTGAGGGTCAACTCATTGCCAAATGTTCCCACAAGGGGTCGGCCAAGTGAGAAATCGAACCCCTTGGGGTCGGCCTCGATATCTTCGAACTCTAAGGATGGGACCAACCCATTCTCGATGTCAAATAGGTTAATGATTGGATGATGCTACTTTGCAACTAGGAAATAAAAGACAAAAAGCCTCATTCGCTAAAAATCGGTCAAGACGCTTCCATATTGGAGTGCTCTTCGAGTTTCGATTTGTCCATGTAAAACTCTCTTTTGAATAACCAAAGTCTTGAAGACATAGCTCAATAGTAACAACTCGAAAATCTTCCATGGATCTAGAGCCACCCTGTTTTTCATCTTTCCATAGAGCCTAATTAAAATTCTCTCTAAAGAGCTACTGCAAACGTTAAAAACTTATTTGTTTCCTCAGCACACCCATAATATTCCAAAAAGTCTCCATAATTTCTGGTTATCAGAGATAGAGCAGTCAATGTAATTACAACCAATCAATTAAATAAATCCATGCTTCTTCCAAAGCTACCTATATCTCATTTATATTGACGTTGGATTCTCTCACTTTTCAATGGGAGACTAAGATGTTAACATTCATGTTAAGTCCCTTTCTTTTTATCCACATCAAATCAATCAATCATATTGTTTTGGTTGGCCAAATTGTTATTAAATTTCCTCTGCTCACCTTTGTTCTCCTGAGATACTAAATGAATCCATCATCTTCCCATTAACAACAATATCACCCAAAAGTGAGTTTTTTTATTTTTTTTTTTATAAAAAAAAAAAAAAATCAGCAGGTAATCAACCCCTAATTACTTCTCGCCCTAAACCCGAAATCTAACCATCCCTGGGAATAATCATTGGCCAATACAAAAGCACATGTGAAATGGGAATAAAATGTGGGTTTGGGCCTCTCTCACATCTCATTGCCTTTTAGGGTTTCTCCAACATTCAACACAAATCACCTTTTATCCCATGTGTGTTTATTTTTCCAGAGTCTTTTTTTTTTAATCAAAAATATTATTTTGGAATTTCTTTATTTTTTCCGTCTAATTTAAATCTACTCAAATTCGATTTCTATATATTTATATATGGAAATTTACTATTTTACCTCTTGTATTACATTTGTAGCACAATTTTTAAATCTTAGCATATAAATTTTTGTATTAATGATAGAATGACTCTATTACTAATAGAATTCAATTTTAATTTTCTGCTACAAATAAATAAATTTTAATTTTATGCTATAAATAAAAATATTTTACCTTTTTTTTTTTTTTATAAGAGTGATTTGGGTGCAGCCCCAAATGCAACTCCTTTTTAGACCACAAGAAAAAAAAATCTTATATAAAAAAAGAGAAAACTTGTGGCTCGTACACCGTGACACCAATGACTTCATCTTTGAGGGTACAACCTAGACTGCACCCAAATCGTTTCCCTTTTTTATTATACATGCAAAATTTAAAATATATTTTTTTATTAGTTTCACTTAATAATTTTAAAAAATATATTCACATCTATCTTTTAATATTAAAATTAGAACTATTATTATTAAACAAATTTTCGTTAAAACTAACTTCAATCTGATTGTAATAAGCTTTTTCAAAATTACATGACTAAGAATAGACATTTTAAAGTTTATGAATTAAATTGAAAAAAATTCTAAAGTACCTGAATTAAAATGAAATTAAAATTGAACAAATCATAATACTGGTAAAAAAGTTCTTGATGAATTAAGAGATAATTAATTGAATTTATGATAATCACATATTAATTATGTTTCATTTTACATCAGAGGAAATCAATTTTATAAATATTTTTAGTTTGACATCCAATTATTCTCACTTAAAAGGTTATGATTTTTCTTTTTAATTATAATAATTACACTAAAAAAAATTGGAAAGGTTGGGAAGAAAAAGCACGTGAGACATTTAATGAAGTTATGATTTTGATTGTCGAGTTTTGTTGGACAAATTAAAGGACGTGCAGGCCATAGTCAATGCCTACATCGAGATTTATAACCATTATAAATTAAGTTAAGTCATGTGATTTAAACTTTACATACAAGCTATTGACATTAAAATTATTAACATTTAGAGAATTTACCATCAGCAGCATATTCTACCTCTTGTATTATATTTGTAGCATAATTTTTAAAATAATTCATCTATAACATATTTATTTATATCACTCACTTAGTGATAGTCTATCACTCACCTAGTGATAGAACTCAATTTAGTTTTCTATCACTGATAAAAAACGTAAGGAGTGATAGAATGAGTCTATCATTGATTGAATTCTATCACTAATAGAACTCAACAAGTGATAGAAGTCAATTTGAATTTTCTGCTACAAATGAAATTATTTTAGATTTTGTGGTATAGATGGAAATATTTTACCTTTTTTTGTTATACATGCAAAATCCCCTAACATTTATTAATAAATTTTTATTAATATTGACTCAAATTTAATGTATAGGTCAATTCTAAGTTATTTTTAGGTAGAAGGGTTAAAAAATAAACTTTTGAAATTTTAAAGACTAAAATACTATTATATATATATTGAGAAATATTTTATTTTTATAGCAATCAATAGTAATTTTAGTGATGTTTGAGGAAAGAAAATGAAAATAAATGCTGGTGAAAGTATCTCTATTATTTAAGTTTGAGTTAGATCTAATCATTTTTTCTTGATCAATATTATTTATTATCTCATAATTATTATTTATTCTCTTTAGAATGTCATTTCTTTTTAACTACATTTGAATTCTCTTATAACTAGTTATCTTTTTTTTTTTTACATTTTTTTTATTCCTACTGTTTTGTTTAGTTCTTAATCCTTTTTATCTGCCTCAAAAATATAAATAACAGTTCCTCCTCTAATTATCTTCGACAATCTTTTATCTCATAATCATATTATTGACTCTAATTACATAATATATCCACCATGTTCTTTTTATGGATAAATATCTCCTAACTGGCTTTCAAGAAAAAAAAAATTATCTTGATTGGTATAATCCATTTCAACTTCACGACCATAGATTTGAGTCTAGAAAGTGATATTTGATTTTTATATTATATGAGAGTAATAATGTCCTTTATGTAGGATTTATTGTCCCGCTCCCCGAACTTGTACTAAAAAAAAAAGCTTTCAAAAAAAAAAAACAAGAGCATGTTTGGCCTGTAGAGAAAGGGAGGGAAGAGTTCCCTTCTCAGCTTTTGGCCAACAGGAAATCCATCTCCAAATAAACATCTTTCCTTTAATTTTTTTAAAAATTATTTTTAATTATATTTTTGTTATTGTATCATTGGAACAAGAAAATTATTAAAATTATGATTCGAACTTCAATACTGTCTTAAGATAAGAATTAAATGTATATTTTTAATCAATTTATCTATTTTAATTTATTTGACCATGTATATTCACTATATATTGTATATGCGCATTTTTTTTAAATACAACATTTACAATAAGTTTTTTTAAATTTTTTTTATCATGTTCTTTAAATAATATTTTGTAATAATTTATACATTTAATATATATATATACGATTTATTTATGCATTTAAAATTTTTTTATATAAAAATATATTAGTAAATATTGATTTTATTATTTACAAATTTTTCTAAACAGATGCATTTTTTTAAAGAAATATATATACATATTTAAGATACAACTAACCTAAACAATTGATTTCAAAAAAAAAAAAAAAACTAACCTAAACAATTAAATTAGCTAAAATTTTACCGTAACCCTTTTAGGTTAATCTATTTATTTTGATTTATCGTTTAGATTAATTTTGTTATTGAACTTTATGTATTTAGTAATTTTAATTATCGAAATCTACTAAATTTGAAATTTCATTTAAATAATAAATTCAAAATGATATTTTATCTATAGAAAAAAAAAATTTGATTATGAATATTATATTAAAAAATATATATATATTTTCCTGTTAAATATTAATTTACTATCACGTTAGCTTTCTTCCTTCCCACCCATCAATGAATGAACTCTAAAATCACATCAATTTAATAAAATAAAATAAACTTTAAAATGCATTAAATGCAATGCTTGGTAACTTGTGTATTTTTGGCTTTATTTAAGTAATGTGATGATGGGAGTAGAAGATCATTGGCAATCTTTGAAAATCCCAACCACATCTATTGAGTTGTTGCTTTGAACATAAATATCAACCTACTCCATGTGAAAGCGACTTTAAATTGGATATTTCTTACACTATCAAAATTTATACGAGTCGATCTATCATACTCAAATCATAAGAGTTAAGATTTATAATTTTTTTTGTGGGTTTCTCCATTGGATGTCATTTTTTTTATTTAGGTTTATTGAGTGTACCTAAACTCAAAATAATATTATGTATAAGATAAGTTATTAACAGGTTGGTAAAGAGCACATACACTGAAATAAGTATTACACGCATATCTTAAATTTAAATGTCAAAATCTCTACTTCTTCGTTAAACTTAAAAAGAAAATAGATCAAACAAATTTCACATAAAATATAATTTTTCTAGTTCAATTTTAAATGTTAAAATGTGACTCTTTAATTTTATTCTTTAAAAAGTTACATTGTCATCGGCTTTTTCTTAAAAATTTTGATTCGACAACATTGGAGGAATGAGATTCAAATCAATAACTTCATTATACAAAATGCCAATATAACTTAGCTCCTTTAGAAAATTAAGAGTTTTTTTTTTAATAACCTTATATTTCTCAATCTACTAAATATTGTGTGACATGCCAAGGGAATATTGAAAATGTCAAGGGACTAAAATCTAAAATCCCTAACCAATGGGGACTAAACTCACGAAATTTTAGAAATAAACCATTATAAACAAAAATAATATATTTTTATATAAAAATGCCCAAGAAAGCCCAAACTTACTTTTCAAATAAAATTTGAAAGTGGGATAAGATTAAGCTTCACTACTAATTATGAGAAAACATCAAACTACTTCTCAAAATCAATTGGTATTGAGATGATTAATCTTATAAACTTATATAGGTTGTGATGACTCTCCACCTTTCCAATATTAGATAAAATAAGGATCTTCAACATACTTTCTCAAGATGATGTCTCTTTGGAATGGATAAGAATTTGTGACTCAGATACCCAATTAAATTTTAATGCCATACCATATTCGGTAACACAATTGTAAGACTTTATAAGATTATATGACTATTTCTCTAATTACTAATTGGTTTTAAGATAGAATCTCGTACAATCTAAATCGTGAGCCGACTCAAGATTGGTAAATCCAAAGAGACACTATCTTGAGGTGAAACGTAGAAGATCTCACATTAGGAAAGTGAAGAGGTCTCACAATCTTTATAAAAAATATGAACTACTTCTTTCATTATTGATTAGTTTTGAGATAAACATCGTGTTATCGAATACTAATTGCTAAAATCATGGGAAGAGTCTCGTTTGCAGGTAGCCCAGTACTCAGCAACAAGTTTAGAGAAATATGAGTTGGTTTCCATAAGCTTTGAAGGCTCTTCATATTCAACAAGATTTCCTACGCAAAGAGAATTAGCAGTTTGGAGTAGTTACTATCAAAGCTTCAATTGATGACTTGGATTCAAACAGAAGAATTTGCAGTTATTGCTTACCAAAGGAGAGAACCATCACTTTGTTACTATCAATTACTGTGGGAACTCTATGAGCTACTGTTATTACAGTGCATTCTGAGAATTCTGTCCTTATAATTTTTTGCAAAATGGTGTCAGTTGCCGAGTCGATGGAAGCAGTAGCCTCATCGAGCACAAGAATTTTGTTTCGTTTGAGTAGCACTCTCCCTAGACAGAAAAGTTGGCGCTGTCCCACGCTCCAGTTCCCTCCTTCATCCGTCACTGACGAATCAATGCACCACGACAAGAATTAACATGTTTGTATGCTTTAAAAGACCATAATATATGCCAAAGTGAGATGCTCACTTCGGTATCCGAATTTATTAACAACCACGATATTTGTCATAAAAAAAAGACCATACCACATGTGTCGAGCCCATTTGGGAGGCTGTTAACGGCATCTCTTAGTTGACATTTCTCTAATGCCTGCAAATGGATTGACTTTCAGTACTCTATAAAGCCAAATACAAGAAATGTCACAACAGAACAACATTTGAAGATTCACCTTCCATATCTCATCATCAGAGTAAAGGCCAAGAGGATCTAAATTAGTGCGAATGCTTCCCTTGAAAAGTGTTGGTTCTTGTGGGATGATGTTGAGCTTCATTCTTAGATCTTTTAACCCAATGGAACATATATCGATCCCGTCGATGACGATTCTCCCACTCTCGGGCTCAACCAAACGAAATAGAGCACTTATTAGAGTTGTTTTTCCACTTCCTGTTTGTCCTACAACTCCTACTCTAGTCCCTTCTTGGAAGGTGCATGTAATTCCCTTCAGAACAAGAGGCGCGTTTGGACGATATTTTATCTAAAACAAACATAAAACTTGAAAAATTGAGCACACAAAATGGCATTCGAGTATCATTAAGACGACGTTCGAGAAAGATTGTATATTATTTGCATAAACTATATTTGTAGCTCTTCTTACCTTAAGACATTCCAACTCTACCCTTCCCTTGGTTGGCCATGACAATGGTGGCTTATTTTTCTCCATGACTGCTGGAGGTTCTGCTGGCAAATGCATATATTGCTTGATCCTTTCAACAGAAATAATGTAGTTTGAAAGACTACAATACCATCTTGTCATGAAAATGTTGATCTGTGACAAGGATAAAGCATAGGAAATGGAGAGCCCCACAAGTCCTGCACAATGGATTAAGCAATTAAAAGGTTTCGAAATGTTAGGATCGCACGTCAGAAAGAGTGGAGAGCTCATAACAATATATATGTAAGAAATGTAGACTACTTCTCTCATTACTAATTGGTTTTGAGATGGATGTTCACATTTTCTAATTTGGTATCAAAGCTCATGAAGCCCAAACCGGTATTCGGTCTAACAAAAATGAAATTGATATTCAATTCAAGATTGATGAGTCCAAAAGAGGCACCATCTTGAAACGTCATGTTAAGATCCCACATCGAGAAAATAGGAACCTCATACCAATATACAAGAAATGTGGACTACTCCTCTCATTGCCGATTGGTTTTGAGATGGATGACCACACTTTTTAATAGGAACAAAATCATAATACGTATGTTTTTGTTGAATTTTTCTTACCGGGATTAGTGGTTCCACCCTGCGGAAGTAATATAAGAAGAAGTGCAACAGTGACAAGGATGAAATTTTGCAGTGTTTCTATCCTCAACAAAAGCCACTCAGTGGTTGCATTCGAGTGGAAAAGAAGACTCGCATCTATATCCATGAGCTTTAAAAACTTTCGAAAGAATATTTCAGTCATGTCGAAAGCTCGAATAGTGACAACGCCAAGTGATGTCTCTGCTGCATAGTTCATTACAGGTGCTTTTGTTGTCCCATTGATTCTAATAAGCTCTCTAGCAGTGGCTAGATAATAACTCTTCATAAATATAAGAGATATAAAACAAATAGATAAAAGTTAGCTCCACTATTCAATGATGAAAAAATTTATCTAATTTGAAGATATAAAACAAATGTGTGCACTACTCTTAACACCTGAACGTAAGTTGAAGCTACGATAACAGGAATGGCGACGAGGAGAATTTCCCACGTTACGGAGGCCACAATTGCAATCGTTACAAAAAGTTCCATAACTCCAGATACTGAAAAGATGACTGAAAATGGTATGTCGAAATCCAAAACACTCAAATCTGATGAGGCCTGCAAATGTTGGGATCTCAACATCAGTTTTTGTGTAGTATGTTGCTAAATTAAATGAAACATTGAGGTTCATGATGCATAAGTACATACGAAAATGTAGCGAAATTGATCTTACTCGGGTCAAAATTCGTCCTACGGGGGTTCCATCAAAGAATGCCATTGGAGCTTTGAAGATAGAATTTGTGAAACCATTGAAGAATGCATTGGATGCTCTTAGACCGAAAAGAGTTGTTAAAAGGGTCCTATAATGTACAAATACTGCACTAAATAGCGAAATAGCTCCATAGATTCCAATCATCATGCCGTTACTGATCCAAGGCAAGTTAATGGCAATGGCTAGCCAATATGTTGCAGCTGTTTGAAAAGCAGTAAAACCACAGAGGCTAATTACACTTAAATACAAAAGATGAGATGATTTTGAGACTGTGATATAATCCCAAAATGGTTTCCACCCAACATCACCAATTTCTCTCTCTTCTTCTTCTGTTAATTGTACTCTCCCTGAGTCTTTGCTAGTTACGCCATCGATATCCCCTTTTTCATGTCGTACCCCGTCTACAGTTTTATAGATCCCAAAATGGTTTTCACTCTCCAAAGTACTAGATGCTAACATGTTGTCTTTGTGAGCATTCACAAGTTTTTCGAAAGGCGTCCCGGCTGTCAATAGATCCTCATAACTTCCTGATTGAGTAATTTTTCCTCCCTCAATTACCTAACAAATGGCAGGACATGTCAATAAGGGGGTGTTTACAAGATCATAACTACTTCAACATGGACATGAAGTTCAATTCAAAGTAGCTAACTTACCATAATTTTATCGACTTCGGAAAGAAACTCAACTTGGTGAGTCACAAGAAAGACGGTTTTCTTATCTAAAGCAGTCATGACACATTTCTGCAAAATATACATGCTTCTAGTTGAATAATCTCTACTAAAAAAGTTACTGTAGAAGTGACAAACTAGATTTTCCATGTTCTTACATCAAAAAGTGTTGCAGCTGTATGAGCATCGACTGCGCTAAAAGGATCATCAAGCAGATAAATATCAGCATCATTATAGACAGCTCTTGCGAGTTGAATCCTTTGTTTCTGTCCTCCACTCATGTTAAGGCCTCTCTGCCCTATTTCTGTAAGGTCTCCATGGTCAAAACTATTGATATCCTCATCCAAAGCACAGGCTTTTACGACATTCTTGTACCGGTCTGCGTCCATTGGCTTTCCATTTAGTATGTTATCGCGAACGGTCCCGCTTTGAATCCAAGCTGTCTGTGAAACATAGGCTATCGATCCATTTACCTGAACCTGCAGTACAAAAAGATTGAAACTACTTGAGTTTTCTCAACAAATATGGTGTATTTTCTTGTCATGCCAAATAGGATTAGTTAATTAAACTCACAGTTCCATTAAGTTTTGGTGTCTCTCCAAGTATGGCATGTAGAAGAGAGGATTTTCCAGCTCCAACTGGTCCACACATTGCAACTTTCTGCCCTCTTTCTATATCTAAATCTACATTTATTAGAGTTGGAGTCACTGACTCTGAATCCCACCTGAAGTTACCGGTTCGAATTTCGATCATCTTATCGAAATTCTTTGTTGAGTTTTCAATGACTTCATCTTTAATCAGCTCATCATCAAGTAAGAACGTGTTAAGCCTTTCAAATGAGACCTTCACTTGGATCATGATGGAAAGAGCTTCAGGTAACATTCTCACAGGTTCTGACATGATTCTTAATGTTGCAAGAACAGTAAAAATAGTGCTAGCATTCAAAGGAGCACTTTGGAAAAGAACACATCCAGATAGAACAACAGCAGACACAATAGTGGGAGCCATCCAATAGAACATGGAGCTATAAGTCTTCTTCATCTGAATTTCTCTCAACCATTTGAACTCCTTTTCGCGAAGCGATTCGATCAAGCTCCGGAACTTTTCTTCCCACGATTGCAACTTAATGATCTTCATGTTGTTAAGCACTTCAGAAGTGGACCTCAACCTCTCATCTTGAGCAACCATGAAATGGAATTGACATTTCTGTAATGACTTAGCAAAAGGGAAATTGAGGAACCCACAAATGAACAGAGGAACCAAACCAAGCAAAGCTCCAACACCCACAACCCAAAACAGAACAGCAATGGACAAAACAAGTTGTAATCCAGAAGCCCAAGTTGTGTGAAACCAGCATGGAAATTCTCCCATTCTATAAGCATCAATAGCAATGTAGTTCACAATCTCTCCAGCTGAGTGCCTCATTCTCCCTAAGCTGGAAAGTTTCAACAACTTTCTATACACTGCCACTATTAAAGCAGATCTCATTTTCATGCCTGACCTTCTAGACTCAAAGAACCAATGTCTCTGACCCAAAGACTCAAACACCTTACAGGCAATCAATAACCCCACAATTGAAAGACCCTTTTTCAAACTCCTTTCATCACTAGTGGAATAGTTAACAAAGGCAAACAGAATAAGAGGAGAAACCACAACAGAAAGGGTTCTCAAAAGTGTATAAAATGCTATCAAAACATTTTCTTTCAAGTGCACATTTTTAATGGCCTGAAAAGCCAAGTTCCCAGTGGCTGAAGATCCCTTTTCTCTCAAAAGGGATTCCCAAAAATGGGAAAAATTTTGGTAAGCCAACTCTGCTTCATCTTGAGAATCAAGAGGAGGAACATCCTCAAGAGTCAATGCTTTCAAATAACCCAATGCAAGTAGAGGGTTAATCCAAGAAAAAGTCAACTTGCTGAAAAAACTGGCCTTTCTTATGTAGGATGAAGATGAAGCAGGTTCTTCAATTGTTTTGTGTAGAAGGGGTTCAGCCATTGCAGTAGTTGTTAAGAAAGAGGAAAAGGGTAGCCAAATATTGAAGCAAATGGGTTAGTGAAGCTTGTGCATTTGTGTGGTGTGGAGAAAAAGAAAAGGAAGAAGGGAAATGAAACTTGCAGAGAAAGTGATGGAGAGTTGAAGGTGTAGGACTAGATTTTCATGAAGTTGATTCAGAAAGATTCTGTGTGGAATGTGGAATTGTATAAGGTAATGAATAAAGAGTTTGTTGAGAAAGTTTATATAGAGATGGTGGAAGGTTGGACTAGATAATTAATGTTTATGCTTTTTTTTTTTTAATTATAAAATATTTTCCAGTACTTGAATTCAAGGGAAGATTAAACTCCACGATTATGAGCTGGCGAAATTAACAAAAAAGAAAAAAAAAAAGAAAAAAACAAGGGAAAGATATAACTAAAAATAGTTATACGGTATTATGTTTTTCACTCATCTCATACCTCTTTTCAGGCGTGTCCTTCAAGAACAAAAAGCAGAGCAAAAAGCTACGCTAACTTAATGTTGTTTTTTAAAAATGTTCTTTCTCATTCTCTATAAATTCATATTTATCTTCATTTTTCATTTGACAGTGTTTTTCATCTCTCCCTCACGTCTCTGCTGCTCTTCACCTTTAGATTTCAAAAGGTACTCTCGAAAATGGAAATTCTCTTTGCTCGCCAATACATCTTCCAGTATCTAATTTGAATCAAATTGAAACTAGAATTCATAAATTTATATTGAAAATGAAATTAGAATTCATGATGTTAGCAAAATATTTGACTGAAGTTATTGCACGGCCATTAACCGACCTGAAATAAAAAAAATCTTGGGCCCAAATTCGGAACCAATGGAATTAATGGGAAAATCGAATGAAGAAGAAAAAATTGCAGGCGAACGAGAATGAGAATCTTGGGAAAGAGGTATTGGATGAGTGAAGAAGAAAAAATTGGAGGCGAATGGAATTAAGTTAGTGTAGTTCTTTGCTCTGTTTTTTGTTCTTGAAGGACACGCCTCTAAAAAGGTAGGGGATGAGCGAAGAAATAATAATATATATATATATATATATATATATGCATATATATTTAAATGTTTTGCCACATCATCCATTCTTAACTATCGTTAAGTTTTATTTTTTTATCTAAAGATTATTTTTAAACTTTTTAGAAAGTGGAAGTACTAAATTTGAACATTTGAAAGTTTATGGACCAAAGAACAAAAATGATGGTTGAGGGACTAAAATTGGACTTTTGAAAGTTTAGGACCAAATTGAAACTTTCATAATAGTTTAGGGACCAAAATGATATTTTAACCTACTTTTATTTTATTTATTTATAAAATAAATAATTGTTCACAAAAACAACAACAATTGTGTTAAGAATCTCATTTCGTGAAGAATGGAATATATATATATAAAAGAGATCTAGATTCCTCTTACCTCATAACAATATATAAAATATATGAGTTATTATCCTCAACCTTAAATATAGTGTCACAAGTGTAGTACCAAAAAAGTATCTTATGATATTACAAACTTTCTAAAAAATAGTTCATTCTTATATGGGTACAAAAGTTAAACCTAATTAATATCTATTACTTACTGCATTTAAAAATAAAACATAAACATAAAAACTTAAAAGAAATACCACATTTAAAAAATAAAAGAAACTACAACCTTAAATAAAAAACAAAAAATTAATTGAAGAAGAAACTAAAATCTCAACCCCATCAAATTAGGTAAGTATTGTCCACCATCATTCTTTTCATTATGCTCCGCGTGTGGAAACAATTTTATATATATAAATATAAATAAAAAGTTGTTTGATAATTATTTGATTTTTTGTTTTAGATTTACGAAATTCAAGTTCATTTCTAGTCAAACTCCATTTTTTCTACGATGTATCAATCTTTCATTAAGAAAGTAGGTGAATACTAACCATTTTTTTAAAAAAAACAAGCTTTGGAAGCTATTTTTTTAATTTTCAAGTTTTGGTTTGTTTCTTAAAATATCGGTAAGATGTAGATATCCAAATATTAAAAAAAGTATAGTAGGGTAGTTGTTGTAGACTTAAATTTTAAAATAAAAAAACGAAAGATAAAATGATTATCAAACGGACCTAAAAAATCTGATTAACTTTATTATTACTGTAAAAACATAATTCATTCCCACGTCAAAATCTACCCAAAGAAAGTGAAAACTTCATTGCCAAAGAAAATGAAAGGAAGCAGGGTGCCCTCTCAGTTCATTTTCCTCATCTTTTTTGCAAAACTCTTTTCACTCTTTGTTTTTCATGGGTCCATATTTACATCTATAAAAAAATGAGGGAGAAAGTTTAAAGAGAAAGAGACAAAAGAAAAAAAATATATTTTATTCTTATTTTAAAAGTGGGTTAATTGACTATTTTTAAACTTAATTAATAGTTAAGGAACTAAATTTAAACATTTGAAAGTTTAGATATTAAAATTGGATAATTCTCATAGTCTAGGAACTAAAATGGAACAACTCTCATAACCAAAATAGTAATGTAATATATATATATATATATATATTCATTTAAAAAAAATCATATTAAGGGAAAAAATAATGTTGTAAATATATATATGTATTTAACTTAGCTCCTCTTATAATAACCTCCATCTCAAGCATCGTTTATCATAACTTTTATTATAATAATTTGCACCTCAAATACTATTTATCATAACTCTTTTTACAATAATTTGTACCCCAAACATTGTTTATTATAATTCATCATTTATAATAACTCACCGTTTATGATAATTCATGGTGTACAGTAACATAACTAAGCTCCACATACACCCCATAGGTTTATTCGGTTAAAAATTAAGGTCCAGATAGCATTTTAGATGTTAAGGCCCAAAGAAGAATTTAGAAACTATAGGCCAAAGAAAACTATAGATTTTCTTCCATGGACAAAGAAAAATCTAGATATTTATTTCTCATAAAAAATCTAGATTTTTACTTTATGGAGACTTGGAGCCCAAGTTTATGGAGATCTTTACTTAATGCAAAATTTGGATCATTGGATGATACTTGAGCCCAAGTTTATGGACAAAGTGAGGTTGCGAGATAAAAATAGAGAGTGTTTTCTCCTTGTAAAAAAACTTGTTATTTCTTTGTAGAGAGAATGTTGTAACTCCTATTTTTATAATAAAGTTCTTCTATCCTTGCGCGTGGTTTTTACCTTAATTTGTTTAAGAGTTTTCCATGTAAAATTACTGTGTCATTCTTTCTTTTCTTTCTGTTCATTATTATTGTAATTTTCAATCTCTTTTTAGCTGCGACCCGGCTCTATTCGTGTAAACAATTGTAACATATTCATGATGCTCCCGTGCAATGAAACATCAAATATAGCAAAGGGATTTTTTAATGACAAAAAAAGAAGAAAAAATTGCACAATGTACTCCTAAATTACGAGTCTATAACAATTACATTTCTGAACTTTTAATTTAATCGATTAGCTCCCTTAAAAGTTTGATTAGTGATGTAATACCCTTAACAAAACTCCATCTAGATAAGACAATTATTCATTCTAACTATACACCAAAGTAGCATTTACAACCACAATGCTACAAGTAGATATAGTGTTTAGTTATATGTATACACATCCTTACAAAAAAAATAGTCAACAAAACACATTTCAACCTATACAATAAGATCAGAGATTCAAAATAGTTTCCATAGTAGTTGAGTATAATATCCTCTAGTCTTGATCATGAATTGATATGCACAATATGTTGGTCCTTCAGTTGTATCTGCATTAACATAACAACATTTATTGAAACCTCCCAAGTAAATTTCATAAACTCTCCGCCACCACATTTCACCCATATTGTACACTACAACCCCTACAAAAGAATGTCACCACGACCTGTTTATAGCCAATTCCATATGAATTGCTTTTAGAATTAAATAAACCTCATAGTCACAACAGAGACCAACATTAGGAGAAACATAAACTTCAATTCATATATCCAAATAAATACCTAACCTCACTACATCCCTCAAAAGAATGCAATATTAACACACTATAATTGTTAATCTAGCCTCTAAATACCCAAAAATCAAGCTTCCCATTGAACTATTTATCCATAACTTTAAATCAAAGATTTTATCATACAAAACTCCTCACTTGGTAAACTCTCTAAACATCCTCAACACCTCTTCTGCTAAATTCCATTCAGCTAGCATACAAATCACTAGAAACAATCCCTCAAAATTAGTATTCACCCTTTATAGATAATATCATGGCAAATAATTAACAAAACAAAAGAAAGAGAACGTGAGAATCCCTTCTCACCTGTGAATTCGCTCCCTCGTGCTGCTCGTTTTCCGCTCCTCCCAAGATTCCTTCCTATGGACGTGCGCTGCAACCCCTTTGGAAATGAACACCAAAATTAAACGCCTTTGCAAACGTCCAAGACCCTTTGTCGCCAAACCCTAACCTCTCCATCCTTTACTCTCTTTTTTTTACGTAGAAGTTCCCTTACACGCGTTAAACCTCTTTCCCTTCAGTCTCCAAGGGGTGACATAGTGGTTGAAGACTTGGGTTTTTAGGGTATACTCTCTCAAGGTCTCAAGTTTGAAACTCACTTGTGAGATTACGCCTTCGATGTCTCTGGTGTTTGACTTAGGGACCGACGTGATTAATTACAAAAGTAGTCATATTTAAAAATAATTACATTTACAGTCATAAATACAGTTCAATACTGTATTATTTATACTCATTAATACAGTATGATATAATATTATATATTATTAACATATATGACTATGTTTAAATTTGATTAATCTTCTAAGTTTCTCGAATCAAGAACAAGAAATTGCCATGGTGTATTGTTAGAAATATGGATGTCTTGATTCGATTAATGGCGATAAGATCGGTGCCTCTGCGGACGCTCACAATGAAGTTTTATATCAAATGTTAATTTAGAAACAAGAGAGGGCTCAAATCGAAATCCTACAGAAAAAAAAGTTATTGATTCAGTTGGTTAAATTTAGTAGCAAATGTAGCAGAGTGTTAATTCTTACCAACTCCAGAATTTAGACTAATTTATGCAGTTTTCTAGTAAAAAAAAATATATATGAAAATTAAAAAAAAAAAAAAATCAATCAAAAGG
Organism: Sicyos edulis; assembly: GCA_036507275.1. NCBI lineage: Eukaryota > Viridiplantae > Streptophyta > Magnoliopsida > Cucurbitales > Cucurbitaceae > Sicyos > Sicyos edulis. The sequence goes on along the minus strand of CM071852.1, from coordinate 10,213,263 downwards.
CCATAAAATTAATGACTTCAATGAAGTAAAATTGATATACTTCAATCAAGGCAAAATTTTAACTTATTGAAAATTGATTGAAAATAAATATTTTACTAGGTATGAAATATTAAAAATAAAATTTGAAAGGTGTAAGATTAAGCTTCATTACTAATTATGAAAAAAAACATCCAACATCATCTCAAAATCAATTGGTATAAGATGATTAATCTTATAAACATTGGTTGTGATGCTTCCTCACCTTTCTAATGTTGGATATGGTAAAGACAACATATACTTTCTCAATATAATATCTCTTTAGAATGGATCTAAATTTGTGGATGAAATAAGCGCTTGAATTTTAATGAGATACCTAATTTGAAAACACGGTTGTAAGAACTTATAAGATTATATGACTATTCCTCTCCTTATCGATTGGTTTTAAGACAGAATCTCATACTTGAGGGGAAACATGTATTCGTTTTAATAAAATGAAATCGTGATCCTATTCAAGATTGGTAAACCCAAAGAAACACTATCTTGAGGGGAAACGTTGAGGATCTCACATTGAAAAAGTGAGTAGGTCTTACAATCTTTATAAGAAGGATGAACTACTTCTTTCATTACCAATTAGTTTTGAGATGAACCATGTGTTATCAAATACTAATTGCTAAAATCATGGGAAGAGTCTCGTCGGTAGGTGGCCCAGTACTCAGCAACAAGTTTAAAGAAATATGAGTTGGTTTCCATAACGCTCTTCATACTCAACAAGATTTCCTACACAGAGAATTTGCAGTTTGTAGAAGTTATTATCAAAGCTTCAATTCAAACAAAAGAATTTTCAGTTATAGCTTGTCAAAGGAGAGACCATCACTTTGTCAGTGCCAATGGCCGTGGGAACTCGGTGAGCTACTGTTATTACAGTGTATTATAAGAATTCCTGCCTTATAATTCTTTGCAAAATGGTGTCAGTTGCCGAGTCGATGGAAGTGGTAGCCTCATCGAGCATGAGAATTCTGTTTCGTTTGAGTAGCAATCTCCCTAGACAGAAAAGTTGGCGTTGTCCCACACTCGAGTTCCATCCTTCAGACGCCATTGATAAATCAATACACAATGGTGGGAATTAACGTGTTTGTATGCTTCAAAAGACCATACCATATGCCAAAGTGAGATGTTCACTTCGGCATCCGAATGTATTAACAACCACGACATCTGTAGTTCAAAGCCCATTTGAGAGGCTGTGAACGATATCTCTTAGTTGACACTTCTCTAATGCCTGCAAATGGATAGCATTTTAGTACTTTATAAAGCCAAATACAAAACATGTCAAAACAAAACAACATTTGAAGATTCACCTTCCATATCTCAACATTAGAGTAAAGGCCTAAAGGGTCTAAATTAGTGTGAATACTTCCCCCGAAAAGTGTTGGCTCTTGTGGGATGATGTTGAGCTTCATTCTTAGATCCTTTAACCCAATGGAACATATATTGATCCCGTCGATGACGATTCCCCCGCTCTCGGGCTCAACCAAATGAAATAGAGCACTTATTAGAGTTGTTTTTTCACTTCTTGTTCGTCCTACAACTCCTACTTTAGTCCCTTCTTGGAAGGTGCATGCAATTCCCTTAAGAGCAAGAGGCGCGTTTGGATGATATTTTACCTAAAAAAGTATAAAACTTGAAATACTGAGCATTAGAAATGCCATTCGGGTATCGTTAAGAAGAGGTTTGAGAAAAATTGTACATTATTTGCATAAACTACATTTGTAGCTCTCATTACCTTAAAACATTCCAACTCTACCCTTCCCTTGGCTGGCCATGACAATGGTGGCCTATAACTCCACGATTGTTGGAGGTTCTGCTGGCAAATGTATATATTGCTTGATCATTTCAACATAAATAATGTCTTAAGATTACAATACCATCTTGCCATGAAAATGTGGATAAGTGACAAGGATTAAACATAGAAAAGGGAGAGCCCCACAAGTCATGCACAATTGGTTAAGAAAATCAAAAGGTTTGGAACTGATAGGATCACATGTCAGAAAGAGTAGAGACCTCATAACAATATATAAAAAAGGTGGACTACTCCTCTCATAACTAATTGGTTTTGAGATGGATGTTCACATTTTCTAATATGATATCAGAGCTCATTGAGGCTAAACGGGTATTCGGTCCAAAAAAAATGAAATTGAGATCTGATTCAAAATTTGTGAACCCAAAAGAAACCCAATCTTGATGGGGCATGTTAGGATCCCACATCGAAAAGAATAGAGACCTCATAACACTATATAAGAAAGACATACTACACCTTTTATCACCAATTGGTTTTGAGATGGATGTCTACACTTTCTAATAAAAACAAGTTCATAATTCTTATGTTCTTGTTGAATTTTTAGTACCGGGATGGTGGTTCGACCTTGTGGAAGTAATGCAAGGAGAAATGCAATAGTGACGAGAGTAAAATTTTGCAGCTTTTCTATATTCGAGTGGAAAAGAAGGTTCGCATCTGTGTCGATGAGGTGCTTTCGTTTTCCCATTGATTCTAATAAGCTCTCGAGCAATGGCTGGATAATAACTCTTCCCAAATATGAGAGATAAAACAAATTGATAAAAGTCAATTCCACTATTTGATGATTGAAAAAGTTATCTCATTTGAAGATGTAAAACAAATGTGTGCACTACTCTGAACACCTGAACGTAAGGTGAAGCTACGATAGCAGAAATGGCGATGACGAAAATGGTATGTCGAAATCCAAAACACTCAAATCTAATGAGGTCGGCAAATGTTGTGATCTCAACATCAATTTTTGTGTAGTATGTTGCTAGTTTAAATGAAACATTAAGCTTCATAATGCATAAGTACATACGAAAATGAAGAAAAAATGGTCTTACTCGGGTCAAAATCCATTAAGGAGGGCTTGCCTCCTTAACTATAAGGAGGAAAGTTTTTCTCTCCACCCAATATCACCAATTACTTTCTCTTCTTCTTCTATTAATTGTATTCCCCCTAAGTCTTTGCTAGTTACGTCATCGATATCGTTTTTTTCACGTCTCACGTCCTCAACTGTTTTATAGATCCTTAGGTTTTCGCTCTCCAATATGCTAGATGTTATTATGCTATCTTTGTGAGCATTCACAAGTTTTTCGAAAGGCGTCTCAGCGGTCAATAGATCCCCATAACTTCCTGATTGAGTTATTTTTCCTCCCTCAATTATCTGAAAAATGGCAAGACATGTCAATAAGAATGCGTTTACAAGATTACAACTACTTAAACATGGACATGAAGTTCAATTCAAGATAGCTAACTTACCATAATTCTATCGACTTCAGAAAGAAACTCAACTCGGTGAGTTACAAGAACGACGATGTAAGGGACCGAGCCGAATGGGGCACTAAATGGGCCTTTACCCCAATGCATGCAATCAAAATAAAGGACATTTAAACAGACATGATTTCGGATTCCAATTAAAACAAAACATTCAAAATAACCCCTTTAAAAACTAAACAATTTCCTGGAACTCGTCCTGTTTCCAAGCACTGCTCCAAGATAAATACATTTCCAAAGTATACTTCGATCGAGAGATTTCTTAAAATCATTCAAAACATGTCTAAATATAATAATGCTGAATCCACAACATATTCGAAAAAAACATCCTAGGGCTCAGTGCTTGCTACATGCATTCAGGGAAAATAAAACATAAAGAGTCATAACACAAAATCGTAGTTTGATGATTGAGCCCCATGATCACCGCTCCTCCTTCACCATCCTGCCTCGCAACTTGGTTACTCGGAAAAACCACGTGAAGGGTGAGTAACGAATTACTCAAGAAGAATCCCCAACCGGGGTACAATACGATATACATGGTCATCTCGATGAGCGTATGCAAGCTATGAATATAAACACGTAGATAGAGCACATAGCTTAGCCCACACTTGGGCCTCGGATGCCACCTTAGGGTCTTAGTCCGAATAATATCACCACACACCCAATATATAAGTCACCCTATACGAGAAACAAGTCCCGCCACTGCTGTCATCGTCGACGAAAGGTACACTGCTCACAATCCCGAAGCTCTCCAAATGGGCGTTGTAATGAGCGTAAGCATGCAATGCGCTACTACTACGACTATGGGGTTGTCGTCCGAGGCAAGCTGCCCATATCCAATCCACCACGCCTTACTAAATCTTTGGATCGGTGTCACCGACATAGGGGTGTGAGACACGACACGTAAACTATGTCACCTGAACCACCGCACTGGGGCCAAGGAACGGTCGTGGTAGGCTTACACCGTGAAGCCGCCCTTGCCTTAACAGTGGCAATCGTGGGCTCTTGCCAAACATGCCGAGGACATGCGGCTGCCGCCGGACGAGGCAATGCCAAGTCATCATCATCCGACCGCTGGGGCATTTAACACTGCCACCCTCACCCAAGATTGCAGGGCCTACCGCTTGGGTTAGCTAATCCCTCACGGGGTCCAGGGACGGAATGACTTGCTCGACGTCCCTGCCATGGATGCAAGGTTCTTTATGCATCAGGCCCGGATGATGCTATCTACTTGCAATTCTAACCTGCCCTAGCAAACAGCAAACAATTCCATAAAATCCAATACGTGCTCAATAAGAATACAACGAGCCTAGCATGATACTACGAAGCAAGGAACAGATACGAGCATGCTAGAGAGGAACAACCTAGGATGGATTAACATGAGAATTAAACCAGGAAAATCATGCTAATCGGGAATTCAGAATAGATTACCTAGCTACACATGTCAATAAACACAAACAAGCGATCAATCAAAGAATCACATATAATATCGCAGGTCCACACAACTCCTGTAAGAAATCCTTACTTTGGTCGGGGACGATTTGACACGAAATCCTAATTTGCGAACGAACCCGAACTAGCTATCGAGAACCTATCAATCACAACAAAAATCACACAATAGGCCTAAATATAATAAAATAAATGAGGCTCACTCGGAGCAACTCACGAGGTACGCATTTAACGCATTTAACGAGCCAATTGCACGAACGGGCAAAGAACGGGCCGGGCCGGGCGAGTGGGGGCGTAAATGGCACGTGGCGCTACTGGGCGCGAGCCGCGAGCGACGACGAACAAACGCTACGCGTGACGCGGCGCTGCGCGCGCGCGGCAGAGCGCTGCGCATACGAGGCAGGGCGCGCGCGGGCACACCTGAGTCGGGCGAGGCGATGCGCGGCGTGGCTCGGCGGAGGCTCTGCTTGCATGCGGCGACGGACGATCGAACAGCTCTCTTTTTTCGCGCGAACAGGGGTGATGGAGAAAATCCGAATTCGAGCGATCCACGGGGATTCGACGAGCGATTCTTTGATGACGAACTCCCCTACCCTAGCTGCACAAAACTCATACCTCAAATTACCTCAACTCGGCCGGAAATGGCGAAGCCCGAAACAGGGGAGAAAAGCTCGAATTTTGGAGGTAAGGAAGAAGAAGAAGCTTACCGGGATGAAGAAGATCGGACCTCCGGCAGTTCGAGATGAGAACCGGCTTGGAATTGGGGAGGAAAACCCGGCGAATCGTTGGTCGGTCGAGGGAGAAGAAGAAGAAATCGCGAAGGAAGGAGAAGAGGAAGAAGAAGGCTCGGGCGAAAATTTTGTTTTTATAAGAAAATCCCACTGCGCACGGCATATATACCAGATCGCGCGCATAGTTTAACAAACACGCCTAGTGGCTCGGCTGGCAGCGTCCCTTGCTTAGCACGCGACACGTCCCTGGCTCGAATCTCACTCGACGCGCTATTTAATTCCCTATTTAATTGTACTCTTTCCCAAGCCCAAATACCCAAAATTACCAAAATGCCCCTGGGCCTCCCGGGATGAAATTTCCGGGCCGTTACAGACGATTTATCTAAAGCAGTCATGACACATTCCAGCAAAATATGCATCCTTCTAGTTGTATAATCTCTACTAAAAAGGAATTTAAAGTGTAGACAAAAATGGGCTAATGATCCATTTACCTGAACCTGAAGTATCCACAAAATAATATTTTATCTACAAAGAAAAAAAATGTATTCAATTATAAATATTATATTAAAAATGTATTCTTTTTTTTCCCACTAAATATTAATTTACTATCACTTTAGTTTTCTTCCTTTCTTTCTCTTCTTCTTACCACATCCACATACATATGATTTATTTTAATAATGAAAAGAATTTGAATCAAAATCTAAGTTAAGAGGTTTTTTGAAATTCATATTAGAGTGCCAACTATAGCTACAACGATCATGTTTAGGACTTCATAAAATATATTTTAAATGACAAAAATGTGATCAACAGCTAAGTTGGAATTGGAGAAAGTACCAAAAAGGGCAGACTTGAACCCAATTAAATATACCATCATGTTCTATGATTGTTTTTTTTTTTTTTTGAAAAAAATTATAGTCTATGATCTTAACTCTAAAATATCACATAAATTTAATAAAATAAAATAAACTGTAAATTACATTAAATGCCATCCATGCTTAGTAACTTGTGTATTTTTGGCTTCATTTAAGTAATGTGATGGTGCATTGGCAATCTTTGCAAATCCCAACACATCTCCTGAGTTGTTGCTTTGAACATAATTTTTTATATCAAACTCCACCCAGTCCATGTGGAAGCGACTTTGCGCAATAAATTGGATCTTTGTTTGAGTAATAAGAGTTGACATATAATTTTTTGTGGTTTCTCCCATGTTAGGTTGTCAATTTTTTTTAGTTAGTTTCAATTCGATGTACCCGAACTAAAATAATATTATATGTGTAAGATTTATGAGTAAGATAAATTATAAACATGTTGGTAAAAAGTACATACACTAGATGTCCGGCCACGCGGGGACCTACCTCGAATGGGATGGTGAATTTCCGTTTAGGCGGAGAATAAGGAGTAAGCGAGGATGAAAAATTCTACGCAAGGTAAATGGGACGAGAAATGTATTCTCGATCCCGGTTTCCCTAATCCCCGCCCCGGTTTACATTTTAATTTTAATTTTATTTTTAAAAATTATTTTTCCCTCTTTCTCTCAATTAATCTTTAGTTATAATTTTTTGTTTGTAAAAATATTTATTCGAATGTATTTTTTTTTTCTAGTTTTTACCATAAACCCATGTAATTCATATCTTTTTTTTAAATTTGTTCTTGCTGTCCAGTTCTTTCATCTACTTTTATGATCTAGTTTTCAATATTTATCCTATTTTTCTTCGATAATTGGCTATCAAATTAAAAATTAATATATATGTTACATACTATTTAAAGATTTTATTAAAAAATATCTACACAAGTTTAGATTAGAAAAAAAACTATAATAATAAATGGTGAAAAATTTCCCGCGAGGAATCTGATCTCGACCAATTCCCTGCAAGGAATCCCCATACCAATTTTCGCAAAAAAAGGGTGAATTTTGCAGAGACGAGGATTGATTTTGGTGGCGGGAATGGAGACGGAGAAGACATTTCCCGGCCCTACCCCAGCTCGTGGACATCTCTAACATGCACTAAAAAATAAGTAGTTTCAATTCAAGTATATTATTTGTTAATTTTTTTATTATTTTTGTTATTATTATTATTTACATATTTATAGGTTATGAACTCGACATTTAAGAAAAAAGAAGAGATAAATACAATTTGATAATCTAATCCAAAAATATATAGGTTAAATTAGGTTGAATTGCTTTAATATACATGACCTGACAAATCGATGGATTGAAGCACCTAAAGTTTTTAGGTTGATCCAACAAAAAAAAACCCTCTCTAACTCAACTCAAGAAAGAGTGTTATACCCCCGTAGCCCATAGGGATCCAAACATAGTTTAACTTGTTAGGATGTATATATTAGGAATAAAGAAAAAAAAAGCAAGTCATTAGGTGGACATCGATGTTACTTGAGCTACTACTCTATTGCCAAAAGCACACGGAATTAAAATTTAAATAATAAGCTAAAAAAAAATTAAATATTTGTTTAAGGATATAGACTAAATATATATAAATTCTGTAGAAAAAAAGATATAAAATTTAAAGCTCAATAATCTATAAGATAATTTAAAAAATACAATGATCAAATAGATATAATTTATATTGTTTTCACATTGACTTGGACATTTTCAATTTTAATGTGTTTACAAAAATATAATTGTTTTTTGCACGTTGTAGTTGCAATGTTTTTTATGTGTTTACTTAACTAAATGTCATCGAATGGGTTTAAAAAAGAATTGTCACATGAATATTAATTGGTTAAGTATTATAAGGATCGGTGACGCAATTGATTATCTGATTTAGTGTTAATCCATTTTACCTAAGTATTAGCGGGAGTAATCCATTTCACCTAAGTATTAGAGGGGAGTTTTGAAGTTAGATGTCAAAATCTCTACTTCGTGATTAAACTTAAAAAGAAAATAGATGAAACAAATTTGACATAAAATATAACTTTTCAAGTTCAATTTTAAATATGGATTAAAAAAAAGTTCAATTTTAAATGTTAAATGTGACTGGCATGCTTTAATTTTATTCTTTAAAAAATTGCAATATCATCCTTATTTCTTCCTCCAAAAAAATTAAGCCCCCTTTGATAACCATTTTATTTTTCATTTTTTGTTTATGAAATTTAAGCCTACAACAACTACTTTACCATATTTTTTTCCTTATTTGGATATCTACATCTTACCTATATTTTAATAAACAAAACCAAAATTTGTAAACAAAAAAAAGTAGCTTCCAAAAACTTGTTTATATATTTTTAATTTGGTTAGTATTCTCCTACTTTCTTAAGGAAAGATGGATACATTGTAAAAAAGATAGAGCACATTGTAAGAAATTTGAATAGAAATAAACTTAAATTTCATAAACAAAAAATAAAATGCTTATCAGAAAGGCTTTTTTTTTTCGTTTTTTTTAATTAAACAACAATGGAGGAATGAGATTCAAATCAATAACTTCATTATACAAATTAATGCCACTTTAACTTGCTCCTTTCGGCAATTAAGAGTTTTTTTTTTTTTTATAACCTTTTGTTGCCCAATCTACTAAGTATTGTGTGACATGTCAAAGGCACTATTGAAAATGCTAAGGGACTAAAATCTAAAATTCTAAACCAACAGGGATTAAACTCACGAAATATTAGAAATATACCATTATAAACAAAAACAAAATATATCTTTATTTTAAAATGCCACTCACTTGTCAAATAAAATTTGAAAGTAGTATAAGATTAAACTTCATTACTAATTAGGAGAAAAAATGGGATAACATCTCAAAATCAATTGGTATTGAGAGGATTAATCTTATGAACTAAAATTAGTTGTGATGCCTCCTCACCTTTTCAATATTGAACAAGGTGAGGATCTTGTTCAATATTAAAGATAACACGATTGTAAGACTTTATAAGATTATATGACTGTTCTTCTCATTACAAATTGATTTTAAGATAAAATTTCATACTATTTAATATAATATTATAACTCAATATGTATTCACCCCAATAAAGTGAAACGTGATCCAATTCAAAATTGGTGAGCACAAGAGACACCATCTTAAGGAGAAACATTGAGGATCTCACATTAGAAAAGTGAAGAGGCCTCACAATTTTTATAAAAAATATGAATTACTTCTTTCACTACCGATTAGTTTTGAGATGAATCATGTGTTATCAAATATTAATTGCTAGAATCATGGGAAGAGTCTCGTCTGCCGGTAGCCCAGTACTCAGCAACAAGTCTAGAGAAGTATGAATTGGTTTCCATAAGCTTTGAAGGCTCTTCATATTCAACAAGATTTCCTACACAAAGAGAATTTTCAATTTTGAGCCTTTATTATCAAAGATTCAATTGATGACTTGGATTCAAATAGAAGAATTTGCAATTATTGCTTACCAAAGGAGAGAACCATCACTTTGTCACTGTCAATGACTGTGGGAACTCTATGAGCTACTGTTATTACGGTGCATTCTGAGAATTCCTGCCTTATAATTCTTTGCAAAAGGGTGTCAGTTGTCGAGTCGATGGAAGCGGTAGCCTCATCGAGCACGAGAATTCTGTTTCGTTTGAGTAGCACTCTCCCTAGACAGAAAAGTTGGCGTTGTCCCACGCTCCAGTTCCCTCCTTCATCCGTCACTGACGAATCAATACACAGCGACAAGAATTAACATGTTTGTGTGCTTCAAAAGACCATAATTGATGCCAAAGTGAGATGCTCACTTCGACATCTGAATGAATTAACAAGCACAACATCTATGGTTTGAATCACTTAACCCCTTATGTACTAAAAAAAGACCATACCAGATGCGTCGAGCCCATTCGAGAGGTTGTTAACAGCGTCTCTTAGTTGACATTTCTCTAATGCCTGCAAACGGATTGCCTTTTAGTACTCTATAAAGCCAAATACAAGAAATGTCACAACAGAACAACACTTGAAGATTCACCTTCCATATCTCATCATCAGAGTAAAGGCCAAGAGGGTCTAAATTAGTCCGAATGCTTCCCCTGAAAAGTGTTGGTTCTTGTGGGATGATGTTGAGCTTCATTCTTAGATCTTTTAACCCAATGGAACATATATCGATCCCGTCGATGACGATTCTCCCACTCTCGGGCTCAACCAAACGAAATAGAGCACTTATTAGAGTTGTTTTTCCACTTCCTGTTCGTCCTACAACTCCTACTCTAGTCCCTTCTTGGAAGGTGCATGTAATTCCCTTCAGAACAAGAGGCGCGTTTGGACGATATTTTATCTAAAACAAACATCAAACTTGAAAAATTGAGCACTAGAAATGCCATTCAAGTATCATTCAGACGAAGTTCGAGAAAAATTGTATATTATTTGCATAAACTATATTTGTAGCTTTTCTTACCTTAAGACATTCCAACTCTACCCTTCCCTTGGTTGGCCATGGCAATGGTGGCCTATTTTTCTCCATGATTGCTGGAGGTTCTACTGGCAAATGCATATATTGCTTGATCCTTTCAACAGAAATAATGTAGTTTGAAAGATTACAATACCATCTTGCCATGAAAATGTTGATCTGTGACAAGGATAAAGCATAGGAGAGGGAGAGCCCCACAAGTCCTGCACAATGGATTAAGCAATCAAAAGGTTTGGAACTGTTAGGATGATATATAAAAGAAAGGTGGACTACTCTCATCACTAATTAGTTTTGAGATGACTGTTCACATTTTCTAATATGGTATCAGAGCCCATTAAGGCTAAACGGTTATTCGGTCCAAACAAAATGAAATTAAGATCGATTCAAGATTGGTGAGCCCAAAAGATGCACCATCTTGAGGGGACTTGTTATGATCCCACATCGGAAAGAATGGAGATCTCATCACAATATATAAGAAAGATGGACTACTCCTCTTATCGCTGATTGATTTTGAGATGGATGACCACACTTTCTAATAGGAACAAGTTCATAATTCTTATGTTCTTGTTGAATGTTTCGTACCGGGATCGATGGTTTGACCCTGAGGAAGTAATACAAGGAGAAATGCAACAGTGACAAGAGTAAAATTTTGAAGTGTTTCTATCCTCAACACAAGCCACTCTGTAGTTGCATTCGAGTGGAAAAGAAGGCTCGCATCTTTGTCGATGAGCTTTACGAACTTCTGAAAGAATCTTTCAGTCATATCGAAAGCTCGAATAGTGACAACGCCAAGTGACGTCTCCGCTGCATAGTTCATTACAGGTGCTTTTGTTGTCCCATTCATTCTAATAAGCTCTCTAGCAGTGGCTAGATAATAACTCTTCCAAAATATGAAAGATAAAACAAATAAATAAAAGTTAGCTCCCCTATTCAATGATGAAAAAAATTATCCAATTTGAAGATAAAAAACAAATGTGTGCACTACTTTGAGCACCTGAACGTAAGTTGAAGCTACGATAGCAGGAATGGCAACGAGGAGAACTTCCCACGTTACGGAAGCCACAATTGCAATCGTTACAACAAGTTCCATAACTCCAGATACTACAAAGATGATCGAAAATGGTATGTCGAAATCCAAAACACTCATATCTGATGAGGCCTGCAAATGTTGAGATCTAAACATCAGTTTTTATGTAGTATGTTACTAAATTAAATTAAACATTAAGCTTCATGATGCACAAGTACAGACGAAAATGTAGCAAAATTGATCTTACTCGGGTCAAAATTCGTCCTACGGGGGTTCCATCAAAGAATGCCATTGGAGCTTTGAAGATAGAATTTGTGAAACCATTGAAGAATGCATTGGATGCTCTTAGACCGAAAAGTGTTGTAAAAAGGGTCCTGTAATGTACAAATACTGCACTAGAAAGAGAAATAGCCGCATAGATTCCAATCATCACAACGTTACTGATTTGAGGTGAGTTATTCGTAATGGCTAGCCAATATGTTGCAACTGTCTGAAAAGCAGTAAAACCGCATAGGCTAATTACACTTAAATACAAAAGATGAGATGATTTTGAGACAGAGATATAATCCCAAAATGGTTTCCACCCAACATCACCAATTACTTTCTCTTCTTCTTCTGTTAATTGTACTCCCCCTAAGTCTTTGCTAGTTACATCATCGATATCGCTTTTTTCACGTCTCACATCGTCTACTGTTTTATAGATCCTTAGGTTTTCGCTCTCTAAAGTGTTAGATGCTATTATGTTGTCTTTGTGAGCATTCACAAGTTTTTCGAAAGGCGTCCCGGTTGTCAACAGATCCTCATAACTTCCTGATTGAGTTATTTTTCCTCCTTCAATTACCTGAAAAATGGCAGGACATGTCAATGTTAAAGTGTTTACAAGATTACTTCTAAATCAACTTGGACATGAAGTTCAATTCAAAGTAGCTAACTTACCATAATTTTATCGACTTCGGAAAGAAACTCAACTTGGTGAGTCACAAGAAAGACGGTTTTCTTATCTAAAGCAGTCATGACGCATTCCTGCAATATATACATCCTTCTAGTTGAATAATCTCTACTAAAAAAGTAATTGTAGAGTTGACAAACTAGAATTTACATGTTCTTACATCAAAAAGTGTTGCAGCTGTATGAGCATCGACTGCGCTAAAAGGATCATCGAGTAGATAAATATCAGCATCATTATACACAGCTCTTGCGAGTTGAATCCTTTGTTTCTGTCCTCCACTCATGTTAAGGCCTCTCTGCCCTATTTCTGTAAGGTCTCCATGGTCAAAACTATTGATATCCTCATCCAAAGCACAGGCTTTTACGACATTCTTGTACCGGTCTGCGTCCATTGGCTTTCCATTTAGTATGTTATCGCGAACGGTCCCGCTTTGAATCCAAGCTGTCTGTGAAACATAGGCTATCGATCCATTTACCTGAACCTGCAGTACAAAAAGATTGAAACTACTTGAGTTTTCTAAACAAATATGGTGTATTTTCTTGTCATGCCAAATAGGATTAGTTAATTAAACTCACAGTTCCATTAAGTTTTGGTGTCTCTCCAAGTATGGCATGTAGAAGAGAGGATTTTCCAGCTCCAACTGGTCCACACACTGCAACTTTCTGCCCTCTTTCTATATCTAAATCTACATTTATTAGAGTTGGAGTCACTGACTCTGAATCCCACCTGAAGTTACCGGTTCGAATTTCGATCATCTTATCGAAATTCTTTGTTGAGTTTTCAATGACTTCATCTTTAATCAGCTCATCATCAAGTAAGAATGTGTTAAGCCTTTCAAATGAGACCTTCACTTGGATCATGATGGAAAGAGCTTCAGGTAACATTCTCACAGGTTCTGACATGATTCTTAATGTTGCAAGAACAGTAAAAATAGTGCTAGCATTCAAAGGAGCACTTTGGAAAAGAACACATCCAGATAGAACAACAGCAGACACAATAGTGGGAGCCATCCAATAGAACATGGAGCTATAAGTCTTCTTCATCTGAATTTCTCTCAACCATTTGAACTCCTTTTCGCGGGCGATCGATCAAGCTCCGGAACTTTTCTTCCCACGATTGCAACTTAATGATCTTCATGTTGTTAAGCACTTCAGAAGTGGACCTCAACCTCTCATCTTGAGCAACCATGAAATGGAATTGACATTTCTGTAATGACTTAGCAAAAGGGAAATTGAGGAACCCACAAATGAACAGAGGAACCAAACCAAGCAAAGCTCCAACACCCACAACCCAAAACAGAACAGCAATGGACAAAACAAGTTGTAATCCAGAAGCCCAAGTTGTGTGAAACCAGCATGGAAATTCTCCCATTCTATAAGCATCAATAGCAATGTAGTTCACAATCTCTCCAGCTGAGTGCCTCATTCTCCCTAAGCTGGAAAGTTTCAACAACTTTCTATACACTGCCACTATTAAAGCAGATCTCATTTTCATGCCTGACCTTCTAGACTCAAAGAACCAATGTCTCTGACCCAAAGACTCAAACACCTTACAGGCAATCAAAAACCCCACAATTGAAAGACCCTTTTTCAAACTCCTTTCATCACTAGTGGAATAGTTAACAAAGGCAAACAGAATAAGAGGAGAAACCACAACAGAAAGGGTTCTCAAAAGTGTATAAAATGCTATCAAAACATTTTCTTTCAAGTGCACATTTTTAATGGCTTGAAAAGCCAAGTTCCCAGTGGCCGAAGATCCATTTTCTCTCAAAAGGGATTCCCAAAAATGGGAAAATTTTTTGTAAGCCAACTCTGCTTCATCTTGAGAATCAAGAGGAGGAACATCCTCAAGAGTCAATGCTTTCAAATAACCCAATGCAAGTAAAGGGTTAATCCAAGAAAAAGTCAACTTGCTGAAAAAACTGACCTTTCTTATGTTGGATGAAGATGAAGCAGGTTCTTCAATTGTTTTGTGTAGAAGGGGTTCAGCCATTACACTATTGCTAAGAAAGGGGAAAAGGGTAGCCAAATATTGAAGAAAATGGCTTAGTGAAGCTTGTCCATTTGTGTGGTGTGGAGAAAAAGAAAAGAAAGAAGGGAAATGAAACTTGCAGAGAAAGTGATGGAGAGTTGAAAGTGTAGGACTAGTTTTTCATGAAGTTGATTGAGAAAAACTCTCTGAGGAATGTGGAATTGTAGAAGGCAATGAAGAAGGAGCTGGTTGAGAAAATTTATGCAAAGAAGGTAGGACACGTAGGAGTTGAAAGAAGAAAAATAATGTTTATGTTTTATTTTTTAATTAAAAAATATGACTCTCGTGAAGTCAAGGGTGCATTCTTTTTTCTTTTTCTTTTTGTATAAGTCTAAGAGTAGATTTCAAATATTATAAATAAGGAATTACTCACAAATCAACAAAAGTCAAATATTAATTTCCAAAATAGAATCTCTTATCATGGTATAGAATTGAATTTGCAGGAAGCAATGAAATCATCATGTCACCGTCCTTTTGATAAATGAAGGGTAAGATTTATGAGAGAGAAAAAGGAAGAGGAGAATTGAAAGTGGCTTGAAGTTGCAAGCTTGGAGAAGTAGAAGGCTTTGTCTAAAGGAATTGGAGCTGGCTGGGAGGAGATATATTTTTTTCTATTTCTTTTAATTTTAATTCTTATAATTAAATTCTCAAGTTTTAATAATTATCGACTTAAATGAAAACCATAAATTTAAATGAAAAAATTTAGACTCCTTTTGATAACCATTTTATTTTTTATTTTTTGTTTTTTGAAATTTAAGCCTACAACAATTATCATTCCATATGTTTTTGTTTTCTACATAGATATTTACATCTTACCTATATTTATAGAAATTAAACTAAAACTTGGAAATAAAAAAAAGTAGCTTCCATAATTTTTTTTTTAAAAAAATTTGATTAGAATTCACATACTTTCTTAAGAAAAATTAGATATATTGTAGAAAATATGAAACACGTGATAGAAAATATGAATAAAAATAAGTTTAAATTTCAAAAATCAAAAACAAAAAATAAAATGATTACCAAATTACGTTTAAGACAAATGTCGAGAACTAAGCAAGCACCTAAGGGTGAGACTAGCTAGCCATAAGAAGAGGTGGTCAGGCTCCCCAAAATAGGGCCAAGCTATGGCATAGACGATCCCGGAAGTTGGTGTCGACTAGGTGGTTAGCCTACCCTTGACCCACCTCGGATTAAAGGGCTTTAACCCCAATGATAGGTCCTACACCATGAACTAATCTTTTTGAAGTCCATCATACCTCAAAGTGCTAAGTGCAAAAGGTAAGAAGAAAAACAAAAAATAGGAATGATAAGCACGACATATAGCAACGACATAACATTGAAATGGAATGATATAACTTAGGAATAACTTAACAACGTAACGTATGAACATAACACCGTCAACTTTACAAGCCAATAACTAAACCGTTATTAGCCGACGATAAAAGTTATAACTAAAAATTGTTACTGACGAACTGAGTTTAATGAGTTACAACTCCAAACAGATATATTATTCAAACTATGTATAAAAGTGGTTTGATTTGTGCAATAAAAAAGTTGTTTATTACGCTATTTTATTTCTTTATGAAAGAAACAGAAATTGTTGGAGTCAAATTTTAAATTTGATTATTATAATGGAGGGTATAAATGTAATATCCAAAAAGTTCCTTCCTCTTCTCCGAGGTCTATTGTATCTCTCTTGTGTTTCCTTCACTTAAATTGAAATGCTTTTTATTTTAGTAGTTGTTTATCTTAATTTTCTAGAAGTGGATTTCTTGTTTGGTTTAGGCTTTAATTTGAGTGTAACTCTCAAAATAATAGCCAAATACTCATTTTTCAAGATCAAACTCGTAACCGTATTGTTGAACTAGATTATCACCAAAGATTACAACGAACATGCCACCAACCTCTTTCGGTACTCAACCATCATAGAGGAGTTGCCCAGTAGTCAAACAGGGTCTTTAGGTGCTTAAGGTGATAGGTTCAATACATGGTAGCCTCCTACAAATGAATTAATTTTTCACGGGTTTCCTTGACATCCAAAAGTTGTGAGGTTCCAGTCCACAATGACGATGATTTCTTTGTACATTTTTAGTGGTCCATCCACTAAAAAGACTTTTCGGATTGATCCCCCATTTCAAAGGCTCATTTATTGATTTTCATTTTGTGGAAGAAACATAGGAAAAATATTGGCAATTTTTTTAGGACGTATCGGGAGAGGGGGACAACAAATCCTACATAGAGGGTATCAATACTCTCAAATAAATGAGAGTCAAATATCCAAATATCGATTCTCGAGATCGAACTTGTAACCGCACTGCTGAACTGGATTATCACCAAAGAATAAGACCAACATGTCACCAACCTCTTTCGATACTCAAAAATCATGGAGGAGTTGCCCAGTAGTCAAAGAGGGTCTTTGCAATCCATGGTAGCCACCTACAAATGAATTAATTTCTTACAGGTTTCGTTGACATCCAAATGTCGTAGGGTCAGGCAATGTCCCATGACATTAGTCGAGCGGCGCGCACATTAGTCGAGCTGCGCGCAAATTGGCTCGAAAAGTCAAGAATAAAAAAAACCCTTTCGGTACTCACACCGTAGCCAAGGAAACCTAGGTTTTAAAAATTGGATTATCTTTTGATACAAGGTACTTTTGAACGGGTGGAGATTATTCTTCATGACAAAAAGTTGTGAGGTTCCAGTCCACAATGACGATAATTTCTTCCTACGTTTTTAGTGGTCCATCCACTAAAAAGACTTTTCGATAATTTCTTCCTACATTTTTAGTGGTTCATCCACTAAAAATACTTTTCGGATCGATCCACCATTTCGAAAGCTCATTTATTGATTTTCATTTTATCAAAAGAAATATAGGGAAAATATTGGCAATTTTTTTAGAACATATTGGGAGAGGGGGACAACAAATCCTACATAGAAGGTATCAGTACTCTCAAATAAATGAGAGTCAAATATCCAAATATCGATTTTCAAGATCAAACTTGTGATCATGGTGTTGAACTGGTTTACGACCAAATAATAAAAATATTACGCTACTAACTATTGAAAGTAAAATGTTCTATTAGACGTGAAATTAAATTTTGTCCAATAGATTCATTAATAAAAAAAATTGTTAATATGTTAACAAGTTATTGTACAAACTTTTTCAAAAGTTTAAGGATAATCATTTTATTTTTCGTTTTTAAAAGTTAAGCTTATAACAATTATTTCAATCTATAATTTTTCTTATTTTAATATTTATATTTTACTTATGTTTTAGCTTAGTAATAAAAAATAAAATAAAAAGTCTCAAGAAACAAAAATTCGTTAGTTTAATCTATAAGGGTAATTTACCTAAAGAATTAATTTCATACACATTTCTTTTATTGTCAAAATGGTATGTCTCACGAAAACAGATCAAGTGAACTATAAAGTGGCTCAAACATGGACACATAAAAAAATAGTAATAATATTTTCAATTTCAAGTTGGTAAATCAAGAATGTCACTAAAAAATGTTGCATTATGCCTTGAACGCGCTAATGCCCTACGATTAGTAGTCGGGGGTCTCGCTGATGACTGGCATTAACGTGAAAGTCGAGAAGTTTACCGGAGGGAGCAGTTTCAGTCTATGGCAACAAGGTCTGTGGAAGCCTCTTACCGCCAAGTGGAAGGATGCGAAGTTGGACGAAGATGAAGAGTTGATGAGTCTTGACGAAAAGGCACATTCAACTATCATGCTTTGTCTTGCCGACGATGTCATCGCTGAAGTCGTAGATCAAGTTAAGGCTTCCAGTTTGTGGTTGAAGCTCGAGAGTCTTTATATGACGAAATCTTTGACCAAGAAGTTGTTTTTGAAGCAAAGGTTATTCAGCCTCCGTATGTCCGAAGATACGCTTCTGAAAGATCATCTTGATAAACTAAATACAATATTAATGGATCTGCGTAATATCGAAATTAAGATAGATGATGAAGATGTCGCTTTAATTCTGTTGGTGTCGTTGCTGCTATCGTATGAGTTTTTCGTAGACTTGTTTATATCTGGCAAGGATACAATGTCTTTAGATGAAGTAAAGAATGCTCTACTTACTAGAGAGGACCGCCACAGGGTTGCTGGTACAACAGAAAGTGGATCTTCTTGTCTGTTTGCAACAGAAAGAAAGGCTAGCAAAAGGAATTTGCCCCAAATTCTAAAGGCTCGAAGAAGTATAATTCTAGGGCAAATGATACTTGTGCTTACTACAAGAAGAAGGGACATTAGAAGCGTGATTGTCCCGGCGATATGATTACTACCAACCTGATAAAAGAAAGGTTCAAAGAAAAAGCAGTGATGGTTGATGGCAGCTTAGAAGAAGATCTGGCTCTAGATGCAAATGATCACATCTTCTCTAAAGGTGTGTGGGTCCTCGATTCAGGTGCTTCGTATCACATATGTCCGAACAGATAGTGGTTTTCAACATATGAGTAGATTGATGGTGGTAATGTGTCAATGGCAAACAGTACAGTCTGCAAGGTAGTTGGGATTGGCTCAATCAAGATACGAATGCACAATGGGTTATTCTACATTTTAAATGATGTCAGGAATGTTCCATCAATGACTAAGAGTTTAATATCCCTCAGTACTCTTGACACCAAGGGTTTCTGTTTCAGAGGTGAAGGTGGAGTCATGTATGTTTGCAAGGATTCAAAGGTAGTTCTGAAAGGTATAAAACGTGGAACGATGTACTTTCTGACAGATTCAACGTTGACTGGGTTTGCTGCAATGGCATCGGCTGTAGTTCAGAAAGAGGACATGACTAAGTTATGGCACATGAGACTTGGTCACATGAGTGAAAGGGGTGTGCAGATTCTGTCGAAGAGAGATCTTCTATGTGGACACAAAGTGCAGAACTTGGAGTTTTGTGAACACTGTGTTTTTGGAAAACAACACCGTAGGAAGTTTTCAAAGGGAGTCCACTGTACCAAGGGTACACTTGATTATATCCATGCTGACTGTTGGGGTCCTTCTCGAGTTGAATCAGTTGGAGGTAGCACGTATTTTTTGTCCATTATTGTTGAT
This sequence comes from Sicyos edulis, assembly GCA_036507275.1. Taxonomy (NCBI): domain Eukaryota; kingdom Viridiplantae; phylum Streptophyta; class Magnoliopsida; order Cucurbitales; family Cucurbitaceae; genus Sicyos; species Sicyos edulis. The sequence goes on along the minus strand of CM071852.1, from coordinate 10,193,354 downwards.
TTTTCAAGAATGACTTAGATTTTCATGATGAAGCACAAAAATGAAGCTTTCAAGAATTTCATACAGTGGAAGGTTCTGGTGGAAAATCAAACAGGAAAGAAGGTCAAGAGATTTCGAACTGATAACGGTCTTGAGTTCTGTAATTCTGAATTTGATGAATTCTGCAAAACTGAAGGGATTGTTCGGCATCATACTATCAGGCACACACCTCAACAGAATGGTGTTGCAGAACATATGAACCGAACTTTACTGGAGAGGGCAAGATGCATGCTCTCAAATGCTGGGTTAGCTAGAAGATTTTGGGTAGAAGCAGTAAATACAACGTGATATCTGATCATACGAGGTATGGTCTGGTAAGCCTTTAGATTACTCTTTATTAAAAGTTTTTGGTTGTAATGTTTACTACCATGTTAGTGAGGGCAAGTTAGAGCCAAGAGCAAAGAATGGTGTTTTTGTAGGTTATGGAACTAGAGTTAAGGGATACCGAATATGGTCTCCTTCTGAGAACAGAGTTATTCTCAGTAGAAATGTTACTTTCGATGAGAATTTTATATTTAACTCCATTGTGCAACCCACAGTTGCAGGGAACAATAGAAGTGTTGATAAACAGGTGGAGCTGGAATTCAGTTCAGACAGAGATGAATTACAGCACCAAGATGGAGAATTAGATCAACATGCTACATATGAGCCAGATATGCCTAATGATCAGTCGGTTATGCTTGATCAGTCGGATCTAGATACTGCTACAGAAACTGATATCACTGGTCAATCTTTGTAACGACCCGACCCGAATGGGGTTCTAAATAGGCCATTACCTCAATGCATGCATAGAAATCAACACTAGAATTTGCAATAGGGTTGTTTCGGATTCTAAGTAAAAACCAAAAACCGCAAGAGTTCATTTAAAAGTCAATACAAAATTCTTGAAACTCATCCCTGTTTCCAAGCACTGCTTCCAAGACAAATACATTTCCAAACATACTGATCGTAGATTTATTTAAAACATACAAACTTTACAACAATGCTAGAATCCGGAAATACATTGAGAAAAACACCCTAGGGCTCCGTGCCCAACTACATGCATTCAGAGGACATTTAAATCATAAACATAAATCTCGAGTTGAACAACGGGTTTCCATGATCACAGCTCCTCCTCCACCCATCCCGCCTCGCGCCATGGTTTCTGAAAGATAAGTAAGGGTGAGTAACGAATTACTCAAGAAGAATCCCCAACCGGTACAATACGATACACATGGTCATCTCGAGAAAGATATGCAAGCTATGAATATAAACACAGAATAGAGCACATAGCTTAGCCCACACTTGGGCCTCGGATGCCAACTCGTGGTCTTAGTCCGGAAAACAATCACCACACAACACATCACACAAGTCGCCTATACGAGAAACAAGTCCCGACCTCACCGCTGTCACTGTCGACGAAAGGTACACCGCTCACAATCCCGAGGAGCTCTCGGCGCGTAGTAATGAGCGTAAGCATGCACCGCGTGCTCTGCAGAACTATGGGGGTTGCGAGTCGAAGGCAAGCTGCCCATATCCAATCCACCACGCCTAACTAAATCTTTGGATCGGTGTCACCGACACATAGGGGTGTGAGACACTGACACGTAAACTATGTCACCTGAACCACCGCACTGGGCCAAGGAACGGTCGTGGTAGGCTTACACCAGAAGCCGCCCTTGCCTTAACAGTGGCAATCGGGGCCTCTTGCCAAACATGCCGAGGACATGCCGGCCGCCGGGGACGCAGGCAATGCCAAGTCATCATCCCGACCGTTGGGGCATTAACAACCGCCTCCTCACCCAAGATTGCGGGGCCTACCGCTTGGTTAGCTAATCCCTCACGGGGTCAGGGGACGGAATGACTTGCTCGACGTCCCCGCCATGGATGCAAGGTTCTTTATGCATCGGGCCCGGATGATGCTATCTACCGCACTTCTAACTCCGCCTAGCAAACAAAGAAACAATTCCATAAAATCCAATACGTGCTCAAAAAGAATACAACGAGCCTAGCATGATACTACTGAAGCAAAGAATGATATCACGAGCATGCTAGAAAGGAACAACCTAGCATGGATTAACATGAGAATTAACCAGAAAGTCATGCTAATCGGGAATTCAAATTAGAGCACTTATCACCAAACATGTCAATAAACACAAACAAGCATACAATCAAGAATCGCATAATATATCGCAGAGGTCCACACAACTCCAGTAAGAAATCCTTACAGCGCCTAAGACCTCTAAACACAAGAAACCTAAGCTACGATCGAACCCGAGCTAGCTAAGCGAGAACCTAACAAAAACAACAATAATTACAATCAAAAGGCCCAAATATAATAAAACAAATGAGGCTCACTCGGGAGCAACTCACGAGGCACGGCCGACACTCGGACGGGCCATTTTGCCGGGCTAGGGCATTTGGCTGGCGCCGCACAGCGCCTGGGCGCTACGACACTGACGGCGCCGAGGCGCTACTGGGCACGGCATTGGCGAAGGCGCGCGCCGAGCGAACGCGCGCAGCGGCAAGCGAGCAGGCGGCGAGGCGCGCTGGCGCGACGACGACGCGCTATGTGAGACGCGCGGGGGACGAGCGACTCGGCGAGCAACAAGGACGCCCGATCTGGGTGCGGCTCGGCACGAGGACGCGCGACGAGGGCGCGGATGCGCGATCCGGCTGGGCTCGGCCGTAATGGCGCGCGCGACGGGGCCGAGGCGACTGGCTGGGCGGCGAGCGACGCGTCTGCTCTCGGCAAACGGCGCACTGGCGCCGCGAGGCACGCACGGCGACGGCGGCACGGGCCGGTCTTGACGCGACAGCAGCAGCTTCGGTCAGAAGTGCGGCTAGGTCGGGGGAGAGAGAGAGAGAGAGAGAGAGAGAGAGAGAAAAGAAATGGATTTGGGGAAAAATAAAAAGAAAAGGAAAATAAAAAGGAAAATGGGAAAATAAAAGGGAAAATGGGATTTTAAATTCCATTTTCCATCCTTTTCCACTTAAAACCTCAAAATCCCATTTCCCGGCTTCCTCCTTCGAAACCCGACTGAAGCAACCCTTTCCAATCAATAAAACTCGCTAAAACCAACTCCCAAAATCAACACCAAGGGCCCGGGCTCGAATCCCAAAGGAAGCACACAACTAACCATCACTTAGCAAAAATCTCAAATCACAACCGAACTCCCAAACGACTAGCCCAAACATCTCGGGACTCGCAGTCCAACCCAAACAAGCCACGACAAAGGCAGGAGCTACCTCGAAGCCCTGAAAACCACAAATCCTGCCCGAAGAGCCAAAAGACCAAAATACCCCCCCGAGGGCAAACCGCTCTAAGACCCAACCAAACTACGAATCTTGACCCAAGGCACCTCAAATCGGATAGAAAATCGGGCTATTACAATACTCCTCCTTTAAAGACTTTCGTCCTCGAAAGTCCTAAGACGAAATAACTCAGGAAAATCGCATCAATCCAAACCAACCGAATCGCTTCGGCTAAAAACAACACCAACCTTCTTCGAAAACCAAACCCTCTTGGGTTCTCAAAAACTCAAGGCCACAATGCCATCCAGACTGCCAAACACTGAACTCCGAAGGAAAACAAATGCGAAAATCCTAACGGCAAACCACGTCCTCAACTCGCACCAACTCTCAACGGTGCTACTCACAGTAAACTCGAGGACTGGCCACAAGCTCTGAAATTCTACACCACGCACTGGCAAAACTCCTAAGGAACCTCACAGCTGACAACAAACAAACTCAACTCTACAACAAACTGGCCAACAACTGAACCTTCTAGATTCCAAAACTAAACGACCTACTCTTACTTCACAAGAGACCAACAAACCTCAAACCTTGACTACAGCCTTAACGAGATACAAACGAACCACCAACTGGCGACTGATCCAAAAAGCAAACTTCTCCAACTAGAACGCGACCACAACACTTAAGCAACCATCTTAAGGAGAAATCGCCGAACCAAAGGCAAGGGGGCACCATCCTGGTACACCCGACGGCTAACAACACTCACACCAGCTGAAACTTCAGCTACGGCCACCTTAAAAAGACAAGGGCCAAGCACAGACTCCACTCGGCCAAGCCAACAAACTAGAACTCCTCATCGGCCGAACGCAAACTTCCAAAGAAAACCTACCAGCAACTGGCCAAGGAGAACACTGCCAGGCAAGGAAACAACCAACGCTCCTCTCAAGGAAATCTCGGCAGCAAGGACCAAACCCTCATAGGGCTACCAAAGAACACAACAACAGGAGAAATGCGACCCAAAGGCTAACCAACCAATGCCACGGCACCTCTGTGCCAACTCTCTCAACTGAGGCTCAGCTAACGCCAACTGCGAAAGCACAACAACTAGGAACAAAGCCCAAGAAGGAATTGCTCAGCAGAACTCAACTCAAGCTCATCGCGAGCAAAGCTCGCCTCCAAGCTACCACTCAACTCTTAAGTCCAACTGGCTACTCAAAGGACTTCCTCCTTTTAGCCAAGGCCTAACTCAACTTCCAACCAGAAGCTCCACTCCCGAAACCTCACAAGGAAAACGGATGACGACAACCTCCAAGCTTACGGATCCTGAGCCACATGAATCCGCAAGACTACCTCGAAAGCTAACACTCGAGGCTGGCATCCAAGGAGCAACTCAACCACCACAGAGGTTAGGGGAAAGGAAATCTTCAATCCCCAAAGAACCAACAACTTGCCGGAAACAACTCTTCTGGCCGCCACCACTTTCTTGTGGGACAAAACAACTCTTGCTTGCTAACAACACAAAGCAGGGACCCTCTCGCTGGGCTGACCGTTGCGCTACTTTGACCAACTACACAACTCAGGAGCTAAGTTGACTCCTGCCAAACGGGAAACGACTTTCCAGCAAGCAAACTCTGAAGGGCAGCGAACATCACACACGCTCGCTGACTAGCTCAAACCCAAGGCAACATCAACCAACTCTCATGGAAGCAACACCCAAGGGAAAACTCAACCAATCGGATCACCAATCCGAAACAAACAAAACTTACTCAACTGCCGAGGGAGGGGTCAACTCCCAAACTCTCTGATCAAGAACAAGACCTCAGGGCAACGCCCTCCAGCTAGAACCGAACTAGCTCTCGAAACAACAAAAGAACCAATTCTTGGCCAAACACTCACAAGAGGCACAACAACCTTTACTGCAGCCTCTAGAACACCATCCAAGAATCCGCTTAACTGGACAAACGACTACTTCCAAGCTGCCAACAAATTTTTTTTTTCCTCTTGCTAACACCTCTGCCATCAAATCCAAAACCAGGGGAGTAACCTGACAACTCCCCGAAGGAAACGGCTCTTACAAGCAGACAACCAAAGGACAGAGAGCTCCACATACGCTCACTGTCTTGCTCCACTAGAGCAACAGCATCTAAATCTCACGGGGCAACAACAGGGCAACTCAACATCCTCGGAAACAGAAAACAACCAACAGTGGCACAAACCACTCGCCCCACGAGCAAAACTAAACTCTAGCAACTCCAATCCACACCTTGGTCAACACCAAGCATCAACTTGCCACCACACCGAAACCACTCCGGACTTTACTCCAAACAAACACTAGCTTGCTAGTCTACCAAGACTGCTAGCAACTCCACCGAGGCTACAAACTACACGCCTCCAGCTAGCCAACTAAAACTTTCTAGCTGGGCATGACTGAGCTCTGGAGAGGCTCTCCACAACCTAGGGTTCTTCGGCAACCCTCGACGCACACACCTAGCAAGCAAGCGATCTAATGCATAACCGCTCAACAAACAACTCCAAATTCCAAAGATCCCAACCATGCCGCCAACTCCAACTCCTTGGGAACCTAGAGGACTCAAACGCTACAGAGAATCGCGTCATCTTCCTACTCAAAGCATCGGCCACAACATAACTTCTACCCAAGGAAAGATCCAAACAACTCTCTTAGCCATGACGATCGAAACCCACGCGGCTTAGCTACCATCGCTCTTGTCCGGTTTCCAATCAACTCCAACCAACGATCAACAAAAGATCCGCCAACCAAGCTTAGGTCCAACTTAACAAATCTTGCCTAAGCAACAACCCGATAACACGAGCACGGTATCCTTACCACCTCAACCAAAGCCTTACAACATCCACCGAATCCAACTTCCCAGAACCGAGCACTAGATCTCCAAAGCAAACCCTACATGGATCTCAAACTCTCGCCACGGAACGAACCACACAAAACACACTTGTGTGCACAACTCTCAACCTTCCTTTAGAGATCCAAGACTAACAAGCGCTTTTCCAAAAGCAACGCTAACTCCCGGCAAATGATACAAACAATCCAAGGAACACCAAAAGTTCCATCTCCACACGATACTGCCGAGGCAAACCTTGCTCTACCAAAGCATAACAATGCCAAACCGAACTTACTTTATATCAAGCCTCTACCAAGGGTGCTTACCCCTAAGGCATCCAAAACCTCTCGCATGAGCAGGCATCACCATCTCGCCTCATAGGCATCCAAATTCATCTCATGAGCATCCAACTCAGTGGTCCTCTGCATTGACCAAACTCGCATCTATGATGCTCAACTCTCCTCAGATTAAGGCACTCGAAGGTAGTTGACCGCACTACCAACCACAAAGAAATCTTTTGGCCTTAACACTAGCGCGAGACTCACGCGCACCAACACTTACCAACTGCCAACCTGCTGACTTACTCAACCTCCAGAAACACTGGGAAGAGGCTCCGGCTCCTCTCGAGCATCCTTTCGCTTGTAGTCCATCGACTACTACTGAACTAGCCCTCTAGCACGACCCAAACAGGTGCAACTGCCATAAACGGAACCAAGGCTAAATGAGTGCACTAAACTCCGAACGGCATAGAACCATCTGCTATGCCCAAGCCAAACTCAAGCCTCAACCAGACTTAGTGCCAAAGCGGCACACCAACCAATGCACCTCAAGTGCCACTACTACCAAAACCACATCTTACTACCAATGGGGCCAACAAGGTCACAACCTCAAGTGACACGAACTCTGGCTAGGCATACAAGGGCTCAACTCAAACAACCATGCCTATGGCATCTCATTAAACCGAAGGCTCACGGCCTACCCTTGCATCTCCACAAGATACTCAACAAAACTCTGGCCGGCTCTCTCAACATGCAGCAGCTAGCTCCACTTCAGGAGCTCACCAAAGAAAGAGTGCTCAACTCTACCAAACATCTGAGGAAAACACCAACGGATCTAGTCCGAAGGGAACACTACACACTGCACCCTTAACCACAGGGTTCCGGCTTACTGGCTGCAAACAACAACACTTTACAGGAGCACAAAGATGCCTCAACAATCTCCTCTCGGTCGCCAACTCTGCAGCTACTCACTGGGCAATCAACAATCTGCTAAGGCTCAAGATCAACACTTGAGCTACCCAGGCTGGTCCACACGGGGACCTGCTCCACAAACATCCACATCAGCACAATCATAGCTAACTCCTCTCTTGGAGTGACACTCCAAGGCAAAGCACCTCCACCCTCTCACTAGGGGAAAACCAACAACTGGGCCACAATTGGCCTACGGGAGTCCAAACTCTGCCTCCCACGGGGACGATGTCCCAGGGCATCCGAATCAATCTGGATACCTCAACAAGCCACAACATACATCACACACTGCGGGAAGTTGGCATGATGGCGCTCTAAGCCCAAACCAACAACGAGTCAGAACCTGCTCGTCTCCGCTCCACAACACTACACAAGGCATACACAAGATGATAGGTATTGTAAATTCTTAACCCTTTTTCAACAACAAATAGTAAACTTAGGCGTACCTGATGACTGTCGGAGTGCTGATGATCATGGAAAAACGACCTACAACAAAAGGTCAGTCTACAGAATCTATGACTCTGAGCTCTGATACCAACTGTAACGACCCGACCCGAATGGGGTTCTAAATAGGCCATTACCTCAATGCATGCATAGAAATCAACACTAGAATTTGCAATAGGGTTGTTTCGGATTCTAAGTAAAAACCAAAAACCGGCAAGAGTTCATTTAAAAAGTCAATACAAAATTCTTGAAACCTGTCCCTGTTTCCAAGCACCTGTTCCAAGACAAATACATTTCCAAACATACTCTGATCAGAGATTTATTTAAAACATACAAACTTTACAACAATGCTAGAATCCGAAAATACATTCAGAAAACACCCTAGGGCTCCGTGCCCAACTACATGCATTCAGAGGACATTTAAATCATAAACATAAATCTCAGAGTTGAACAACGGGTTTCCATGATCACAGCTCCTCTTCCAGCCATCCTGCCTCGCGCCATGGTTTCCTGAAAGATAAGTAAGGGTGAGTAACGAATTACTCAGTAAGAATCCCCAACCGGGGTACAATACGATACACATGGTCATCTCGAGAAAGATATGCAAGCTATGAATATAAACACAGAATATAGCACATAGCTTAGCCCACACTTGGGCCTCGGATGCCAACTCAGGGTCTTAGTCCGGAAAACAATCACCACACAACACATCACACAAGTCGACCTATACGAGAAACAAGCCCCGGCCTCAGCCTGTCTAATGTCGACGAAAGGTACACTGGCTCACAATCCCGAGGAGCTCTCCATGGCGTTGTAATGAGCGTAAGCATGCACCGCGTGCTCTCGCAGCATCTATGGGGGTTGCGGTGTCCGAAGGCAAGCTGCCCATATCCAGTCACCACGCCTAACTAAATCTTTGGATCGGTGTCACTGACATAGGGGTGTGAGACCTGGACACGTAAACTATGTCAGCCTGAACCACCGCACCTGGGGCCAAGGAACGGTCGTGGTAGGCTTACACCGTGAAGCCGCCTTGCCTTAACAAGTGGCAATCGTGGGCTACCGCCAAACATGCCGAGGACATGCGTTGCCGCCGGGACGAGGCAATGCCAAGTCATCATCCCGACCGCTGGGGCATTAACAACCGCCTCCCTCACCCAAGATTGCGGGGCCTACCGCTTGGGTTAGCTAATCCTCACGGGGTCCAGGGGATCGGAATGACTTGCTCGACGTCCCCGCCATGGATGCAAGGTTCTTTATGCATCGGGCCCGGATGATGCTATCTACCGCACTTCTAACTCGCCCTAGCAAAACAAAGAAACAATTCCATAAAATCCAATACGTGCTCAAAAAGAATACAACGAGCCTAGCATGATACTACGAAGCAAAGAATGAATACGAGCATGCCGAGAAAGGAACAACCTAGCATGGATTAACATGAGAATTAACCAGAAAGTCATGCTAATCGGGAATTCAGATTAGAGCACTTATCACCAAACATGTCAATAAACACAAACAAGCATACAATCAAGAATCGCATAATATATCGCAGGTCCACACAACTCCTGGTAAGAAATCCTTACAGGCCTAAGACCTCTAAACACAAGAAACCTAAGTGCGATCGAACCCGAGCTAGCTAGCGAGAATCTAACAAAAACAACAATAATTACAATCAAAAGGCCCAAATATAATAAAACAAACAGGGCTCGGCTGAGCAACTCACGAGGCACGGTGACACTCTCGGACGGGCGGGCAGACACGGCTAGGCAACATTGGCGCTTGCGGCACATTGCGCTGGGCGCCTGACACGGCGCTGGCGCGCTGGCTCGGCGCTGGCGCGGCTACTGACACGGCGCCGAGGCGCGCTGGGCACGCATTGGCGATCGGGCGCGCGCGAACGCGCAGCGCGAGCAGCAGGCGCAGGGCGCGCGGGCGCGACGACACGCTACTGAGGACGCTACGGGACGAGCGACTTCGGCGAGCAACAAGGACGCCCGATCCGTGCGGCTCGGCCACAGGGGCGCGCGACGAGGCGCGGATGCGCGATCCGGCTGGGCTCGGCCAGCGAGCGATGGCGCGCGACACTCGGGCCGAGGCGACTGGTCGGCGCGAGCGACGCTGTCTGCTCGGCAGAGCGCGGCGCACTGGCGCGGGAGGGCACGGCCGCAAGACGGCGGTCTTTGAGCGACTGACAGCAGCGGCAACTCGAAGTTGGGGTGCGGCTAGAGAGAGAGAGAGAGAGAAAAGAAATGGATTTGGGGAAAAATAAAAAGAAAAAGAAAATAAAAAGGAAAATGGGAAAATGGGATTTTAAATTCCATTTTCCATCCTTTTCCACTTAAAACCTCAAAATCCCATTTCCCGGCTTCCTCCTTCGAAACCCGACTGAAGCAACCCTTTCCAATCAATAAAACTCGCTAAAACCAACTCCCAAAATCAACACCAAGGGCCCGGGCTCGAATCCCAAAGGAAGCACACAACTAACCATCACTTAGCAAAAATCTCAAATCACAACCGAACTCCCAAACGACTAGCCCAAACATCTCGGGACTCGCAGTCCAACCCAAACAAGCCACGACAAAGGCAGGAGCTACCTCGAAGCCCTGAAAACCACAAATCCTGCCCGAAGAGCCAAAAGACCAAAATACCCCCAAGGGGCAAAACCGCTCTAAGACCCAACCAAACTACCGAATCTTGACCCGAAGGCACCTCGAAAACTGGGATAGAAAACTGGGCTGTTACAATCTTCTAGTATGGAAATTAGAAATCCGAGTATAGCTCTTGATAGAGCTAGAAAAACTGGAGTTAGAGCTCTAGTTAGATATGGTTTCGAGGATATGGTTGCTTATGCACTACAGGTCGCTGAAGAGGTGGACACGATGAACCGCCTACCTATAAAGATGTCGTTTCAAGTAGTGAGTCAGAAAAGTGGCTTGCTGCAATGAGTGATGAAATGGAATCTCTAGATAAGAATCAGACCTGGGAGTTAGTCAAACGACCAAAGGAAAGGAAGATTGTGACTTGCAAGTGGGTCTTCAAGAAATAGGAAGAAATATCGCCTACATAGGGGTTAAAGTATAAAGCTCGTGTAGTTGCAAGAGGGTTCACTCAGAGGGAGGGTGTTGACTATAATGAGATATTCTCACCAGTAGTCAGGCACACTTCTATCAGGGTGCTACTAGCTATGGTGGCACATCAGATTTAGAACTTGAGCAACTAGATGTGAAGACAGCTTTGTTGCATGGAGAGTTAGATGAGGAGATTTATATGACCCAACCAGGGGGATTTCAGTGTCCTGGAAAAGAAGACTATGTTTGCAAACTGAAGAAGTTATTGTATGGACTTAAGCAATCTCCAATGCAGTGGTACAAAAAGTTTGACAACTATATGATTGAGCTCGACTACAATAGAAGTTCGTATGATTGTTGTGTGTATCATGACAAGTGTAAAGATGGTTCGATTATCTATCTTGTTTTGTATGTAGATGACATGCTCATAGCTGCTAAGCTGAAATATGATATTCAGAGATTGAAAGATCTGCTGAGTGCTGAGTTTGAAATGAAAGATATGGGTCTTTGCTTTCGAGAAAATCTTGGGTATGGAGATTTATAGGGAAAGAGAAAAGAAGAAACTCTTCTTGTCACAGAAGGGTTACATTCAGAAGATTTTGTCAAGGTTTGGCATGTCATTAGCGAAGCCTATAGATACCCCAAGTGCTGCAAATATTCGGTTATCCTCAGAATTTGCACTCCAATCTGAAGCTGAGAAGGAATACATGTCGCGTGTTCCTTATGCTAGTGAAGTTGCTAGCTTAATGTATGCTATGGTTTGCACACTACAAGAAAAACTGCTTATGATAGCATTCAAAAAACGCTATCGTTGACTTACAATAGCGTTTTAAGAAACGCGATCGTAGCCGATGTTATTGAAAGTATTGAACTTTTAATAGCGTTTTTTCGCCGCTATAAAAAATGCTATAAATAATATATTTTTTTAGCACTGTTTTAATGCTGTGGAATTATTTTATAGCGTTGCAAGAAAATGCTATGTTTTCTATTTCATAACATTGTTTATAACTATGAAAGAATGCTATAAAAACATATCATAACATTTTTTTGCAATGTTATCATAGTCTATGTCATTAAAAGTCCCTAATATTCTAATATTATGGAAACATTTTAAGCATTTGGGAAACCTAATAATCAATCTTTAATGGTATTTTATCATAATAATGAGTCAAATAAAACTTTACAACTTTGTATTAAACCAAATTGAATTACACTTTGAGTGCTTACAAGAATTCATATAAAGATGAATACAACATTCATCTACCCAACACAAAAATCCATTATCAAATATTTACAAAATGTTAAAGTAAAAAGAAGTTGATTTTTTAAAAAATGCTATAGTAAAAATTACTGTTGAGTTCAACAATAGGTCTTTACGCACATGCACTTCATCAATCCCGCCTTATTTAATTTGTAGCTCAAACATGGATTTAAAATCTTCAATGAACGAAACCTGCAAAGAAAAAAACATAACGTACTAAAACATATTAACAAAAAGACATAGATAAACTTCACCAACAACACATTTATATTGGGTTTGAGATGCTTACCCAATAATTTAAAAGTGTAGGCACAATGGTCCTCTAAAGCTCGAGGACCTAGAGGACCAAGGTGCACCAAAAAGCAACGACTTTTTTTACTTAAGGCGTACTATATAAAAAAACACATAAACTTTTAGCATATGTGTGTGTACACAATAAAAACACTTTTCATGGACATAAATGAAGTTTAAACCAAGAATAATATATTAAAATATACATATAATATTCAACTATCAGCATTCACGCGCTTCGAATGACTTAGTACGAGAATCTCGCTATCAACTAAAAACTTATAAGGACCTAGAACACAAAAAATACAAAGAAAATAAAAAAATCTCACAAGATGCACGCCTTATAGCGCCTGGGGCTACATGTAAGGCCCCCAAAAAAGCGGGCCTAGGTGCGACTTTTGAAACACTGTGCTTACCTACTCTTCTTTACGAAATATAAACTATAGAGATTGTTGCAAGAGATTGAAAGAGAAGGAGAGCATTTTAAAATTGAATGTAAGAGAAGAACTTACCAAGAGGAAAAGATTAACAATTGATGGATTTGATGACCAAAAGAAGAATGGTATGAATTGTTCCTCATTAAATGAATCACGCCAATTTGCATCACCTCCTTTTGTTATAGGTTTAAGTAGCAATATGAACTACAAAAACAAAAGCCCCACAACATTAATAGCGAGAAATGTAGAAGGGCTTCCAACTATATTTAAATTTTGTAATTAAAGTTAAGACTAAGATAATAGAGAAAATGTTTGTAACATACATGAAGAAAAGATACCAACTTTGACCAAAATTAAACTTTTTAGTATCAACTTTGTGCTTATTGTGTAGAGTCTTTGTTGGGCAAAGAAAAGCCTAACAAGTTAAAGAGCATAAGATTTTATCTATCAAACCCTTTAATTTATACTGTTTTGTTTCACAATGAAAATATAGATATGGACAAACAAATAGTGTAAGATCAATGAAAATATGTTCTCATTCTTTATGTCCCAAGGCCTTTAAATTTAAATGAATGGGTTGGTGGTGCATTGGTTATCTCGATTGGTTGTAATGCAATTCAACTCCACGCTCACAAGTTCTATCCTTAAAAATCAGTATTTGGCTCTCATATTAGTTAAGAGCAATAATAACCTTCTATGTAGGGTTTGTGGTATAGAGAAATCTTTAATCATATAAATTTTAGTGTATGGTCTAATTCAAAATTAGAGATAACAAGCTTATCATATGGAACATTCCCAAAATATTATGAGACTAATAACCTAATGAAAAATCAATAAAAGATGAGTGTATCCCTCAGCTCCCTCTCTTTTTCTCATTTTCAACACATCAGAGGGTAAAGATTTTCTACTATTCATATGAAATCCTATCGCCACAAAAAGGAAAACGAGAAAACAAAAAATGAATTATGAAATCAAATGCCAAATATAAATAGGAAATAACAACAAAATATAAAAAAATTGATTGCTCACCTAAATGTTCCTATAAAGTTTCTTATGAATTTGGTGCCTTTCCTTTGTTTATATGTCTCTCCTGAAAATGAAAGATCAGAATACTATAATTAATCCAAATGGAGAGAGGATAAAAAAGGGAGAAGGAAAAGAAAATAACTAGAGAATTAGCACCCGACACATTTTGTCAATTTTGTCCGTATGTGTCTCTTCATTCCCTATATGAAATACATTTATAATGGTTCGATGGTTTGGGCTTTACTTAGCTTTGTACTTAAAATGGAAGAGCACTTTGTCACCATAAATTGGCAAAAGAATCATTCACACTCTTGCAAGAAATAGAGATAAAAGATTCTAAATCAATGTGGGAAGCAATTGAAACAGGGGACTGAAGCTTAGAATAGGACAAAAATTGCACACAAGATGTTTGATAAAATGCCTAAATGAGCTCAAGTGCAGAACTCCATTTGGGGTATGTTCTTGAAGAAGCTTGAAACAGTATAAAATGCATCCTTCACAGTCCAGCAAGAAATAAAGAAATATGGATCTAAATCTATGTGGGAAACCATTGAAATAAGGCTAAAGCTGTGAGCATGACAAGAAAAAGAAAGCAAATTTCTTGAAAACCAACATTCTTACATTTATTAGACAATCAAATTTCTTGAAAATCCTAGAATCGAAAAGCAAGACAATCTCAAACAACATCTACCATAGATGGGCATCAAATACAACCTTCATTTATTCATATAAAAAGTGCAAAATTACTACATTACTACTTCCAAACTTCATGGATGAAACTAAAAAAAAACAAAACAGAACAGAACAAATAAAAGACAAAACAAAAAAACAAACCTTAAGCTTATTTTTAGAGTTCATCAGCTCAACTTTCAGTCTGAGCTTCTTGATCTTCTTCTTCGGGTCCTCACCATCACCATTCCACGCAACCACATCGCCTGCATAAGCCTTTTTACCTTTATTATCAACAGCTTCTCTATGCCCGTCCACGTTTGTAGATCGTTCCGCCTCTTCTTTATCATTGCAGTTGCTTTCCCCATTCACTGCTATTTGAATACGATTAGGGTTTAGAGAAATCACCAGATTCTCTTAATCACCTATTCCATGACTTCTAATGAAATTTTGTGGTTGATGATTTGAAAGAACCCAAACTTTTGCTAGCATATCAAATTTGAGTGACTATATTGCTCTTGATTTGGGATTTGAGTGGGTATCTAAGAGGGTTTTAAGAGTTTTTTAGAGAGATAATGTCCAGAAAAATTTACATTACACATTTTTATCTTTCCAAAAAATGAGCGGGCAATTTTCCGCCTTTTTTTTCTCTCTTTCATAGCATTTTTTGAAAATGCTATACTTAAATGCTATTTAAAGACATATTTGTTGTAGTGGCACTAGACCTGACCTCGCGCATGTTGTTAGTGTTGTCAGTCGATATATGGGCCAACCTGGAAAAGAACACTGACAAGCTGTGAAGAGGATTTTTCGCTACCTTAGAAGTACATCTGATGTTGGTATTATTTATGGGAACGAGACGCAATGCTCAGTAACTGGTTATTTCGACTCGGACTATGCTGAAGATGTTGACAGTAGAAAATCAATGACTGGTTATGTTTTCACTCTATGAGGTTCTGTTGTTAGTTGGAAGGCTACTTTGCAGTCTACAATGACTTTGTCTACAACTGAGGCAGAGTATATGGCATTGAAAGAAGCTGATAAAGAGGGAATCTGGTTGAAAGGACTAGTCGGTGATCTTGGTTTGCATCATGATCGCGCAGTAGTGTACTGCGATAGTTTGAGTGTTATATGCCTTGCGAAGGATCAGGTTCATCATGAAAGAACGAAGCACATAGATGTGCGATATCATTTTCTGCGAAATGAGAAAAGGATTAAGGTTCTGAAAGTGGGCATCGCTGATAATCCTGCTGATATGTTCACCAAGGCAGTTTCGGATGGCAAGTTCCAGCATTGCTTGGACTTGCTGAATGTTTACAGTTGTTGAGGTCCCTAGCGGACCATCTGAGGCAGAGAGAGAAACATCTGAGTTTTTTGTACACCTGATATACATCTGATCTGGTATTCATCTGAATTTTTTTGGAATACATCTATGTCTGGTATGCGTTTTTCGCATACATCTGGTTCGTCAGGAACATCTGGTATACTGCTGGTACAATTTGTTGCATCTGAAGGTGAGTTCAAGGCAAGGTGGAGTTTTGTTGCATTATGCCTTGAACGCGCTAATGTCCTACGATTTGTAGTCGGGGGTCTCGCTGCCCGTTCAGCGAGTGGGGGTGTGGGGCAACGCCCCCATGGCGAAAACGTAAATTAGCATTATGTAATTAGGTTTAATTATAGTGCATATATAAGCTCGAATTAAAATCCTAGCCATTTTCATGACATTTATCTCTGTAATTCGCCTCTCTGAATAAAACTCGTTCTCCTTCTCTGCCCGTGGACTAACCAACACAACGTTGGTGAACCACGTAAATCCTTGTGTGTGATTTCTGTTTTTCCTCCTCTTTTACGATTTCTTTATCTTCATTATTGCTTGTTGATTGCCGTTTTAATAACAAATAATAATAATAATAATAATAATAAAATCATAGTACAATTTACTTGGACAAGACTTCTTTTAGTTCATCTTCATTGCACCTTGAACCCAAATTTTGTGTAGCATGATCAACCATCAATCTTTTCATGATGCTCTTCGTGCAGCAATAAACATCAAATAAAGTAAAGAGAGATTTTCATTTTAAAAAAATTCCACATATGTCAAAAAAATTGAAAAAAATCAAATACAACTAAAATCATATTCAATTAAGTTAAATTGACGTTCATAAAATTGATAGCTTCAATCAAATAAAATTGTTATACTTCAATCAACTATGTATTTAAACTATGTATAATATTTGTATATCGTACGAAACATGCATTAATATAAATAACTTGAGTTTGAATCTAGTATTATGCGATCTTTTTTCTTTTTCTTTTTTGACATAATTAGGTACTATGAACTTGGCTTTAATGAGGAAAGAAATTCACAATCAGATAATTCAACCTAACTTTTTTGTTAGCAAAATAATTCAACCCAACTTAAAGTTTAGAATGGTCCAAAAAAATTCCCTTATAAGCCTGGTAGGTATAAACTTGAAGGAGCTAAAATATTCCAAAAAGGAGTAGCAAAAACTTGACCATGGGAAAAGGAAGGGAAGGAGGGGGTTGTAGGAACCCCTTGTTTGAGAAGTTGCATTTAGTTTGGTTTTTGGAAGCTTATGCATGCACCACTAGATGGAGAAACCTCACCATACACATTCTTGGATAAGCTCATTTGAGAAATGGTGCATCATTTTAATTTGCCCAGGTGAACCTGTTCAAGTTGTAAAAGTTTTTGTTGGTTGATATAATTAAATTTATCTCAATCCATCAATTTAGGCTTTTGGATTTATTGGTGATTTAACATAATTCAATATGTTATTATAGTCTCAAATTTTTCCTTTCGATCCCGATAAACTTTTTCTCTAGTTCTCCTTAGTCTTTTACCCTCTTCTTCATCATCTTCTTCCTCTTTAAAATGAAAAAAAAATCTTTAAATCTCTTTCTTTTCTTTTTTTTTTCCTCATCTCAAAACCTAGAAAAAAAAAAATCATCCTCTCAAAACCTTTTCTCCTCCCCTCCTATTGCTTCTCAACAAAAAAATCTCAAAAAAACACTACTTTCTTCTATGTATTTTTTCTTCCAAATCCTTCTCCAAAATCTTCTTCTTTCCCCTCAAATCCTTTAAGAATCTTTTCCTTCAAACTTCTATCTTCTCTTTTAATAAAACCTTAGAAAATCCAAAATCTCTATACCAATCTTCTATCCTCTTTTCAAAAATTTTTATTTCTACAAAATCCTTCGAAGGAATTTTTCTCTATTCTCCTTCCCAAATTGGCCATGCATCTCCTTTTTCAGCTAACCCTGGTATCTCTTTTCTCAATTGGCTCTAGCATCTTCTTTCCCAGTTGGCCATGTCATCTCTTTCCCCAATCGGCTCTGGGATCTCTTTTTCCAGTCGACCATGGCATCTCTTTTTCCCAGTTGGCCCGCATCTTCTTTTCCAGTCGGCCCTGACATCTCTTTTTCCTAATTGGCTCTGGCATCTCTTTTTTGCTCTAACTAGTATTTCCAAATTGGTCCTGAATAGTATTCCCAAATTGGCCCTGAACAGTATTTCCAAATTGACCCGGTTCATTATTCTCAAATTGGCCCTTAATAGTATTCCCAAATTGGCCCGGTTTAGTATTCTCAAATTGGCCTTGTCCAGCATTCCCAAATTGGCTTTGACCAGCTTTCCCAAATTGGTCGTGACCAGCATTCCCAAATTGTCCCTGGCAGTAGTCATTCAATCGGCCCTGGTAGCACTCATCTAATGGACCCTGGCAACACTCATCCAATTGGTCTTTGCAGCACTCATCCAATAGGTCCTGACAACAATTATCACAATTGGCGCATCATCATCACAATTGGCGCATCTTCATCACAATGACCAACTCTCATAAATTTAACTTCAAACTTGGCTTGTATTCTATGTACAATCGAGCTTGAGGGGAGTGTTGGTTTATGTTAATTTATTTAAAATTTTATTTTCATCTTTTTTATTATTTTTTCCTTTTAGAATTAGATTAAATATTATTTCTATCTTTTCATTTTATAAGGAGGTAGAATATTTTCCTTTTATGATTATGTTATATTTTCTTTTTTATGATTAGATATTATATTTTTCTTTTATAATTAGGTCATGTCTTGTACTCTATTTAAACCCACTAGAATTTTAATACATGCATTGCACCTAATAATTTTTTAAATAATAAAATATGTCAATTTTTTCAAAGGCAACAATTATGCAAAAAAGATCCCTACAAAAATAATTACAACAAAAGAAAAATTAGATGAAAGTTAAAGGTAAATAATCCAACAAAAATCAGATAACTTATTATTAAAAAAAAAACAAAGAAAGATAAATTCAAGCAAACAGAAAGCGTGAAGTGTGTTTGTAAAAAAATGTAGAGAACTATTTATAAGATTGAAAAATTCAATTTATTATTTTAATTAGAATATAAAATGTCAAATAAAATCTATGAGATTTGGTAAAAATATCTTATCTTCTACATTATAAAGATGACAAAAATCTAAATGATATTGTAAATATTTTCATTTGATTGTTCATAATATACTTAAAATCTTTTATCTTTTAACTTAGTCATAAAATCTATGAGATTTGATTAATATATTTTATAAAGATGATGAAAATCTAAATGATATTGTAAATATCTTTTACGTTATTTGCATTTAATTTTTTTTTTATATTCCAATAGATGACATGTTTGTAATTTAGAATATGACTTAAGAGGGTGAAATCGTCCAAAAATAATTTTCCCTTAAACCACCCGTAGTATGATTGTTGGATTCATTATTAAAGGAAGAATTTAGAGAATTTGAATTTTCATCTTTCAACATGTATCAAAGCTTTGAATCCATTCCAAGTCGATTCCTGCATAATTAAAAATTAAATTCTACTCGTCATTTCTCAAATTTCAAAGCCCACGACATTTCTCAAATTTCAAAGCCTACGGAAAATTTTGATTGATATAAATTAAATTTTTATCTCAATCTATGAGCTTAGGTTGTTGGATTGATCAATGATTTAACTTAATTCAACCGTTTTCCCTTGGGAGATCTAATAAAATGGATGTTTCCTCCTAATACAAAACCAGAGAACCTAAAGACAAACAACCACCAAAAACCTAAGATGTTCTATTCCTCGGTACAGTGACAAGGTTCTGTTCGGTATCAGAAATTCTGTACCGATATCGACAGAGGCCTGGTTTTCAAGATGTAACCATAATTGTCTTGTCGACTAGCGTGTGGGGGTGGGGGTTGCTGGGAGATTTGAAACGTACAAAACCATTCAAGGATCACAGAAAATCCACAACATTCAGATTCCATCAGCAGCAATGTAAAACACTCAAATGTTTTCTTCATAACACTTGGAAAGTTCAAACATTTGGAAAAGATTTGGCTCGAATGAACTCTTTGAGAATCGCCTTATCTTCGTCGATGCGTTTCTTCTCTTCACGATCTTTCGGCTTCATCTTACGCTTTTCTTCCAAAATCCACTTGAAAAGTTCGCGCTGCTGATCCACTGGAATTGGTTCCCTTGCCTTGACAGGCTTCACAATGGCTGGTCTGGCCAATGATTCCTCCACAACAGAAGCAGGTGCAGCAATGCTGGCAGTTCTAGCTGAATCTGGGGCAGCCTCTTCTTCAGCTCCATGTTCATCTTGCTTCTTTGTTCTCATAAACAGATAAGCTACACAATTAAAAGACTTGTCTCAATTCATACAAAAGCAAGAGTTCCTGAGAACAACGAAAACTACTGAATTTAAACAATGGCAATATGGTAAACATTTCGTTGGTGCCCCAATCCCTCAAACTAGAAAAGGTGAAAAAACCTATTAGAATATTTACTTGAAAAGGGCACTCAACTTTACAGTTGGTGGGAGAAAAAGAGCATAGTGGAGCAGCATGAAAGTGTTAGGTAGTCAACCCATAGGCTTTTGAAATGATAAGTGTATTTCATCCCCACTGAGAGTAATGGAAATAAACCATGAGTATTAGGAATCAATACGTGCATGCCATATTCTCAACTTAAGACACTAATTTATGCATAAGGAGCATCATTATTCGATTCTCATGTTGTCTATTACTGTATTTGTATAAGCACTAAGTAGAGAGAGAAACTAAATGACATTGTTGATTGACATAATTAAATTTATCTCAATACATCAACCTAAACTTTTGGGTTGATTGGTGGTTTAACAAAATTCAATATGTTATCAAAACATGAGGTCATGAGTTCAAGTCTCTACCAAGTTGATTCCTCTCCAATTAAAACTGAATTCCACTTGTACGTCACTTCTTAACCCATCAACTTAAACTCTATATAAATATACATATAAGACCAACATGTGCAGGTACGTTTCATAAAAATAATATTAGAACCAACATCCACTTAGTTTGGTTTGGTTTTATTGTATTACCCAGTTGTATATCCTTTCATGCTCTATAAAAATATTGTTTTCAATTTTCTTTCGCTAAATAACAAGTTTAGACCCTAAATTTTCATATTTGCATCTTATAGGTTCCTGAATTTTAAGGTCTTGGTCTTCATATTTGCGACTTATAGGTTCCTGAATGCTGAAAAAGTCTAATATGTTCTTAATCTTTCAATTTTCAAAAGGAGTTTAACAGAAATTTTGTGTCAAATACCATGCCTATAAATTGGTGGAGAGGGAAGGAATAGAACAACAGATCATAATAGCCCACCAGAGGTGTTTACTACAAAGATGATTATCACCAAGTAGATGAGATCACATCATCTTCATCACTCCCCATTTAAACCCCTGCATTTGGTTCCTATCTTTCCCTCTGTCCAAAAGGTAGATAAGAGCATTGACAACAAATATATAAAGATAAAAAGAGCAAAAGTCAACCAGACTTTCATAGTGTGTCTCTAATTTAGCCTCGGGCTTTGCCTTACTGTAGGATAGAAAGATTAATAGATGGAAGACAACTTCAATTTTTTTTTAAACAAGGCTAGCCACGCCCGTCTCTAGGCCAGGCACTGAAGACATCAAATGAGTATTGTCATAAAGTAGATTCGAACTCGGGACCTTGAGGGGAGCGTACCCTCGAAACCCAAGTCTTCAACCACTGTCCACCCCTTGGGGACGGAAGACAACTTCAATTACAACCTCTCTATTACAAGTTCGAGCTCAACAAAGAAAAGAAATTGAAATAACCCATGCCTCTGGTTAAAACGATCATCTTTCCACTACACGGTTTAGATTTACCATGACACCTGTAAAGTACAGTACTACACTATGCTAGTTCGTCACGGGAATTAGAAAAACTATAGAGTCATTTAGGCAATTAGTTAGGAAATTTGTTAGATAAGGCTATAAATAGGAGAATAGAGATAAGGATTTCTCATCTTTGAGTTTAGTTAAATCATTAGGGCTTGAGAAAGGTTCTCAAAGAGTAAGATAGGTTCCAAATTCCTACTAAAACTTAACCTATCTTGTATTTTCTTTCTATTTTTCATATCAATAGTATTTTGTTCTTATCAGACACCTGAAAAGTACTACGCTGCGCTAGTTCATCACAGGATAGTACACCAGCCTTTAATCAAATGGAGTATTCCACAAAATCATCAAAAAAGAAGTTACTCCACATACTCGGTTATAGTTTCTGATCAGTCTCGAATTCAAATTATCCTATGCTTACATATTCTTGAATTGAATCACACAGGAAACTGACCGTTGCCAACTACGCAAACATTAGCAGCAAAACAACAAAGCACATAGAACTTCCCTGAACGAAGATAACTACATAGTCACGGATATCCAAAAACAATGAATAACTGTAAGTACCCATTTTCCCGTTTAGGGCAATGAACAGACAGAATCAAACAAGTTGACAACACAAGAACCAGAAACCAATACACACACATATCATGGGGAAAGGAGAGAAAAATTACCCCCAACACCAAGGTTGACAGTCAAAAGCAAGGGCCACAAGAACTTATATCGCCTAGCAAGCGAATCCTTGGGAGGCTGCGGCGGTGCCGGCACAGACGCAGATCCCATGTTCGACGACGGCGGCGGCGGCGGCGAAGAAGTAGCGCCTCTGACTTTGAGCTGATCTTGAAATTGCTTAAGCTGGGCTGTTTACAGAACGGAAAAAAGGGGAAGAAGACAATGGATCATCGATCTGATAAACTAAAACCCCAAAAATTGTAGAGAATAATTGAAATGAAGAATTGGGGTTTTGAGAATGGAACCTTTCTTGGGTTTGTTGGTGTAGAGCTTCGGATATTCTTCGCTCATCGCCGATGACTTACAGCTCCCTTTTTTCACGGTCTCCACCGTGTTTTATGCTTTTATTTTATCTTGCGTTTTTTGGTTAAAATGTCTTTTTCTTTTTTATAATATGTTAATAAGTTCAGCCAATAACAAAAATCCTTTACTAAATTCAATTCATTCATTCATCTAATGGAATTAGTTAGGAGGTGTTTGTTTGACCTATTTAGGTAGGATTTAAGTTGAGAAGTTATATTAAGAAATTTTATTGAGTAATTTAAAATTGTGAGTTGTGCCAAAAAAATTGTTTGATGTAATTTTTGTGTAGGACAGTTAGAGTCAAAACATTTTTTAGATGTAAATTTAAAATTAATAGTTAAAAAAATTATTAAAAGTAAGTTATTTTCATTGATTAGAAAAAAAATGATTTCTTGTAAAAAAAATGATTAAAAATAATTGAATAACTAGAAATTAAAATTATTTTTAAAAGTAAAAATAAGAAGTTAGTAAAAATTCATTTGAACGTAGAAATTAATAAATCATAAAATTAAATACTACTTAAATATGTCAACAAAAAAAACAGCCTCAATTGAATTAGTTAAGCTCACTTGATCCAAAGAAAAATACAATTCTAGGAGTAGAAATGGTCTATGTATAACGATTTTCTTAGAAAGGTTTGTTTGAAGTAATTAAAGAGCTACTATAAATTAACTTTTACGACTTCTTGTCAAATAATTACATCTAGATGTGTGATCATTTATTTTTTATCACTTTAAATTATTACTCATTTATTTTTAACGTCTCAAAATAATTATTTATTTATAATCATTCATTTTTAATCATTTAAATTTAACTCTTCAAAATAATTAATCATTTCTAATTATATCCAAACGAGTTATTATCTGTAATTTCTATATAAAAAAAATATCATTCAAGCTACTTATTAATTGCAATTCCTCTATATATCTAAATAAAATTATTATTAAAACTCAAATTTTCAATTACTCAAAATAACCACTCCTTTATATTCATTCAAAATAATCATTTTACAATTCCTCATCCAAACACCTTCTTAATATTATTATTTTATTAAATTGATTTCAATTCAATATCTATATCATTATCAATATTATAAAATAAAAAAAAATTAAAATAACTTCAAATTTGTTGTACAAAAAACTAATTATCAAATTTATTAAAACTACAATAATTAAAATTCAACATTTGAAAATTTAGAAATTAAATAAAAGAGACGAAAATAACATTTAAATATTTTTAATAGAATTGTCTTTCTAAAATTTAGCCTTTGTTTAAAAAATAATTAGAAATAAATTTATTATTTGGAACACTATCTGCCACTCTCAATACCCTCAATAATTGTACTCTCAAAAAAGTGGAAAAACACTATAAATATAAAAATCTATTAGAAAGATACAGTAAAAAGAACTTTGCATATAGAAAACAAAAAATATATTATTCAATTCAATAAAAATTTATTTTATACCAAAATATAAAATATATGTTTTTTTAACAAAATAAAATATATAATATATTTTTTGTTTTGTTTTGAGTAAAAAATATATAGTGTATTGATTGTATAGGGTTTTTTTTCTTTTTGAAATCATTGATTGTATAGGGTTAGTCGTAAATGTATGTATGAAAAAATACATTATATTATTTGAAGTTAAAAATTAAGTACCAAATGTGAAAATAATTTTGGGCAGTTTGTTCGGTATATGCAGGTAGGATTTAGTTTGAGGATTTATTAACTTTTTTGAAAATTTATGTCCAAATAAGTTTTTACTAACTTCTCCTCATTTTTACTTTTAAAAATAATTCTCAATTTTAATAATTCATTTATAACTATTAAATCATTTATAATAACTTATTTTTAATCATTCCCTTCAAATTAATCAAAATAATTCATTTTTTACGGCTCATTTTTTAATTACTAAAAATAACTACCATTTTAAATCTACATCCAAAAAAGGTTTCGACTCTAACTCTTCTACACAAAAACTACATCTAGACGAGTTTTTTGTTACAATTATCAATTTTTAACTACTCAATACAAGTCAATATAATTTTTTTAACTAAATCCTACCTAAATATGTCAAATAAACAACCCCTCAAGAATTTATAGGAAATAAATGAACTAAAATAATCTAGATATTCATCTCTTATAAATGAAGTGGTTAAGTGGTCTAAGAAGGTCTTAAGTGCTTAAGATAATGCATTCAATGCATGTATCAATTAAAAATTAATTTCATTTTAATTTTCTTACATTCAAATGAGTAGGTGAGACTCTAGGGTGTTTGGATGGAGATTTTCAACTAAGTTTTCAAAATAAGTTTTTCAATCACTATTAAAAAAACTACATAAAAAAAAGTCATTATAATCACTTCAGAAAAGAGATTTTCAAAATCAAGTTTTCAGATTAAAATAATAATTTAAAAATTATTATTATTATTTCGTTGACATTCTATATATTTTTATTTAAAAAATAAAAAAAGATAATTATTCAAAAAAGATTGAGTATGATTTATTTTTATTTAAAAATTTCCTATTTTTTTATAAAATTTAATTAGGATTGAGCCTAAATTATAAAACATATCATTGAATTATGGAATTCGTATCAAATATATTCTAGAACTTTGAAAAGTTTCAAAAGTATCATTGAACTTCGAAAAATGTCAATGTCTTACTAATAATTTTTTTTTTAAGTCATCAATTTTAAAACAATTTCAAAAACTTTCTTAACCGAAAAAAATGTTAAAAATAATTTTTCCAATAATTATTATTATTATTGTTTTATAATAAAATGTTAAAGATTTTTTTGTTGATATTTTGAAAAATAAGGATTTTTTTAAAGTTGAGAGGTATTTTTTAAACATTTTTCAAAGTTCATAGGTACTTTAATTTTTTTTTAAGTTTATGGGTATATTTAATACAAACTTCATAATTTATGGATATGTTTATACTTTAGCATAAAATTAAAAATACAAAATACATTGTTTTAATATTGTTTGAATAATTTAGAAATTTATATAATTTTCAAAGCAAGATAATTGGAAGAGACAAATCGACAAATATTAATAAAAATGAGAGATTTTGTATAAATGAACAAAAATAATTCAAAAAAATTGTCTATATAAAAAAAATCAACATAGGTCCTCCAAAATCTTCATCCAAACGAGTTATTCTTGCAACTCCTTCACAATCTTCATTCAAACGAGTTTTTCCCTATAACTCGTCTACAAAAAAGCTCCATCCAATAAACTATTGCACAAATCCTAATTTATAATCACTCCTATAAATTTTCAGCGAAACCCTACTACAAATCTTCATCCAAACCGCTCCTAGAATTCACAAATAATAATAATAATAATAAAAGAATAAAGTAGTGTAGATATTTATTTCATAAAAATCTGTGGAATGACACAAAGTAAAGTGATTTCTAAAGCTGTGTGTCCAAACACATCCGGACTGAAACCATGTCGGCTTACGACTGAACACGTCTCTTCTTTATTCACAAACCCACAATTCCAAACCCCACTCTCCATTTCGAAGATTCTCCACAAACCCATTTCACCGAACCCACTGATTTCTTCTTCTTCAACCTCCATTCCAAACCAGACGCGATTCGATCGTCTCCCTTCTGGGTTTTCTTCTTTTCCCCTTTGTTCTTCGTTGATGCGCTTCAATGGCGGCTCTACCCTCCCATCTGTCCCGTTTCTTCGCCAATTTCCCACTTCCATTCACCAACTTCTCCGATTCAGACCTGCCCAGGTTGCTGTTCTACTCCTTCTTCGCCTTCCTCATCCTCTCCGCCCTCGTTATGTCCCTTCATCTCTACAGAAGGTTGAGGAAAATCGAGTTGCTTTGCCAGCAGCAACTGCTCTGCAAGCCGATTGAGCCCCAGAGAGCTGATGTTGGGCAGTCCGCAGCGGATTGCGGCAGCGGAACCGACCGGACCAGGTTAACTCGTAAGCTTCTCTTCGAGATCTTGACGCCGGATTCTCCGAAATGGGCGAGTTACTTTAAGGAAGAGGGGCGGGATTTGAAGAGGGCTGAATTGAATAAGGAGTTTGGGGGTTCTGGCCAGGAGCAGGGGGGGAAGAGGAAGAAGAAGCGGGCAAAGAAGAAGCGAGCGAGCGAGGGTGAGAATGAGCACGAATTGCCTTTGTCGTACCCTATTACCTCGCCTACTAGTGTGATTCAGAGGAAGATTAAACTGCAGTATGATGAGCTTATGAAGTGCCAGGAATCGAAGGAATTGACGTTGGCTCAGGTTTTCTTTTTGTAAATTCTCTTAGGGTGTGTTTGGATTTGGTAGAAAATAGAAGAATTTAGTGGAGTGGAAGGGTTAATGGTAGTTGGAATAATTCTAGCTTGTTGAGATTTGAGAATTGAGAATTGGTGTTAGTAATGCTAGAGTAGCTATTGAGCCCGACGGTCGGGGTTGTCGGCACGCCTGTTCGTCATTGTCCCCCGGGGGTCATTCCACCCAGCATGACTTATATACAATTTCTGCGCATTCCATGTTGGGTGCGATCACACCAGCACTAATGCGTGCTTGGGCGGGAGTAGTACTAAGTTGGGTGATCACTTGGAAAGTTTGAATATTAGTGTAAGCACTAATTTAGTGGTAAGTTTGATGTGAGGTTTGATGAAGGGTTTAACGAGTGGTTAAGGGTGGTTACCTACCCTTAAATACAAACAAGGGGTTCTAGAAGAGTGGTCGTTTACCATTCTTGTTCTACTAAAAACTAAAACAGCCTTAGTAGTAATCTTTTTTTGTTTTTACTGTGTCTACTCAATGTGCTGCAACCTCTATTTCTGTTCTTGTGTGTATTCCAACTAGAGTTTTCTGATCTTAGCATCTCATTGAGTTTCTTGTGGTTGCAATCTTTGATGAATTTATTCCAGAACCTACTCAATATCTCTTTCATGACATAGTTTTAGCTTGAAGATCCTTTGAAATGCCACTTCTTGTATATTTGAAAAGGCTAATGAGTCTTAGCAATGTGTTGCAAAATTCATATGAACAGACTCACAGTAACATTGCTAGTATTTCCTGGACTTCATTGAATATGAGTTATCTACGACTAGTTGGCCGAGCTTCATTAGAGATCAGCTTAATTTATAAGATATGATGCTGTTGGTTGGACTATGTTGAAAGGATTCTTTAATTAGGCCCCTTAAATAGATAGCAGGAGGCTAAGCTTGGTAGTTAGTTAGTTATCCCATAAAGGGCTATGTAAATGTACTATTTTCCTCTTAATGAATTGAATTGGGATATTGACTGAGGGGCTTGTGATAGAGTATTTGGACTCTATCATTTTGGTATCAAGACTATCATATGTTCTGTGAGAATATTGCTTTTAGCTGATGAATTTGGAGTTTTTGGAAGTTTCAAACCCCATTTCCATAGTTTTCTCAATGTGGCTTTGTGTTGCTAGTTAGAATCGAGACAACACTGTAATTTGGTCAGTTGGATATTCACAGACAAGCATCAATCTATTGGGAAACTCCTAGAAAACATCACATATTTGGCTTTTTGTTGGTCGCATAGCATTCCTTCTTTTTGTGATTATAGTATTACTCATCTTGTAGCCAATTGGAAAAGTTTTTTATAACATTTTCTTGATAGGCTTTTGTAACTTTTTCACCTATCAATGAAATTTTTTGCTTCCTATTAAAAAAGACCACCGTAATTTGTTCTGTTTTTTATTCAAATTCAGGTCAAACAATTTGCCAACTGCTTAATCAACACTCGAAACAAGCTGCAACACAAGTATGTTCCATATCTTTGCTTCGACGATATTACTGTTTCTCTTTTGACTCTTACCCTCACAAATTTCATGGGCCTATATTTTGGAGTTTATACATAGCTTCTTGTTAAGTATCATTAACGTACATGGATTATAACTTTCTTATATATTTTAAAGTTTTTTCCCTTTAGTTCTTGCACTCCCATCTATGTACATTTTTTGTGGATGAAAAACACTTTCATTGATGTATGAAATTAAAACTCTTACAAAAGAAAGTGTCAAAAGACCCTAAAGACCCCTCCAATTTTCTGAGGTAGGTTTAACTATAATTGTTAAAAATGGGAGAACTTGTACACCAATATACAACCAAAAGGACTGTTGCTTTTATAAAAACCATGAAAAGAAATGCTATACACTTTTTCTATTGACAGAGCTGATTTTATCCACCGAAAATTCACCATAACGAAAGCTCTGCTTTATAAGGCTGATAGATCCTCCGTCGACCGCCTTCAACAGCAGGTTCGTTCATATAATTTGATATTTGTGGGCAAAAGTTTCATCTATTCAAATTTGTTGATCTGTTTCTGTTGATGCCTTAGATATATAAGCTAGAATTGGAGCAGAAAAGACTAGAGGAGGACACCCTTGTTTATAACTGGCTTCAAGAACAGCTTAAACTCTCTCCAGCATACAAAAAGGTCTTGATTTTCTTCGTACTTAATTTACACATTTCTTACAAAATACACTGCTGGTCTGATGTAGCCTTTGAACCCCATCCCCCTCACTCTTTGTCAGTCTAGATCAAGTTTATTAGTGATAAACCCGAAATATATTGAAATATGGAAGTAGCATAACTTCAAAACTACAAGGTAAACCAAGTAATTCGAGGTACTTAGATCCTCCGTACCTCTTGAAATAACTCAAGCCCTAAAACTTTTTTCTGTCCCACACCCTCTTTTATAACCTATTATTACCTTGACAAACTGATAGGAACTTCCAATTTTATTTATGTATCAAGAACAAGCGGGCATTATAGAGCCCTTGCCTCTCCCTAATTCTCGAAGAGAATTCCAAGAAAAATGCCAAAAGATGAATAGATGTGCGACAGAACAAACAACGAAATATAAATACTCCCTCCCTGACCCGTGTAACTAATTCGTAGTGGTCCCTCATACAACATTCCCCTCACTCCCCATTTTGTATTACAGAAATACCCTTGCCCTCTAGGTTTTTCTTTCTATTCTTCCTTCTTGTATATCCATTTATAATAGGGGGTTTATCGCAAACTTATTAACTATTTACTATTCTATGGTTATACTATTTCTCATTTCCTTCTAAAGTGATTCCTATCACATTACTCTGTCACTCTTTTCCTATAATTGTTAAAAATGTACATTAGAGTTATAAGATGGATATCTTCTTCGCCCGAGAGGCGCAGCCTAGTTGGTTGAGGACACGGACTTCGAGATACACTCTCTCAAACATCCTTCGTTCAAGACTGTCAATGTATTCCAGTATCACAATCTAGAGAAGGGTCATTGGTGCTCTGGGTATAGTGGAGCGAAGCTCCAACCCTTGGTTATCAAAAAAAAAAAGATGGATATCTTCTTTCCTTTTTTGCCCTCTCTAAATTGTTATTGAGAATAATGCAACAGCCAGACCTGATGATTTCTCTGGTCCTTCTGATCTTCCAGATGCTTGAAATTGGCACCTGCATGGAATTAATGAAAAAACCCGAGAAGCCAATGGAAAAGCTCGATTCTGGGTTTATAGACACGTCGTTCGAAGAACTATTAGCGCGGGAGAAAAAGGATTCGTTTTGGTAAGACACCCTTATCTCTGGTAGTTCATTGCCTGTAATAGATGAAGCTTTGGTAACAGTGGCACCCTTTCAAATTCTTATGCAGGCAGAGGTATGGGAAACTGAGATCATGCTCAAGCTGATACAAGTGATGAGTTTCCTCTTCTTTTCTTGTAACAAAAGATCAGAATTGCTGTTTGTAAATCCAAAAATGACACCTTTTCACTTTCTACCTAGCAGGAATTTTGTTAGCAGCCTGCTGCTTCATGTAGTTGTAGTTAATCCCTGACTGTTGACTCTGAAATGCTAATATTTCAATACATTTCCACTATCAAGATGTTGCATTTGCATGATTTTTAATTGTGAGAAGTTTACTCAATTTGAATGGTTGTGAAGATTAAAAAAAAAAAAACCTCATGAATTACTCATTTCATTAGTTTTAAAAAATAAAACAACATTTTGGAGTGCGTTTGAAGCACCAGTTTGGTTATGATAGACGGAAGGTTATGATAAACGGGAGGTTATGATAACGGTAGGTTATTATAAATGGTTTTTGAGGGACAAGTTACTATAACAAAGATTATGATAAATGGTATTTGAGGGGCTGGTTATATAACAAAAAGTAATATAGGTAAGGTTTAAATAATCGGGCACGTAAGTTTAGATAAACTGGCATGCAGATTTAGGTAACCACCATTTATAATAAATGGTGATACAAACATCAGTTGGATTATTATAACCAATCCGGTCATTTACATAAACGGAAATCCAAACATATCGTTAGTGTTTTAAAAGTAGCAATTTAGTGTTACAACTTTATTTTTTTAATAAATAGTACTTTTAAATTTATAGCAATTTAAACCTTGTCTAAAAAGTCTCATCCAAACTAAAAGTTCTATTTAATTAGGTTATGGGTAAGTTCATGGGTATCTAATTATTAAATTTGATTTCGTAAGTTCATGGGTATCTAATTAGTTTATAGGGGATTTTGCATGTATAACAAAAAAAGGTAAAATATTTCCATCTATAGCACAAAATCTAAAATAATTTCATTTGTAGCAGAAAATCCAAATTGACTTCTATCACTTGTTGAGTTCTACTAGTGATAGAATTCAATCAATGATAGACTCATTCTATCACTCCTTAAGTTTTCTATCAGTGATAGAAAT
The DNA here is from genome assembly GCA_036507275.1 of Sicyos edulis. Lineage (NCBI taxonomy): Eukaryota > Viridiplantae > Streptophyta > Magnoliopsida > Cucurbitales > Cucurbitaceae > Sicyos > Sicyos edulis. The sequence goes on along the minus strand of CM071852.1, from coordinate 10,161,811 downwards.
CTAAATTGAGTTCTATCACTAGGTGAGTGATAGAAATAAATATGCTATAGATGAATTATTTTAAAAATTATGCTACAAATATAATACAAGAGGTAGAATGTGCTGCTGATGGTAAATTCTCTAGTTTATAAATCTACATGTAAGATTTTTTTTTTTTTTTTTTTTTTTTTTTTTTTTTTTTTAATTATTGGAATTCGAAGTTTCACTGCACTAAGTATGGCTGGTAAATCTGATTTACCCTTATTTATTGCACCTGTTTCAGAAAATCTCTAGCCTTATTTATTGAACCTGCCTTTTGCATCACTGAGAACGTATGAGGAAAATAAGAGACGTTTAAGATTTACTATTTAAAATTCAAAATTCAAGATAAATAGTAAATATAAAGTAAAAAATAAGGTTAAAATAATATTTTGGTCCCTCGACTATCAGATTTATTCTATTTTGGTCTCTTGACTTTCAAATATTCAATTTTGGTCCCTAAATTTCTATGTTTGTTTAATTTTAGTCCCTAAAATTTTAAATGTTCAATATTCATCCCTAGTCTTTACACAAAAGTTTGAATTCAGTCCCTTGCTGTTAAATGAAGTTAGCAAACGTTAAAATGATAGATGAAGTGGCCAAATGATTATATAAAATAATATTTTTCCATCTTCTTCTTCGGTGGGACATTTAAGTCTCTGTTTTTTTTTTCTTTAAGTACAAAACAAATTGGTTGAGCAAAAAATATCACTATGGAAGTTAAGGTTTATCCCAACCCACTAAACACATACCACTAACCCAGATTTGGCAGTCATGATTAGAAAATGGAGATTTGAACTCTTGTAGAAAACAAATAAAATCCAATCAAAGTGGAAATTTAATCACCATGGAAGGTCAAAAAACAAAAAACCCTAAATGCTAAGAAGAACAAAAAAAATTAGGGTTCATCACAATTGATTCGATATGGATTTTGACGAAATCCCTGAAACAAGCAAAAATCCCCTCATGAACACCTCATAAATCTGATTTCTTGGAAGCGAAATGAGTTGTTTTATATGTATCTAGAGTGTGTTTTGGCATACTGTTAAAAAAAAATTATGATAATTAGAGAATTGGATCAAGAACAAAAAAGGGGGTTTGATAAAACCCAAGTTCTGTTATGAGGCCTTGTTCAAAATTACAACGAAACTTACAAATTTTTCTTTTCTTTTCTTTTTCTTTCTCAATCTCGGAAAAGCTTCGAAATTGTCTGGGGTTAGAAATATAAGAAAATGAGAAGAGAAAATTGGAACATAATTCAATTTTTCATTCAATGAAATCTGTTTAAATCTCCATTTTCCAATCATGCCTGCCAAATCTGGGTTAGCGGTATGTGTTTAGTGGGTTGGGATAAACCTTAACTTCCATAGTGATATTTTTTGCTCAATCAATGTGTTTTGTAATTTGTTTTGTACTTAAAGAAAAAGAAAACAGAGACTTAAAAGAAGAAAATGGAAAAATATTATTTATATAATCATTTGGCCACTTCATCTATCATTATTTTAACGTCCGTTAACTTCATTTAACAGCAAGGAACTGATTTCAAACTTTTGTGTAAAGTTCAAGGATGATTATTGGACATTTAAAACTCTAGAGACTAAAATTAAACAAATATAAAAGTTTAAGGATCCAAAATGGAATAAATCTGATAGTTGAGGAACTAAAATGGTATTTTAACCAAAAAAAAATAATTATGAATTATATGTTGACCAGTTTCATGGCAAAGAGCTTTTAATAATTATTTTGTTTCTATTTTTATTAGTGAAAATCATGTATAAATACTACTTTCATTATAAAATTTTCACACATTTCATTTTTCTTTTGCTCATATTTTGTTTTATTTCAATTTCTTGTCTTACCTGCATCAAATATTTTCAATCAATCCTTGTTATAAAACATTATAATTAAATCACAGAAGGGTACTTTAACATTAAAATACACCTCATTAATTGAGTTGAAAATTCTCAAATAAAATTTTCATTATACCACGTGACTTGTAAGACTTGAATGCATGATTCAATTTAACTAAGTTGTTTCTACCTGTCAACTTATTTGTTTTTAGTTGAGATAGAACCCATGATCTCGGAGATCAATGTTTGTGCATTAATGCATCTGAATTATTATTGTTGTTCACTCGAATCTATCAATTTAAGTTTAGTATTCAAGTCTCTAATCTCACTTTTGATATCCTAATCATGAACAGCATTTCTGAATATAACCAACCCAACAATAAGGATAAAATAATGCACTCAGATAAATGATGAAAATTATGTATTGGTAAAATTATTAATATATGACAATAAAAAGCTCCAAAATAACTGTCCCTGTTTCTTGTACACAATAGAACAGATTCATAACTCTAAACAAATAGTGTAAGGGGAAGGGGAAGGAGAGAAAGAGAGAGTACCTACAATCTACCATAAATAGGATATCCAATAAAAGGCCAATCCAATTAGAAAACTTCTCATCCTTCAGTTCTTCTGTTTAACTTGATTCACATACTGTCTGAGCTTTACAACCTCTGTGCCATAAGCAGCAAAAGTCAAATCAGTCGATTTTCACGGAAGAGTAGATCTTTCTTACAAACCAGAAGCAAGCATAAAAGCCAATGGTTCCGGTCAACACGAAGAATGCATATGAAACGATAACCATGTAACCGAAGTAGAGAATCCCCGAAACGAACTTTGTGATTTCCAACTTGGAGAAGAAGTAGAAGACGGAGTAGAGGAAAAGGTATAGCGCAGATGAGCCTGCAGTCAAGTATGATCTCCACCACCAGTAGTAATCTTCGCTGCACAACTGGAAGTAGCACAGCACTATTGTTATCTCAGCACAAGTAATTAGAAGGATGATAAATACTATGAAGAGGAAGCCGAATATGTAGTAGAACTGGTTGAGCCATATCGAAGTCAAGATGAAGAAGAGCTCGATAAAGACGGCTCCAAATGGAAGAATACCCCCAATGAGTATGGAGAAGACTGGCTTCATGTACCATGCTTGGTCGGGTATCTGCCTAGGAATCTTGTTGGTCTTCACAGGATCTTCAATTCCTGGCTTTTTGAAGCCCAAGTAACTGCCAACGAAAACCAATGGTACTGATATGCCAAACCACAAGCAGACAAGAGCAAACATTGTCCCGAACGGCACTGCCCCGGATGACTGCTCCCCCCAGATCAGCGCATTGAGCACAAAGAAGATTGAAAATAGAATACCAGGAAACATGAACGCAGTTTTCAATGTAATCCTCTTCCATTCAGTGCCCCTGAACATTTTGTACAAACGAGCTGATGAATAACCAGCAAATAAACCCATAAAAACCCATAGAAGAACCATGGCAGTCATGAGCCCTCCTCTGTTGGAAGGAGATAAGAAACCCAGCAAAGCAAATATCATTGTTACAATTGTCATTCCAAGGATCTGGACACCAGTGCCAATATAAACACACAATAGACCAGAATTGATGGGTGGTCTAAACACGTCTCCGTGCACAAGCTTCCACCCTGTTTCCTCTTGAGCCTCGTCTTGGGCATCCAATTGATTGTAGTTGGCAATATCTCTATACAAAGTTCTCATCATGATCATGGCCACCATGCCGGAAAGGAAAAGAACTATCATTAGAGAGTTTATAATGGAGAACCAGTGAATTTGATCATCATTCATGAGAAGGTATGTGTCCCACCGAGAAGCCCATTTAATGTCACTTTCCTGTGGATAGACCAGGATCCAATTTATAACAGTAACATCAGAGGAATAGTTCATGAATATCAGGGATTTGTGAAGACCGTACCTTGAATGAAACGTCATACGTAAATACAATCTCCTTATTCGTGTCAACTTCTTGAGGAACACTGCTGCCTTGGATTAAATTTTTGGTGTCCTTATTACATGTAATGAGCTGCGGGTTCTTCTCATTCCATTCCTTGTATTCATGATTAATACTGTTCAAAACAATGAGGGGTAAGAACTAAAGCTATTGTACTGATTATAGTTAAATGTATAATCTATGGATATACGACAAGAAACTTGTTAAATTTAATTCAGTATCAACTTCAAGACTGACAGCAAAAATCAGCTGACGCCTTGGGGAAAATCAGTGTTTTAAAATGCATGAAGTGCCCTGGATCAAATAGCACTCCATGGGCTAAAGAGAATGAGATAACCAGTGGTAAATTAAGCAAGATCTTTGTATATAAAAGAAGTACAATTGACTTGTAAGAGCGAAGGAAAAGAACCTGTTTGGAGTAACCTCAAATCCAACAATTCGAGCCAAATCGGTATCAGGGTCCTTGTGAAACATGACTCTAAAGCTCAAGTGGTTATTAATAAAATATTTTTCCTCTTTACTCTGGTAAGGGATAGAGAAAAATATATCAATGAAATAATAAAAGCCATCGAAAAGTAAAAACCGATAACTTCATATTTTAACTGCCATCGAAGTCATACCCCAGCATATGTCCCTTTAAATCCAACAAGGAAACCATGTTCGTAAGTTTTCGATGGATTTCCATCCCTCCTTTGTCGAAGAACAGCAACAGGAAGGTTATCCAAGATCCTACACATCCATAAGGGAGGAGGGGCATCGCATTGTAAGAACAAAGAACAAAACTAATAGATACACCACAAGGAGGGAAGGGATGTGCCAACCTCGTGTAAGTTCACAGTTCAAACTCAAAACAAGATACCATTAAGCGCACAGATATGGAGGCCTACATTTGTAACTTACATGTTTACTCGATATTTATCATCAATTTTCTCCTTAAAATTCTTTGCAGAGTCAGCATCAAGTGTTTGCCTGCAAACAACAGTACAAGACTGCTCCTCCCTCATTTTGAACTGGGGAAATACTTGGAAACATTAGAGACGGGAAAATAAATAAGGTACAGAGATTTCCTTTTAGATGGAATCTCTACGATACTTAGCTTAATTTTAAAAACATGAAACATACTCACAGTATAAACTGAATTCTCAATGCGATCGCCTCGGAGAACCTCTCCCAAGTTTTCTGCATTATTATTGATTTTGTTGGGCTTGCAATACTTTAAATAGTAGTAATCATATGGGAGCTGTGTTTTTGTGGATGACAATTTGTTCACTTTAACAGGAAGAATATCACCCTGTTGAAAGAAAAGAAAAAAAATGGCATTTTCATTCATCGAATGATCGACAGATGGAAGGTGCAAGAAGAGGTCAAAAGTGAGACTTTCTATATAAGAAGAAAACAATTCTAAAACAAAAACATGAATAATATAGTCTGAACTTTTAGTAGTTATATTTCACGATATGACCACGAGAGATCAAATTATACACAGTTAACTCGAGTAGATAGAAACTCTAATATCATAAGTTCGCTACTAGCAATGAAAACATCCATCAGAACTAAATGGCGAGATCTTATAACAGAGCCCGCCTATCAAATTGCAGTGATCTTTATCTTTTCTTTTTTTTTTTGAAACCAGGAAATCAACACTATACCTGGGGTTACCACGACCGTCCCTAGGCAAGACAAATTGCAGTGATCTTTTGTAATTACTCTCCCTAGGTCTTACCTTTCTTTTGAAGTTTCAAACATGAATGAAATTGTTTCTTATCCAAATAAAAAATTCCTTATAACAGTATCCGTATGTTTGATGGCCAACATGAACTCTTTTTAACTACAAAGGCAACGTGAACATACTAAAACAAGAAACCTTGCAATGCTAAAAAACTGAACATATAGCGTGGACAACGCTTACGGCTGTACTTAACAACTTTACCCAACTGAGATGGTTGGAAATCAAGTAAAAATTGAAGCAATTCAAATGTCAGGCACGACGGCCACAACACGTTTACAGGTAATGCGGTATCGCCCCTACGTTTCATTGCTGTGGAGCGAGCAGATATGTCGTATTTTCTTCAATAAACACACAATTGAACAAAGCAGAAACAACCAAAATACAGCATCCAATGATGTTTAGGAACGGTCCGACAACTATTAAAGAACAGATCAAGCACCAAAAACCTAGATCCGACTAAGCCGCAGTACGAACTGCCAAAACCCGCAATAATTCGCCGGGCGCAGATCACGAAGAACATTTCAATATGAAAAAAGGCAATAGCAAGATGAAGAAACACAAGAAATAAAACGAAAATTGAGAGGAATTCATTACGTACAGTCTGGAAATCCCGAGGAGCGACGCCGGGGAGGTAGAAGGAGTTGACGGAGGATATGAGAAGCAAGACGAGGAAAATGGAGGCGAGACTTGGTGAAGGCATCGGGAGCTTGCCGACCTTCTTCATTTTCCGACGACGAAGAACGGAGGAGCTCACGGCGGCGACAATCGGAGCGAGCGACGGAGGGGTCTGGTTTGAGCGAGGCTTTTGTTTTCCACTCGAGAGAATGGGGAGGATGTTGTGAAAGGCGGTGTTGGAAAAATAATACTAAAATAAAATGTGTATTAATTATAATAAAATGCTTTTTTTTTTAGGAGATATTAGAGAGGGACAAATAGGGACGCTATTGATGAACTGGTTTACAATGAAACGGTTGTGTCACTGACTCATTCGGTAGATAAAATGTTAGTATTTCTTCATTAAAAAATCCAAAAAATACAGAATAAGTCAGTGGTACAGTTGGTTACCTTATTTGTTATCAATTCATTTTAATTGCACGAGAATAGTCATACTTAAATTTATTAGTCCCCTCCTCCCATTTGTAATAAAAAAAAATTGGTTGTTTTCGGTTTGATTTTTCTATTAAAAAAATATAAAAGTTTGAATCGAACTTAAGCATATATACATGTTTTTTTTTTTGAGGCAGCATGTACACATGTTAAAAAACTCTAAAAATGTCTTTGTTCTCGTAATGTTATCAAGTGATGATAATAATGAAAATTTGATTAAATCGACGCCTGTATTGGTTATGTTGAATATATCGATTTTTATTTGGAAAAATCAAAAAGTTATTATTTCAATTTGTTTTTTATTTGAAAAAACAATAAAAAATCAAATCGAGTCGTTATTAATTTATCTACTTTCTTTTTTTCTTTTTTATAGGTTCGTTTTACTTTTTATTAATTTCTTATAACTTTTATTATAAATATTGATTATTTAATTTAATTATTAATTTTGAGATTTTTATAGGGAAAACATTAGAGTAAAGGTTGGAAGTAAAATAGCAAAAAAAAACTTAGTAAGGATAATCAAATCAAGAAAAAGTTGAGCCTATAATTTGTCTTTTATTGAATATTGGTTTGGTTCTTCATTTTGTCAAATTGATTGGATTAAATCAATTTTCAATTTGGACTAAAGACAGAGGATAACCGAACCAATGGAATGTCGTTTATTGGACATTGGGCTGATTTCTCTTTTTATAAAATTGATTTGATCGGTTTGGTTTTTAATTTTGCCTAAATCCGAGAAAAACCAGATCAATATCACCTCTATTGTTATCTTAAAAAATATAAATTTAAACACTATCTTAATTGAAAACCAAACATCATTTACACTAAAATCAAATTCATAGAAATCTAAAATAAAAAATGAATTGAACAAAAATCGAACTGATGTTTTGTTTGTTATTGGATAAGATTCCATTAATTGAAAAAACGAAGATATTAGTTCGGTTGTTGACTTGGCTCAAAATCGATCTAAACTGAATTGGTATCACAACCAATTAAAGACGAGGTTAAGTAAATATGTTAGCTTAGTTGGCATTAGTGTTTTAATAATTAAAATATTATAAATTCAAATTTATTTATTCTTAATTGGTTTTTTGAAAAATAAACCAAATTATAATTTAAATCAAAACAAAAATGGACCCAATGGTGAATATTATTGGAAATCGGTTTGAACCTAATTGTTAGAAAATACTGAAGATACCAACTTGGTTGTTGATTTGACACAAAACCATCAAAAGCTTAACTGAAATCACTCATACTATCCATTAACCACTCAAATCTTATACTCAATAAGGTTATTTTTTGAAGCTAGGCTATCTGCATTGATTTTGGTAGCTACCCACACCAAATGATATGTACTATATACCTTTTCAAAAACAAAAAAAAAGTATATGTACTATATATATATATATATGTATGAGATTTTATGATTTTGAATAGAAATACTAAATTTTCTAATGAAATTACTTGTATTTGAAGGTAAAAATAAGAAAGTTATACTTGAATTCATAATATTACTTTTAATATAATAATTTGTGTTAGTCAAATCATGGAAAATATAACTGAGAACTTGAAATGCTTAAAAAAATGAGAATTATGCATAATTTCCTAAAGTGACAGAAACTATCAAAACTTAAGTGAGGCACTTAGTGTAGAGATTGATATATTAGCTTTCATTATCGTTATGAAGACCCTTATTCAAGGCAATGGGAAGAGAGATGAAGGACTCCTCCAAAACGACAAGAAGGCCAAAAAGAATGAGGATCAGGACAAAGAAGGGAAGGATGTCTAGTAGTTGGCAATGAATATCAATATATACATTCCGTAGTAGCCAAAAAAAACAATATGAATTTTTGGTAATGAATAAATATACACATATATACATATACACACATCAATATCAATCAGACCAACCGAATGGGTCGATGGCGCAATTGGTTATCTAGTTTGGTGTTAATCCATTTCCATTCCATGGTCACGGGTTCGATCCCTGATATCGGTATTGTAATCCCCCTCCCCCAACTTGTACTCAAAAAAAAAAAATATCAATGAGACCAGGGTTATTATATATATATATATATCCACACACGTGTCTAATAAAAAATTAGTTTTTTTTTTTTTAGTAATAATAAAAAATTAGTTTGAACAATATTGTTGGCAATCTTTTAATTAAAAAAAAAATTGAAACACTTTTGTTGCAGGTACATTTAGTTTGAAAGATTTTATTGAGGCTAAACTAGACTATTCATTTTCAATCGTGGTAACTTCAAAGGTATTGGATTCTTAGAATAAGATGCTTTTCTAGCATTCTTAATATTGTTATTTGGTTATTTTGTCTGATGTTAATCTATTTCAACTCCACGGTCTCGTGTTCGAGCTCGAAAATCGGTATTTGGCTCTCATATTATTTTAGAATAGTTGTATCATCTATGTAGGGTTTGTTGGTCTCCCTTCCCCACTATGTACACACACAAAAAATTGTTATTTGGTTTTAGGTATTTCTCCCAAGAGGGGAATTTGGGTACAGTCAGGCTACACCCCACCTATGAAGTCACACACACATTTTAATATTTTTTTATTAAAGAAAAAGAGAGAAAAGTGGGCTGAGATGTGTGGCACCAAAGGTGCCACATATGTTGACTTCATGGGTGAGGTGCAACCAAGGCTGCACCCAAATTCCCCTCTTCCCCCAATATATACCTCTACATATTTAATAATCTCAATATTTTATTAGAGAACACTATTATGTATTCATAGTGGTAAATTCTTATTATTAAAACTTGTATTAATAATAAACACGGTAATTTTTATGGTGTATTTATGTAACTATAAATATCTTGAATATGCACATTTTAATACTTATAACAACATTAATAAGTTATTAAGAAACAATAAAAATCTTATATTATAATACTCAATCTGTATTTTATGAGATTTTCTTATATAATAAATGTACAGATCTATTTTTATCTTATCGTGTTTGTTACATCTTTGTACACAATATGAGTACATCGGTATAAAATGTATTCAGTTAGTATGTAAAATTGTATTTAATTATAATACCCAAACATATATTTTGTGGGGGTTCTACCTCTTATAATAATTATAAAAAAAATAATACCATTAATAATGTATTAGTTATTAATAAAAATAATATTGTATTATAAAAACACAACAGAAGGATATTTTTGTAAATAGTTTTGTCTTTAAATTATGGTTTGTTTCATGAGTTCTTCGTTTTTTGGCGACTGAAATAGCTGCAACTCTTGCCGAAAAACATGAGACGAAGGTTGATAGTTTATATCAACAACATATTTGAGAGCTCAAACAAATCTACATTGTTTATGTTGAAGCGCGTTAGACGTTTTTTTATTAAAAAATATATATATTGTGTTATCGTCCAAGATTTTAGAAAGCTTGAACACAAAATCACATTTTCAAATCATATGGAGAAGACGATGAATTCTAAGAAGACTCTTTGCATAAAGCTTAGCAAAAAAATGGTGCCCGAAACTTAAAGATGACGAAACAAGAAGAAAAAAGATAAATTTAGAAAAAGATAAGCATAATAATGACATGAGGTACAAAATTTAGGAGTGGTTTATACCATTTTCCAATATATATATATATATATATATAATTGATAACTATTTTTGTGTTTTCTTTGTTAAATATAGTTTAAAAAGAATTTAATTATTTGGTGGTGCTTTGTATTTATTATTTTTTTTTTTTTGAGACAAGTGGTGCTTTGTATTTATTGTTTACCGCTAAACTAATTCAATGCCATGATTATGGGTTAGATTGTAAGGTTAGTTTTTTTTTTTTCAACAATAAAACAAATCATTATTTGACTGTAGTTTATTTGAGAGGGGTAGAGTTTGTGGTCCCCCAATTTGAACTTAAAAAAGAATTTAATTATATATAGAGACTGACAAATGTCTGCAAATCATAAATTAAAAACGTCATTATCTCAAATTTAATGACAAAGTAAAAATAAGTTTGGACTAATATTTCTCCAAATTAATTTTGGTTCAAAAGTTGGTTTCATTTGAATTTTGGTCAGAAATTTGAAATTATAGAGAGGATGTTGAATCATCTCCAAATTTCTAAGGATCAAATATCATTTTAAAGTAAAAAATATTCTTGATGGTTCAAAAATTTGAAACTCCAAAGAGAATTCATAAAAGTTGAATCATATCTAAATTTCTAAGGATCAAAAACCCTTTTGAAGCAAAAAATGCTTCAAAGGTACTAAATTTTGAAAATCTAGGGAGAATTCACAAAATTGAAACCTAACCAATTTTTAAGGATAAAACATCATTTTGAAGCCCCAAAATATTTAGAAGGTCAAGCAATTCCATAACACTTCGCACAAACATGAAGAATACGCATGGTGTTCTTAAAATGAATCATTAAAATAGATGACCAAGTCATAGACCAATCAAAGACCAACAAATCAGAGATCGATCCAAATGTCAACAAGTCAAAAATCGATTAAAAGATTAATAAGTCAAATCATCAAAGAAAATCAACAAGTCAACGACCAATAAACAAATTAACAAGTCAGAGACTGATCAACAAAGATGATCAACAAAAATGATCAACAATCCAACTTTAACAAAGTCAATCTTCAGAAAGGTTAAGTCTCCGAGATAAATCCAAGCCGTGAAACTGGTTAACCTAAAAAACAAGTTGCAAAGTCTTTAAGATAAATTTAATCTAAAAAATAAGTTACAAAGCCGTTGAAATACTTGTATATGAGAGAGAAATAATCGAATGAGTAAAATAGAGATTGCACTCACATATTCAATAATACAAATACAAATTCTTTATTTACACGTTTCAAACAAAATTCAAAATACTAAAAATATAGAGAGAAAGCAAGACATGTTGCTTAGACATGTTGCCTAGCCAACAATGTCATTGTTATTATTATTATATTGAGGGAAGGTTTTAACATAAACAAATTAAGAAATATTTTTTTAACAAACATTCCACTTTGTTTTTCTTAGTTTATTAACTCATCTCGACATGGTCGTGCTGTAGTCAAAACTAGGGTATGCTGATTCTAAAAAAGTATCATAAACGATTTAGATGATATTTTTTTCAATCATTATATCGCACATCATCTATTCTCTTTAAATGACACTTCTTAAGAAGTATCATCGAAACTCTATAGATGATACTTTTTTTCAATTATTGTAACGTCTCTTTAGATGATACTTTTCTACAATCACTTATTCTTTTTTGATGACATATAAAATAGATCATCAATATTTTATCCATGATACCCTAAAGTTATCAATAAAAATTTTGTATTGATACTTCTTTATAATCACTAAATACTTCTTTAATAATTACGCACTATATATTTTTTTTCCTCTTCATACCGATGATTTTGCATACGATAATGAAAGCTAAATGGTCTCCCAATCTAATGAAATATAGAAACTTTTATACAGTTTATCAAAATCAACAAGTATTCATCTCAGTACTTTTTACATATGATCGTATATAAAACCACCATAACACTTGATAGAAAATGTACATAATTTTTGCCACTAACCAATACAAAAAGAATAATATATTATTGCTCATCTCTGAAGATCCATCATTTGGTTGAGTTTATGCAAAACCTAACAAAGCAAACAATATTAAGTAAGAGTCACATCTATAAATAAATATTGTCAACATTTAGAACAATTCTATACATATAAATGAATGTCAACAATTCTACTGAAAATTATTTGGTTGTCAAGGAAGGAGGACAAACGTAAGATGCCTCCAAATTTCACAAACAAGTATGCTAATAACTTGAAGAATGCAATAGAATAACTATCAAAATAAGAATTGTGGAAAGTTTCTCCAAGAACCTTCAAGCGGTATTGGACCATGTATGTAAATAAACATACAACACAAGGTATTGCAGAACAATAAGATACTAATTAGAAGTTCAATGACATATTATATACTGTTCAAAGTTAATAAACTTATAAGATACAAGTTATAAACCTAACATGGAAAAGTTAGCAGCTTCTGACAAAGAGCATAAAGGTTCCCAACATTAGTAAATATAATCTGCAACGAATATTTGAAATTTTAAGTGGTTGTATTAATAAAGGTTACAAACCTAACATGGAAAAGTTAGCAGCTTCTGACAAAGAGCATAAAGATTCCCAACATTAGTGAAAATAATCTGCAAAAATATAGAACCAAACAAGCAGAAAAGCTAGTTTGAACAAAGTTGAAGTAGGAGATAACAACCTTGGGTCTTAAATAGAGATCAACTATCAAAACTCTCCAAGCTTTGAGACAAGATTGGGCAATGCTAAGTTTATGTTAAGTACTTAAATTTAGCAATAAATCACAATAATTCAAAGCATTGATCAAAGGTAACAAGATTACCTCACAAAAAAATACACGAGATTACAACTTCCATGGAAATGCATGCTAATGGTAACAAAAATAAAGAGAAAGAAAGCTAGTTACCACATACTGCTTAATGTGGTTGATTCCCCTAACAGCTCCAAGTCTTCGAATTTTCTACATCAAACAAAAATCAAGACATTGGTGGATGAAGAAAGTCATGAAACAGACATAACCAACCAAGCCAGCACCCTAGGACCCCATAATCCCGAAACACTAAACATACAGTATATAAGTAAGACAAATAAAACATACAGAAAAAGTACCCCGAGACACCATAATCTCGAAGCACAAAGCATACATAACAACCAAGTAATCAACCGACACACATTCAACACTAAACAGGTCAGCAACAATTCATATCCTACAATCCATCACCAACCCACATCCATAACTGACAATAATACATAAAACAATACACTGAGTTTCGCCCTGTGCAGGGTCCACACAACCCGGGTAGAGAATCCTTACCTGTTTAAAGAAATATAAAACAATCCAAGAAAATTCTCCTTGAGCTGCAGCCAAACAATCAATCAAACTCAGCCGAACAACCTAACAATTAACCTTAATCAGTAATTACTAAACTCAAACTACTTTTGAACTTCGAACAAACGATATTGACTTTGAAAACTCACCCGAAACTGGAATCCAGCTGGCTTTTCAACACTTGGTGAAGCACAAACCAATAGAAACTGCAACATCTTTGAGACCTCACATGAACAATTGCCTAACAAAGCAACCCAACAATTTACCACATTTTTAATAATAATAAAAGTCATAACAACCTAAAGCTAGTCAATCCAACCAAAAATCCAGCAAGGTTATGAAATAGCTTACCCATTACACGAGTAGGACAAAACGACACGAGCGAAGAGTTGTTGCTGATGTGGTTCACGAGCCGCTGCGCACGAACAAGGCGTTGGACGCACGGTTGAGACACGAGCTGCCAAAACAACATTCGGACAACCCTTTAAGTAACGAACAAAGAAACCGAGCATAATCATGGCAGCACGTATACAATCAAACATGAAGTCAACAACTTGGAACATGCATAAACCCAAGGCAATTCAGTCAATCAACAGGTTAAACAAATAAGCAGTTTATCACATATACGAGCAAAGATGCCAATCGGGAAATGATGATACGATCACAAGATATACAACAACAAAGATGTAACAGTTTACGAGCTATGCATGATTTCGTGATACCACGAGTAGTAATAGGTCCACACAGTGAATAACAACATCAAAGCATACATGTGACAAGTCATCCAACATTCAATTATCGTAAATTTTATCATGCCACTATTCACATGCTTTAAGCCACAAACCCAAATCATACTGAAGCTCCTTACCTTCCCGATGACTCGACTGAAACACCACGGGAGCCCACAAGCTAACTGACGAGCCAAACGATGAACCCGAGAATACCTAAACACAAAACAACGCCGAACGTTCATTAAGGATAATCTAAACAAGCCACAAAGGGGGTTAACATCGCGAGAACGAGGAAAAGCTACTTCCCGGAAACGCCTCGCCGGAGCACGGCGGCGCGTGGTGGCTGGCGGCGGTGCACTGTCACGGAACGGAGCGGGTCATACCTCGTTGGAAAGGTCTCGAGCTCCGGATCACGGAACATGTCTCGGGTTTGCGATCGGACTTCTCTAGCTCCCGGAATCTACGAAGAAAGAGTAGATCTCAAATGGGGTTTTGAGTACCTTCACCGGAAAACTCCATTAAAGGCTGAAATGAAGCTTTTTAGAGAGAGATACGGCTTACCCGGGCTCTTGAGAAGATGGGGACCAAAGGTAAACTCCGAATAGTCGGTGGAAAACACCCCAAACGCTCGCTACTTGCCGAAATTGCGACGGGGAGGAGCTGCTAGAACGAGCTGGTCAGAAAACACACGCACGCGAGGAAGGGACAACGACGGCGCTGTCGTCTGCGGTGGACGGAGGTCTACGCGGCAGCAACGCTGCTAGCCGGAAATGCGACGGGGAGGAAGAAATTGTGTGAGGGCTATGAGGGTTGGGCCTCCTCTTGTGCTACGACACGTGAACGGCTGAGATGGAATATGGGTTGGGTTTTGGTTTCTTTGTAGCTGCTAGTGTGGGATAGAGGGAGGGGTTGTGTTGGCTGGAGTAAAATAACGAAGAGGGAGGGAGAGAGAAGGAAAAAAAAAGAAAGCTGGGCTTTGGAATTGATGGAAAAAAAAAAAAACAAACCTTCCCTTTTTAATATATTAGTTTACACCTGGAAGTTTTAAAAATACAATAAATGGTAACTATAAATAGTATGTGATTGTTTTTAACCTCAATTAAAATATACTTAAGAGCAACACTTTAATAATTATTACAAATGAAACTTTAATTTAACCCCATTATATAAAAGTGTGTGTGTATATATATATATATATATTTATTTATTTATTTATTTATTAACATTTAAGGGGGGTTACATTTACAATTCAACTAAATCAATTTTACACCAATTCTCCAAAAAGTTCTTAAAATTACAAAATTACTCAACCTTAGTTAATATTTGTAAAAATGGTCCCTAGGGCAAAATTATCAAAATACCTCTTGAAGTTCAAACTAAACAAAATTACAACGAAAAAATCCATTTATAATTTATTTCTCTTTTTTAACAAAACAAAAATTAAACCCTTTTAATCATTTAATTTCTTTTCACAATTCCAAAAACCAATTTCCACAAATGCCCTAAAATTCTTGAAATTAAAAAATTAACCCAAAGTCAATTATCATTTACAAAATGGTCCCTAAGAGTAAAATCACCAAAATACCCCTACGGTCAAAACTAACCAACAATTACTCCGTAAATCTAAAGGAACAAATAAATGAACCTGAAAGGTCTAACAGAAAATACGAGGCGTTACACCTTATTTAGGTGGTTTGTTACAGGCCAAATTGAAAATAAAATCGCGAATTACAAGTGTGATTTGTAGAAGTTTTCGAGCGACTACCAAATGGAAGAAGGAAATGGTATGCACGCTGGAGTGAAAGGATTTTCGGCAATGAAGTGGATAATGGGAAGATTCTAGGGCTCCAATTTTGATATGTTTTCAAAATGTTCCCTCAATTTTAAAACAATCACCTCAAAGGTTGTATGCTTCTAAAACAAGAATTGGTGATTCATAGCTAATTTCCCTTATAAAAATGTTTTAAATAGTTTATATATATATATATATATATATATATATAATTAGGGCGTTAAGTTCTACAAAACTATAGTTTAGAAGTAGTTAGAAAGAAAAATATATAATATTTAGGGAATTTGCGGTGTATAGCAACTTTTTTACCACAGTTTACAATTATAGCACATTTTTTAAAATAATTCTTTTATAGCAAATTCTGTCATTTTTATAAAAAAAATTATTTGCCTTTTTATAGAAGACTTTGATATAATCTATCATTCTCTAGTGATGGAAGTCTATCAATTTTATCAGTGATTGATTCTATCGGTTCTTATTGATAGACTCTTGATAGAATCTGATGGAAGTCTATCAATTTACTTTATTTATTAGTAATTGATTCTATCACCTTTTATTGAAAGAATCTATCAATATGAAGTCTATCAGTTTACAATTTTTGCTATATGTGTAAATATTTTCATTATTGTGCTATTCATGTAATATTTTATCTATTTTGTAATATACATACAAAAGTAAAAATATCAAAATTATACTTATTTTTCTAAATCTTAATATGACTGAAAATTAATTTTATAAATTTATGATTCTAAAAAAGTGTCATAAACCGCACATTTTTATCTTTATGACACTTTTTTGTGATGGTAATTTTATTTTAATTACTGATTACTAGATGATTCTAATAAAGTTTCATAAAACGCGTGTTTTTGTTTATGACATTTTAATTGTTTCTTCCTCATAAATTTTATTTATCACAAGTGTCATCTAAATCCTCTTTTCTAGTAGTGAATTTACTATTTTGTACATGCCTTTGAATTTTGTTTAAAATTATTTGATTATGTTCCTTTTTCTTTGCAAACAAATATTCACGTCTCACTATAATTATTATTTATGCGTGGCACTAGGCTTTTCAATAAATTATAATGTCATTGAAAAAAAACTCAAATCATGGCAACAGAGAGTTTAAATAATTTATATAAAACTTTTTTTTAAGTAGAAGTGGAGAGAGAGTTGGACCACAAATTATATGTAAAACATATTATTGCTTTCAAATAAATAAGAGTTAAATGCTAATTTTTGAAATCGAAATTAGGTTTAAACTAGATTTCTACCGAATAATAAAACTATCAAGTCACCAACCCTTTTAGACAATTGTAAAATCCTAACATGGGCCGTCGAGATGGTGCCTATTTTGGACTTACCAATCTTAAATCGAATCTCAATTTCATTTTTATTGAATCGATACTCATTCGAATTTTATGAACTCTGATACCATAGACAATGAAAGGAGTAATTCAAATCTGTTTTATATTTAATGTTAGACTCCCTACTTTTTGGACAAGAGATTTTAATATTTGACTCATAATATCTTCACAATAATGTCGAATTGAACTCTAAAATGCTGGGTTAATGATTTGTAATTGTCTATCTGCATGGCCTCATCTCTCATTCATGCACCAGCCAACCATTTTGAGGTCTACTGGGCTCAATGAAAAACACAGGGAATCAGAATCTGCTCCACGCAAGAAAAATTAGGGTCACGAACGAAAGGTGGGAAAGAGAGATTACAAATGCCGATTGTAGGGATCGAACCCGTGACCATTAAGTAATAATGGATTAATACCAAATTAGATAGCTAATCGTGTCATCAACTATTCGATTAATTGAGTGAGATTTAATACTTGTAAGTTAACACGCTATTTTTTATATTTATTTATATATATATATAATTCATTACATTTTGATCTTGTAATTTTAAATATCAATTGTTGTAGTCTATAATTAAAATTAACTTATTTAAAAAAAATTAGTAATAAATAAAATTAACTTAAATTTTATACACTTTCTATAAATTTTAAGTTAGTATTCCTAAAAAAAAAATATACATTTAAAAAAAAAAATTGCAGTTGAAATTGATTTCATAATTATAATATCTATTTTTTAATTCAATAATATTTAAAACTCAAAATTATAACTAATTTGTAATTATATAATACATGACACTGTTGAATTATTATTCATTTGGACATAATTAAAATATTTTTAAAACAATAATAGCAACTTTAACATTAAAAAAAAAATTATATATGAAAACAAAAATGAATCTGACCTGATATTTTAAATTTCAATATTTTCCAGAAAATAAAAACGAAAACAGGGTGGCGTGTGGTGGCACACGTGCGCAGTGCATCCAGATGGACGGCTACCGGTGGCGCTCTTAAGGCGTTGAAATGATCCCACCGTCCAACCTTTTTCTTCAAGCGTGGGGTCCAGTGTTTAGATGGGCGGCATGTGGACCCCACTTCGAACAACTCACCACGCCACCGGGTCGGGCCCACCATTTTTTTCTTTTTTTCTATTTACGGTTTTACCCTCTCTTCGTCATAGCCGCCGATAAGAAAGGTATAACAATACCAATCTTTCTAAATTAATAAATTCATCTCTACTTTAAATGGGAAAAAAAGAAATATAATGTTAATTTTGAAGGAAGTTTCATTTTCAAATAATTAAAAGGTTTTTTTTTAGAATTAATTTAGTTTTATAGATACTCATGAATTAAAAAAAAAACAAGAATTTGAATTTTCCATTCTTAATTATTGAATTAAAAGAAAATTCATAAAAAAGAACCGTAATAAAAAAATACTATAAAAATCAAGGATACTTTGTTTGTCATATTTAAAGAGGATTTAGCTTTTAAAATTATATTGAAAAGTTGTTATGAGTAGTTAAAAATAAAAAGTTGTAGCTAAAACTCGTTTGAATATGATTTTTGCGTAGAGAAGTTAAAATTAAAATATTGTTTGAATGTATATTAAAAATGAGTTGTTATTTTGAGTAGTTAAAAAAAGTAAGGATTAAAAATTAGTGGTTAAAAATAAATTATTTTGATTGATTTAAAATGAATGATTAAAAATAAGTGATTATAAATGATTTTGTAATTATAAATGAATGATTAGAATTCTAATGGTTAGAAATGTGAGCTATTTAAAAAAAAAGAATTAATAAAAATTCGTTTAGAGATAAATTTTCAAAGAGGAATTGATAAGTCCTTCGACCAAATCCTAGTTAAATATGACAAACAAACCTCCCCTTACCATATTGCCCAAAGAATTACACATTTCAAAATACTAATTTGTTTGGTTTAAAATAAAATAAATATTAAGAACGGCTAACCAACCAATTAGCTCAATCTTCATCAAAAGAGGGGAAGATGCAAATTGTTTAAACTATCTATGAGGTGTTATGGCAATCAAACCCCAAATACATGATGGTTGAAGTTTAACTCAAATTATTTATATATTGTTTTGTTCTCAAATGAGATGCACACTAACCAACTATATATCAAATAGTACGTGCATCCATTTCAAATTTAATTGGTGATGAAATGAGTAATCTACCTTTTTTACTTTTCATCTCTTTAATTTGAGATAGCGGTGAGATCCTAACATGTCATTCAAGTTATTAATGCCTCTTTTGGGTTTCATTAATCTTAAATGAGATCTCAATTTCATTTATTTATACCAAAGTATTTTGATATTATATTAGAAGATGTGAAGTTCCTCCTCAAAAAATTTAGTAGATAATAGTGGAATTCAACTCCATTTTTTTCAACGTGAATCAATAGTGGATCCTAACATTCTAATGGTTAGCAAGATAAAAATATGAGTTAAATATTATAATATATAGGAGGGTTCGATTTTAACATAAATGGTAATTTAAAGGCAGATTTTGCATTTTAAAATATTTCAAGGCTTAATTGTAAGTTTAAAGTAATGTATTAAATTATCATACTACCTTAAAGTGTGACTTAAGAGAATATCATTTTTGGACGATTTTACCCTTTAAGTCATACTCTAAATTACAAACATGTCATCTATTGGAATATAAAAAAAAATTAAATGCAAAAAACGTAGAACATATTTACAATATCATTTAGATTTTCATCATCTTTATAATGGAGAAGATAAATATTTTTATCAAATCTCGTAGATTTTATAACTAAGTTAGAAGATAAGAGATTTCGAGTATACTATGAACAATTATATGAAAATATTTACAATATCATTTAAATTTTCATCATCGTTATAACGTAGAAAATAAGATATTTTTACCAAATCTCATAGATTTTAATTGACATTTTATATTCTAATTAAAATAATAAATTAAAATTTTCAATCATATAAATAATTCTCTACCTTTGTTTACAACCACACTTTCTGTTTGCTTGGATTTACCTTTGTTTCTTTTTGTTTTTTGTTTTATAATAAGTTATCTTATTTTTGTTGGATTATTTACCTTAACTTTCATATAATTTTTCTTTTGTTGCAATAATTTTTGTAGGGATCTTTTTTGCATAATTGTTGCATTTAAAAAAAAACTTGGAGATGTGGAAAAAAAAAAGTTCGAAGAATGATAAGATAAAATGCATGAATTGTTTCAAAAGTTTGGTAACAATAATCTCATACTATTATTCTATACATATATATAGTTCTCTATATTTTGTTTACAAACACATTTGAAACTTTCTCTTTGCTTGGGGTTACCTTTCTTGGTTTCTTTTTGTTTTTTGTTTTATAATAAAAAAATTAATTATCTTATTTTTGTTGATTATATTTACCTTAACTTTCATCTAACTTTTCTTTTGTTTCAATAATTTTTGTAGGGATCTTTTGTTGCTTAAATTGTTGACTTGAAGATGTGGAAATTTTTTTTTTGAAGAATGATAAAATTATCATTTGAGGTTAAAGGTAAGTTCATAAATGTATACTAATAAATATTTTAGCTTATTTATATTTATAATTATAATAATGATATAACTCTTATAAATTTTATAATTCAAGAGTAATTAGTCTCTGAATAGATAAATTGAGAAAAAACTAAAGAGCATTCATTTTTAAAAATCAGATAAAATTTAATTTTAATGCGATAAATTTTGTTAATTCTCATTTTTTTAACATAAATTAGAATTTTAAGAAATTTAACTAACATGAAAAAATTGTTATAAAATTTAGTATTATATTGAAATTATTATTTGATGATTTAAATTTAGTGCAAAAATGTAGGAAATTATTTATAATTATATATATATATACTTACTATTTATTGCAATCAATTGACATATTTTATTAAACATATATATTTATAATTTATTATTTAAAAAATTATCACGTGCAACGCCGTGTTAAAATTCTAGTTAGTTTAAATGAATCGTTGCAACAAAATTTACTAGATTGGTTTTGCATTTTATACGGAGAGAAAATGATAAGAGAGTCATTTAAGTTATGTCACCTATCTTTTTATACCTACTCATATGCCCAAATTTGAATCTTTTTTTTTTTTTGAAAGCTAATATTTGATTCCAACCATAACAAAGGCATATTGCCTCCAATACAAGGATAAGAATAGCGTGGGAACAAACCCAAGCGACACAACAAGCTTATTTTTACAACTCGAAATTGGAGCACACAAAATGAAAGTCTCTAAGATGATGAAATAATAAGGGATAAAACAGTTAGAGTAAACTACTGCCTTAGCTAAATAGGACTCAAAAGTGTAAGGCTCGGGAAATTTTGTTAAACAAAAATTGGTTGACTTTTGAAGGACTTTGGGGAGTAATTCGATAATCATATCGATGACTAACATACGCAGCCCATCCAAAGTTCAAAAGGGGAAGAGATGATTATGGAAAACCCTCTATTGCCCCAAGACGACCAACCGATCACCCTAACTACCAATTCCTTTATCCACGAGTTCTTTTACAAGTCTTCTCAACACATACAAAAAAAAATGGTACTAGCACATGAAACCAACCAACAACAAAAGTAAAGCCTAAAACTAACAACTTTTCCCAAAGCGTGTGCATGCCCACTAGTTGACATGTTCTTGAGCGATGCACACGGTGAAAAATTGGACCTGCCAGCTACTACTTGTCCTTGCAATCCCAACTTCTTCGAGAGACAATTTTGAAAATCACACTCAGACCCCCTTCGACGGCCACCTTGAGCTTCGCCGTCGACAACTGAGGGTTCTTCTCCAAACTTCGTGCATCGACTTCTAGATTGTAATCAGTTACTCCTCATTGGTTTTTTGTTGTTCTTTAATCGATAAAAATGTAGCCTAAATTAAGTCACATATATGTACATGAAAATATATGTCATGTGAGTACATGAAAAAAAAACTCAATAGAATTATCACCGGTACAACCATCAACTTTAAATTTCGGAGGACATTAAATTTCACCACTCGATTTGATTTGGTATATCAACCATCACCTCATGATTCAAATAATACATAGTGCATTTTATCCAATTTTGATCGACTCGATTTTAATAAATACAATCACAATATTAAGAAATGGTACCATGCTATCAAAATTTTAAATTAGTTTTATAATCTCTCACTTGAACTAAAAACTTCACCTTTAAAATTATATCCAAAATTCCAAAAAAAAAACCAATAATAATAGAGGTTGTTTATCAATAAACGTTGAAAAGTGTCTAATCTTTCATATTTTTTTATAAGTTTCCACAATTTATATAATAAATATCAAATCGCAAAAAAAAACTCTTAAATTCCAAATAATATATAATAAAAATCAAATGCTAAATCACATCAATGAATATATCTTACTGATATTTATTTGTAATACTCACTCAAGTTGGAGCATGGAAATAGATATGACCAACTTGAAAACAAAGTCATTGCACGTGATGCCACACACACAGATTTACATTTGTCGTCGATACACCATCAAACCAAATATACCACAAATACGATGTTAAACTTATTGAGATCACACGCGAATTTTCATTTGTCGTCGATCACACCAATGAACCGAATATACCGCAAATACGATGTTAAACTTATTGACACCACACAAGTAGCATGAATTTCACGAATCAAGAAACTATAATCAATGCACCGTATTACAAATCAGATGTGTTATTGCATCAAATCGTCAAATGACCATATTGACAGTGCACTCTGTCCAATCGTCAAATGACCGACCAAAACAATACACACCACAAGTCTACATATGGTAAATTTAGAAAAAGCATTACCCTTATTATAATTTTTTTTAAAAATGCTTAAACCTTTCATTTTTACATAAACTTTTCACAAAAATATATACATACAAGATTACTAACAAATACACCATAAAAAAAAAAAAATCTTAACAATTACTAGAGAATACATAATATTAAAATGTTAAATAGAAAATATCTAAATTATATTTACTCTTCAAAATCTCTTAAACTATACCATTTATATTTTGCATTTTATCTAACACACGTAATAATACATATGTTATAAATTATGAGAATTGAATGGAAATTTGATATTGTTCTCAAAATTTACAATAAATTATCCTCTCTTTTTTTAGTTCAATAAATAAGAGTGACAAAGATTTAAAATACAAAATTTGATATATATAATTTAAACATATTTAGAATGAGTTTTGAAATGTCGACTTTTTGATTGAGCTGCATTTTAATTATTGAGCTCGTTTTAACATTAATGCTCTTTAATAATTAGAAATTACATTAATTACCGAAAGATTTTGCCCGATAGAATACTTGAGCGCTTTTGTTTTTTTTTTTTTTTTTTTTTCCTTGTGAGAACAAAAAACAACAAAAAGGAATTCGACAACATCGAATGATGGAAAGAATTAAGACGTGGCATTAATAAAGTGAAAAAAAGTAAAATATCACAATTCATAATTTTATTTTAAGCTTCAACAAAATAATACATTCTCAAAATAAAAATAAAAATAACGCTTTGTTTATTTATTTTATTTGAAAGGAAAGTCCTTTTATTCTCTGGAAATTATATTTCCGCCCTTCAAATATTTATCGCCCACAAATCTGGGCTTTTCGGCATTGTGGAAATCGGAACCGAACAACACAAACACTCGAAGCTTTTCGAAGATCAACTCCATCTTCATCATCGAGTTCGTAAAAGGGTTTGAAACCCTTCTCCTTTCTGAGATCTGTATTGTTTTCTCTGTTCTCAATCGATCTTACTCATTCTGTGGCTCTTTTCAGCTTCAAATCTGCATCAGTTTCCCCCTTCCTTCAAATGGGTACGTTTTGTGGTTTTATTCTCAATCCACTCTATGCGATTTGCATGGTTTTGATTCATCTGTGTTTCCTTCTGCTTAATTTGTACGTTTTGTTTGATTTGCGTTACTTCGAAGCATCGCGGTGTATTTAATCGATTGGGTGCGAAATGTAACGTTTGGATGTTGTTTGATAACCTAATACCCTTTAATCGTGGTTTATTGCTAATTTAAGGGTTCTAGTTGCCTTGATTAGGGCGCGATTGGTTTGATCCACATCTGCTGGGAATGATCACGCTATTCGGGAGTAGTATCAGATCGGTGGATTTTTTTTTCACTATTTTGTCTTGAAGGGTTTAAGATGATTCTAGAATGAGAAATATTTTCTGTATGATCGAGTTCATACCTGTGGCTGATTGGATTTATGGGTTTTAGGGATCGTGGGGTGTGTCTAACTTGCAAGTTTTCTCAGAGTCTCGAATATGATATTTAGATGTTTATTGCTGAATGATTGTTTTTGGGACTAACTTTTTTAAAATTTATTTCACAAAAAATTTCCATGTTTCAAACTTTCGCATATATGAATCGATCACTAGTCAGTTTTACTTGTTTTCTTCTTGAAATCATAGAGCATTAATGTTATCTCATGTCAAGCTAGACTGGAGTGTTATTATAATGAGTTACTACTTTTAAGGGCTTTATTTTTCCGTAATAACACAATGCCACAATTTAGTTTGCGGGTTTCTCATGCTTGATTTATCTTTCTTTTTTTTCATGACAAAAATTATGAGGTTCTAATAAGGAAACAAATTCATCTTCTAGCAGCTAAGAGCGATGAAAGTTGCTCTGTTCAGCTTATAGATGGAGATGGTGTATTCAACGTTGATGGAATTGATAGCTTTATCAAAGATGTGAAATTGGGGGAATGTGGACTTTCATATGCAGTGGTATCCATTATGGGTCCTCAAAGTAGTGGTAAGTAGTCTGCTTTCAGAAGCCTGTCTTATTAGAACTTAAAACAATAATTTACTTCATGCTTCTTGCTGAAATTTCAATTAATCTTTGCCTCTGTATTTATGAATTTCCGTTTAATTATTCAAACAAACAATCCTCATCATCAAAAGTTAAACCAATAGATTTAGTTCATGCTTCCTGCTGTTTTGTATCAGATTGATATGTTCCCTACTGGTTTATGGTCTTGAGAAATTTCTTCTTCTTATTATCATTTCTATATATAATCTGATTAGGAAAGAGTACGCTGCTAAATAATCTGTTTGGAACCAACTTTAGAGAGATGGATGCTTTTAGAGGGAGGTAAGTTACTGTCTTCTACTAATATCTTTTTTTTTTTTTTTTGTAGCAAAGAAACGATCCTTCTGTCGCTAGTTTATTTGGGTTTGGTGTCTGTAAAGTGCTAACTAATCTGTCTTTTTTTAGGTCTCAAACAACTAAAGGTATATGGTTGGCTAGATGTGCTGGCATTGAGCCTTGTACACTTGTAATGGATTTGGAGGGAACTGATGGAAGAGAGCGAGGAGAGGTGCGTTGTGTGTTTTCCCCCCCTTTGGTTATTAATGTGTGTCATTTGCTTGCATTTTCATCTATTTCTTCTTCTTCTATTTTTAATGACCTCACATTGTTTGTCCATATTCAGAGTTCACTAACTCATCAATGATAAAAGTGTTTTGTAGTGGTGATAGCTTCTCAGACACATTGGAGAATTAGGGCCCATTAGATGAATCAGACTTAGTACCATTTAGATGAAGATTCTTTTGTCTGAGATTTGTAAAGCTTTGGGTTGTTCTTACAATTTATGTTCAATTATCTGTAGACAACACTCGACACTGTTTGTCCATATTATGAGTTCACTATTTCCACTTCCACATGCCTCTTTTTGTAGAGATCAAAGATATTTTTCTTATTTAAAAGAACGTTATTATTCCCTTCCAAGTTTGATAAACTCATTGTAGATGAAGGGTTTTTAGTGGGGAGGGCTTCTCTGACTTATTGGACACTTGGTTCCATTTAGTTTTTTTTATAGGAAACAATACTTTCATTGATGAATGAAAATTACAAAAAAACAACTATAGCATGTTTACAAAAAACGATACTTTCATTTAGTTGAAGATTCCTTAGTCTGAAATCTGATTTTTTTCTGTGACATTTTTATAGGATGATACTGCATTCGAGAAGCAAAGTGCCCTCTTTGCACTTGCTGTATCAGATATAGTGCTAATAAACATGTGAGTTATTTTAGTTTTGTTTTTTTAACACTTGTTTTATCTTGTCACATGTGTTTCCCTATGCTTTTCATTTAATATTTCTTTTTTCCGCACTATCTAGTCTGAAGTTTTGTTATAATTTGATTTAGGTGGTGTCATGATATTGGCCGTGAACAGGCTGCAAATAAGCCTCTCCTCAAAACTGTATTTCAGGTATTCTTTTTATTTTGGTTGTACTTGAGTCATAGTGCATCTTCTATAATAATTATCTAATAAATTTTCATTTCTATGTTTTGCAGGTTATGATGAGATTGTTCAGTCCACGTAAAACAACGTTGATGTTCGTCATACGTGATAAAACAAGGGTGTGTTTATATTTTTTTTGTAGTTTATATTCTCACTTGTTGGAATATTATTTTTAGTTTTTTTTAGCAGTTGTTCAAGAACCTTTTGTTGTAAGATCTTAACTATTTTTATATTTTTTGTTGATTGTTGTTCATTTTTTCTGTATAGACACCACTGGAAAATTTAGAGCCTGTTCTTAGAGAGGATGTACAGAAGGTAAATTTTTGGTCTTTCTTCTTGATCATTGCGATTTCTAAGACTGTTATTTGCTTTATTCTCATTTTCATTTCTCCACCACTGTTTTGACTGCAGATATGGGACTCGGTTCCTAAGCCACAGGCCCACAAGGAAACTCCACTAAGCGAATTTTTTAATGTAAGTAGTCATTTTCTTTATGTGAAATGAATTTTTTACAGGTGGAAAATCTATGGTGATCTATATTTATTTCTTTTGAATTCTCAGGTTGAAGTTGTTGCTTTATCTAGTTATGAAGAAAAGGAAGAGCAATTCAAGGAGCAGGTATGTGAAATTTGTAAAACTCTATTGACCTTTACCGCCAGCACCATATGAAAACTTATATATTTCGTCTCCCCCTCACCCTAAAAAATAGAACTGAGAAAAATTTGGAGTATCAACTATAAAGGACTTTTTGACAAAAACTTTTCTTTACCGAGGCGGCGAGGCCCAAAGAAAAGCGTAAATTCTAATAAGGTGCCAGGCATTTTCAGAAGACCTCTTAACCGCATGAAGATTCTATTAGTCCTGTATAGAAATGTTATTTGGCAGTCAGAGCATAGTGTTTTCCTTAGATGAATGATCTTAACATATTTATGAATTATTTTGTTGCAATTCAGGTGGCAAATTTGAGGCAGAGGTTCTTCCATTCTATTGCCCCTGGAGGGCTTGCTGGAGATCGCCGGGGAGTTGTTCCTGCTTCAGGTTTTTCTTTTAGCGCACAGCAAATCTGGAAAGTTATTAAGGAGAACAAGGATCTTGACCTTCCAGCTCATAAGGTACTACAGCGATCAAATTCATATTCGGAATTATATAGCTAAATGTCCAACTTTAATCTATGACATATGTGCAGGTTATGGTGGCTACTGTTCGCTGTGAAGAAATTGGTTATGAGAAGTTTGCTTGGTTTGCATCGAATGAGGTTTTTTTGTACAAGCGTTTAGTTTTATCCTTGTCTATCTTTTCTCTTTTGTCTTATCTAATATATCCTGCAGTCAAAACTTACATGAAATTTATTTGTTTATTCAATCAGGAGTGGTTGAGTTTGGAAGAAGCAGTACAATCAGGCCCAGTTCAAGGTTTTGGAAAGAAGCTTAGTGCAATAATCAATACTTGTTTATCAGAGTAAGTACTTCTTATGTGTAACTCTTGACAGCTATACAGGATGTATTCAGCTGACACTAGTAACTTTATACATTTATTATGCGTTCACGGTTCATGTTAGCAAGGTTTTGAGTAAAGTTGGGCAGTTCATGTTTACAGAAGGTTTCCATGGCATTTGTGCATTCACTTTTCATCCTCATCAAGTGTTTTACCACAAGGGACTGCTCAATGCATGATTTTTAGGGTTCCTTAGTAGTTGTTTTTTAATCTCTTGGGAATTGTGGTATGGAGTACGAAGTATAGTTTAATAGTGGTAAGAACTTATGAAGGCCCAACAAGATTCGTGAAAATTACAATCTTCATTTCCACTTGTTGATTCTTTTAAATATTAGTTAATATGTATATATCTTAATTGCTAATATTGTTGCATAAAAACAAACAGTAGGAATGTTAATATGGTTTAGGTTTAAAAATGTGAAGTATTTTTTGGTTTTCCTATTTTGCAACTTACGAGAGACATACATCTTCTATAACTGACATGGTATTTCTATGTTAGTTTACCCATCGTGAGTTTTATTTTTTGTATATTTTTTTTTATTTAGGTATGATGCCGAAGCCACATTTTTTGACGAAGGTGTGAGATCTGCAAAGAAAGCACAACTTGAAGAAAAATTGTTACAAGTAATAGTTCTCAAGTATTTTTTTTTATCTGAAAGCAACTGCATAATTCATGGGAAATTAAAAGATTGGATATAAACTATTTCGTAATTACACTCGTAAATGGTTTTGAGCACTGATGTATTCTCTGGAAGTGACCTCCAGAAGGTTCCTTTATGAGGATTTTCCTGCTGCATTGAACTCGAATACTTTTTCTTTTTTCGTGTACGTATAAATACTATTCACAATAACTTTCTTTGGATGTATTATCTTGATAACCTATTGTGACATGTTTTTCCTCATCAACTAGCTTGTTCAACCAGCCTTCCAATCTCTGTTGGGACACATAAGGTCTGGGACATTTGATAAATTCAAGGAGGCATTTGACAAAGCCTTGAATGAAGGGGAAGGATTTTCTTTGGCTGCTTCTAATTGTGCTCAGACCTATATGGCTGTTTTTGATGAGGAATGTGCTGGTAGGTTGAATTAAAAAGATTGCTTCCAGTTTGGTTGTTTTCCTTCTCTCCCTTTTGTATGTGAAAGAAAGAACGGTCTGAAATGTTTCCATTCTCTCTCTCAGATATTAGAATAATTTTTTTTTGTTATTCTCTAATCCATGCCGACTTATATCACTACAGGTGCTATCATTGAGCAAGCCAACTGGGACACTTCTAGAATAAGGGATAAACTTCGACGTGATATTGATGCACACATTGCGACTATTCGCGCTGACAAATTATCTGAACTTTCGGCACAATTAGAGGTTAAGTCTTGTTTTATGGGTCTGATACTGGAATTTTAATCTATGCCATATTTGAAGGTGCACTCATCTGAGTGCTATAATCTCTCATGATTCCTTGTTTAGGTTTTTGAGGAATTTTTGTATCATTTGGATGAATACCGTATAATTGGCGTATGAACATTGCTGACGATGATAATAATGATTGCAGAAAAAACTGAAGGAAGCATTGTCAGGACCTGTAGAAGCCCTGCTAGATGGAGCTAATAATGAGACATGGCCAGCCATAAGAAAACTTCTTCAACGAGAGACTGAGTACGCTATCTCTGGGCTGTCTAAAGGACTGGTGGGCTATGATATGGATGAAAAAACCAAGGAAAAAATGCTTACCAGTCTTAAGGATTATGCTAGAAGTGTAGTTGAATCAAAAACAAGGGAAGAAGCTGGAAGGGTCCTGATTCGAATGAAGGATAGGTATCAACTTTTCATAATAGATGCATTTAATATGCACCTTCTTTAGTGGGCATCCGTTGCTGATGATGTTGTTTAATATTGCATACATACAGGTTTTCCATGTTGTTTAGCCATGATGCAGATTCAATGCCCCGTGTTTGGACTGGGAAGGAAGATATCCGGGCAATCACCAAAACGGCTCGTTCTTCTGTACGACTCTATATATGATTAGTCTTTGTTTCTCCTTTTTCCTATTATTTATAAATCTTTATATCTACGCTTTGTATTTCAATTATATATTGAATTCATATATTTGTGTGTTGTAGTCCCTGAAGCTACTATCTGTTATGGCTGCTCTACGTTTGGATGATGAAGATTCTGGCGAGATAGACAATACTTTATCAACTGCCTTGCTGAATGTCCCAAACAATAGCAATACGGATAGGAGCGTTACGACAATTGACCCTCTCGCCTCTAGCTCATGGGAAAATGTAAATATTTTATAGTCCTGCTTTTCACCCTTTCTCCCTTATTTTCCATCTCTGGAAATTCATAGTTACAACTTAGATGATAAAACCAAAAATTACTCCGTAGGAAGTTATCTACCAGGAATCGTTGTCTTGACTCTTGATCTGTAGCGATCCCCTGAACAGTGTTTGTTTATCCTTTGTTCAGACAAGCCTTTGTAGTTGTCACTATATGCTGATTATTACGTTGCTTGCTTGTTATAGGTTCCAGCATCACAAACGTTGATTAGCCCTGTTCAGTGCAAATCAATATGGAGGCAATTCAAGGTGGAGACAGAATACACCGTCTCTCAGGCCATTGCTGCACAGGTATTAGATGAAACTTCTTAACCAACAAACTTAATTTTTTTAATTAACAAATGAGATGGCATATGATGAAGTTAGAACTTCAATCCTTATCTGCTTTAAAATCAAATATAGCTGGTACTATCAGTTAATCAGTTTCTTACCATTTTATCTTAAACATTATGTATACTTTGCAGGAAGCCAGCAAACGTAGTAACAATTGGCTGCCCCCGCCATGGGCAATTGTTGCAATGGTGGTTCTCGGGTTTAATGAATTTATGACCCTTTTAAGGTATGCAGTGATATTTTCTGCATCATAAAATGCTAGGTCTTGCTCTGGTTTCTAAGTTCGTGTTCTCCCCTCTTGTTGACAGAAATCCATTATATTTGGGGGTCTTATTTGTTCTCTACCTACTCGCCAAGGCCTTGTGGGTCCAGCTAGACGTTTCTGGGCAATTTAGCAATGGTCTTGTAAGTATCAAATCTTATCCATGTTTTTCAGCACTCTTGGTGCCAATACTGCTTAAAGTTATTTTTGGTGTTGTGTTGCCTTCCTATGCATTTTTCAACTTACTTGATCTGTTTTTCTATATCATTATGTTTCTCCAATACACATTTTTCTTGTGAATAGGCTCGATTGGGAATCCATATTAGGCTCTTTAACGTGCAGGATATGCTAATGCAACGATTGGCAACTGATTAATAAGATCGAGAAAAAAAAAATCCTATTTATGCCAGGAACCTGACGCCTGATTTTATTTATAAACAGCTTCCGGGGCTTCTTTCATTGTCTTCCACATTCATTCCCACTGTCATGAATCTTCTTAAAAAATTAGCAGAAGAGGGACAACAGAGGCCTGCAGCAACTGATCCTCAGAGCAACCCCGCTCTGGCTTCAAAAAGCTATCAAAACAACTCTAGCAATGATTTGACATCAACCGCTTCATCGACAGTGACTACGACAGAGAATGGCGCCGAGCACTCCAGCGCTCAAAAGAAGGGTAAGTTGAAGGAGCTGCATATGAGTTAATTTCTCCCTTTTTGAAGATCTTGGGTTTCTTCCATCGGCCCGATGTTGTCACCAAATATATATATTGTTCATGTGTTGTTAACTATTGGAAGAATGTAAGAGAAAAAGTTGAAGTTCAGGCTTTAATTTTTGTGGTGAGAGCCTCTAGCAATGGCCTTGGGGTTTGATAAATGATATAATAGGAAACCCTTTTTATGGGGTTTCCATTATCAGCAGTATAGGTTCAGTCACTGACCCCATTTGGGGTTTGAATAGACTAAGAATGCCTTTTCTTTTTCCTATATTAAAGTTTGTTTATTTACTCTTTTGCCTTTTGATTTTTGTCATTTGAGAGTTGTAACATTGATTGTGAGTATATTTTTTCTCTCTCTTTAATTTATAGTTGGACTGTTCTCTTAAACATTGATTGTGGGTATTCTGCATCTGTGTTCAGAATTTCTCCGAGCGTGGCTGGTGGATTAAGTAAAAAATCATTTTAATTTGAGTTCCATTTCGATTTCATTTTAGTCTATGGAGATGTTTGTTCAAATATCTATTTTAATTTCGGATACTTTCAATGAACTTTAAAAATAATATTTTCGGCTAGTTTATTATTAAATTTTCATTATATTTACAAGCGTTTTATATGGTGGTTTTTATTGTAGGTGAACTATTGTTATTAATTAACCAGTTTTGATTAAATAAAAAATCATCTTGCAGTTGGTATGGATTGGAATTGGATGTTTGGAGTAAAGGACAAAATGGTATTTTAACTAAGCAATTAAAGGTGTAAATTTAAGATGAAGAAAAACAATTGGAAGTGGCAATTTGAACTCATGCCTGGATGATTTCATTTTAATAGAGCACCTATATTCGTCACAACATCTAACATATTTGATTTATTCAATTAATTATTCTTTATATATATATATATATATATATATCTTATTAGACCAGTGTTGAATTTACCAGGCTTTTTCTCTGTAATTGCTTATGTCAATGACTATTGAAATGAATATCCAGGAACTGATCGAAAAAGATGGTCATGATATTAAAGGCCTCAGAAATGCAATTGCTTTGAACTTCACAAGATGTTGCATTGCAAAGAGATGGATCAACATCAACTAACGAAATCCAGGCCAAAACTTTGAAGAAAAGCCATGTTCACTGATGCTACCTCGAGACAAACTTCTTAGCTTGTGCCATATCTCCCTCTTTCTTCCCATTCTCAACGGTTCTGAGTTTGATGAATACCATCTCGAAGACACCAGTTCCTGTCCCTCAAATCTTGCAGACGTGCTGATCAAATCCGAGGCTGATAATCCTACATTCGTCGCCTTTTCCGAATGAAACCAATGTGAGGTCTCCACAGTGTTTAGTATTTCACCTGAAATCCCTCCAAATTTACTATCCATGTAACTTAAAAGTTCATCTCGGCTGTAACTTTGTGAACCGGGCTCATTAGTCTCTTCAAATTCACTGCAAACAAGCTTTAGAGCTTGAACTACCTCGCCCATAAACGGTCTGTGAGACACTTCGGGCTGCACACACATTGAAGCAATTGCTGCTACTCTGGCCAGGCTATCAATGGAGATATCAGACTTAATAGCTGAGTCTGTTATGACATCTAACCCCTCCTTGCTCGTGAGGAGCGGACGAGCCCAAGTAACGAGATTTTCTTGCCCAGGTGGAAGCGACAAGTCAACTGGCTTTCTTCCTGTAATTAACTCGAGAAGAACAACACCATAGCTGTAGACGTCGCTCTTTACAAGAAGATGGCCAGTCATTGCGTATTCTGGAGCTAGATATCTGAAACCAGAAGATATTAAGACAAGCATTTTGATTCAGTTAATGAAAAGAAATGAACTTAAAGATACTACATGAAAGAAGTTATTTACCCAAAAGTTCCCATGACATGGGTTGAGATGTGCTTGTTTCCTTCCTCTAATGCAGTTCTAGCTAATCCAAAATCCGAAACTTTTGCTGTAAAGTCATATTCCAACAATATGTTGCTAGCTTTGAAATCTCGATGAATGACTCGAGGATTCGAGTCTTCGTGCAGATAGGCAAGGCCTCGAGCAGCACCAAGGGCAATCTTCATGCGGGCATCCCAGTCAAGAGGACCAGTTAACTTGTCAATGCCTGGATATATAGAACAATTTGAATATGAATGTCAAACCATTTATGATGCATAATCTCAAGTATTTTTCATCAAACAACAAATGATAATGTTCCCATTTAAGAACTTCCACAAAGTTGCTTACCATGTAAATGCGATTCAACGCTTCCATTAGGAACCAATTCATATACGAGGCAACGAATCTGATCTTCAGTACAGATACCAATCAACTTAACAAGATTTCTATGGTGTAGACGACTCAGCATCTCGACTTCTGCCAAGAATTCGCAAATACCGTGTCGATTATGCCTTTTGAGAACCTTCACAGCCACATCCTTTCCATCATCTAAACTGCCACTGTAAACAATTCCAAAACCACCTTCTCCTAATATTCTTGCAGCATCAAAGTTGTCTGTGGCTTTCTCCATGCCTTTCAATGTGAAGTTCGTTGCCGATCCTATATACGTCATAGGATCGGCAGCACGAAGTGTTGATGAAGAGCCAGGTTCACTTTCAACCATTATCAATTCAGCGGTGCCTGTAGAAATTACTATGCCGCTTAAAATAAGACTGAGCTGTAGACCAAGTTCAGGACTAAAACAAGTACAAAGTACAGACACTATGAAGGGAACATTACTTAGAAATATTTTAAGAATTTGGTTGAGTTAGCTTTACCTGATGGTTTTGTAGATGAGGCTATCAAGTTTTGTGGAGCTTGTGATGGTTGATGTGCAGACACTCTGCATCTCAACAGGCAAAGCCAAGCAAGACCAACACACATTACAAAGGCAGTGAACGACGATATCGTAATCACCGCGATCATGTTTCCACTAAGCTCTTCTTTTCTACTTTTTGGCACGTCAACTCCGAACGGTTTTATAGCATTTCCAGCATTAGTATTCCTAGTGTTCAAACCATCATCAATGGATGAGATACCTGAAGTCGATAACGGAGGAGATGGCGGAAGACCTGTATAAGTTAGTGCTTATCAGAAAAAAAAAACATTGTTGAATTTTAAGAAGTCCTCTTGGTGCTGCTCAGATAAAAATGGAAGAAACTCCAAGGAAAAAAAAAAGCATGCCCTGCCCCTCAGATTGTTGAAGAAAGATGCATAAATCAATGAGAACGACACGACACAAAACCATGTAAACAATGCACTATATTCACTTGTCCACATCTACTTTGTTTAAATTTTTTAATATTCAAAACCAAGAGATGAAGGATCAAGAGATAACCTGGATATTTGACATTTAGTACTTGATATCTACCAAACAAAGAAGCGTTGATGGATATTTTGCTCAGCCAAAATTTCTGATATATCGAATATGCTGTGGTTTGATTGAATTTCGATCCTCTCGGTACCAAGTTGACGAGGACCGTTGTTTTATCCAACTGCTGGCTAGCAGCATCAGCTCCCATAATTCGAACTTGGCTATGGTTCAGACTGAGACTAACTGCAATTTCCTTTGCAAACTCAGAAACCAGAGGGAAAAATGTGTATATTGCAACATCAAGGCTGATTTTGGCTTGAATTGGCCACACGCAACCACACGGTGCACCAGGAGGCGTATAGGTAAGTGGCTCTGTACATGATATTGCACATTCTACAAGCATGGAATGCAAAACATATGGTTACCGTAACACTGAAAACTTTCAGATAATTCTATACGAAACACTAAGAGGAAAGTTTATGTCTACCCTCATTAGGAGGTGGGGGTGGTAGCATCATAACTTGTGATGGTGGCATGCTCTTCTTCCTCTTCTTGTAAGAACCCATAGGAGAAGTTGTAGGAGCAGGAATGGGGACTGTTAGAAACAAGGCACAACCAAACAAAGTTCTCAGCATCCATGTGTAAATGGTGGAAAAGTGTTTATTGCTAACACTAAGTTCAGGTTCTCTTTGTCATACTATAATGGTGGTCGGATTGAACCGCTGGTGATGGTGCAGGTCCGGGCGAGCTTCCTCTCGCAGCAGATGGTAACGGTGACTGAATTGGAGAGACAGCAGCAGGGCCTGAAAGTTAAGTAGTGAATACGTCTATAGATCTAAATGGATGAGATTCAAAAGATGAACTGATATATCTTGAGACTCTTCACCTTGCTGGCCGCTTTCTGGGGGCGATGCACGATAAGCAGGCCATGGAGCATTGTTTCTAAACTTCCTTCTTGAACAGCAAGATTTGTGAAAAGAGTTCAATTGTGAGAATGCATGATCAGGCACCCATTTCTTATCAGGCGCTGTAGGTGGAAGTGCAATGCTAGGAGCTCTACTCGAATCGTCTGATTGAATGGCTACATCAGAAGATAATCAAATGTCACTGTTTATATAATCACAGACAAGATTTGAAAGCTAAGAAAGTTGAGAGGAACAACATAGAAACAAAAATGTGCACTCAGTTACCTTTATAATGAGAGTGGATCAAAAGAGATGAACTTTTAAATGGCAGCTTGCTAGGAACTGCATTATCAAACTTGCTATGGTGTTTCCTGCCAAAGCCATGAGATGTTGAAGTGACAGCATGGTCTGTGGCATTATAAGGAAACAAAACCACTCAACACTATTAGCTTTCATTTATGTTTTCCAAAACTTTTTCGGTGCTCGATTTCACTGTATTTGATTAAACTACATCAATTTCATATGGAAGAAATGGAACAAAAGTTGCTAGTGTTACAGAAATTCTCCAATGAGCATTGAAGATCCAATTGGTGAGCAATGTTCGAAAAATCACCTGTGAGCACAGAATGTGCTTCGCTTTGCCCGCTAGGGAAGATGACTGCAAAATGAGAGCAGTTAGATCAGAATTTGGAACAAAAAGCACCAAAATTTTAGCAAGCAAACACAATATGGCCAAAATTGTGCATATGTTAGTCATTGTTACTTCTGATGCAAGGAAGAGAGAAATATGATAAGAAAATGCATTAGAATTCAACTAGGCTTGACCCTTGAGTACAATCTAAAGATCAGCAAGAGGTTGGTAAAAAGATACAAATTGGTGGTTATAAAAAGAAACAAACATTCTCCGCATGAAGCTATTCATACTGTTTTTACCAAAAAAGTGATCATTCAAAAGAATCCCTACTCTTTCCAGATCAAACCCAGATCCAAATTCAGCTCCAAACCAACTTTTCTTAAACTTAACGATCAAATCATACGCAAGTGAAGTCCCCTAAGACAGTGCAATGATGTGCTCCCCTCAAGGTCACAGGTTCGATAAGGCTCGATAAGGCTGTGGTGATTCATTTCAATTTCACCTCCGTTTCCTAAATTGACTCCTGGTGCTCGGCATAGGGACGGGTGAGTTACTCTGATATAGGATCAAAGCTCTGATTTCCCGGTTTTCAAAAAATATATATCATACACAATTCAAAAATACCAAACAAACCAAGCCAAACCCATTACCTGCAGCTTCACAGATAGAGAAAGAGCTAACAGGAAAACAAATTCCAAACAGCAGAAACAGAAATCGAAACCCCATCAGAGTCCCAATTCCAAAGGAAATTTCAGCAGTTTTCATGAGAGAGAAGCAGACAAATTAGCGATTGGGAACAAGAGTTGAGCAGTTTTTGAAGACAAATGAAGAAGACCCACAAATTGTACTGTGAAAACAATGGGAATACAATTACAGATCAAACGAGAACCAAGCTCTATAATCCATAAAGCTTTAAGAGCAATAATACAACACCCCCTTTTAGTCATCGGTGCTTTAAGTGCTTCTCGATCGGATTAATCCAAAATCACTGCAAGAACACAGTGAATCAAGCTTTGAAAAATGGTTTGAAGAGTTGAAAAAGAAGCAGACCCAGTTGGAATTTGTTGACTATCTGAGAATTTGATGACGAATTTCAAGTGGGCTTGAAAATTAATGGGTCTAATGGTTGAGAGTGAAGACGAATCAGAGTTCAATTTTGTGTTTGTTGCTTTATTTCTAGTGCCTAATCAGGCTAAACCCATTATGATTAGTGACAAAATGGAATCTTATTTAATGGCAATTAATTATTAAGCTAAGGCCAGACTACAAAAACTATCTATGAATCAACTATCCAATTCCAACTTCTTTCTTTCTCTCTTTTTTTTTTTAAAAAAAAAAAAAAATTAAGAAAATACTATTGGAGAATGTGAATTTAAGTTCATAATCTCCAAATTTCTAGTGATATATAATATCAATTGAGTTTAATTTTTGTTAGCCATGGCTGATTTGTTTTCTTTTTTCCATTTTGCATTATAAAAAAATATAAATAATAAAGTTAGTATGAAGAGAAAAAAAGTGGGAGAAGCTCTTTATTCTTGTTTCTTTCCTATCCAGATTGAATTTCTTGAAGAGGGTTCAAATGAGATTTAAATTTGAGTGGCTAAAATATCAGTCAAATTTTAATTCAAACACTCACTAATTTTGAGTTTTTATATTTACTTTTGGAGTAGCAAGTGGAAATTGAGAGAAAATAACAGTGAGCAGGGAAAAAGACCAGTGAGAGAAGAAAATAAATTATAAGTTAGGTTTAAAAGGGATAACTATTTAAATTTTAGATTTGAGATCTAACAATTATGTTGGTTTGTCTAATATAATTTAAATAACATCATATACGATTTAGTAATCAATAAATTATTAAGTTTGAAACTCATCTCATAGAAGAATCTAGATTCAAAAAAGAATAAATCAAGCGCTCCATATATGATATATGATGATTCAAATAGTTGCAACTTGCAAGTATATATGTACACAAGAATTGTTTAAGCAAAAAAAAAAAAAAATCTTTTTCTTGGAAAGGTACCTTTAGGTTTGAGATAATGTGTAATCAGACGAGAGAAATTAAAATAAGATCTGGATTAAAAAAACATATAGAAAAATAATAATTATAAAGTGGGTTTTAATGATAATTCATGGATAAAAAAAGAACCAATGAATGTTGATAGATACCCAACTCCACCTCATGGCGGCCCGAAAAGATTTGGTAGCTCATTTCCAACCAAGCCCCTGTCACCACCTTTCTTTACCCTGCTGTCTCAGTTCCCCACAACACCGCCTAATCACGCCCTTACACGTGGCCTCTATTTCACTTTTGTCGGTCAGTTTTGATCCCTCACCCGCATCACATAACCTAACCTACAACCGACGATTTCTTTTTTTTTTTTTTGAAATTACAACCGACGATTTTTAATCTGTATTAATCGGATACTTTCTTGCCAATAGAGCAGTAATTCAAGCGGCATTGTTATATATCTAATGACCTTGAGGTTTTATGTTCGAGTCTTCTCCACCCCCAATTGTTGTAATCTAAAAAAAAAAAAATTGGATACTTTCTCCATCAAATTAATTTCATACTCACTAATATGACCATCAGCTATGAAACTAATGTACCATCAATTTTTTTTTATAAACAGCAAACCCGTCATCGAGTTAATAATGATTAATTTTTTTTTAATATTAATTTCAATCAATTCCTTGATAGGGTTTAATGTATGCTTCAATAATAAATTTGTATTTTATGTTGGAAAAATAGAAAAAAAATAAGACATCGTGTAGTGTTAACCATGAGGGGCTTTGATGTTTAAGTCGGTAATAGGAGGACAAGTTTAAGAGTTTTAAAAGAATTGGTGTTTTTTTGATTGATTAAGAAAACGAATGAATTTTATTTCTTTATATACATTTTTTTTGTAACGATTCAGAGTTACCATATTTAATGTTGAGAGATTATGGCAATTAATGTTTATAATGTCGACTGATCAGTATGTTCTCTTGTCTTGAGAGTTGCTTCTTCCTTCACTCATTCCTTACCTTCTCGACATATGTTTCCTTGAGGTGTAGAGAGTTTCAAAGGATCTCATATGTAAGATGTATGGAATGGTAATAGTAGAAGACCTCTGACATGTGATAGGTTCATGAGCCACCTTGTCGCTTCTCCTTTGACTTAGAGGAGCAAAACAAGCACAACAAGCGTATTGACCTACTCTACTCTATTACAAGGTGAATCAATAAAATAAATTCAGTCAGTCAATCAATCTACTCGCCGACCAATAGGGTTTTACTACTTTACCTTATATTTCTCTATTATCTATTATGTGCCCATGACTTGGCCTGACCCCTATTGGAGCCGGCTATAGAGGCCCAAGCAGAGCTTGACCAGCCCTTCGAGGGAGGTTATGGTCTTTGACCATAGTTTCTCACGAGTTGTGGTTGGATGAGCTCGATTTTCCTAGCTATTTAGATCTTTGTTAGGTTTTTCTAACTCCAATGGATCGAGTATATTATTCTAAGGTCTCTAATCACGTCCTTTTTATATCTTGTAACCCAACACATGCAATATACTTTTACCCATAACATTATACAATTTTATTTTTTTAGTTTTTAAGTTAAATCAATGTAGAGTGAAAAATCAAACACTTAACTTCAGAGGCCGATTCTGCATGGGCTTTGTTCTGTAGACCCCCAACTTCGGGCCTGAAAATAAAGGCCCATTTGTATCTGCAAAACAAAAGATGGGCTCCGATTTCAGGAACTTTTCCAGGCTAAAGTGAGCGCGAATCTCAACCGTCCAATGAACATACTTTTGCAGTTGACAATTTGTTCAAAACCTCTGCTTAAACCCTCAGAAGCAAAAACCAGGAACTGAAGGCGTTTCTCTCCCTGTGCCATTAACGACGATGTATCGAGCAGCTTCCAAATTAGCTTCCTCAACCTCCAGAAAATTCGTAAGAACAATTAAGATCTATTTCTTCACGCTTCTCTCTTTCTCATTCGTTTTACTTCTCTGTATTTGGATGCTGGTTGGTGAATTTGTTGTAATGGGGGATGAAACTGGAAAGCGGAATTGGATTTTGATTTTGATTTTGATTTGAGTATGTTGATTTAGCCAAGTTCAGACAGCTTTGATTTTTGATAATCATTCTTTCATTTGCCCCCGCGTTTCTTGTAATGAAGAAAATTGTTGGTTGTTATGATTAAAATTACCCCAATCCATCAGGGCTTTTGGATTGATTGGTGGTTTAACATAATTCATCATGGTATCAGAGCAGATGATCGTGAGTTTGAATCCCTGCCAAGTCGGT
The DNA here is from genome assembly GCA_036507275.1 of Sicyos edulis. NCBI lineage: Eukaryota > Viridiplantae > Streptophyta > Magnoliopsida > Cucurbitales > Cucurbitaceae > Sicyos > Sicyos edulis. Next base: position 10,120,745 of record CM071852.1, on the reverse strand, counting down.
TTCTCCCCAATTAAAAATTAAATTCCACTTGTAGGGCATTTCCCAAATTTCAAAGCCCAAAGTGAGGGGAGTGTTGATTGATATAACTAAAATAACCCCAATCCATCAGCTTAGGCTTTTGCGAATGGTGGTTATTGAAGTTGATCGGTTTGGTTTCATCAGAAAAGCTGCTGGTTTTGTGATTGTTTTTTTGTTTTGTTGAGTATGGAATGGTAAGGATGGAGTTTCTAGAATTAAATTTGGTTTTATTTGGATTTGAAGGTATATAGCCGGTTTACGAGCAGCCGAAATTATGCGGCGAAGGAGATCAGTTTTGGGGTTGGGGCTCGCGCAGCTATGCTTCAAGGTGTCTCAGAGGTTGCTGAAGCTGTGAAAGTGACAATGGGACCGAAGGTATTTGATCTGAGTGTCATTTCGACTTTGGCAGTTTTGCTGGGAACTTTGTAATTTGTAATGTGGAAAGATTTATTGCAGTTCTCTTTAAGATGTTTACAAGTTTTTGGACCGCTATGTGAACTTAAACAAGTATCGTATCTAATTTAGAGCTCTTGCTTCTTTCTTATGGTCAATGAAATGTTAGGGTCGCAATGTAATTATCGAAAAAAGTCACGGCAGCCCAAAAATCACAAAGGATGGTGTTACTGTCGCCAAAAGTATCCAATTCAAAGATAAGGCTAAAAATGTTGGGGCAGATCTCGTAAAGCAAGTTGCGAGTGCTACAAACACTGTTGCTGGAGATGGTATCCTCTTCATTTAATCTGATTATTGTTTTACTTTTTTATTTTTATCAATGAGAGCAATAGCTCAACTGATATAGTGTATTCCCATGACCAAGAGGTCATGTGTTCAAATTTTCAAATTTTCCACCCTTAATTGTTGTTGAGCTCAAAGAAAATCTGATTTTCACATGGGTTCAAATACCCCACCCAATTGCTGCGAACTGTTTTTATTTTCCTTCTCTAAATGAAAATTATTTTTGATAACTACTTATTGATTATTAAATACTTATATAGTAATATTGTCTATGTTGAGAAGTTCAAGCTTTATTTATATTGGGACTTACAACGGTAGAATGCGTGAAGTAAGCTATATGGGACATTGAGTAACAAAAGATGGGTATTTGACTTAATTAGCAATTTTCCATTCGAATGGAAATCAAACAAATAGAGAAGCATCAATGTGCTTTCTTCAATAATTTTATTTTTATAATTGAACTTATGACCATAAATGAGGCTTCTGTTGTGCCCCAAGGCAAAGGCTTGAGATTTGAAGGTGTGCTCTCCTCAAAGTACCAAGTTTGGGATTCACCTGTAATATTAATTTGTAGACAATTCTCGTGTCTCCGTTTTTTTGATGTCTCACGGTGTCTGGCCAGGAACGGGTGCGGTTATCTCGAGTATAGTGGAGCAAAGCTCTAGTTTCTCGGTTTCAAAAAAAAAGAAGAGGTGCTTCTGTTGTAGCACTTTTACTACCCAGTTCTGTGCCTGCCCCTTATGTGCTTGTTATTCTTTGAAATTGTACAGTGAGGGGATGAGATAGTTTTACATGCGTGCATGCCATTTTGATTGTGTGTTGGGTTGTGTTGTTTGTTTGACTTACCGAGATTTAGCAGTTTAGACTACTTTTGAACTTTGACAAGCAAATTGTTTGTTCATGAATGAAGTGTTTATCTTGTTGCAGGGACAACATGTGCAACTGTTCTGACTCAGGCCATTCTCACGGAAGGTTGTAAGTCAATAGCTGCTGGTGTAAGTGTCATGGATTTACGCATTGGTATCAAAACAGCAGTTGATGCTGTTATCTCTGAGTTGAAAAGCAGAGCATTGATGATAAGCACCCCAGAAGAAATTACTCAGGTAACAGGGTTTCAGGGGAAGCTGTTTTTAATTTTTAAGTGGGTTTCTTTATAAATTTCAAGTATCGTATTTGAATGTTAATGGTTGGTAATTATTGGTTTTAGTGGTTTTTACATTTTTTAGTATACACAACTTCTTAGTTTTGCTTTTGGATGTTGATCTCTTTGTTCATATACTTTCTTGAGTTTTTAACTGCCGTGAGTGTGTTGATTCCTGTTGTCGCATAAATGTTAATTTATTTATTTTTTTGTAATAATAGTTCGAAAATTTGTCAATCTGGATCAGAAGTTTTTCCAATGGATATAAAATCTTCATTCAATTATGTTACTTTTATGGTGGGTGGATATATTATTTGTTATTAGTCATGTTTATCCTAGGTTTGACACTTTTTTTATGATATCCGTGAGTGTTTGGGTCAGCTTACAGGCACCTTGACTATTCTCATGAGATATACCATCTAACCGTACAACATTTGGATGTCAAGGAAAGTTGTAGAAGATGAATTCTTGGGTGGTTTGAACTCATCCCCTTCTAGTTACTTAAGGTCTTCTTGACCACTAGGCTACTCTATGATGGTTCTAAGTTTCCTACAGTCGCTTCTACTTCTCTTAACTTTTCTATTTTTTTTAATTTTAATTTTAATTTTTTAATTTACAAACAGGTTGGGACTATTTCTGCAAATGGTGAACGTGAGATAGGAGAACTGATAGCGAGGGCAATGGAGAAAGTTGGAAGGGAAGGAGTGATTACTGTTTCTGTGAGCATTCTTTCCCCACTTGCTTTTATATTATATGATAACTAAACTTCTGAATACTCAAGTAACTTCTATGTCTTTGCAGGATGGAAATACTCTGGAAGACGAATTGGAAGTGGTGGAGGGAATGAAACTAGGCAGAGGTTTTATTTCTCCTTATTTTATTACAGATCAAAAGACCCAGAAATGTGTAAGTTCAGATTCCTCTGGCAGTAGTTAAAACCTTTAGGTGTTTAATGCAATAAGATTATGACTGCTGCTTGCCGATGCTTGAGTACGAGAAAATAACATAAACTACCTTGTTGCACTTGTGCTCCTTTGTCAACTTCATGTTCCTCTAGGATCACGTGATAGTTTTGCAGGGTAAATAGCATGCAATTTTGCAAATTTGATTTCTTGTATTGAAATTTTAACTTGAATCTACAATGCACTAAAAAATATGCAGGAACTAGAAAACCCCCTCATCCTCATACATGATAAGAAGATTTCAGATATGAATTTACTTCTGAGAGTACTTGAACTTGCAGTAGAGGTATCAATCTTAGTTTTATTTTTACATTTTTTTTTCTTTTGAAGTGCAAAGTTGGGTGAATAATATGCCTGAACCTTACGAAATAACATGATAATTTCATTCTCTGAGCAGAAGAAGAGGGCACTTCTTATTGTGGCTGAGGATGTTGAGAGTGATGCACTTGCCATGCTTATACTTAACAAGCATCATGCTGGCCTGAAGGTATTTTCTTGTTATATATTTATTTAATTTTAAACAAATGTGGCATAGTGGCTTACTTTAACTTTTTTCTTATTATTATTGCATGACTGTGTTTGCCGGTGTAAGTTTGATGAACTATCAAATTTCTTTCCTATAGAAATGAGCAATTAAAGTAGACATAGGCATTATTCAAGTAGCTGTAGATCTCTTCGATCAGGAGAGAATTGTTTTTATTATTATTTTTATTACTTTTTAATTTTTTTTCATAAATTATGAATATTATTTTGGTCATCAAATTTCCTCTGAAATCTATCTGAAAAATATTTCAATTCCTCTCCATTCTGAAGCTTCTATGCATTTAGGTTGCATGTGGTGACATATTTCAACTCAAATGGCTTATAACTTATGAAATTCAGGAAAATATCTTTTAGTAGGCCAGCATGTACCTGTCAGCTGCAAAATGTTACAAATGATTTGCTTTCTTGAGCTCTCTCTCCAAAAAAAAACTAACTTTCTCCTCCATTCTTTGACGCCATGGCCCCTCTGGTATCGAAATCATCGGCTATGGCACGACTTCTCTAGTGCCGCACTTCCCGGCCTCTCTGTTTGCGCAACAAGAGCCCTCACGAGCAGCAAAATATAGCCCTCACTTTCTCCGACAAGCATTCTTAGGCCTCTTCCAGCAGCTATAAACTCATGTTTCTTCTTAGGACATTATCTGGCGCCTTCAACACATCACACCACACATATAGTTTCATTTGAGGGAAAATTCTCAAGGAATGTTCCCGTTTGGACACAATACAAGCCTCCACTAAATCTGTATTGAAATTTCTCTGTTTCATTAGTGTTAGGCTTGTAATTATCAGATTTATCTTTTGTATTTTCCATCTGTAATTTGGTTGGCTGGCCGATATAGTTGGGCTTCATCTCTTCCATTTTCTTCCTATCTTTTTTTTTTATCGTTTGTTTCAATAGGTTTTTTGTAAACTCTTTCACTTATGAATGAAATTGTTTTATGTTCTTTTATGTATTTGTATTATGTTCTTTTATGTATGTAATCAAATAACATTATACCATCGTAAGAATTTTCAAAGTCTTGCAGAATATTTACTAAAACCGTGGTCCTATCATTTCAAAATTTATAGTTCATATACCCACCTTCATTTTTTTTGGCTTTCAGGTTTGTGCCATCAAAGCTCCTGGTTTTGGGGACAACAGAAGAGCAAATTTGGACGATCTTGCCATTCTGACGGGAGGAGAGGTGATCCAAAGTGCTCTAATCCAAGTTCTTTGTATCAACATTGTGTAATTAGTTTAGTTACACTTAAACTGAACAACAGGTCATCACCAATGAACTTGGTTTAACTCTTGACAAAGTGCAACTTGAGATGCTTGGTACTGCCAGAAAGGTTCAGCCCAGTCCATTTTTGTGTTTCTTTCTTTTACTGTTTTTTTGTTTGTTTAAAATTAATGCTTCTTGAGCACCATGTTCACTTCTGCCTAGGTTACTGTCTCTCTTGACGATGCAATCATTCTTCACGGAGGCGGTGACAAGAAACTAATTGTAGAAAGATGTGAGGAGGTTTGTTGCAGCTATCTAAGTTGTTCCTGACGAGATTTTGTATCAAAAAGTAACATCTATTTTAAGAATTCCTGTCAATGCTGTGTACCTATGACCTTGCAGTTGAGGACAACTATTGACAGAAGCACAGCCATGTTTGACAAGGAAAAAGCTCAGGAAAGATTATCAAAACTCTCTGGTGGTGTAGCAGTCTTCAAGGTAGAGTGTTTGCCTTACATGTTGAGATTGATCTACTCTCCGCACATTTCCACAGACTTTAGAGAACCAAACGTTATTTATCTAGGTTAATTTCACTGCATCCGCATGCCCGTAATTTACATTTGGGTGAGAGACTATATTGTGGCGATTTTGACTCCAACTCCATTGTTATCGAATTGGGGGAAATGAACAAGGAGATCCGGATTTCTTCTTCCTATCTCAGCTCATATCAACATGACAAGCCTACACCGACATACAACTCTTATTCATTGTGTTATTGCTTGTATTTACAGTTTGTCCTTATGGTTCTGCCTCTTAATATTGATCACCTATGTAGTTGGCATCTATTCCTCCCCCATGTCTCTTCTTCCCTTATCTATCTTCTCCTTAACCTTTTCATATGTCAATGAATTGGTTTGTTTTCTATAAAGGAAAAAAGATTTTTGGGTTCCTTATTTACATATAATTCAGTTCTTTTGCAGGTAGGTGGGGTAAGCGAGGCAGAAGTTGGGGAGAGGAAAGACAGAGTTACAGATGCTCTGAATGCCACAAAAGCAGCTGTGGAGGAAGGAATTGTGCCAGGTATGTTTTTCTTAAACTAATCAAAGTATTGGTGAAATCATCTCCCTGCTGTTGGTGGATAATTGCTATCATTAGGTGGTGGAGTTGCCCTCTTGCATGCTACGAGGGTTCTGGATGAACTACAAGCTCAAAATGAAGACCAGAAAAGAGGAATAGAAATAGTGCAACAAGCGCTTCGGGTTTGTTCGTTTCCTTGAGTTCTCAGCACTACTTTTTGGGGCTCATCCCGACTGCTCGTTTTCTTAAATCTTCAAAGCTTTGGTATTCTACAGGCACCTACGTTTACAATAGTTTCAAATGCTGGATATGATGGTGCTTTGGTTCTTGGAAAATTATTAGAACAGGATGATCGCAATCTGGGTTACGACGCTGCCAAAGGTTGGTCACTTTCAGCTGTTGGAAATTTTTTAAGTTCATTTATACACTAGACGCTACAAGATATCTTTTTTCCATTTAACATAGAAGGGACTAATCGACTTTTACTCATGAAATTTGGTTCTCAATTCGGATGTTGAGTTCCCGAGGATTTTTTAAAATTAATTAGAATTATTTGTTCTTTTCCATACCGCAATCGATGTCGATGATTTTACTACTACTTAAGTAGGAAGTGCTCATGCCAAACAGGTGAATATGTTGACATGGTGAAGGCTGGAATTGTAGATCCTCTTAAAGTTGTGAGAACTGCTTTAGTAGATGCTGCCAGGTGAATATTCTATTCCATGTCCTTTATCACAAGTTTCCTTGAACCAAAAATGTTTTTGAGCTCACATGCAAATGAAGATTCGAACCTCTATATATACTTAACCAATTGAACTATATTTAGTTTGATAACTACGTACAAAAAAACTAATGTTTGATGTTGTTGAATTTCCAGCGTTTCATTGCTGTTGGCAACAGCCGAGGCAGCTATAGTGGAAGATCCAAATGACAAGAACAAGCTTCCAAGCAGAATGCCAGCTATGAATGATATGGGCTTCTAGTGCAATAACTTAACTCTCTCAAGTTTCATTGGTTAGTAATTTGAAAGATAACATGATGTGATCAATTGATTATTATACAGGGGAAGTACTCAAGGATGGGTTTTGACAGAATTCAAGTAAGAGTTTCTTTATTCACTTTCTTGTGAGACCAATCAATGAGATCAAATCAGTTTTTCCTAATGCCTATCTACTCTCTTCAAGTACAATAAATATGGGGTAGGGATATATGAACCTCTGACCTCGAGGTAGGGTTCGATGTCATATCGACAATTTATTTATTTATTTTGAGACAGAAACATTTTTATTCAATTTATGAAATAAGGGGAAAAAATCCCCTATGGCCTTAGAGAAACAGTTGCCAATTAGCAATAAAGTAAGAACCATTCTTTAACCTTATTAGTAAGAAGCAAATAGAAATCTTAAAAAAACATGACCATTTTTAAAGATTAAACACTCTCTTGTAAGACTATCAGTTCTCCCTAATGCCTATTCCCTCTCTTCTATACACAAAATGCCTTGAATATCCACTTTTGAGCTACTTTTTTCTTTTTCAAAGTAAAATAACTCTGGGTCGAGATATGAATTCCGACCTCGAGGTTGGATCTGATGTCATATCATCTTGTAAATAATAATAATAATAATGTCATATCGACAAAAAACATAAGAAATGAGACCATCAGTTTTCCCTAATGCCTCCCTATTTACTATTTAGATTCTTTTGAGCTTTACTTTTATCTTTTTTAAAGTTTAATAATTATGGGGTAGGATTAGATGTCTCATTGATATTCTTTTGGGCTTTGTTAGTTAGAAGAAGCAAATAGAAAGCATAAGATGAAAGATGATGTGTATAAATAAAGTAATTTCCTACCAAGTATGAAAGATTGAATAATTGGTATACTGATGATGTGTTCTAAATTACATGAAATGAATATTGGAAGAAGGTAAAAAAAGTGGAGAAGGGTATACTTTATTAAATTTTTACCCCCTTCTCTTGTACAAGTGAGTCACTCAGCTTTTCATCTCAAAGGTATTTATGGACTAATGAATGGAAAAACTATAGTGTGGAGGGAGAAATGGTTGGATTGAAGAAGCTAAGTAAAAGTAGTATTGTCTGGGAAGGTAAATAAAGAATCTACAGCACCTTTAAGGTCTTGATCTTGATCTTGATGAGCCTGTTGTTGTATTGGCTCTGAGTCTTCATTCAACATCACATTGTCCATCTTCAGCATAGCTTCTTCTTCACTGCACATTACAAAATCAGTCATCACTCTGATTTTAATTTCACTTTTTTTGTAAGGGAAAAAAATACATTTTTAGTGCTTAAATTTGAGATTTAGTTTCGATTTAATCTCTCAATCTCAAAATTGAACATTTCAATAATGCTCACTTTTAGTCTATGAGGTAACAAAATTATTAGTTACATAAAGTAATGTTGATTAAAATGATGATTAGAATTATTTTAAATTTCAATATTATTGATGAAGTGATTTTATTTTTTATTTTTTAAAAAAATAAGTATTAAAGCAAACTAAAACAAGTAAGTAAACATTGTTGAAATGTTAAGAGCAAAAAAGTTCGTTTTTTAAATATAAAAATCAAATTGAAACTAAATCTCAAATTTAGGAACTAAAAAAATAATTTTAATCTTAAGAGTTTATTGAAACTGATTCAATAATAAATGAAAAAAGATTGCAGCTTGCATTTGGGGTCTGTGCTTGGGCCTTGATAATTCATTGGACTAGGCTGGCCCATCAAGAAATCAAAGGCCCTTACTAGACTATGGTTTTGGGCCAGGCTTCAAGATAAGAGTTCATAACTTAGAAGAAATATAAAATTAATTTTCAAAACAAAAGTTCGCGCCAAACATGACCTGCCATAAAAATTTGAAACTAATTTAGATGTAATTCAGTTAAAAATAATTCAGTTGAAATAAAATTTCATTACCCAGAAAATTTATTCTGAGATTAATTGATAGTAAAAATATGATCTTTTTGTTTTATAATTCAACAGCATTAAGGACAGAATTTTCCAATTAGAATGCATTTATCCCAAGTAAAAAAGAAGAGAAAAAAAGTGACCTGTGATGAAAGTGGTGATGATCATGAAACTTAGGAAGATGATGTTGATCATGAAAATCATGAACAGACACGGTGGCGGCGCCGGGCTGTTCCAAGTGCAAGGAAGAAGAGGAGGATGACATTCCAGAATCATGAATCCCAGGCCAGACAACCTCAATAATATCCTGATGATCTTGTTGAAACCCCCCCTGATGTTGATGATGATGATCCACAAACTGGATGCCATGCTGCTCAATTCCTTCAAACCCGTCATGACCGATCGGCAGATGATCCGGGTCGAGAATCGCGGCGGCAGCCTGGTGCTTACAAATAGCCAAGTGATGGTGGACAATCTGAAGCTCAGCATGGGTGTTGGCGATCTGGCGATGGAGGTTTTGGACAATGCGGTAGCATCCGCCAACGGGGTCGGAGGCGCGGACGTCGGACTGGTAGATGATGGTGCGCATGGCCTCTTCCTTTTGTAAGGGGTCAAGGTTCTTGATGATCTTGGTGATGTTGCTGACGCCAAAGAGCTTGTGGGCGTTGAGGAATTGGCGCTGGCGGTCGTGGGGGAAGTACGGGGCAAGGATGCAGTCGGGTGCGCACTTGCGGCGCTGGTATTTGCAGGCGGCGCAGGCTTGCGCGGTCGAGGAGGGCGTGGTGGTGGTGGTGGTGGATTTGGGAATGTGGTGAGGATGGTGGTGTATGGAGGTCATTTGAGGCCAAGATGGATGGTATTGAGATTGCGAGTGCGGCTCCGAAGGGGAGGGGAATTAAAGGAATTTCGATTATATTTTGGCGGATTTAATTTCCTTTTCTTTTTCTTTTTTTTAATTTTCATGAATGGGAAAAATGAAGTTAGATCTTAACTGTTTTTTGTTATGAGTGGAACGATAATCGGGGATTTGGGGCATCATTGTTCATTCATTTCTTGGTTGGTTCCTTTTTGTGGTTTTAATTAGTCTTCCAATTGCTTTTCCCTTCTTTGTTTTGTTTTTTTGTTCAATTTCATGGGGTTATTGGAAGTTTTTTTTTTTAATTCTTAACAAATTTTCAAATTGTAATGAGAAGGTTGTTAGTTTATTTTTACAGAATTTACTTGAATTTTTGAAGGATTTAAAAAGTAAGACATCCTCAATTGCAAACACTTTGTGCTAGTGCTAATAAGTTTGTTTTTTTTTTTTTTAATTATTATTTTGTAATTTACTCTTCAAAATGTTTTTTAGAAATCCAAAGTGTTTTTTTTATAATACTATTTACCAAACTTGCTGGTGTGCAAGCTGTGAACATACTTCTCACGTATATAAGAATAATATTGTTCCACGTGGGTAATAAAACATGAGTCAAATCATCCTTATATATATATTTTTGGGAAAAATGTATAAATCATGGTATTTGTAACAATTGTCTCCATTTAACTTTCATTTAAGCAATTACTTCTCCTAAAATTTGATAAGTGTTGTAATTAAATTATTTATACCAAATTTGAAGGATTCTCCCATGTGTTCGAAGGGTAGATTTGTCATTTTTTCCTTTTATTTATATAGTATTGTAATGCTATAGAAAAAATATATCCTCTCAAAGAAAAAAAAATCATAATGACAATTAATTTGATTTTCACATGAGCAACACACTGTAAACATCTCAACTGGTGGAACTTGGGGAAAACTCCATTTTTCCGTTGAAAACCAAATTAGTTGTCGTCATGAATTTTTTTTTCTTTGAGTAGGTTTTGAGAAAAAAACATATTTAGGATAGTGGTCGTAGACTTAAATTTCAAAAATAAAAAACAAAATAATTATCCAACTAGACCTAAATGAACCAAACCCAACACAAAACATCAAGCTGTTGATGATTTATGAATCATAAGTTTAATCTTATATCTATTTTTGTTTTGGAAATTTTAGTTAGCCCCCCAACCCAATTGGGTAGGTATTGCCTCTATGTTACTTCACTGCCCAACTCAAAACTTAAGCACCAAAGTGAAAATCTATATCAATTGATGGAGAGAAAATGGCATTCAACACCCAATAATGTTCATTTGTTTTTGCTCTGTCTGTGGATTTGTTGAAATAAAACTTCTTCATTTATGTTCCTTCTAGGCTTCATGTTAGATTATAGACATGAGTGGAATTGCTAGTTGACAGAATGTATGAATTATGATTAGGGTTCTTTTTAATTCTAACAATACCCTTCAACATTTTTCTTGAATTCTTCTCTCTTCTTCCTACCTTTGTCTCCTATCACTACTACAAAATTAGGATATAATGATTACAGAAAAGTGTCACAAACATTTTAGATGATACTTTTTTACAATCATTGTATCGCACATCATCTATTCTTTTTACATGACACTTATTAAAAAGTGTCATTAAAATGTTTTAGATGATACTTTTCTGCAATCATTAATCTTTGTTTGATGACACCTAAACAGTATCAATAAATATTATTTATTGACACTTATTTTTAATCACAAAATAATCAAACATGACTCTTTATTTTAATCATATATCTTTAATTATTGACAAATATTTTATTATCAATTTATATTATTTCATGACGCTTGCTGTGTCTATTTGCAACCTTTTTTTTGCTCTTAACTATTATCATACAATACATAATATTCTTCAAGAAAAATAACTTCACCAATAAAAGACTTGTCAACAAATAAAATTTCATTATGATTTAGAATATTTGTATTGAACAAAATAACAAAAGGACAATAATATTACACTTGTGATAAATGTTCACACAGTTTTTTACAACAAAAATAACTAGTAAAAGATGAGTGCATTTCTTCACCGCTTCATCATTTGAGTGTGTTCATGCAAAACCTAAGAAAAATTGAGTTTCAAACAACCTTCACATATTACATATTACTTAACATTAACATATGAGCTTTCTTACCAATAAGAAAAGAGCTTCAAAAAAGAAAAGGAAATTTAAGTAATTCTAACGAGTATGCATGGATAAATCTTTCAGAACCTTAAGCAAGAAAAGAAAATGAAGAAAAGAATGAAGCTTACATCAAAATTTGAACGCATGGAGGCTTCAATACATGTCTTTTCCCTAGCCTTTTTATTTTCATGTCCATATTCCCTATAAGCATCAAACCAATATATGTTTCAGCTTCAATCTAAACCTAAATATTTAAACAGATGTGTCTATATGTTAAAAACTAAAATAACCTTAAGGAATTAGAGTAGATAAAGTTTACTTCTTTAACTTGCAAAGCATTCACTAAAGAAAATAAACAAATTCTCCAATATATTAGCTTCAACAATATAGAAACGAGACATCAACAAATTGATCAATAAAAAAAAACTAGAAGAATAAGTCATTAACTAGTTGTGCTATTGAAACTTAATCACACAAACCAGAAGAAAAATGTATGGTTGGACATTGTTATTATACCCATAGTTCAGAGTTATACCTCCACTCAAGATGGATCTAAGTCAAATTCGGCTCCAACATTTAACCTAGATAAGAACAATTAAAACAACAAAAATAATTGTAAAGGTCAAACATATAAAGTTCTAAAATAAGCACATGCATGTAAATATTACATAGAAAGTAATAACATATTACTTAACAATAACATGTGAGATTTGGCAAAAAGAAAAAAATAATAACATATGAGCTTTCTTATTGATAAGAAAAAAACCTCTCATTTTTCTACTTGACAAACTCAACAACTTCCTACAAGATTGTTTAGAAGTATCCACAACATTATAATGAAAGCATGCAAATAAATTAGAAATTTTAATACATACATCGATTATGAGAATGTATTGGTACCTAAGACAAACCAACAATTATTCCAAAATCCAACACATTTTCACCCATTTGATTGAACAAAAACATTAATATATATATATATATATATATATATATATATATATATATATACACACACACACACATAGAAGACGTACCCATCTCAACTAGCTTCTCTATCATACCGTGGCTGCCTATTCGGAGTTCTTGCAGCTAGAAAATCCAACAAAACTCATAGAAAATACATCAAATTCAAGGACTAGAAGAATTGGGCAATCGACAAATAATAGAGTGAAATCAAAAGTATCTACAACATTATAATGGAAGCATGTAAATAAAATAGAAAAGTTAATTCAAAATTTCAGCAGCATAACGACACCCCTATGACTAACCAAAAAAAAATAATTACACCTGCTTTAACAATGAAAATCATATATAATCTACCATGTGGCTACCTTTGCTGCAGGGTAGCCAAAATTCACATAATCATATATAAAAAACATATTGCATATGTGACGATCATGCTAGGAAGGAAAGCATACAAAAAGACCCCTACATCAAATATTGTATCCTTTGTATTTAAAAAGAAAGCTTTCCTCTAAAATCTAAGGAGAGGCATTGCAAAATTAATGAACTATCTTCAAGAATGAAAGACAAAGTTGATAGAACCTTTATTCAACAAACTAGAAGTTAAGTTGCAGAATCTCTACCCTGCAACGAAGAAAGATAAAATTATATGTGAATCGAGTATCCACAGGTTTCATTCAAACTTTATTCATAATTTTCACTAACAATAGTCGAGGGATGAGCAAGCTCATACAAACACTCACGATATAAGAATTAAAAACAAATAATAATTACTAATGACATTCACTAACATTCACAAAGTATAAACGTGAATCCAAAGGCAAAGAAAGTAACTAGATATGAACAGGAAAAACTTGTAGAAGAATGAAATAAAGAGCAAAAATTGATGCAATATTAGAAAAATGAAAATGAGAGGGAAGTGAACATATAAAAAAATAGGCACATTGTTTTAAATTTTTTGCCTATCTCAATATCAACAACATCATATCATATCATCTCATACCTTTAAGATCTCGAATCTCTACCAATAAAGTCGATCCTTAAGTACTGAAATTGTCAGTTTATTGCCTAACTATTTCATAAAAACAAATGTAGTTTTTAAATTCATAAACTGTAGCAGTAGACATGAATTGGTTAGAGAAAAAAGATGAACAAAACAATACAGTTAGCCAGTTATTTTAAAACTAGTTTCAATTAAAAAAACTAATTAAGAATATTTAATAACAAAGAAAGACCAAAAACCAAACAAAAAGGAGCAAATAAAGTGGACCGACATTGTTTTGCTTCACAGAGATACCATGATGTGCTAACTAGAAAAATAAACGAAATATTTTCAAACCTAGAGTCGGGCAATTAGAAAATCAGACTTGGTACTTTAGCACCACTATGATAATTAAAAGTTTGAGGACCTACAAAATTAAGCAATTAAGAAAATATTAAAAAGAGTGTAAATAAGGAAGCAAAAGAAATAAAACAAAAAGAAAATGGGACAATAAATATGTGCAATTCTTACTTTCTAGATTTTTTAAAATACAGGTGGATGTCAACTTCACAACCCTTACAAAAAGAAAGATGATAAAAGTAGCTTAATGAAAATGCCTAAACTTCAAGTATTCATAAATAAAAAGTTGTAAATTAATCTTGCTTCCTAAATACAGCTCAAGATTGTAAAAAATCATAAAACAATAATATCAACTAACCTGCATATAGAAGAAAAGGTTAGTAGTACCACGAGAAGAGCAATCTTCACTTCTTTCATTTTGTACCTATAAACAATATCTCTTCATAAGACAGTGCTCGTGCGATTGCACCTAGAAAAAATCAATCGGAAGAAATACGACGTCATTGATCATTACCCTTTCTGCAAAGTTAGGATAGTGTTAAAGCTATTGGTAACTTGGGCAGCAGTACATCAGTCAATTTGTTATGCCAATTAGAATAGTAGTTAGCGACATTAGTATACACCTAACACCCCACGACCAAGAGGTCATGAGTTTAAGTCTCCTACCCCAATTGTCATAGGACTAAAAAGAGTACTCATAATTTGTTTTTGTTTCAAAAATATTTATATTCATTACAAAAAGCTCAACATTATCTAACATTTTGTAAATGTCTCGAATCTTAAAATTTTATTAGACTCATAGATAAAACATCAACATGATGCACGATAATAATCTAGAATAACCTAGGTGAAAATGACTTTTCCAAAGTCAATCTCAATTTTACAATTCTTGTTTCTTTCTAATTGCTTCATTTCAATGCTCAGGATTAATTGCAATTAGTCCTTCAAGGTCCACAACATATTACCAAATGATAAAAGGAATGTTCCTCATTATACTATGTCTCTCTTTTCATTCTATCTGAACAATTTAGTTTTCCCACTTGACAACAACTATTATTAAGAGCTCCCAGAACATCCCTCTCTTCACTTCTTTATCTAGGTTGAAGGGGAAGACCCCATTTAAGTAACGGATAACCGCCAAAAGGAGAAAAGCTCAAGTGACATCATATATAACCTAGTAATTAAGAGGTTATGAGTTTGAATTCTCCTACCCCAATTAAGAGTTCAAACTATATTAATCAATACTTTACCAAAAATTGTATCCATGAAATTCTTCATAGTGAAGATTAGAAGTATCTCACTTAATTCCATTTCTGCTCAATTTATATGAACATAACAGTATTTATTTTGACAAAAATTGGATGAATGCATGAATCAATTGTAAATCATAATAAAACTTATATGTACCATTCATTTTTAAATTTTTAATCTCCCAGCAAGACGTTTAATACCAGGTTGTTGATATAATCAATTAAGAAGCCAACAACAAATTAAGATTATTTTTATAAAAGAAAAAGACAATATCTGTAGCAGAATTCAGAATACCATATTAGACCAATGAATCCAAAACGAAATAGTCAAATGGATACTATTTATATACTTTTCAATCATCTAATAGAAGCTAGTAAATCGAATCAAACATCAATCAGAACAGAAAAGCACGGCCTCATAACTCTTCCAGGAAAAGATTGCAAAATTGAAGCTAAAATCTAATGAATTGATCAGAGAATAGATAAACCAACGAGTTTAACATAGAATTCAAGAAAGCAACAAGAATTGAATTTATAGATGATATGTTGTTGACCTTGAAGGACTAATTGCTTCATTTTAATACTCATTTTAAACCAAATATACAGAATCATAAACTAAAGGACTAATCACTTCATTTTAATGCTCGGGACAGGATGACTTTCAATAGATCATTGTCTATAAGCAAAGCATTTCTCTATGAATACTTCCATGAAGAGACAAAAACTATCGTTGTTTAAAACCCATTATAAGTTTTCTAGTTAGCTATAAAGCACTTTGCACAATTCAAAAGCATAAAAAAGTAAATAAAAATCTTCTACAATTCGAATATCTCAAAGAAAAATCATCGAGTACTCGATACCCATATTATCAGAAAAGCCAATAGAAAAAAAAAACTTCGCCAGACTAAATCCCCATAAATTAAACAATTTCCGAGTAACAAAACATACCCAATTTGAAACATACTTGTTGGAGATGAAGTTGAAACTGAGAGATCGAGCCCGACAACAAGCTGGAGCGGACATGAGCAGCAGGGAGCATGGACTGAGGTCAGATGGAAGGGACGTGGCTTGTTGGTTGGCGGCGCACGAGCAACGGTGCACGTGATCTGAAGCTCGCGACGGTGGGGTTGTGTGCGTGCAAGGATGGCCGCTGTGGTTGGGGGAGAAGGGTTGTCGGCGGCGGAGAGGGGTGAATGGCGGCGGTGTCGGCGTCGAGCAGCAGGCGGCAGCGGATTGAGGTGGGGCTAGGGTTTGGGGTGAGAGAAGGAGAAAGAAGGAGAAGAGGAGAAAGAAAAGAAAAAGTGAAAAAGGATAAAAAAAAAACAAAGAAGTTTGTTTTCTTTTTCCTTTTGTTTTAAGAAACTAAAATCTTCCACATTTTTCCATTTTATTTAAACTAATATTCAAATGGGTCTTTTTTTTTCAAAATGAACCATAAATCCATTTTTTCTTCATCTTCATTTTTTTTTGCACAACTCTAAACTCTCCTTTTTAATCTCTTTTTTTTCATTAATTTTTATCTATTTTTAAGATAGTTATTAAAATTTTATTATTTCTAATATTTAACCAATTTTAAATCAAAGACACCCCATATCCTATATTATTTTAATGCATTTAAATATAGGTAATTCTAAAATAAAATTTCAAAGAATAAATCTAAATTTAAATTGGTACCTTAAAGTGTTGGGTGTTACATAAAAATGATGGTTAAATTTCTCTTCATTTTAAATCAATCTATTTTATCAAATCAATACTTAAATTTATCAATTTAAAGCACATGTTGACTCAAATGCTCAAAGAGAGTCTTAAAATACATAAGATGATGAGTTCAATACATGAAAATCACATACTTAAGATTTAAAAATTAAAAAATTAAAAAAAAAAATTAAAATGTGATCTCTTAATTGAGTTTTAAAATTTAGGTGATGTTAAAGTATTGTAAAAAAAAACCAAATCGATGGATAATTTATAATAATACAAAAAGGAATTAAATATTTTAAAATTTTCATATTTTTGAAATAAAAAATCCAAAATGGTTATTTTAACTTTAGTTTTAAATTCCTAATTTTTATATTTTAAGTATTTAAATCAAACACTAATTTATAAATTCTTCTTAAATTTTTTAAAAATCTCAAAATTAATATTACTATACGAAAAATAAGATCCATTCTCAAATTAATGTTTCCAATTAATTGTCAACAACTTAAAGAATCCATATTTTAAATAAACCAAAGAAACAACAAAGTGAGTTAACTATTATTCAAAACAAATTTATGATTCTAAAAAAGTATCATAAAACGCGATTTTTTAATTTATGACACTTTTTTGTGATGATAATTTTATTTTAATTAATGATTACAAGATGATTCTAATAAAGTGTCATAAAACGCGTGTTTTTGTTTATGACACTTTTATTGCTTCTCCCCCATAAATTTTATTTAACCCAAGTGTCATCTAAACCCAAATTTGTAGTAGTGTATGAATTTTGCACCTAATGGCTTGGACATGATAAAATATTGCAGCTTTTTTCATTATAAATATGATATTAGAAGGGATCCCCAAGCTAATTACAAAATGAATCTCCAATTGCTGATAAAGATATCAAAATTATAATCATGGAATAATGGAGAAAGTTTGCACCAAGAGATCACAACAGTAGTTAAATTTTCTATGAAACTTGTATATGATGTTCCAGCAGTCTTTTGATTCTTCATATGGTTTTCTTTCTTGTTATTATTGATTTCATTTTCATTTTCTCACTTTTTTTTTTAGTTCATGAAAAAGGTTTTTTTTTATATCCGTAACTGCCCGGACCAACTTTCACGCAGTTCGACTAATGTCACGAGTCATAATGCCGGACCCAACAACATTTGGATGCTAAGAAAACCCGTAGGAAATTAATTCCAAAGTAGGTAACCACCATGTATTGAACACATCACCTTATGCAGCCCAAGATCTTTTTGGACCAATTGAACTACTCCATGATGGTTAGTTCATGAAAATGGTTAATCAATAATTTGATATTAATTTAAAATAACAAAACGAAGTGTCAACAGAATTGGAAGCACACTGCATGCTTGATACGTTTTAGAGAATGAAATATGTTCTTGTAGTTCTTTCATTGTGAGATATTCGCAAGGGAAATTAGCTCAAAATTGGTGGTCATGATAGTAGTTAGGGGTGTTCATGGCTCGGGTTGGATGAGTTTTTTAGACCAATCCAATTTTTTGGGTTCGCCAAGCCGTCCAACCCTATACATTAGCACAACCCAATCTTATATTTTTTAGTTTGGTTGGATTGGGTTTTCGGGTTATATTATTTTTTTTTTCTTTAAGATTGAACTCATAAACCCATAATTATGTAGTAAAAAAAGCATTATATTCTATACTTCAGCATATTACCTATCTTATTAGTAATGCTGTATATATATATATATATATATATATATATATATATATATATATATATATATATATATATATTTTAGAAGGCTCACAAGTTAAGTACCTATCTTATTAATTTATCTTACATACACACATAATATATATAATATTCTTAGTTTGGGTTGGGTTGAGCGAGCAAAAAATTAAGCAACTCAAGAATCAACTCAACCCAACAAAAACTATAAAACCATAACTCAGCTCAACCCTAAACATTTATAACCCAACTCATACGATTTGAATTAGGTAGTCCAGATAACTTGGGGTGCCGATTTTTTTGCACACCTCTAATAGCAGTGCTTGCATTACTAAAATTGTATTTGAACTCTTAAAGTAGTATGCATATGTACGTGGGCCTCACCCAAGTAGACTAGTACTCTCCAAGGCTGAATGTGCCCAAGTGAAGAGGGCATCAGATGTAGCAAGACTTTGGGTGCAGCCCTGCCACATGGCAGAACATTTCAGCCAATAAAAATCTGCCATGTGTTGGGTCAAAAAGTGAAGATCACATTATTAGTTTGGTTCTCAAACTTTCATTGTGTTGGGTTCAAATCAAGGGTCTTCAAAATTTAAAAAGTTTCTGTGAAGTTGAAGGCTCTAAGCTTTCAAATTTGTGCTCAATAGACCCCTTCATTTTAAAAAGTGTCTTATAAGTAAAAGTAAAGGATCTATTTGAAAGTTTATTGATTATTAGGTATAAAATAGAAAGTGCGTGGTCCTATTAGACATTTTAAAAGTTCAAGGAACCTTTTATGAGGTCTGAGGCACAGCCCTCGTAGTTTAAGGACCAAATTTGTTATTTTGTAACTTGAAATTTCTTCTTTTCTCTCTACATTGGCTTTGGGTGGGGAAATACTTTCTAAAAGTTTGAAGGGGAGAGATATATATGTGTAATAAAGATAATGCAAGGGATGGACTTTGAAGGTGTGTTTTTACTTAAGGTTCCAGGTTCGAGACTCACTCTTACCATTAATCTGTGGGCACCTCCCGTGTCTTCGTTCCTACGATGTCTCCCTAGTGTCTCATCTAGGGACGAGCGTGGTTACTTCAGGTATAATAGAACGAAACTCCAATTTCTTGATTCAGTTTAAGTTAAAAACTTTTTACAAATCTTAAATTTGTGTAATCGCGTATGAGGTATGACTAATCATAATACTTCTTCTTATGATTGGAAATCGAAGTTTTGCTACACTTTATTTCTCTAGCAGTACCCGAAAAGTCCATTGCCACTTCAATTTTTAAAGGGATACCTATAACATCACTGCTTATCACTGATAAGATCAATTGGTTTATAATTTTTTTGTTGTTGCTCAATATTTCTAAACTTAAACAGTTATATTTTTGAGAATGAGGCAAACCAGTACAATTCTTTCCATCATTATATGAGGCACAAAGTATCTTTACACCTCGATGTGTTTTCATAGAGGCGTAACCCTCTTATGGTTCAAAAAAGGTGCAAGTCTCGAGACGAGCCGCCTCAACAGCCTTTTAAAACATTGCTGGGGCATCCATTCCTCTTATGTAGTAAAATAGTAAAATAGTTTAGTTACTTGTTGGGACACTTTTGTATTTTTGTTAGTTGCCGAATATTACAACTAATACATTTCCTCCCCATCAATAATTGTAACTTTTGCAAAAGACTTATAAACTTGTACTAAACACAAAACTTTTTTGACTTCAACATTTAATGCAGCTCTACCAGCTATCCATTTCTCTGTGCATTTTGTAAGGGTGTGTCCCTAAGATTTAAACTATGTGAACTTGCAGATTCATTGAAAAAAACATGGCAGTAAAACCAACGGTTGCGTTGTTGCGAGCTGTACTTGTCGAAGGAATCGCAGCACTTGCTAAAATTGCTGGTGCCATGAAGGCTGCAGCTTTGGCAGGATCAAAACAAGAGCAGAAAGATGATTCTAGCTAAACAACCCTTTAAAATGAAAGAAAGCCTCTAATTTTTTAAATGTCTGTTAATTTGACACCAAAAAAATCCCAATAATGTTTTGGTGCCTTTTGTCTTTTTTATGTTTTATCTAAAAACACATAAATCCCATCCTTGAGGCAAAAAAAAGAAAGAAAGAAAGCCATGGTGCTTAAGAAATAAAAGAGCCAAGCCGATTTCATGTAGTTGATAATTTCGATAATGTCGATGTAAAGCGATTCCGTGGTCCAGGAAAGGGGGAGGGGCAAAGCTAAGACATGTGATTCATGGTTCTTTATCAGAAGGGAATAGTTTAGTTGTTGTGTGTCTTAAGCTGTTGTTTGGTTGCTGAGAAAAATAAAAGTTTAGTTGAGAATGATGATAATTGAATGGATTTCTTGGGTTGAAACAATGCATTTGGGTTTTCCCATATGAGGAATTTGAAGAATCAAAGAGAAAGGGCAAAATGATTAATATAAAGTGGGGGAAGAATGATTGAAGTCAACTGTTTTTCCTCTCTAGGATTGTGTTTTTGTACCATAAAGAAAACACAAAGAACAAAACAAACAATAGAAGACAATGCAGCTTTTGGCAATAACATTTAATTATGTTTATATATTATATATTATAGTTTTGTTAGAAAGAAATATTTGAGAAAAAAACCTGGGAGACAGAAAAGAAAAAGAAAGAGCAGACAAGTAAGGACAAGACATTTGGGTTTGGGAACTGTGCAATTGTTGGGCCCATCTCAGCCCAGCCCAGCCCATTATCCCACCATCTGTCCTTCATTCTAACTATCAATGTGAGAGAAAATACTTTTTTTTAGATGAGAGAGAAACAATGTTTTCAAGTCAGAGAGAGATGGGGATGGGCATGTGAATAGAATAGTATTACTGGGCATCTTTATTAATAAACATTTTCCAAATAATCAAATATATATTGGTACTGTACAAGAAAAATATCACTTTTTCTCTCCAAAATGATTTTTTAAAAAAAATAATAATAATAAAATGTTGAGGCAAATATGAATACAAATACTAATGATAATGACTTTGTTCTTAATCTTTGAATTATTCCTTGATTGACCATCAGCTCCAAGTTAGGTTTTAGCAACCAAAAACATTCTAATATTTTCTAATGTTTTTTTCTTTTAGTATTTGAACTATATGGAAGTTAAGATTCAAAGCTCTTTTTTTTTGTCAATAATAAATGTCATAATTAGTTCAATTATATTAAGTTAAGAAGATTGAAAATTCAAGTCTCTATAGAAAAAAATGTGTATAGAAAGTAATGAAGAAAGAGACATTGGAAAGTGAATGGTAATATAGAAAAGAGGAAACTTGCATGGATGTGAATTCTGTATTATTGCTTGCTAAAATCAGAATTATTGTCTTTTTTGTTTAATTTCAATTTGTCAAACTCTAAGTTAGATTTTCCTTTTTGTTAGTTTAAATGTGAGAGAATACCACAAACCCTAGAAGGTGAACGACTCATAAATAAGATGAGAGCTAAAATATTGATTTTAATAATCGAATTTGTGCCAATCAATTAAGTCAACATGCAACCAACCAATACCAATTCAATAAAGGTATAAGTTAGAATTCAACCTATGTTTAACACTTTATTTACTTTCTCCTTAAGCAATCCTTTTTTTTTCTTTATTACCAAACGACATAATTTCTTCAAGTCTGTTATTTAAGAAAAAATTAAATATATATCAATGAAATATTAATTGTCTATGGTTCGTAACACTAATGGAACACCAACTATGATGAGAGTATGTAGATAAATAAGGTTAGTGTTTTTTTAGAAAAACAAACGATGAAAGTTTAATTTAAGAAATTGCAGAAATAAAATTTTCAGATTTATGTAACTTAAAAGAACTAAATACTGTTAGATATATATATTCTCTACGTTCTTTAGATATTCTCTGTTATGTGTACTATTTGAGTAAAATCAATGATAAATGGAGAGTTTTTCTCCTCAATTTCTCAAAGATTTTCAGTTCACAAGGAAAAAAGATATTTAAAAAATATCAATAAAATTTAACGATGTCTTTCTTTTTTCTTTTTCTTTTTTTTTAATTATAAAAAAAAACAACGTTGATTAATCTTTTAAGGGACCTCAACATTTGAACGACACATCTGTCCCTGTCGTAAATAATTTTTATTTCTGTATCACTTTTTTTATTTATTTTTATATAAGAATAGGAATATTCGAACTTATAATCTCATTGTACATATTGTCATTAGAGCTTTGAGTTTATTGATGTATTACATTTTTTCAAAACTTTATGAAAAAAAAGTATTGAAATATTATTGAGATTATAAGACGGCCAAACACAACAGAAAAATGACAAAAAGACACCCACAAAAGCATCAAATGAAATGAGTGATAAATAAATATAGTAATCAATTTAAACCCACTTGATGAAGAAATGATTAAAAAAAAAAAATTTGAGTACATATTGGGAGAGGGGGACAAATATCGATTATCGGGCTCAAACCTGTGATACTGGTGTTAAACTGGTTTACAACCAAACAATGAAATCATTGCGTCACTGACCCACTTGATGAAGAAATGATTAAAACGTTATTATCATTTGTTTATGCTTATTTTCTATCTGATTGTTATATTTAGGATTCTTTGCATTCATTTTCTCATTAGCGGTTGAAATGTCATTTCTATTTCTTTTTTTTCAATAATCAGAAATTTAGTCTTTATCATTTTTTTTATTCATTAAAATCTTTTAAAGGTTATGTATATCATTTTTCATAATGTAATCCTTCCCCGAAAGTTAATTTCCACGAGTTTTAGAAGTATATAAATAAGTTTAAGAAGTCTAAATTTACGTAAATGAGTGAAGTTGTAAATTAAAGTTTGTTTTTTATTTTTTGTTTTTGTTTTTAACTTTTTAAAAACATGTTAGTTTGATAATTAATTTTAGTTTTTGTTTTTTAAAATTTCAAAAGGTTTATAAATTATTAAAAAAATTAAAAACTATAAAGAGTAACTTTTAAGTTTTCGTTTTCGTTTTTAAAAAAGTATGAAAATATCAAGAATAAAGAGTAAAAAACTAACAAAAAAAAAATATGATATTTGAAAACAAAAAGTTGTTATCGAACATGTTTTTTAGTTTTTTATTTTTAAAAACATAAAACTAAAATCAGTTATCAAACATATAAAATTTTTAATTTTTAAAATTAAAATCTACAAATAAAAAACAAAATGTTATCAAACGAGACCTAAATTAATATAATTTCACGTTTTTGTATATAGTAAGCACTTAATTAGGTCAACTTTATCATAACTATTTTTATATGATAGATTATTTACGATATTTGGCTATCATAAAATTGTAAATTTTATGTTTAGATCATGTTAAGAAAATGTTATGCCTTTTGGTTTATTTATAATGGTTTGTGATTTCTGAGCAACAATAATCTCACACAAAAAAAAAACAATGTGCAATTTTCAATATATACTTGTCCTCGAATCTTTTAGGGCCTTCTAAATAGAGTAACTCATTTAACTTAAATAGAATAAAGACTTATAATATAGCATTTAATTAAGCTTATAAATAAGAAATATTCCATAAATAAAATCTCTTATTTATCTACTAACTCTTATTGCATAATTCAAGATTTATTTGATAAATTATTCAACTTAGTACTCGTAAACCTTTTTTTTTTTCAATATACTTGTAAACCTTTTTACTTGAATAGTCTACTTAGTAGTTAAAGATTATGAAACAACTTACCAACAACCTAATTATTAATTATCTCTTTAGTAGTTTGTAATGTATACTTATTACCATATAAACAAAAAATAAAATAGAATATATATTAAATATAGTCGTCCGTTATTATACTTAATATGAAGAGACTAAAATAATTTTACAATACAAAAAGAAAGAGAAGCTAATAAACCACGTGTATTGTATTTGGATACATTCAAATATTCCTCTCATTTAAAAAGAGTCACAATTAATTAAGCTTATAAGTTTTTTTTTTTGTTTTTTTTTTTCACGTGGGAAAAACAACTGACAGCAAAATTAAAAAGGGTTCTTCATCTCTTATAATGAGAATGAACTAATCCATACATATTTCTTCCCATTGTTTAAGAAGAAATGAAAAAGAGAACAGCATGCAAATTTACGAATCTAACCCTGCCACGGCTTCTGCATTTGGCTGTGGAGATTGGCAGAATTGGGAACAATGCAGTTTCCAAAACCAGCAAGGCTTAGAATATCTCCGTGAGAGAGAGGGCGAAGGCCCAAGAAATCCCTCGTCAGCGTCCCATCGCTTCGACCGCCCGACGACGGGTGGACGGCAGTGGCGGTGGGGGCAGTGGCGAGGAGGTGGTGTGTCGGGGCGAAGGCCGGGACGTCGTTGAAGGCGGAGTCGTGGAGGAAGGGATGGGAATTGATCATGTCGTGAAGAAAAGTGGTTGGGGGAGAAGCAGAAGCAGAAATGGAAGCAGCTTTATTCCCATAATCACTACGGCTGCTACTACTACAACTCACTGCTCCTCTTCCTCCTTCACATGAGCCTAAACCTATCTCCCCAAAATTACCTGTCCATTACACAAAATATCATATCAAATTATTATTATTTTTCTTTTTATGACTAATTTGTTACATGCTATCAACCAACAAGAGCAGAGTTCTTACAATATTATGTTCTAATCAAAGTTAGAGATTCGGACCACTAATCCTCCGAATATTGTTTAATTAGAAATTTAAAAAAAAAAACAAAATTACATGCTATCATAGGTATTTTAAATAAAATACTAAAAGTTGTGATTGTTCTATGATTGTCTCAAATTATGTAGTTTAATTAAGAAAAGAAATGTAGAGAATATAAAAAAAGTATTAAATTAAATTATAGTACCATGAATTTTATTTCATTTTAATTCATCGTTTAATTTTTAAATGTTCAATAAATTTGAACTTTTTAAAATAATGCTAATAATTATACTGCAACAAATGCAAGAAATGATCAATGGTGAACTTATATAATTCTAAAATTTATAGATGAAAAGAATAAGAAAAAGCGACAAGAAACTTATGAGGAGCATTAATTTTAAGCTTTTTTTTTTGTAAGTATGTAGATTAAAAGCACAAAGATTCAAATGATATCTTAAACCTACCTCAAATATACTACAAAAGAAAAAAGTTCTTTGAAACGATTTTATAATGTTTATTTCTTTTAAATTATTATTGATAATAACATGTAATTAGAACTTAATTACACAAATGTTTTGACAAAAATCACACGTGAAGAGAGAAGTATAGCGGACAAGAATATAAATAAAATAATAGATTTACTCTAAAACCAATAATTTTAGTAATTTTCAAGCCCCATAAGTTGGTAGACATGTGAATCAAGAAACACAAAAAAAATACAAAGAAATGATTAAATTTTACTATAGTCAATCTAGTAGTAATTCAACATGCAACATAATCATGAAAAAAAAAAAAAAAACTCAGATATCATGTAAATAAACATCTGTATATAATATTATTTCCCTACTTAATTAAGTACTATAAATTCACTTGATAAGCGTTCTACTAATTTTCTCGACCCCACAAATAAGTAAACACGTGAACTCGTCTAAGAATGTAAACAAAAAATAAAAAAATAAATTTAGAGAAAATCTCATATAGATATGCCAGAAAGGAAAATTATAAAGGGTTAAAAATATATGAATAAATAATAAAAAAAAAAGAATGTGCACCTGTAGACACGTGAACCAGCTTGTGGGGCCTGAGCAAAGAGCCACTCGTGGTAGTGGTACTACTCATGGTTGCACCCATTTGGGCTGCCTTCTGCAGCAGTGCAGTGGCTGAAATATGAGGAGAACAAGAAACTGAAGCTGCAGCTGGTCCGGGCCCACCCCCGACTCCGCTAGGGTTAGGGCTAGGGTTTAGGGTTTCATGATGGGGATGCTCGTGCCCGCTCCCCACGAACATATCCCCTCGGAGATCGGTTGTTGGCTGCAGCCACGTTGGGATTTCCGCTCTCAAATTATTATTGTTGTTGTTGTTGCTGCTGTTGTTGTTGATGAAGTGATCTCGTTTGAGAGCGAAAATATTATTATTATTATTATTATTATTATTATTTGAAAATTCTTGTGAATTATTGTTGTAAGAAGTGAGAAGAGGGTTTAAAGCCATGGCTGATCTTGTACTTTCATCTGCTAATGCATCACAAAAGGCTCTGTGTGTAATGAAACTATCTCTCCTGCATGAAAATATAAATTAAAAAAAAAAAAAAGAGAGAGAGCTCAGAAAAGCCAAAGATTATGTCAAATATATAGTGCAGAGACAAATTTAGAAGAACTGTAAACAAAAAACCCTTTTTTTTTTTTCCTTTCTGTCAAAAACAATAATTTCTCCCTTTATTAACTGCTGAAATATTATAAATTTCAATGCCCAAGCTAAAATTCTAATTCTGATCTTCACACAGTTAACAATAAAGTAAAGTAAACAAAACAAGGCCTTGATCATAATAAATGAAGATTAATGATAATTTGAGATAACAATTATAGCCTAATAATGAAATAAAGTTTGTAAACTTTTGAATTGAATTAATTCACCTTGAAAATAGAGTTCCACAGTCACATCTGTACTCTTTTGTGCCACAAATTTTGGAGTGAGCTTTCCAATCAGATTGAACTGCATATTTCTTAGAACACTTATCACATTTCCACTTCTTTTCACCATGCTTTCTGTAAAAGTGCTTTTTTATTCCTGTTAGGTCCCCAAGAGCTCTTGATGGATCATGGTGGACACAGCTTGGCTCTGGACAAACATAAACCTTCTTCTTTATCACTTCTTTGTTTGATCTTTGCTTTAATTTCCATGGAAGATTGTGCCCTCTCCTATGCAGCTGAAGATTCTGATCCCTCTGAAACCCCTTGTTGCAGATCTCGCACAAGAACCGATTCGTCGCCATCAGCGTCTTCGGCGACAACGCTATCACGTCCGCATCCGGGTCTGAAATTCCAAATCCATCCAAGCGATTCAAAATGTTAACTTTACGATAGACGAGATTCTAACATGGTATCAGAGCTAGAGATTACCGAGAATCTTACCGGGGTTTCCAGGGAGGTTTCGCTTCTTCTTATGAGGAGGTGGTTGGTGGGATTGAGGAGCAAAATATTGATTTGGGAATTCAGTTTTATTGGCTGAAGAAACACTTCCAGTTGCAGCTTCACCAGAAGCAGAAGTCAAATTGGACAAATTTTCTTCCATCACCAATTGTTGTTGAGACAAAAAATTACCCTTCATCATCATCTGATCCTAATTATGAACAAACCCTCTTAAAATAGTTTTGAAATTCCTAAGGTTTTTTTTTTCACATAAGACAACAATAGATCTAACAGAGACAAAGAACAAGAACAAGAAGAAAAAGAAACAACAATCTTGAATGTTATTGAACTAATTAACAAAACTTTCCAAGATCTAATTCAGGACAAAATAGAGAAGAGAAAAAAAATAAAAATTAACAAACAAAAAATTGTGCTGAATCTCTTTACTGCATTCAATCTTTGATTTGGCTCCAACCAAACAGACAACTTTTAGTTTTATTTTGAAATTAAAGCTCAAAAGAAACAAGCACACAGAGAGATAACTCAAAAACTGAACTTTTTTTTGCCCCTTCTCTTTGAATTAACACAAAGAAAAGAGAAAATTTTAAATCTTGAAACTATATAATAGCACTAAAAAAAAAACCAGTTCTTGAAATTTCCAGAGAGAGAAAAAGAAGAGAGAGAATGAGAGATATGGATAAGAATTGAAGAAACGCTGTGTAATGTAATCACAAAACACAATTCCAAAAGATAAACTCTCTCAGATATCAAAAAAAAAAAAAAAAAAACCTATTGGAGCCCTACTTCTAATTCTGACGTTGCACTTTCTGTCTTATTATTATTATTATTATTTTCATTTTTCTTCTTATTTATTTAATTTAATTTAATCATTTATTAAACGCATATAAAAAAAAAGATATATAAGAAAAGTAGGAGTCTAAAAAAAATCATACAAAAGGCTTCTAGAAGGAAAATTTGTAATACTTAACAAAGGTTAAGAGTGATGTATTGTCAACATTAGTATAAAATTTAAAAGATATTAAAATGTATATACATTAAGGCCTAATCATTTTATTTCTAGTTTTTTGTTTTAAAATTTAAATTTATAATAATTAATTTAGCTTATATATTTTTTACTTTAATATCTAAATTTTACTTGCGTTTTAAAAAATAAAACTAAAATTTAAAACTATAAATTAGTTTTTAAAAACTTGTTTCATCTTTTGAAATTTGATTATATTTCAAATAAATCATTTATGCATAATTTATATCTTAAACTTTAAAAATTAAATAGTTATTAAATTGGACTTAAACTTTTACTCCTTTTTCCGAATTGAAGATTGAATTGTCATTCTAACAGGAAGTTAAAAGTACATGATAGAAGTTTAAGTTTTGGCTTTTAAAAAATGAGTTAAATAACAATAAATAACTCGAATCTATAATTTCTTGATCGTATAAATATATTGGTTGAACTATTACTCTAGTTTAATTATAAAAATTTAAATTAAAAGTTAAAGAGATACTTTGTTGATAAGAACACGTTAGAAGAGTGATTTTAACGTAAATAATTTGTTTGAATGTGAGTTTCATGTTTATTAAATTATTTTAGGAGAAAATAAATCTTTAATTTATAAATTTGTGATCTAGTTCTAGTTTGGTTCCTATAGAGTAATAATTAGATAAGGGTGGATAACCACCTCAGAGCCACATATTTTTACTTTTTTTAAAAAAAAATTGGTTTTGATTGATGAAGGGAGGAATGCTAAAGTGGAAAGAGACATGCAAAAGGTAAAAATGTGGTTTTAAGAATGGGTAAGGATTTCATCCTCATCTAAGTATTGCTCGGTTCCTATATTTTAAGATTAAACATTTTTACTTTGATATTCAATAATTTTCACTTTTTTTAAGTATAAATTGAGAGAAGGGGGACCAACAAGAGTTTAAATTTGTAAGCTCTTGCATTCTTTTTGGAATGTATCGTATCTTTTTTCCAAAACAAGAGTTGAAATGGATTAACACCAAATAAATAATCAACTGCACCATCGACCATCGACAATAATAATATTCACTTCTAACTTTGGTGTATTTTGTAAATTTACTTTTAATACTTTCTTTTTTAAAAAATAATTAATATGAAAAATAAAATTATGACTAATATATTGAAATTAAAAAAATTAGTCTAATTACTATTTTAGTGAACATTAAGGCTATCTAATTAATATTTCATCATCTCAAAAGACTAAAAGTGAGCATTACTAAAATGTTGGATAAAAGTGTTCTATTTTAAAACCTAAAATAGAGACTCAATTGAAACTACACTCCAAACCTAAGAACTAAAAGGATATTCTTTTTTTTTTTATTTTACTATTTTAAATGCAACTTTTATATTGTTAAAAGTGTTTTTGAATGATTAAAGATAGATCTAAAATATATATGTAACAGTTTAGTTGCAAAAATTGTTTATTTTTTCGCTCTAACTTTTTATTCTTGATTTGAATATGAGAAAAGGTTGGATATTTTTTCTGCTTAGACCATAGTGTTTAATCACTATCACCTTTTCTTTGTCTTCCTTTAAAGTAAACAGAAAAAGAAGAAAAAAAAACAGAGGAAAACCATACATTTCAAGATGACAGTATCAATAATGTTTGAATATTATGCATATTTTCATACCTTATAGGAATCAAATTCATCATCATTTATTTATATGTGCATGCAATTGAGCCAAATATCATCGATCCATTCATTATTATTTTTGTTACTTTTTTCCTTCTCATACTTTTTTTAGCTACAAAATTTCTTTCCCAATTTATTTTCTCTCTCTAACATCTTTTTTTGCTTTACGGTACAAAAATTAAACAATAATTTTTAAAATTCTTTTTTTTTTAATGTTAAAAATACTATTTAGATTTTGTATTTTGAAATTTGGTTTATTTTGATTATTTTATTTTTAAATGTTAAAGTTTAGTTTCTATATTTTTTTTTGTACTAAAAAAAAAGTTTCTATATTTTCAATTAATTTCTAAAACTGGTTAATAAGTTTCTGTTAACCTTCTTTAAAGAAAAAAAAAACTCTATCAACTCTCTTTTCTTAAATTTTAGAGATATAATTAGATCTTTTTTTTTGTATTGAAAATATTATTATTAGTGGATCAAGTTGAATAAAATTAACCTCAAATTTATGAGATAGACTAGTTTTAAGTTTTATTGAAAGTTTATCTGTAAAAAGTATACTTTTAAAAGTACTTAGATTAAAATATTACCAAATCCAAAGTATAATGACCAAAATTATATTTTTACGTTTTAATGAAATTGTCAAGTATAATTTAAAAAAAAAAAATCATTGAAAATCAAACCCTAATATTGGAAATTAATGATATCATTAGGTATAAATAGTAATTAATAATCAAATATTATGACTTAGTTTTACGGTCACCAAAGAAAAACAAAAGTTGACATTAGTTGACCCTATGTGACAAAAAGTTAGGCGAATTTTGTGACGCCGTAACAGAAGGCCACCCAAAGTTGACCCCATTCAACAGAACGTTTACCAATCTCATTTTTAACTTATTACAAACTTTTAACAGTTATATACTTAATATATATAATTCTGTTCAAAAAAATATATATACACACAATATGTCATTTATTTCTTAAAATAAAGTTTAAATATTATGGGGTTTTTGCATGTATATTAAAAAAAACAAAATAATTCCATGTATAATACAATTTTCAAACTTATTTATTTGTGGCACAAAAGTGATTAAAGTCTATCAATTTTCCGATCTATCAGTTGAATTGATAAAAGTCTAAAGTCTATCAGTTGAATTGATAGAAGCCTATTAGTTGACTGATAGAAGTCTATCAATTGAACTGATAGAAGTCTAAAGTCTATTAGTTGAACCGATAGAAATCTAAAATCTATCAGTTGAATTAATAGAAGTTTAAATAGAAATTTTGGGGAAAATGTACTATAAATGAAATTGTTTTAAAAAATGGGTTGCGATTGTAATGAAGAGCAAAAAATATGCTATGAAGGATAAATTTTCAAATATTATTTTCGTTTTGATTTCAAAAATATATATTATTTTAGCTTTATGTACATTTTTACTTTAGTCTCTCGTACTTCATAACGTCTGTTTTGGTTCTTGATTTTTTATCGCGAAATTTAAATTCTCTACAAAAATTATACAGTAATAGTTATATGATGTGTTTATGATTTTTGATAAGATGTATGGAGAGTATTGAATAATAATGGGCTGTTTTTTTTTTTCTGAGATCAAGTACTTTTGATATTGTAGGGTGTATTTTGAACCATATTTTTGCTAGTCAAATTATACAATAATAGTTATATGATGTGTTTATGATTAAAATATACTTAGTTAAAGATGGATAAACAAGTATTATAAATGATATTGACTATCAACTTATCTTATGGGTGGATTCTTACTGCAAATCGTGTGTACTTACGCGAGTGTGTGTCATTTGCACACGAGGCAATCTCATGGTAGTCGCTAGTCAGCATATCATGCATTTATTGTTTGTTGATGATGTGTTATTATTCTCAATCGCCGATAAAGAGAAGTTAGATAATCTACTCATGGATGAAAAAAATATCATTGAAAACTAATTGACTATCAAATATAGTTTTAATGTT
The DNA here is from genome assembly GCA_036507275.1 of Sicyos edulis. Lineage (NCBI taxonomy): Eukaryota > Viridiplantae > Streptophyta > Magnoliopsida > Cucurbitales > Cucurbitaceae > Sicyos > Sicyos edulis. The sequence continues at coordinate 10,088,461 of CM071852.1, read as the reverse complement.
TTCTTAGACTACAAAAAATAGTTGTACGTTTTGTTTAGGAAGTATTGTTGTATGTTTAGTTTCATCATCAAATGAAGTGTTTTGATTTTCAAAAAAAAAAAAAACTACAAAAATAGTATAACTCAAATGACATAATGTATTATAGTTAAATCTTTTACCACAACCAATAAAAATAATAACTCAGCAACATAAGTGTAACCCACAATCCAAAAGGTTATAAGTTTGAGTCCCCACCTTTAATTATTGTTGAACAAAAAAAATCTCACTATCACAGTTATTATTGTTAAAAAGAATAAGAGGAAGAAAACTTTTATACAAAACTTGATTTTATATTTGAAATATTTATGGATTTATGATTTTTTTTCAATAGGATGGAAAATCAAAAGTTTAATTGATTTTTTAAAGTTTTACTTATGGAACACAAAATTGAAAGAATACTAATTAGTATTAAATACTAATTTTAAATATTTACGTAGTTGTCCCAATTATATATAAAATTTAATCGTATCACTGTAATAATGAAAAGAAAAAAATTGAAACAAAGCAATGTGAGGACCCTAATAAGAAGTACAAGGCTTATAGGATTCTTAGTTTGGCTCTTATTTTTAGGTCCCGTGAACTACTTGTGATTGTGGCCTTGCGACCATATAGTATAAATTAATATATTTTAAGACAAAAGGATATAATTGATTTTTTACAACAATTAGATGAAAACTATTTAACTTTCTCATCACTTGTATGAAAAAGTGATAATCAGTTTTTTTTTTCTTGTATTATAAATGTTATATAAGATTAGATATATTTTTTTAACCTCAAAAAAAAAATTTATTCATGGTGTCTACAAAAAATTAAAAGATTATCTATTCACTTCATGATGATCAGTTATTTATGATAGTTCCTTTACTATTAAATGTTGTAAAATCAGAATTTTTTTTAGCCTAAACATTTAGGCCATGTTTGATAATCATTTCGTTTTTTGTTTATAGTTTTTCAATTTTAATTTTTGGTTTTTTGTTTTAAAAAATAAAAACCGTTTATGTTTGATAACTCATTTTAGTTTTATGTTTTTAAAAATGAAAAATCAAAAAACATGTTCGATGACTGTTTTTTGTTTTCAACTATCACATTTTGTTTGGATTTTTTTAGTTTTTTACTATTTATTCTTGTTCTTTTCATACTTTTTAAAAAACAAAAACAAAAACTTATTTTTAAAAGCTACTTTTTTTTATTTTTTAGAATTTCTTTACCATTTTAAAAATATTTTTAAAATTTTAAAAATAAAAACCAAAATTAGTTATCAAACATACATGTTTTTTAAAAAATAAAACAAAAAATAAAAAACGAAATAGTTATCGAACCTTAATAATTAGTTTATAAATATTCCTAATTTTTTGAGAATCGTGTTTTACCTTGGAGTTTATCTATTATGTCTTATGCTTGGAAATTTTCATTTTTAACTCTTACACTTTCGGTTTTTCCTTATAAAGAAGAATATGCCATACCAAAAATTGGATCGCACGCGTAAATGCTCCATTTACGACGTCATTCATGTAGCTACAATATGGAGTTTGGTAATACAAATAATGTTAAAGATGTTGTATGGGCAGAAAATAATGGTTATGTATATATATATATATATATATTAAAAACTTTAATATACATATGTGTGTGTGAGAGAGTATTTAGATTAGTTTATAAATGAGATGTTTGATTCTAACCATCTTTGTAGTAATTAACTTTAAAATAGACAGTGATCGATTTTTTTGTTTATTTGAATGTAAGCTTTTCGAAACCCCAAGAACATTAATATTATATTTGGATAGATCATTTTCGAAATGAGGATAGTGATTACGATATGTTTTGAGTGGTTAATTGCAAAGAGTTTGTTGAAGACAAAAACTTATTTAGATCGAGAGATTATAAGTGAGTGTGACAGAACTCTATTTTTTTTTTATAGTATATGATTAGAAGTAATTGGTGGCAGGAAATTTTCATTTAAATAGAGGGGATACGAGTAATTGTGTACATGGCAACTCTTGTTTTCATTGGAGATTATGAGTAGTTGAAATAAAAGTGATGATAGCTATCATGGATAACCTCGCATTCAAAATGACAATAAAAAATTAAATAATTGTGGGTTCAATCTATTAAGATATTCCTTGAACAATGATTGTCCTGCAATTAGTAATTAGTCGTGCATTTTTGCACGCGTTTAGTGCAACCCACATTCGCACTTTGCAGCGTAAGCGCTTTCGCATGATATTTTGCATTTTGTGTGTACTAGTGCATCCACATTCTATAATAGGGTTTAATGAGAGTGCATATATAAACTCGAATTAAACTCTAGCTGTAATATGACATTCATTCTGAAACTATACATTCTGTAATTCGCCTCTCCTTAATACAGTTGTTCTCTCTCCTTGCCTGTGAACTAGTTAACACTAAGGGTGTAAGGTAAAACCGAAAAATCGATCAAATTTCCAAAACCGACCGAAACCGACATCGATTTGAGCTGAAACCGATTATTTCAGTCAGATTCGATTTTAAAATATTAAAAATCGACCGGTTATAGTCGGTTTCGATTTTTTCAAAAAAAAAAAAGTGAAACCGAGCCGACCGATAATACTAATAATTAACAACATGATACTAGAGACAAGCAGCATTGGTAGCTCATTTGGTAAGCGTTGCAGCTATTTTGATTTTATAGCCAACTAACGGAAATTTGGCCCATAACTCCAGCGGCAACTTCACGGGCCTTTGGCCCAATAGCTGTAATCCGTCCAATCGGCAAACCGACGGTTCATCAGTTCGGACAGGTTCGGTTTGATTTGTTGACGGTTCGGTTTCGGGTTATAGAAATTTCAATGTATTTAAACAGTTCGATTTCGGTTCAACCATCAAACCGAGCCGGGCTGAACGGTTTACACCCCTAGTTAACACAACGTTAGTGAACTACGTAATTCTGTATGTTGTTTCTTCTTCTCTTTACGTTTTTTCTTATCTTCGCATCGGTTGTTGATTACTGTTTTCATAACACTAACTTATAGACACCTACTTGAAATTATTTTTTTTTATAAATTTCCTATATACATCCAATTGTCATAACAACATATCTCGTAAGAATAGTTCTGTGGTAGACAAACTGTCATGAATGCTCACGGATGTAAAAAAAATGATAATATACCTAGAAGAGTTTAATTTCTAGAACTGCATCATCCAAACGTAGAGTTGTCTCAACATGAATATAGGCGCACAAAGTGTAGTAGTAATTTGATTGGAGGTTATGGAGGCAAAGGTATTACCTCGGGTGAGAATAAGCGAGCTCGCCCTGATTTGGATGGGAAGAGAGAGAGAGAGAGAGAGAAAGAGGCTGATGATAAAATTCTGAATCGCAAGCACTGAGCCTTCACGAGAAGCCGTAACAGAACTCCAGGGTCCCACACTGAATGATTGTTCAATATAAAATCTAAAGATTCCAAAAAAAAAAGAAAAACTTTTTTTCTTTTAGGATTTCTTTTTAAAATTTGATTTACATGAAGGATTAAATCTACCTCGGTTGCTAAATGTATAAAGAGAGTTTTTAGAAAAAAATGTTTTAAACTTGTATCTCAAGATTATGTTTAAATATGTATGGAAAGATATGAACTCATAGATAAATTATATTCTAGAGAATGAATAATTATGTGATACTTTAATCATAATTTTGTAATTAAAATAAAATTTTCTCTAGATGCCAATTTTAACATATTTTATATTTTAGATTTGTTTTTTCATATTTTAATTCTATCATTCACAGTCTCTTAATGAAAAATTATTTATTATATTAATTGAAAACTGTATGCAACAAGACCAAAATTGAAAGAAAATTCAAAATAAGGTATTGTTGTAAAGAACTCCGTTCTAATATTAGAATATATTTTTTTAGAATTATAGCTTATTTCAAAGGAGAGGGTGCTTTTATAAAGATAACATTGTTTATATACTTCTTTTTATTGGTCTATTTATTTATTACTCACAAATACAATCCAAATAAAATTATATTGAGCTCAGATTATAAATTTGTACTCACTCTTTAAAAGTTTAAATAAGTCAATTGTGATCTAAGCTTTTGTGAATGAAATGTAGATCTTTGTTTGAATAAGTACTTTCGAATTAAATTTTGTATTTAATAGACTTTTTTTATCAACTCCTACTTCAATGATTATGCTCAAAACACAAAGCCGCCTAATCTTTAAATTATATAATTAACATATCAAGAAAGTATTAACGTGAGTAACCACAATTATCTATATATTGGCTCATATGACAATAAATTAGTTAAAATAGGCCTCTAATATGAAAATCATCTTATCGGCTGCTGAATGGAGTCAAAGATCAAATTTTTTTAGAAATTACTCTACTTCTCTGATTGTAACAAACTAACAAGCTTTATTTTAGCCTTTTCTTTTTATTCTCTTTTTTTTTTCTTTCTCTCAGTTGTTTCCTCCACGTTTTTCTCCCCCTTCCTTTCTTTTTCTCTAATAAAATTCTCATATCCCTTTTCAAAAAATAATAATAATTGACATATATTATCTATGGTAAAATCACAATTTTTAATTTCTTAACTTTTAAATGTGTTATTGTTGATATGTATCACTTAAATGTCTATTTTTTATATTTATTGAATTGACAAATATTATACTTCTGAGTAAAAAAATATATATTATACTTATCTTTTCAAAAATAGAATATTATTATACTTAACATATAATTAAACAATTAAAAAACATGATCTCAAAAAGTTAAAAAGTATATTAGAAACTTAATTGGGTATTTACCAATAAGACTCAAACTTTCCTTACTTATATTTGTTATAAATGTAGATAAAAAGGAGTTGGGTCATTACCAAACCCAGATATTCCTCTTTGAGTTAAAATTGAATTTACAGATTTTTGTATTAAAAAAGGAAGAGGGTGGGGACAGAGAGCTAATCAAGCGGTGGAAAATGTATGGGGTAATGACAAAGGAAGAGAGTCAACGGCTCATGATGGATTTCAGGAGCATGCTACTTTTCTATTATTCTATATTATTATTTTTTACTATTCATCAAGAAAAAAATAATTTTAAAATACTAAATTTAAAAAAACAAAAAGAAAAACGAAAAAAAACCCATCATTTTCTTTTATTTGTCAGGAAAATTTTGTTCTTAATTTTCACGGTGTTCTACATGCATGCTTGTGAGGGTGACCTGTCAGGGAAGCCGTACTTGACCCGACAATTCCACGCGGCGTCCTGTGAGTGGTCCGTGAGGAGCAGACTCCTTCACGGTGCCTGACTCGAGAGGGAAAGGGGGCGGCAAAATTCCTTTTGACACTTGCTGACGTGGGTCCCCCTTTTACCCAATCCTTTTATTTTGAAAAAAAAAAAAAAAAAAAAAAAAAACTTTTAAATAATCAAATCATTTTGACCCTATAAACCATCCAATTATAATACTTTTGAAATTCGGATTTTAAGATTTTATAATTAAGCTTATTCTTTAAATTTCAATTGAAATATTCAATAAAATATACTTAAAGGTCTTGTCCACCATAAAATTTTGCGGGGAACGGGGGGCAGGGATTCACCGCGGGTAAATCACGGAGATCGGGTTCTACATGGGGATCAGGTTCCCCACGGATAATTATTCTCCATTTAACTCTTCTTTTTTTCTTTTTTATTCTTAACTTTTTACAAACTTTCTCTATTGTTAACTCAATTCATTAAATCTTAGATAATTTTTTAAATACTAAAAGAAATCTTTATTGATTTTTAATTAAATAACTAATTACGTAACAAAAATATTAATCAAAATAAATATTTTTACTACTTTTATGATTATTAATGTATTTAGAAAAATTAAAAATATATATACATAAAATATGAACGGGGCGGGGAACGGGGAAACGGGGATGGGGAATACATTCTCCGTCCCCATCCCCATTTAGCTTGCGGGAAATTTTTCATCCCCACTCACTTCCCCATTCACCTCTTATTCGGGGATTCTCGGCCTCTATAGGGGCGGGTCCCATGGGGAAAATGGACATCTCTACTTAAAGGACTCAAAGTCTATCAAATGGATCGGTGGTGCGATTGGTTATTTGGTTTGGAACATCTACTTAGACTCCACAGTCACAGGTTCGACTCTTGGTATCGGTATTGTATCCTCTTTTCCCTAATTTATACTAAAAAAAAGTCTTATGGGCAAAACCATCTCTTTATTTTTCTTCTTTATTATAGGTTCACGTTCGTTTTCAATCACATGTGTCTAAAATTATAATTTCTTATATTTTTTGTGGTTAATTTCAGCTTATCTCATCAATTTTAAGGATTTATTGAAGTTCAAGGAGCACCTAATATTATTGTTCGATTACACATGAATTAAAATGTGTATTCTATATTTATCAAATCTAAAATTGAAGTTGTTGAATCAAGTTCATTTCACTTGATGTGACATATAATTTTATGATAGAAAAAATTATGAGTCAAATTATTTATACTTTTATTTATTTTATAAAAAAATGTTCTAAATTTAAATTTGAGAAAAGTGGTTGAACACAAAAACAAAAACTTAAACGTTTATTAGACAATGGTCGAAGTTCAAAAATTTATTAAACATTATAAATATTGAAAAACTTGTTGACATGAACTTAACATTTTCAGATACTAATTTTATAATTCCATCATTCTTAAAACAAAATCTATTCTCTCTTCTCAACACTTTTTGAAACTTGAAGACCTATATATTTATTGCACTCATTAGATTATGTATCTAATAATTATTAAAATTTAAACTTTAAGATATTTACATTTATAGCTACTTCGAAAATGGTACTAGCGATATTTTCATGAGGCGACATCTCTATGGAGGCATATTATCCAGGCAAAGTACTATCCTCAACATCCTGGAGGTATTCATCATTTATGTAGGAATGGGAATGCAAGATCCCCATGGTTTCACATTATGTCTATAAAAGACATTATGGAAAATAAACAATGGCTTCAGCACACTGTTTTGGTATGATAATTGGATGGTAAATGGTCCTCTTCACTTGAATCAAAGCAGATTTTTTGCCCTTGCTGCATCAAAAAATCTTATTGTTAATGAGGCATGGAACAATGACAAACTTGAATGGGACCCAAAGCCTTTTCGCCCTCTCGTTGATCGCGAGATTTACCGCTGGAACGATATTGTTGCAAATTGGCCCCCGCTCTTGAGCTCTGAATCAAATGATATTTTAATTTGGAAACCGACCAATAACAATATTTTCTCTGTGAGTTCTTTAAAATTGTTACTATCTAATGGGCAACATGGATCGAATGGTGGTTGTCTTTCAATGAATTTCTGGAAATCTATCGTCCCCAAGAACATCAAAGTTTTTTTGTGGACACTTTATAACTCAGGGCTTAACATGGCGGATACGTTGCAAAAGAGACATCCCAAACACCATTTTTGCCCAAATTGGTGTGCGCTTTGTAATTGTGAAAATGAGACAGTTGATCACCTTTTTTTCTCAATGCAGCTATACTATGAAAATTATTGCAAAATTTTCCTCCTCTTCTCAACAAGGCTTTTATCCCTCGGTTGCTGCCCATATCAAAGATCTGATGGATACCACGCACAGAACTAAGAGATTTTGAGAGTCAGTTTTTATGCTGCAACTTGGTGGAATGTTTGGAAAGAAAGAAATGCTCGAATTTTTTATAGCAAGCACGTCAACAAGCATGCCGATTTCATCTGGGAAAATATCAACATAAATTTTGCTTCTTGGTGCTATAAATCTACTCTTTTTAGAAACTATGACATTGCTTCCATTGCTTTAAATTGGAAAGCTTTTTTGTAATTCTAGCATGCTCCTTGCATGCTTTTGGGAATGAATCGTATTTTTTTCCAAAAAAACATTTATAGCTATATATATTAATATATCGATTAAAATTTCAACTTTGAGGTAGCTATAGTTTATTCTATATAAAGTTTTCTTTATTTTTGTTGTGTCATTTTATTTATGTTTAGTGGCACGTGAATGTAATTGGACTAAATCGAAATCCATAAATGTAATACAAATTTATTATTAGTTCAAATCAAACATTACAGAAAAAAGATAGCTGCATAATAAGCTTCACTTCCTTCATTTGCTATGAACTAAAATAATCAATTAAAAAAAAAAATATGTGCAATCATCTTTTAAATAGTTATAGAAAAAAAATTAAAAGAAATTTTGTCAAATCAATATCCCATCATGATTACCTATTTTTTCTTCCAGAATTATAGGGAGACATGTGGGTCTTGTTTCTTTGAAAATTTTCTTAAATAACATTAATTATCTTCAACCTAAATTACAAAGCTAATGTTTAAAAGTGTACATGCTCAAATCTAATTTCAAAGGTGGAATTCATCCAAAGGCCAAATTTCCCTAAGTAAATTTATAAAACCAATGAAAAAGACGATCAATTTTAACAAATTAATTTAACTAGATCGATGTCGTAGTGTTATTTATTGTAAAATAAAGTCCATTAAATGACATATGACCAAATTATAACAAGATTGTAGAATCCAATCCCAAAACCGTATTCAATAAGATATATAATCATGATTTATTTAAAAATAATAATATTAATGAAAATTATAATTCGAGAGTACCGAGCATAAATAAAATATATTTTAATGATATGGTATATCAAATCATGATTAGTTGGCTACATATTTGAATTTCAAATATTATTGAATTCAATAAAAATATAAATTTAAGAGAAGTTGAGATTCTTATACCAATATAAGAATGAAATAAAATCATCTGCACAATTATTTACTTAAAGTATATATTATATAAAGTAAGTATATATTTAAACTCTTATTTTTTATATAAAATTTTAACTTATTTTTATTCAAATTCATAGTATTTAAGGAATTGTTATGAGTTCTTTTTTTAATTTAACAACCATTAAAGTAAGAGGTTTGAACCTATAACTTTAGATACATTTTTGTGGATGCACATCTCATCTCACTAAAAACATATTTCATAAAGCCTTATTCTTATTATTATTATTTTAAATGTTGCTATTACAAATGAGATAGACTTTTTTTTTTTTTTTTTGAAATACACAATAAAGTAGACTTAATTTAATATTAATTGACGTCTATCCTCCACTGAGAGGAGCAGGTTTTTTTTTGTTTTTTTTGTTTTTTTTTTTTTTTCCTGATATAGAGAGGAGCAAGTTCTAATCCTCAATGTTCACATAGGTTTATTTATTACACTAAAAAAAAGGAAAAAACATTGAAACTGTTTGGGCCTGAAACATTTTGGGCTCTTTAAAACACATTTCGGTCTTTTTGATGCTAATGAGTTTGGCCCATATTGCTACACATAAATCACACACATAAAGGGAGATCATTTATATCGATAAACTTTTTCAAATGACTATTTATGAATGAGTTCGACTAAATATCTCTATCATTCCAATTTTTATTAAAGAGACTGTAACCGTTGTAACCTTCCTTTGCAATTATAACCGGTTGATCTCTACATTTGAAAATTGGCAGAGAAGAATGAGAATCAATGATATAGGAATAAGAAACAATAGCGTGATTTGAGGATTCGCTACAAACATGGGAATTTTGTGTTGGAAACAAAAAAAAAATGGTGAAAATGACACATAAAAAATGAAAATGAAAAAGAGAATTGATGATGTGAGATTTCTAATTGATTAGAAATGAAAAATGGTGGAAATGTTTCTCCAATTGTGGGAAACAAATCTTAATCATAAGATGTGGGGTAAATTAATTTATTAGATTTGAAAATGATTCCTAAAATGATGGGTGGAAATTGGTTGTTATTCCTAAAATAGTGGGGGTGGAAAAGTTTGATTATTTTAATTCTTAAAATGTTAATTAAGTGAAAAGAACATAAATGATAGTAATGTTTTATTTCTCTTCCCCTAAAATCTAAAATAGATATGCATTTGAATTCTTTCCAATTAAACATTTTTTCAAATATTTTGGAGAAAGTACAATTATTATGATTTCCCATATATATATATATATATATATAAAGAAAAGTGGTGCCAATGCTTCTGTAATACTTGTGTAATATAAATTATTAATCAATTTTAGTATTATTAAACACAATAATATGTCAATTAATAAATTTATTTATAATACAAAATTAATATAAATAAACTATCATAAATATATATTATTAATTAAAAGGTTAAGAGTTAAATTTTTCCAATGCCATATTTTTTTTTAACTTTTTATAACAATATAATAATCTAATGAGATATTAAAATATTGCATTACTTATTGTTAAATGAAAATTAGTTTTTTAATCTCAATCAACCTAATTTTATGGATTGGATAATTGAGTTAAATACATTTTAGAGTTGATTTGGGTTCAAAATCATGAAATTTTTATGAGTTAAGTTGGGTCAAGGTTGACATAAAATTAACTCAACTCAACCAACACATTTTAGCTGTTATATTATATTTGCAGCACAATTTTTAAAATAATTTATCTATATCACATCATTTCTATCCATGATAAAATTCAACTCGTAGTCTATCACTGATTAAATTATATCCGTATAAAACTAACGTGTGATAAAATTCTATCACTCTTTAAATTTTATCGGTCATAGAATTCAATTTGGATTTTCTACTACAAATGAATTAGTTTTGATTTTGTGTTATAGATGAAAATATTTTAGCATTTTTATTATACATGCAAAATCTTCATCTAATTATTAGATTATATGTATATTTATTTTATTTTATTATGATTGTTAGATTTTTTCTATTACAATGTTTTTTAAATTTTTTTTAAGTATTTATAATCGATATATCATCATAAAAATATATATTAAAACTATGTCATCTATTTTTGTTGGTTTTAATTATTTATTTATTTGAAGGGAGGCTAATTATGTCATCTATTTTTATTGTTTTAATCATCTATTTGTTTCAAGTTATATAGTTGAGATCTTCTATATGAAGCATAATAATAGGATAGTGAGTGATTTTTTATTGAATATTTTACATATTTAATATTTATATTTATTTCATTAACTTGATATGATTATGATCGGGGATTGTATATATTTTGTTTATCTATAATGTAGGACTAATTTGATAAAAAAATATATTTATATTTGCAATATTGATGAGCTCAATGATATCTAACTGCAGCACAAAAATATAAGGAGTGGTTCGATTGAGTTGCCTTTTTAATTAGTTGGTTTGGGTAGAAAAACTTTTTTCAACCCAACCCATATGCACCTCTAATATATCACACTATGCTTAAGGGGAAAATCATTTTTAGACGATTTTATCCCTTAAGTCATATCCTAAATTACAAAAATGTCATTTATTGGAATATAAAAAAACAATTCAAATAAACTAGAAGATATTTACAATATATTTTTACCAAATCTCATAAATTTCATCTGACATTTTACATTCTAATTAAAATAATAAATGAATTTTCCACAAAATTCAAATAACGTACAAGATATTTACAATATCATTTCGATTTTCATTCGTACAAATATAAGATATTTTTATCAAATCTCATGGATTTTATGATTAAGTTAGAAGATAAGAGATTTCAACAATTATTTACGATATCATTTAAATTTTCATGTAGAAAATAAGATATTTTTACCAAATCTCATAGATTTTATTTAACATTTTATATTCTAATTAAAATAATAAATTGAATTTTCCAATTCTATAAATAGTTGTCTACATTTTGTTTACGAGAACCCTTTCTATTTTTTTTTTTTTTTTCTTTATTTTTTTGTTTTGTTTTTTGTTTTATAATAAGTTATCTTGAATTATTTACCTTAACTTTCATCTAATTTTTCTTTTCTGCAATAATTTTTGTAGGGATTTTTTTTTTGCATAATTGTTGCCTTTCAAAAAAATACTTGGAGATCTGGAAAAAAAAAGTTTGAAGAATTATAAGATTATCATCTAAGGTTAGTGCATGAATTCTTCAATTTCAAAAGTGTGGTAACAATGATTTCCTACCATATATAGTTCTCTATATTTTGTTTACGAACATTTTTTAAACTTTCTTTTTTTCTTGGGGTTATTTTCTTGGTTTTTTTTATAATAAAAAATTAGTTATCTTATTTTTGTTTTATTATTTACCTTAACTTTCATCCAACTTTTCTTTTGTTACAATAATTTTTGTAGGGATCTTTTGTTGCTTAATTGTTGTCTTGTAGATGTGTGAATTATTTTTTAAGAACCATAAAATTATTAAAGGTAAGTTCATAAATGTATACTAATAAATATATTTAGCTTATTTATATTTACAATTATAATAATGATATAACTCTTATAAATTTTATAATTCAAAAGTAACTAGTCTATTAATAGATAAATTGAGAAAAAAATTAAAGTTTAATTTTAATTCAATAAATTTTATTAATTTTTTTTTAATAATAATACCTATTATTTTTTAAGCTCAAAATAAATAATTAACTACTTTTTAACATAAATGTGAATTTTAATAAATTTAACTAACATGAAAAAATGGTTATAAAATTTAATATTATATTAAAATTATTATTTGATGATTTAAATTTAGCCTAAAAATATAAGAAATAATTTATAATTATATATATATATATCATTTATTATTTAAAAAATTATGACGTGCAACGCCGTGCTAAAATTCTAGTAGCAGAAAAATGGAATATCTAATCTTAAGGCAAGAGTTACAAGTTTTGTGTCCGTTGCTTTATATTCATAATAGTGGGGAAAATTTTTTATCTTAAGTTACCAAATATTTTCTAGGCCCATATGTGATAAAAGCATATAATATTCTTTATGCTATAATAAATGTAAAACACGATTATTTTATTTAGTGTTAATTCGTTTCAACTTCACGATCATAAGTTTGAGTCTGAAAATTGGTATTTGGCTCTCATATTATTTTAGAGCAGTTGTGTCATGTGCGTAGGGTTTGTTGATCCCCTTAAAATTCATATTTTACCCGAATAAGAATAATTCAACAATAATTTACCTAATATTTTTATCAAGAGATAGGATGTTCAAATTATTAAATATTTTACATAGACTAGAAGAAAGTAAAATGGAACCCATTAAAATTCATGCTCTTTGAAAAATCAAAATTAGCAACCATTGAAATAACAAAATTTATAACTTCAGTGACAGGAAAAATGAGTTAAACTGCCATACTTTGGATTTGGAAAAAATGTTCCTTTTACCAGGTCAAAGTTTTTTTTTTAGTATAAGTTGAGAGAAGTGGATTATAAATACTAGTTTTAAGGATCGAATTCGTGACGTAGAGTGTAAATAGATTAACACCAAATCAGATAATTAATTACGCTATCGACATGGTCAAAATTTTGATTGAATAAAAAGGAGCCCTTCTTGGTCAAAGTCAATTTGTCAATATAACTTTTACATTTAGAAATATATTATTTTAGAATAAGGGGAAAAACACATTGCTTTTGCAACATTTGGGTCCCATTCACACCTTTTTTTACACGGAACTTCAAATATTTTAACTTTAAATTTTTTGAAAAAGATTTTCCCTAGTTGAAAAGTTTTCAAATTCCCAAATGATTACGTGGGAAAGTGTTATATATATATATATATATATATATATATATATATATTGCTTCCATTAAATATCATATTTTATTATTTCTTAGGATCGACACCTCAAATTTAGTGAGATACATTATTATTATTTTTTTGTTGAAACATAAGCAACTTTCATTAAACAATAGATAATACATCTAGATCTCTCCCTTGATCTCTCACAATAACGTGTCTCTACATGTTAAAGTGTGATCACATAAAAAAGAAAAACGAAAGACAAAACCACACCCATTAGTAAAACCAAAATTTCGATCAATGTTTTCATTTGAAAGGGAGTATCGAGACTCCATTTGATTGAAATTAACTCTTATCTTCTCCTCTAGTTCGAGGATTTTTCGATAGTCTTTGGGGAATAATCTAACGGTCATATCATCGATTGAAGAATATAACTCCACCAAAGAAAATGGGAAAAAATTAATATTAGTGAGAAGATTAACTGTAACGGCCCGAAAATTTCATCCCGGTCTTCTCGGGAGGCCCAAGGGCATTTTGGTAATTTTGGGTCGGGCCGACAGGGCCGGTTTTGAAATTGAAAATTGCCGGAATAATTATGAGTCAATTTGAAAAGGATCGGAATTTTTGGTGAAGACATTTGGGCTTGGGAAAGAGTAAAATTAAATAGGGAATTAAATAGCGCGTCGAGTGAGATTCGAGCCATGGACATGTCGCATGCTAGGCAGAAGGCGCTGCCAGCCGAGCCACTAGGCGCATTTGTTAATCTAAACGCACGATCTAATATATAAGCCAGTTTGTGCTGAGTTTTGGTTTAAAGCGTGTTCGACCGAGTTTCCTCTCCCAAATTCGAAGTCGATCTTCTCCGAGCAACAGGTACGTCTTCTTCCTCTTCTTCTCCTTCTCTTTTCCTTCCCCTTCTCCCCTGTTTTCGATTTCTTCCTTGCCGGCCGAATTGAAGCGAGTGGCTTGTAGGTTTCGTGCGGCCAGCCAAGGGGAAGTGGTCCAGCAACAAATCGCTCGTCGAATCCTCTCCAATCACCCGAATCGAGCTTCTTTTCTCCATCGCCCTGTTCGCCCCTATTCGTCGAGCTCGCCAGATCGCACGCACGCCCGCGTTGTGCCCCTCGCTCGCGTGCGCAGTCGCAGCCCAGCCGCCGAGCCATGCCGCGCATCCTCGCTCAGATCAGCGTCCGAGCGCGCGCGTCCTCGCCAGCGTCCAGCCGAGCCGCATCGCCAACGCCCTGTTCGTCCGCACGCAGCCGCGCCCAAGCGCCCGTCCGCGCGCCAGCGCGCCCACGCGCCCATTTCTGCGCCCCAGCTCGCCCAGCCAGCCCCGTTGCTGCCCCGTTCGTGCAATCGGCTCGTTCGTGCGTTCGTCGTGCCTCGTGAGTTGCTCCCGAGCTGAGCCTCATTTATTTTATTATATTTAGGCCTATTGTGTGATTTTTGTTGTGATTGATAGGTTCTCGGTAGCTAGTTCGGGTTCGTTCGCCGCTTAGGATTTCGTGTCAAATTGTCCCCGGCCAAGGTAAGGATTTCTTACCGGAGTTGTGTGGACCCTGCGATATTATATGTGATTGCTGATTGATTGCTTGTTTGTGTTTATTGACATGTATAGCTAGGTACTCAATTCTGAATTCCCGATTAGCATGTTGTTCCTGATTAATTCTCATGTTAATCCATGCTAGGTTGTTCCCTTCTAGCATGCTCGTATCTGCTCCTTGCTTCATAGTATCATGCTAGGCTCGTTGTATTCTTATTGAGCACGTATTGGATTTTATGGAATTGTTTGCTGTTTGCTAGGGCAGGTTAGAATTGCAGGTAGATAGCATCATCCGGGCCTGATGCATAAAGTACCTTGCATCCATGGCAGGGGCGTCGAGCAAGTCATTCCGCCCCTGGACCCCGTGAGGATTAGCTAACCCAAGCGGTAGGCCCCGCAATCTTGGGTGAGGGGCGCGATTGTTAATGCCCCAACGGTCGGGATGATGACTTGGCATTGCCTCGCCCCGGCAGCCGGCATGTCCTCGGCATGTTTGGCGGTAGCCCCGATTGCCACTGTTAAGGCAGGGATCGCTTCTGGTGTAAGCCTACCACGACCGTTCCTTGGCCCCAGGGTGCGGTGGTTCAGCCGACATAGTTTACGTGTCCAGGTCTCACACCCCTATGTCAGTGACACCGATCCAAAGATTTAGTTAGGCGTGGTGATCGGATATGGGCGGCTTGCCTCCGGACCCGCAACCCCCATAGTCTGCAGTGAGCACGCGGTGCATGCTTACGCTCATTACGTCGTCGGCCGGAGAGCTCCTCGGGATTGTGAGCCGGTGTACCTTTCGTCGACGATGACAGTGCCGAGGCCGGGACTTGTTTCTCGTATAGGGCGACTTATGTATTGGGTCGTGTGGTGGTATTATTCCGGACTAAGACCCTAAGCCGGCATCCGAGGCCCAAGTGTGGGCTAAGCTATGTGCTCTATTCGTGTTTATATTCATAGCTTGCATACGCTCGTCGAGATGACCATGTATATCGTGATTGTACCCGGTTGGGGATTCTTCTTGAGTAATTCGTTACTCACCCTTACTGTGGTTTTTCCACAGGTAACCAAGTTGCGAGACAGGATGACTGAAGGAGGAGCTGTGATCATGGGGCTCAATCATCAAACTCTGATTTTGTGTTATGACTCTTTATGTTTTCTTTTCCCCTGAATGCATGTAGCCGGACACGGAGCCCTAGGATGTTTTCTGAATATTTTGTGGATTCCAGCATTATTGTATTTAGACAAGTTTTGAATGATTTTAAGAAATCTCTGATCGGAGTAAACTTTGGAAATGTATTTATCTTGGAACAGGTGCTTGGAAACAGGGACAGGTTCTAGGGAAATTGTCTAGTTTTTAAAGGGGTTATTTTGAATGTTTTTGTTTTAATTGGAATCCGAAATCATGTCTGTTTAAATGTCCTTTACTTTGAATGCATGCATTGGGATAAGGGCCCATTTAGTGCCCCCTTCGGGTCGGTCCCTTCTTTTAGAAACCAAAGCAATCCTAACAAGGATCGAGCCTTTATTCACCAACTCTTCCCAATTCTAATGACCAACTAACCAATTACCATAACCATCAGCCAAAATCAAAACAATCCAAAAAAAAAAATACATTAAGTTGCTTATAACAGAAAACATATAAAATAATGTCTAAAAACCCATTTTTCCCAAGGAGATTAATCTTAAGCCCAACGTTTGTCACAAGAAGGTCACCATCACTGCTGAACCCTTTTCTGACACGTTTTCTCTATCTCTTTTGACGACACTTCAGCTTGGGAAACTCGCCGATGAATTTCCGATCCGCCATGAACGACAGCCAAAACTTCGAATCACCATTTTTATCCATCATCTTTTTTTGCAGCAAATACCCTTCAGTTTATCCCTTCCTCGTCGACATTCAAATCTTCATCTTCAATCTCCCCATGGACTCTTCTCTTCCCATCGACAACTTCTCGTCCAAAGCAACCCTTCCACAATCGAAGAGATCTTTGCTTTTGTCAAAAGGGAACGTTTCCCCTTCCCACACGACCCTATCCAATGAAGGAGAAAGCTCCCCGACAACCTTCGACCAAACGACATGCCCCCACAAAATCGTCTTCAAAAACCAACAACTAAAACCCAACTTTGAAAAATTATCCAAAAAGGTCCCCCCCACAACCACCTGCATCGGAATCCCCAATTACTATCTGATATAGGATAAATCACTCCTACATCTAGCCATTTTATGATTTCCTTATTCACTACCTCTTTCATGGCGGGATTTAGACGTCTTTGATATTCAACTTTTTTTTCGCCATCTTCCTCTAGATTGATTTTATGCATGCAAAATATGGGACTTATGCCCTTTTGTGTGTTGCTTGAGTAACTCCAAGAGAAGTTGCTCATGATTTGGAGTTAGTTAAGACGAGATGACAATCGGTAATGTTTCTTTTTCTCCAAGATAAACGTACTTTAAATGCTCAGGAAGAGGCTTTAATACGATATTTGGAAGTTCTTCAATCATTGGACGTTGTGGAGGACTAGCTCTTCCTGCGACCTCAAACGTTTCGTAATGATAAATTTCTTCTACCATAGGATCTTCCAGCGCCTTATTTTGTGCTTCCTCTTCCTCCTATTTGTTGCTAATGTTTAGCATTTCTAACTTCTACATGTCTTCGATTGCATCATCCAATAACACTTCCATTTGGCTAATGTTGAAACTTTCCTCTGAATCTGTCCGCTTCATAGAGTCGAAAATATTGAATTGAATATGTTGATAATTTATTCTCAGCGTGATTGTTCCTTTATATACATCGACCAAGGTTCGACTGGTTTTCAAGAAAGGTCTTGCTTAGATAATTGACACTTCCTTGTCTGCTTCATAATCGAGGACGATGAATCTGCTAGAAAGATAAACTTATCGACTTGAACTAAAATGTCTTTCAATTTTTCCAATAGGGGTCTGGCTTCACGTATTCCAAATTTCTCGTAGATTGTTAGGGGTATAAGGTCGATGCCGTCACCTAAATCACATATTGCATGCCAATATGGTTGCTACCAATTTTTACTAGAATAATGAATTGGCCACAGTCAACTTATTTTTTTAGTGAGATACATTAATCTAGTTTAGAGAAGATAAGATACTTTTTTAGAATATAAGGGGAGAGAGACAAATACCAGTTCTTGTTATCAAACCTGTGAAGCTTGTGTTTAAATGATTTACAACCAAACAATGAAACCACTGCGCCACTGACCCATTCGGTCACAAATTCAATTTTTTAAAACTATATAAATAAATAAATAAATAAAAATGAAAATAAATCTCAATTTATTATTAATTTTCACCTTCCATCTGAAAAAAAAAACAGAAAAATAGTAGTGATGTGTACAAAAATATCTACACATTACCATAGATAGATAAACGGAGAGAAATTGAGGAATACTTTTGAATATATTTTTAAGATAGTAAAAAAAAATACATAGTTTTTTTTTAAATAAAAAAAAAGTTAGAATGTAAATATAAAATGCTAAATATAATATATGGATATCGTCTAACAATATTAGGTTATTGGATTTTTCTAAAAATTGAATATCCAAAAGAAACGTGACGAGTGGGGAACGACTTCCAATCCTCGTTCCTGACACCAAAATTAATTTCTATTTCCACAAAATTTATCTTTTTTTCATAGAGATCAGGTTCTCTATGTGGAATTCTTTTCTCGTTTAATTTTTATCTAAGGAAAAATATTTTTTTGAATGTATAATTTCACCAAAAATATTTTTATGATCTAAAAATTAAAGTAATAAAATGAGGGGAAAAAATGTATTGATAAAACAATAATAAATAGTAAAAAGGGCGGAGATCAGGGAAATGGGAACCAACCCCATTTAGCCCACAGTAAAAAAAAATATCGTCCCCGGCCTCGTTCCTAGCCCTATTAGAGGGTGGGTCATCACGAGGAAAATGAACATCTCTAATCTCCAACAAGCTTAACTTAAAATATATTATTCATTCACATCGGCTCAACCTGAACCCTAAATTTGGATTCATGACAACGGTATTGAGTATGAAACAACTTGGTCAGGTAGTCGATTAGTTGGTCAACCGAAGGAATATTAGAAACTTCAAGGTGACCATGAAAAACATGATCACGAACAAAATAGACATCAATCTTTATGTGTTTCATGGGAGCGTGAAAATATACAATTAGTCGCTAGTGAACTGACACTTATGATGTCATCCAAAAGAACATGAATGGATGATAGTCAGATTCCCAACTATGTTACCAGTTGTATAAGCTAGATTACCTCTGTGTGCAGCTCAAGTGTGGGCTCAACGAATTATGAGCTAGAGCGAACAACTAGAAATTTATTGAAAGTTTGTGTATAAAGAAGTTTACACACACTACCATTTATCCAAGTAATGTTTAACATTTGTTTTTTTTATAATTGAGAATAACAAATTTATCCCACATCAGGGCATGATCCCAAAGGATCAGTCGTTACCTGAACAAGAGGTCCAGGGCCTGAGATCCCTTAGAAAATAAGAACATATGGGCTCGACTATGTTTTTATGGAAGAACCAATATAAAAATCGAACAGAGTATAAATATTAAGGAAAAAACACAAATATATTGGTATTGAGATTCGATGGAATAACCAACTTAGATATGAAATATGGAGCAAAAACCCTATAAAAATTATATTATTTATGGGAATTGATGTTTTTAGCTAATAAGAAAAGCAAAAAAATTGAAATGAAAATGAGACAAAAAGTTGGAAAAAAATAATCAATTCTCAATGAAATTATATCAATTCCAGGGATCGAACTTGTAACACTGGTGTTGAATTGGTTTACAACCAAACAATGAAACCACTATGCCACCGACCCATTCGGTATAACTTTATCTATTATTGGATATTGGTTCAGACTCAATTCTTGAAAACTTGATAATATTAGTTTGATTGCCGTTTTGGCACAAAACTGACAAAAACCGAACAAAAATCACACTTACCTTATCCTTATGGAGCCGCTGTTGATCCCTCACGGAGTCTTTGTAAATCCCTATAGAGTCATCGTTGATCCTTACTACATAGTCTTTGATCCTTACAAAGCTTTCTCCAATCTCTATAGAGTACGTAGTCGCCAGTTTCTATGGGACCTTCGTCAATCGCTATGAGGATTGACCCAAACCTAACAACACGTATGTTACAATGAAATGTAACCTCCCTCCTCTAATGTGCAATTGAAATGTTATATATAAGTAGATGAATTAATACTTCAACATCAACCATCATAGAATGACTTAAATAGTCAATAGGACATTAGGAACTAAAAGATGATGAGTTGAATCGACCACCTACCTAAAAATTTATTTCTTACAAATTTTATTAACATCAAAATATTGTAGGTCATTTGGTATGTCCCATTACAATACGACGAAAATGGACATTATGATAATGATATTTATGCTCAGACCTAAGCAAGTTAGAGGGCAGAGAGTGTTTGTGATTGCTATTCTTTTTTATGAGAGTATGCTATTCTCATACTACAAATGAACTTCTCTCTTAAGACTATCTATACTTTCTCCAAAATATCGACTTGAAGTTAGAGTGATATCGACCCTCCCAAAGTTGGTATCAACAAGTATGATAATCCATTGTATTTCTCATAGTCATTAGATGATGGAAACAGAGATAATGCTAAAGGGGTTCTCTCAAATTTATTATCAGCTAAAGCTTCTTATTATGGTGAAAGATGACCCATCACATAGATTAAGTTAATTCCCACGTATATTAAGATGTTACTTACCATATTAAATCAACCATAGTCAAATTACCTACTCAAGAAAAAACCATAGTCAAATTACACTAACCACAACTTTTCACCAAACGCCCTCCTATTACATATTTGAGTCAAAATTGGTTGGGGACTAATAAACAAAAATTTTAGTACAAAATGGTGGTTGGCTTAATAATTTCAGGAATATTTACATTATGCCCGGGCATTATGTATAAAATAATGCCCACTGTGTGGTTTAATGTGGGCCACAAGTTATTTAATTTTAAAGTCAAAAGATAAAAGAAATAAAATAAACATTGTGACTCATATTGAACCACATAGGTGGACATTATTTTATACATCATACCCGAACATGATGTAAATATTTTTCTAATTTTAATATTTGGTGGAAATTCAGTGCAATACCGAAGTCATGAATTTTTTGATAATCAATATTTAGCTCTCGTTTATTAATAATCCATTTTAAATCATGAGTTTGAGCTTCTCGATAATCCATTTTAAATCATGAGTTCGAACTTAATATTTTTTATT
This sequence comes from Sicyos edulis, assembly GCA_036507275.1. Classification (NCBI taxonomy): domain Eukaryota; kingdom Viridiplantae; phylum Streptophyta; class Magnoliopsida; order Cucurbitales; family Cucurbitaceae; genus Sicyos; species Sicyos edulis. The sequence continues at coordinate 10,067,008 of CM071852.1, read as the reverse complement.
TAGAGTTTGGTAGTTATCGTTTCCAAATTTGTATTAACAAATAAAAAAGAAAAACAAAAATTGGCATCTTTGGTGGAATCTCGTCCTCAAGATTCTTCACGTCTTTACAAAAGCTGCAATTTCGCTGTGCTCTTCCAAAACCCACTTTCATTTTCGCCATTTTTCAATACCCATTTCGAAGAACACGCACATACGGAACAAGATTTTGCTTGCTTCATCAACCTCTGCCGAATATGACGGGTTCAATAGATGAAAACTCCGTCGACAGGTAAATTTGCAGCCCGCCAATGTATTTATTTGTTGATTGAATGATTTTTAGTTGTAAATTTTGATAATCTTTTGATTTCTTTCGGGATCGTCTTCTTATGCTATCATCCCAATCTGAAACTTGCGCTTGATCGCAATTTTTTACCCAATTTTCTGATTGCGATGGTGGTGGTGATTGCGATTTGAGATTGTTCTTTTCGTTCGTGCATTTGGATCTATTTGTCTTATGGGAATTGAAAAGTGTCTCTTCTGATTCTTCATGATCGTTCGCATATTGTTATTGGACATTCTTTGGAATCCAGATTTATTGTTTAGTTGAGAATTCCTTATCTTTCCAACACGAAAATCTCGATCACGTTCCTTTAAGATGGTGCCTCATTCAAAACACATCTTGAATTAGATCTGAACTCGCGGACCGAATAGACCGCTTAGGATTACCCCTTTGGTTTGAATCCAAATTTATTAATCGAGTAACCACTTGGGATTATCGGCTTAAGTTGGATCTGAATTTGTGGACTAAATACTCACTTGGAGCTTTGATATTATATAAAATAATGTGGGGTTCCATCTCAAAATTAATGGGTTGTGAAGTTCCATCTCAAAATCAATTGGTTATGAAATAAGTAACTCCATATCTTATAAAAGTATTGAGAACTCGTGACCTTTCCGATGTAGGACAATGTGTGGGTCTCCAACAATGAAACGAAACTGTGATCCTTCTCTCTGAATCTGTGAAATTGGACCTTTCACTATGATGATAGTCTCGCACTTAAGTTTGTGTGGTTAAATTGTCGGACCCCATTTATGTGAGATTGGTAAGGAGGGACCGCATACTTTTTAGGAGAAAAAAAAAAGTGAAATCATCTGTTTGACACTTGAAAATGTGATATTACTTTTAGATCACTTTGGGGCTTTGAACTTCTGGTATTTGACCAAATTTTGATGCTGCACACCCTATCATACCCCTACTCCATTTTAAAATTGAAGATATAGCTAGCTACTTAATTGTGATTGGTTTTGTGTATGCCCCAAAAATTCAAGTTATGAATTGCTGGTAGTATTCTCCCTCCCTTTGCATGAAAACCCAATCTTGTCTTCCAATTTAGTCTTCACGTGTGTCTCATGATAAATGTCAGCTCATAGCCTTTTTCTCCCACTCCAAAAACAAAGGGACCTGGTAAAGATTATGCTAAAGAACTTGGTCATGTAGTGATATTATGGAGATTTAACCAGCCTAAATTGTAAGTTTAAAGCCATAGGGATCAAACTAAAATCAAGCACAACCTCAAGAACTGAAATAGTACTAACACTAAGCTACACTATTTTGTCTCAAAAGAAACTACAGCGTGTAATCAAAATGTTGTTCATCTAAGATCATAGAGTGACCTAGTGATCAAAAGAACCTTAACTTACTAAGAGGTGATAAGTTTTATCCATACTGACCATCTACCTAGGAATTAATTTCCTACGCTTTTTTTTCCAAAGAACAACTCAATTGGTTGAGGTTACAAACTTCGAGGTATGCTCCTGCGGACATCCCTGATTCGAAACCGTTGAGAAGTGCTTAAACTAGAAAACTCTTTGATATATTCTGGTGCCACAATCTAGGAACAGGCTAGTGGTACCCCAGGTATAATGGAGTGAACCTCCCACTCTTGGTTATTAAAAGGAAAAAAAAATCATACGAATTTCCTTCACATCTAAATATTATAGCATCAGGTTGTATGTCTTGTGACAATAGTTGAACTACGTGTAAACTGGTCCAGACAGCCACCGTTAAAAAAATAAAATAAAATTGTTGTTCATTTCATCCCAAGTCCCCAGTCAAACACAAGGCTCAGAAACAAAGTTAACCAGGATCCTTTTCAGTTTTCAGTTTTCCCTTAAGTTGTTACTACTTTAATGATTTGGTTCGCCTCGCTGCTTCGTTTTCCTTATTGCTTCCATTTTGTGGAGCCAGCAAAAGCCCTCTCGCGGAACTCGCTCCTGTGCAAGCAGTTCTATTTGATGTAGATGGAACATTGTGTGATTCGGATCCGCTCCATTACTATGCCTTCCGCGAAATGCTTCAAGAGGTTTGTTTTATTTTGTATTATTTGGTATAAAAAGGAAACAGAGAGAAAACATCTTCCTTGTTAGTTGTTGAGTTCAATTAAATTTTATAAACATGCTATGAGCAAGTGCATGAACTTGGTTGTCAACTTTTTGTAGCAGTTTCTTTTTTGCTACTATTTCAGTGAGAAGTCAAACATTAAACGAGGAATTGGTAGAATACACACTGATTATATATATCTATGGCAGTAACAGATGTTGATATGATTTGCAGATTGGTTTCAATGGTGGGGTTCCAATTGATGAGGAGTTTTTCATTAAAAATGTTGCTGGCAAGCATAACGATGATATTGCCCGAGCGATTTTCCCTGATGATTACGAACGAGGTTTGAAATTTTGCGTTGAGAAGGAGGCTATGTTTAGGAAGTAAGTTTTTCTCTTCACATCTTATAATATCTTTATGGTGCCGATCAGACAATATAACTGAAGAACTTAACGCAACAGATTGGTTACCGAACAATTAAAGCCTGTGCATGGCTTGTATAAAGTGAAGAAATGGATAGAAGACCGCGGTTTAAAGCGTGCAGCAGTCACAAACGCCCCTCGAGCAAATGCCGAGCTCATGATCTCCATGCTTGGTCTTACGGATTTCTTCGAGGCTGTTATTATAGGTGATGAATGTGAGCATGCCAAACCTCATCCAGAACCATATCTAAAGGCTCTGGAAGTTCTCAAAGTGTCAAAAAATCACACCTTTATTTTTGAGGTCTGCCTTCTTTTGAAGTTACATTTTCTTTTCCTCAAAAGCAAATTTGGCATATAACTGACCAACAAGAAGAGCAATAGCTTAGTGACATTAAAGTGTGACCATGGACATCTTGAGTCTGAATCCTTACACCTCCCTTGTTGTTGGACTAACAAAAATTGACATATGACCACTTTCCTTTGCTAGGATTCTGTATCGGGGATCAAAGCTGGAGTGGCAGCCGAGATGCCTGTCGTTGGTATAGCCACGAGAAATCCCGAGCACTTGTTGATGCAAGCAAAGCCTGCCCTCCTTGTGAAGGACTATGCCGATCCGAAATTGTGGGCCGCTTTGGACGAGCTCGATAAGAGAGGAAGTGCGATTAATAATGCATGATCGAATATCGATGATTAGTCGTGATAAAATGGTATAGCAATTCATTGGTACACTCTATCTAATACTTGAATAACTTAGCTGTTGAAATGATTTTGTTATTCTTCAGCTTTGGCTCCATCCCAAGACAATCAAAATAGGATGGTTGAAAGATTTTACTATTGTTGGTCTGCTCTATCAAATAATATATACCAGTTGCAATTTTGTTTTCTTCCAAGAATTCATTTCATGTTTAACTTGTATTGGTATTTTCAAGAGACGATTTCATTTGACTGAGATTTTTGTTGTTATAGCCGTGAGTATCCTGATTCAGATTTGAGCATAATTTGAATTTACTTTGACGGTTAAGCAAAAGTTCAATTGAGAATTGTACTTAGAAATTAAATTGCATCAGCGAGGCACATGTTGTCCACTACATTGTTAAGGGTAAATTTACTTTTTGTAAAGATGCATGTACACGGGTGTTTATGTAACCTGAAAATCGAACCGAATAATCGAAATCGACTGAATAACAAGTATATATCGATTGATGTCGGTTAAAAAAATATTTTATCGAAAATTTATCGATTGAGCCCGTCTCGGTATCGATTTATTGATTAAGCCATTTAAAAAAAAAAAATAGTAATCATAGTCATTGATATTAAAGGTAGTACTATATTAATAATACATAATATTGTATCATTAAGTATTTATAATACAATATTAAAACGTGTTAATGGTAGTATGCAGATATTTTAAAATTTACTTACATTTGTAATTATATTGTAAGAAAAGCACATACTGTATTACATGCGCTATTTTCATAAAATAATTATAAATATAGCCAACTTTTAAAGTATTAATATCTATAGTCATTAATATTGTATCATAAATACTTATTAAAACAATATTATGTATTGTTAATACAATATTATAATAAAGTATTATTAATATCTATGATTATAATTGCTGATTTTTTTAAATGACCATATTTGTAATTATCGAAAAAATTTCATGTATAATAAAAAAAAAATCAATAAAACTATATGAATGGCAATTTGCTATCAATAATGGATACGTTGAGGCAGACTTAGTAAAAAGAATAAAAGGTTAATATGTCTGCTACTTCAACGGGTACATATTTAATTAATGCATAAATGACTTCAATCAATGTCTCAAATTAGTGTTACATACTTTTATTTTCAATACATATAGTCTATTCCAATTAGTATGATAAATAGTTTAAGTTAATATAATAAATATTCTTCGATCAGGAGACCAAAAAATCCAAAATTTTGCTAATAAGTTGTCGCCTCAAATTCCTATTATATAAGTTTCATTCAAGCGTCAAAGAGGAGCTATGTCGGAGGAAGAGGGGTTAGAGTTCTTGTTAGGGGTATTGTAGCAGTAACTTTTTTTCGGAGATGATGAATCTATTTTTTCATCGGTATGTTTTATGAAAATTGTATTGGATGAACTTTCTTAAAATCGTAATTATAATTGTACATAAAATTTTAAGTACTTGTATCCATAATCATTAATATGTATAATGTTATTTTTTCAGATTTGATTAATAAGATAAGATTTATAACTTCTTAAACTGATTTATTGTCATTAAATTGATTTCGATTAAATTAACTTCAAATTTATGAGATCAATTATAAGTGTTTTTAATAGTAAATATATCAATTAAAATTAAATATTCGAAAGCATATCAAAATGGAAGAAAATAGAGGGGTGTTTGTTTGATGATGTTGCGCCAGCACTTGGACTAAGAGTGTACATGGTACAAGTTGAGTTGGGTTAAAGAGATTTTTGGGATCATCCCAAAGTTCTATGTTGATTAATCTTTCATTCCGTCAGGCCCTATGCATTAGATTAAACACACTCAACCTAACTCTATATTTTTCTGGTTGGATTGCATTATTGGGTTGTGTTAATCTCATAATCTCACACTTTGTAGATATACAAGCAAATGAATAAAAAATGGATGATATTATATTTTAAACCTAGATTACCTATTTTTTTAATGCATGTTATTTATCAATATGCTAAGAATCGTATGTATTTAAAAAAAAACTTAATTAATTGATCTTCTCGCACACGTATATGTATATATTATTTCATAATTCGGGTCGATTTGGGTTAAATAGGCAAAAAATTGGTCAACCCAACGAAAAATTTAAAAAATTATAACCCAATCTTACCCTTAAAAATTGGGGTGGGTAATCTCGAGTTGTTGCAGTTTCTTTCTTAGTACATGTTGGGGGAGGGGGGACAAAGCTGGGCTCGAACCCGTGACGCTGGTGTTGAACTGGTTTACAACCAAATACTGAAATCATTGTACCACTGACTCATTCGGTGAGTGTTGCAGTTAAACAGGCGATTGTATTTTCTTTTTCAATTTTAGTTTTTGTTTGATAATTTGTATCTATTTATTTATCTACCCAATATCCTTAATTTTCAGCATTATCACTCACATAATAAAGTATGTTAAAAAATATATTTTATAATTTAAAATTGACTGTAGTTTTATAATTACCAACAAAATTAGAATTCTAGTAGTAATCACATCTGGTAGAACTAATAACTATAACGTTATAAGTTAAATATGATAATCTTATAAAAAAAAATTCTTTAGTTGTTTTAAAACTTTTATTTGTTTTTTAAAATATTTTAAATATCATTAATTACTAACTAATTAATTGAAAGTTGTTTAACTTCACCCATTTTAAAGATGGTAGAATTTTAGCACGGCGTTGCACGTGATAATTTCTTAAATAATAAATTATATATATATATATATATATCTAATTATAAATTGTTTCATATATTTTTAGGCTAAATTTAAATCATCAAATAATAATTTCAATATAATATTGAATTTTATAACCATTTTTTTTACGTCAGTTGAATTTATTAAAATTCACATTTTATGTTAAAAAGGAGTTAATTATTTATTTTGAGCTTAAAAAATAATATGCGTTATTATTTAAACAAAACTTAATAAAATTTATTGAATTAAAATTAAATTTTGGTAAAAATATATTATTTTCTACATGAAAATTTAAATGATAATGTAAATATCTTCATTTGATTGTTGAAATCTCTTATCTTCTAACTTAATCATAAAATTTATGAGATTTGATAAAAATATTTTATCTTCTACGGATGAAAATCTAAATAATATTGTAAATATCTTTTACGTTATTTGATTTTTTTTTATATTCTAATAAATGACATTTTTGTAATATAGGGTATGACTTAAGGGATAAAATCGTCTAAAAATGATTTTTCCCTTAAGCCACACTTTAAATATATGATATATGATATGATATTTTGCAATCTAAGTTTTACGGTAGTTTCACTATCATATTTATTCTGTTTGATATCTTTTCATCTATTTAATATTATTATTTTAAAATTAATTAAATGAAAATTTTCACATTAAAAAGATGTATCTTAATTCATACATGTTCTTTTGATAAAAAATAAAATAAAATAATACATATTCTCCAAAAGAAGAAAAGAAACCAAAAGTCAAGTGATACAAACGTAAGTAGACTACAGCTTTATTTAGCATGTTTTGTCATCTACTTCGAATACATATTAGAGGAAAGGGGACAAATACCGATTCTCGGTTTTGAACCCGTGACGCTGATGTTGAACTGATTCTTGGGTTCGAATTCGTAATTTTTTTTTTTTAATATTTTCCCCTCTAACTGATATCATTAGACTTCAACTAATTAATTGAAAATTGTTTTATTGGTATAATTTTCAATTTTAATAATATGTTTTGCAGTATAAAATTAAACAGGGTTTCTAATTAATTTTTTGTTTAGGTCCATAATTATAATTATTTAATTTAAAAAATTATTTAAAGTATTACCCTCTTTGGTTACCTATCTCGTTCCATTATTTGGTCTGTTTCGTAATGCCAGGACAAACCCTAACCCTAATTTCAATCCCAATTCTTCGAAACCTCGAACCTCAACCTCCTAAATCCTGACTCTTCATCTTCCATTTTTACTTGGAATCGATTTCGCTATTACGGTCTTCCATCGCCATGGATTCGCAGCAGAGCAATCTGTTCGAAACGGCATCTCAACCCGACACGGGAAACGACGCCTACACGTTTCTCGAGTTCAACACACAGGGCGAAGATTTTGACTACCCTGAATTTCGCGACCCCATTCGGTCCCCTGTAGCCTGGCCGACTCCTTCCGATTCGTTAGCCGATCACGCCGACCGCGGCGGCGGGGGGTCGGATCAACACTCTGATGCTTCTCCGGTCAAGTCTGCGCCGGGAAGCGCCACTAAGGGTCGGACCGGAGGCGGTTCGGGGAACAGCGGCGGTAATAGTCAAATGGCTGACGCTTTGGTGGCCGGGATGAGTGGGTTGACGTTTGAGGATACTGGGGATGATGATAGTTATGAGTTTGGGAAGGGGAATTTCACGGAGCATGCTTGTAGGTATTGTGGGGTTTCGAACCCGGCCTGCGTTGTGAGGTGTAACGTGCCCTCGTGCCGGAAATGGTTCTGCAATTCGCGAGGGAACACGTCTGGGTCGCATATTGTGAATCATCTGGTATGTTGTTTGCGTGTTCGCTACCGTTTATTGTTATTTGTTGTGGAAAATATTACATTTTTTTTTACATGAAGAAGGCCGGTTTGTTTTTCTTTCGTTCGACCTGGACTGGACGATGATTCTACTGCTCGATGAATGTTGAAGAACATGTGGAAATTGTGGGCGTACTATCCTGTTTAGCCTTGGTGAAATTGACACAAGATAGAGCCCTATTACATTTATTTGTTTGTCGTGTTTTTTATTGCCTCGAGTGGGTAGTGCCATTTGCGCCACGATGCATGTTTAGGTTATTATGCTTTGCTGTAATTTTTCCATCTAAAGTTCTTTGTCGTGCAATGTCTGTAATGTAATAGTTTCCTAGTTTTTCTGTTTTTTATGGAACTTCAGCTTTATTCTTATATAGCTCTAGTAGTTAAATATGGGTAGGACGATGAAATTGGTTGTTGTATTTTTGCTGTTATGGTGTATTTGCAGCCTACCTATTTCCCTTGTTGATGTACATGAGTAATATACTTTAATGAGTTTACGAAGGATTGGAATGAAGAGAGTGTGACCTCGAAAGCCTTGAAAGAAATTATTGATTTCTCAGAGGAGTGGAGTGTTCTTATAATGTTCAGTGTTGTCGGGACAGGAACAATATTATGTTTATTATCTCCTTAATGGGCATTGACTATTAGCTAGTAAAGGCCTTTTGTAATTATCAATTAGGTGCTATTCTTTTAAATTGGAGGCCTTTTCTGTTGGTGTGAGCTCTCTTTCTGTTTTTTTGGATGTCCTTGTATATTTTATCATATTTATTAATTTTAGCTTGATTTCTTATAAAAATAATTTTTGTTCATAATATGTTTTTACTTTTGATGGGATATCAACTGTGCCTTGTTGTTTTTATCGGAGAAATTACATTAGCTATTTTTTAGGTCCGGGCTAAGCATAAGGAAGTATGTCTTCATAAAGACAGTCCTCTGGGAGAAACAATTCTCGAGTGTTACAATTGTGGATGTCGAAATGTCTTCCTCCTTGGATTTATTTCTGCAAAGACAGAAAGTGTGGTTGTTCTACTCTGTAGGGAACCTTGCTTAAGTGTAAATGCTCTGAAGGATATGAATTGGGACTTGAGTCAATGGTGTCCTCTAATTGATGATAGGTGCTTCTTGCAGTGGCTGGTTAAGGTTTGTGTATCTTGCCGTTGGATTTATATCTCTTTGGTATGTGTTGATGTGATATATTATCTCACCGTCCTACAACTTCTCTGCTATGTAGATTCCTTCTGAGCAAGAGCAGTTGAGGGCACGCCAAATTAGTGCACAACAAATAAATAAGATTGAGGAACTTTGGAAGACAAATCCAGACGCTTCTCTTGAAGATCTTGAAAAACCTGGTGTGGATGATGAACCACAGCCTGTTGCATTGAAATATGAGGATGCTTATCAGGTGTGCTTGTTGGCTTGATGTTTGTGTCTATATTCAGTTCGTAGTAGAGTTGATGAATTTGTATTTTCCTTGATTTTTGTATATTGGCGAGGTGAATTTTGTCTTTTCTGTCGCAGTATCAAAATGTATTTGCACCTCTTATCAAGCTGGAAGCCGACTATGATAAGGTATTGTACTAGGACTCATTGTCTTCTTCTTTTTCTTGAAGAACAAGTATTTCAAGTAGGTCTACGGCAACATCTAAGTTCACGATCCCTTAATTTTAGCTTTCCTTCATTTTTGTTTCTTCTAAAATGGATGATGCGATCTTAACTTTTCATTTGAAAAAACTGTATAATAAATTGCTTCATTTTTGTATTAGATGATGAAAGAATCTCAAAGCAAGGACAATGTCACTGTACGTTGGGACGTTGGCCTTAACAAGAAGAGGGTAGCTTATTTTGTCTTTCCAAAGGTACTTTTGGTTTTTGTTATTTCTGAATTGAGTGATTTAATCTCCTCATCATTTTCTTGATTCTTAAGCTGCTTGATTTGTTGGTATAGGAGGATAATGAGTTGCGTCTTGTACCTGGAGATGAGTTGAGATTACGTTATTCTGGTGATGCAGCTCATCCGGCTTGGCATTCTGTGGGACATGTGGTATGTGTCTTTTGATTATAAGTCTTCAGGTTTGAATAACCTCATTTAAGTAGTCCCTTTTCCAAAAAAATCCTCATTCAAGTAGTCGTGGGTCTAAAATATTTTGAGCTGTCTTTTTGAATAATGGCATACTGCTTCACATTTTCTTGATTTTCTAATGTGCAGTTCTTATTTTGTGAAATAGTGAACAGTAATGATTCCAAATAAATGAACTGTAAGTTGATGTTTTTTGCGTAAACAAGATTAACGGAATAAAAATGCACCGTACAGTAAATTTACTAATAATTCACCGCTAAGTGCTTGATCTATTCGCAATTGAAGTTATTTTGGTTCTTTCTATCAGTATTCTTTTCATATTTTTCCATGACTTGCCAAACTTGTTAAACTGAACTGTCTTAAACTAGCAATGCAATGTATTGATGTAATCTTGTTTTCCTGTGTTAGATCAAGCTAACGGCACAGGAAGAGGTTGCACTTGAGCTTCGTGCTAGCCAGGTAGCATTCAACTCAACTTTAGTGGTTATTGTTTTTCTGGGTTAAGTTTTTTGTTATTGATTATTTTGTATATTTGTATAATAGGGGGTTCCAGTTGATGTGGTCCATGGTTTTAGTGTTGATTTTGTGTGGAAGAGTACTAGCTTCGACCGAATGCAGGGAGCTATGAAGACGTTTGCCGTTGACGAGACCAGTGTTAGTGGGTAATAACTCTGCACTATTTGGGATAATGAAATTACTCTTTGTTTGGTTGTATGAACCACTGATCCAACATTCTTGAATAATCCTTTCTCGGTATTAGTAAATGAGCTATGGAGATTATATTCATAATAAGTAATGATGGATGATATGTATTTTTCTTTACGGAATAAATTATCTTTTCTCTTCCCTTCTCCACGAGTCGGTGTAGGGCCCTCTTGGTGAGGGCCGAATGAAAAAGGTTTATATTTAGGCTTGGTTTGTGAGTTCTGCAGGTTTATCTTGCTTTGGGCTATCCCTTTTGGTGTGTTCTCGTGAATCGTGATTTGGGGCAGGGGGAAGCTATCTTCCGTTATTGTTGCAAAGCTATTTTTCAATTATTCTCTAGGTCTTTTTTTCTTTGGTTGGGGATGTTCTTGTTGGTTGTCTCCCTCTTGGTGTGGGTTTTATTTTGGTATACCCTTGTATTTTTTCATTTTTTTTCTCAATCAAAACCTGGTTTCTTATTAAAAAATAAGTCATGACAATGCACTTTGTGATGTCTTAAATGCAGTTATATCTACCATCACTTATTAGGACATGAAGTGGAGGTCCAGATGGTTCGCAATACGCTTCCTCGTCGTTTTGGTGCTCCTGGTCTCCCGGAGCTCAATGCATCCCAAGTATTCTCTCACAAATAAAATACCTCAATTTTGTTTTGGCTTTCATTTTCTATGGTATATTTAGCTTGAAAGATGATAATTTATTAAGGAATCATCTGGCTCTTGTTTTAATGCATTTGAATTGGATAGTTTTGCCCTTTATGTTTATTGTTTAGACAATCTTGGGACAGCTGTTGATTGGTTAGGTTCTTTTTTATTCAAAGTTAAAATCTTTGGCCACATTTTCTTGATTGATTTTTTTTCTTCGTTGGTAGGTTTTTGCTGTTAAAAGTGTTCTCCAGAAGCCAATAAGCCTGATTCAGGGTCCTCCGGGTACTGGGAAAACAGTAACTTCTGCTGCCATAGTTTATCATATGGCCAAACAAGGCCAAGGGCAGGTTCTGGTTTGTGCCCCTAGTAATGTGGCTGTGGACCAGCTGGCAGAGAAGATAAGTGCAACTGGGTTGAAGGTATTAACATTTACTTTTTTCTCTAGGCCTCACAGCTCATCTTACGTTTGTCTAGTGTAATAGACTATAATTTGGTATGTTGTGCGACTTTTTGGTGTGGCTTCTGGGTCTATTTGAGGCTATTGCTTACAAATTCAATGTTATTCTCAATGTCTCCTGCTTTTGAATCAAGGTTGTTAGGCTATGTGCGAAATCAAGGGAAGCTGTAAGTTCTCCTGTGGAACACTTAACCCTTCACTATCAGGTATTTTAGATCATTGTAGATTGTATTCTCAGTTGGCACTGTATAAGTGCTCTTTCATGTTTTATTGTCTCAAGTCTGATTGTTCAAATCTCTTTATAGGTTCGTCATCTTGACACATCCGAAAGAAGTGAGCTTCATAAGTTGCAACAATTGAAAGATGAGCAAGGTCTGAGTTATTCTCTATAATTTGCATTTTTATAATAAAATTTTTATTGGGTTGCAAATCATCCTATCAGAAGGGAGGAAATGGTTAGAAACTTTAATTATTTTTTTTTCTTTTGTATTTTAAATGAGCAAACTTTTCTTGTCTAATATTTTTATTTGGAGTTCCTTATCGTCTGATTTCTTTGAAATATTTTTTGTCCATGAGTAGTAATTTGTTTAGGACCTTGCAATGTGATCTTGATCTATAAATTAATGGGAGCCTTTAGCACCGCAAGGGTTTCAGATGGACCCGATTGCCATATTTATACCATTAATGGCACGCTGTTTCTCACCAAAGAAAAATGTGGAGAGAAATAAGATGGACCCGTGTTTTCACTATTCTATTCTTCCTAACTTGATGGTTAGCAAAGGGATTCTGAAAATTACTTGTTGAAAGTTTGAAGAGAGGTCTTAATTTTTTTTTACTTAATGCCATTGCTTCCTTTAGAATCCTCCTTTTCTTACAGTTGTAGCTATTCCACACTCATTAATTGGAAAGGGTTCGTGTAATGCTTCTTCTTTCATTGGGGTTTTTCTCCTTTCTTTTGTAATGTAATATATCCATGGAATTGTTTCTTCCCTAAAAAAATTAGCCAAATGTTCTTTTTTTAAAAATTCCTTTAAGAATTTCTTATGTATTATCATATTTGGTAAATTGTTGTTTTAGTTAGTGTGTTACCCTTATTTCTCCTTTTCCATTTAAGATTCGGATGCTAGTTTTCTGTTCAATAACACTTCCATTTTCTAATCCACACAGGAGAGTTGTCTAGCAGCGATGAGAAGAAGTATAAAGCCCTTAAGCGAGCTACAGAGAGGGAAATTTCGCAGAGTGCAGATGTCATTTGTTGCACATGTGTTGGTGCTGGAGATCCTCGCTTATCGAATTTTAGATTTCGTCAGGTTAGACTGATCTTGTCTGTTGTATACTGACTTCACTTTTCAAAGAACTTATAGACTTAAAGATTCTACCTTGTTTAGGTTCTTATTGATGAGTCTACTCAAGCAACAGAACCTGAATGTCTTATTCCTCTTGTTCTTGGAGCAAAGCAGGCATGCGGAGTTTTAAATTCAAGTTTTCAACTATTTAAGTTGTTGCTTCCTTTCTCCTACTGACTTTTTCTTGTGTTAGGCTGTTCTTGTTGGTGACCATTGTCAACTTGGACCTGTCATTATGTGCAAAAAAGCAGCACGTGCAGGGCTCGCTCAATCCCTTTTTGAACGTCTTGTTTTCCTTGGTGTGAAACCAATTAGGTTGCAGGTATTTAGCTTTTTTACTTCACATGTGTATAGGGGTGCATGCCCGTAAATTATATCTCAATTTTGATATTCAATTATGTAAAGTTTCCCATCTTAGATTGTTATCACTCACTATGATATCCCTTTTTGAACCTCTTGTTCTCCTTAGTGTGAAATCAATGAGGTTGCAGGTATTAGCTTTTCTACTTTGCATGTCTATAAGATTGCTCATAAATTTGATCTCAACTTTGATAGTCAATTTTGGAAAGTTTCCCATCTTTGTTATCTCTCACTATGATTTCTATGTCTCTCTTTGGGCAGCTTGTTTTATTATAAAAAATTACTCACTATGATTTCTGCAATATTGTTATTAGTATTTCATATTTAGTACTCATTACAACTTATAATGGCCATTTTATACAGTCACCCACCATGGATTGGCCTCTAGTGGGCAATACGAGACAACACAAATAATTGAGTGCTTAGCAAAAATAAGTTCAAGTTATGGTGACACGTATCTTGTAGAGAGCTTTCTACAAGTTTCACATCTGGTTGTGTCAATGTTTCACATCTGATTGTGTCAGAATGCTAATGATATGTTCTGCTTTTCTCTTCTGTTGTAGGTCCAATATCGTATGCACCCATCACTTTCTGAATTTCCTTCTAATAGCTTCTATGAGGGCACGCTACAAAATGGAGTTACCATCAACGAAAGACTATCAACAGGCATTGACTTCCCTTGGCCAGTTCCCAACCGTCCAATGTTTTTCTATGTCCAGGTATTAATGGATTTTGTTATTGTTTAGCATTTGAAGAACTAGAAACAAGAATGTTTCGATCAGAGAGCAGAGTAAAGGAAAATGAGAGGGATCCATCTTGATCGGGGGGGATATTAAAACTAGTATTTAGAGTTTCAAAGCTTTTGATCTATTTCCTAAAGAATATCAATTAGACATTTTGATTGTATATTCTGAAAAGAGAATTAATTCTTTAGTTTTCACAGAGCATACGGTCTGCTAACTTGTCTCATGTGTCTGGTGTTTCTAAGTTGTATTTTTTCAGTCTTGCTTCCATTCATGTTTTGAATTTTCACGTTGAATATTTTTAGATGGGGCAAGAGGAAATAAGTGCCAGTGGAACATCCTACCTTAATAGGACTGAGGCAGCAAATGTAGAAAAAATTGTGACTACTTTCTTAAGGAGTGGCGTAGTCCCTAGCCAGGTATATTAGTTGTTAATGTTATCTTCGGTTGCTAGGATGATGTTTTCCCACGATTTTTTAATGTTATGTATTGATTGCTAAAGATTGGAGTTATCACACCGTATGAGGGGCAAAGAGCTTACATTGTGAACTATATGGCAAGGAACGGTGCCCTCAGACAGCAACTTTACAAAGAAATTGAGGTAATACTCATAAATGTGACTTTGGGTATCCTATTCCTCGTTACAAGCTGCAATTTTACACTGTTTCTGTTAACAGGTTGCAAGCGTGGATTCATTTCAAGGAAGGGAAAAAGATTACATCATATTGTCATGTGTGAGGAGTAATGAACATCAGGTTAGTAACGAAGAGTTAATAGATAGAGAAAAAAGGAACTGGTTCAACATTTTCTGGTGTAGCTACAGTTTTTTTAACTGAAACCTTATTTGCAAACTCTTATTTTACCGTCCTTTTAGTTTTCTCTCCCTAGATGGGGGGGTGAACATATGATGCATGGTACTACTGTTTTCTCTGAGTTTTAAATTTGTCATGTATTGAGATTGTTGTATACAGTATCACAGAACTTTTTATACAAGGCTATTCTCTATATGTTTATTGGAGAAAGTAGTTATATCTTGTATGTTTCAAATATCTTTTGTGACTCGCTGATTCACATGAAAATTTTACACTTTCTGATGCTGTACGTATATCCTAGAAAGCATGTGCCAACAGTTTTAAGGTGTTTGACATACTTTTTCCTTCAAGCAAGGCTGTCATTTTGAAGTAACTACTAAAGCCTATTCTTTTTAGGGTATTGGATTCCTTAATGATCCTCGCAGGCTGAATGTGGCTTTAACACGCGCTCGATATGGTATTGTCATTCTTGGAAACCCAAAGGTTTTGAGTAAACAACCTCTGTGGAATAGTTTATTAACACATTACAAGGTATTTAGTTCTCAATTATTATGTTTAAGTAGATATGCTGCAGCTGTGTTCTTTGATTTGTAATGATACATTTTTATCATTCATGTATAAGCTGCCTGCTTATTTGCTGTGTTTTTGGCCTGCTATCATCAATGTCTGGCAGGAACATGAATGCTTGGTTGAGGGTCCTCTGAATAACTTGAAGCAAAGCATGATTCAATTTCAGAAGCCTAAAAAGGTAGACCATTGTTATTTCATTTTTTTCTTTAATCATTATCTTTATGCTGAGATAGTTACGGTCAGACTTCTTTTTTTTGTATGTCATTGTGTTCTTTCATTTTTCTTCAAAAACATGTTTCTTACCTCATTTTTTTATGCTGCACCCGCAGATTTACAATGATCGGCGACTTTTCTTTGCTGGTGGGCCTGGAGTTGTGCCCAACGATAATTTTGGATCTGTTCCCCCAGCTGGCCCTAATGCTGACAGAAGAAGTACTCGTGGCAGAGGTATGTTTTCTCTGTCTGATAAATAAAAATCTTCAGAAGTTCGCAACTTCATTTTGCATAGTTTGAAAGGATGTGAATATACTGTAATATAAAAGGTAACCACACCACATGAAAAACACTTGGACCCTAGCCCCTTTTGAGATCGCTCTCAAGCTTTGATTCACTCACCAAATTATTGCCTATCTTCTCCATTCCCCACCCCATCTATTTTTTACTAACGAGCCTATCAAACTCTATAACTAATTACTAATTGACTCTTGATATCCTTAATAACACCCTAATAACATTCCTAATAGATTCATGTAGAGCTTATGGCTCATTTCTTGACTTGTATATTGTGCCTTTTGTAGCATGCATCACCTCCGTTTACACGTTCGTTTTCCATTAATTTTCTTTTTCATTTGTTAACAACTTCAATTTTATACCTTATTCAGGGTCGTACTTTCCTCCTCACCTACCCAATGGAGCCCAAAAGCCCGGTGTGCATGCATCTGGTTATCCCATGCCACGAGTACCCCTCCCCTCATTTCATGGTGGTCCTCCACATCCTTATGCAATTCCAACTCGTGGAGCTGTACATGGACCAGTTGGTGCTGTTCCTCATGTTCCTCAACCAGGAAGTAGGGGTTTTGGTGCAGGGCGGGGAAATGCGGGTGCTCCTATTGGTAGTCAGCTTCCAAACCAGCAAGCCTCTCAACAAAATATTGGAAATCTTGGTTCCACTTACTTTTCTGGTTTGGAGAGTCCTAATAGCCAACCATCAGTGGGTGGTCCATTGTCCCAACTTGGCTTTGTTAACAATGTGTGTATTTTCTCTCACTCTTGCATTGTTCACCTTGAGGGTTACGTTACCTTATGTCCTAATAGTCTCTTTGTTTACAATAGATGCCTGTTCAACCACCTACTCAAACATTTCGTGATGGGTACTCCATGGGAGGAATTTCACAGGTACTAACTGGTGTTTGATATTCTTTAGTTTCTACGGTTGTATGACCTACTTTTCATAAATATTTTTATGATTACAATCAGGACTTTTTGGCTGATGACTTTAAAAGCCAGGGATCACATGTTCCATATAATGTTACCGATTTCTCCACTCAGGTACTTCGTACCATGCCTACATGTGAAATATTTCTTTTTTTATAGCTTGCAATAGCGCTCGAGTTTCTGTCTTTCAGTGGATGGTTGGTGCGTCCAATTAATATTTAACATTTTGGTTTACCTGTAGGCCTCTCAAACTGGATATGCCATTGATTATGTTAGTCAAGGAGCACAGGGTGGCTTTCCAGGGAGCTTCCTGAACCAGAATTCTCAATCTGGGTATTCCCGTTTTGGGACAGGAAACGATTTCATGTCACAGGTTTTCTTCTACTCTCTTACTTTCTTTGATTTAATATCTTAAGTTCCATTGACTTGATATTTAATTTCCATCTATCTCTCAGGACTACATGAATCATGGTTCACAAGGTTTATTCACTCAAGTTGGTTTTAGCGATCCTTCACTAGATGAAGCTTCTCAAAGTCACTATAACGTGACCAGTGCAAACCCACTACAATCTCAGGTTTTTCTTAATACTTTGTTGATGTTTGATGCTTATGGTCATCTTATTTTACTCAAGGGTAGTGTGGGGATAGCCCCTCACAAGCGTTATCATAAACAGGTGGGGGGTCAATTTGGTATGGTCAAGTGTTATTTTAATCCTTCGGTTTTGTAGCGTCTCTGTTTGGCTTCTTTGCTTTCCTTTTTCTTTTGGTTGCTGATTAAAGACTTGATAATTTTACAGCAGGGCATGATGAACTCTCTATACTCCCAGCCCTTTGCACATTACAATACACAGCCCTCTACCCTGCAGGCTCCACCACAGCAGCCACAGCAGGGCCAAAGCTCTCAAAATCAGAAAATTCACTTTAGTGGTTGAGAGTGTGTAGGGATATTCACAGCGGTGATGGGTAGTCTTTGCATCCGGCGACTTGGTGTGTGCCTCTTGGTTGCAGAAAAGCTTGCCAATTTTTGGTCAGTATGATTAATCTATCCACAACCATTACTGGTAACATGTGATTTTGCAATCTATAATACTCGAGCGTGGACAAAAGGCGAAGGGCCGTCTTTCAGCAAAACAAGGGCAGCACATCCAGGGCTGAGAAAGAAAAGATAACTCATATTCCTAAAGGTTTTGTGTTAATGAATAAAACTACAAATGTTATTTTGTGCGATGGAGCACGGCATGACACGGTTTCGGCGGAAGGGTTCATAAATACATAGGATCGGCAACATTGTGTGATGTAAATCCGGGGCAACTGATTCATTTAAAAATACAGAAGCAGCAGTCAAATGGTCATTTTTGTACAGCAGCAGCTGGTGAAAACTTGCCTTATCATCATCCTTTCACCTCTCCGTGACATGTTCTCTGCTTTTTTATCATTTCTTCAAGTAGAGGATGGCTATAGACTATATATATATATATAGGAATTAGTTATTTCTTATTGAGTGGCTGCTAGCTACTACACAAGTAATGGAATGATTGTATTTTGTGCTATACTATATATCTTTGGGCGTTTATTATTGTTAGCAGATACTGAACACTAATATGATGTCCCTTTTATGCATTTTGTTTATTTACCTTATCATCATCATCATCAGGGGTAGATAATATGGAAAAGGAAACTTTGAAGCTCATTTTAGTTTTATCTATCATCAACCATGCCAAATCTGGTCGTTGTTGATGGAAAATAGGAATGGAGTTGGCATAGTCGACTTCTTCTCATAGTTGATCGAGTCGAACCGTTTGTTAGGCTGCAGTCAATGGTCCATGATTGGATTTTGGAAGCTGCCCAGATTTTGTTACTTCCCTAGAGGCATTCAGGATGTGTGCTGGAGAGGGCATTTCCTTAGTGTCGTTTTACTCGTTCACTTTGACTTGGTACGTCGTCTAATTCGTTCACTTGACTTGCTATGTCGTCTAACTCGTTCACGGACTTGCTATGTCGTCTAACTCGTTCACGGACTTACTATGTCGTCTAACTCGTCCACGTGATCCTCAGACCATAGGTGCCATTAAGCTAGAGAGTCCAGCCCTAGCACCAAGCTTGATAAGTCGTGCCCTGGAAGTCAAAGTCGAATAGCTTGCACTGAGTTTCCATCCACTGGGCTAGGACCAAGGCCAAGTTCCAGACCCAGTCACACATCTTGTAATCTACTCTGCTTCATTTGCTGCATTTCCAATTTTCTATGTCCTTATAACAAATCACCCTTTTAAGCTCATACTTTTTCTCTCTGCTTTCCATTTTTGAGAGTATCATATCAAATCATTATGTAGGATAAGATGAGTAAAAGATTGGGATGATTGGATTTTGGAGTTGGGAGGGGAGAGAAGGGGAAGGAGTCTCAATTTCTTATTGTTTTTAAATATCTAACTCTTCCTCAACTCCACCCAGCTCGTCTACTCTTTCTCCAATATTCCCATGACAACTTATCTAATCATATCAAATTTTATGACCTTTATCATTGTCACTTTAATTATTAATATAACTTTCTTTTAGTAAGCATTTAAGAAGGATATGGAAAAACCTTGGAAATATTAAATATTATACAACATTAATAATAAAAATAGTTATGTTAGAATAAAAATCTAGACTTTAAACTTAGTATATAAAGTAATACCATAAGCTATCTCATTTCATCAAAGGGTATTAAGACCTATGCTCCTTTGAGTTGTTTCATGGCCTATGCCAGAGACCGAAATACCCTCTGAAGTTATATGACCCTCTTGGAAAATTGAGGGATCTATATCACAGAGAATGTCCTCGACGAGTAAAGTAACCCATGCACTCTCAAAATCATGATAAGGCACTGAGGATACTGTTACGAGAACTATGGTAGGTAGAGTGCTCCAGTTGGCCAACCATCTTCTATTACTAATTACAAGTAGGATATCGCCCCTCGCATGACAACCTGATTAGCACCTCATCTGATACCCGTAACTTGGTTTATGTCTATCTCGGGCATCGATACGTTCTATAGATTATAATCTCTCATTTGGGAGCACACAAACATACGGTCCTCCTTGGGACAATATACGGGTTTCCTATGGATCAACAAACATTTCACGGGTCCCCATTGGGACACTGAATTCATTGGTCTCCAATTGGACAAGCGGTGTCAAACTGGTTTACCATGGAACATCCTGACGTGACACGCAACACCAAAACACAAGCCAGTACTAAGCTAGTTCACATGGACATCCTAGCCTAACATGCATCTATAAAGGCTAAAGCATAACTAGATAATCATACGGAAGGCAGTAGCTACATGCTCATCCTAGTTTAGATATGAATCAACATCACAATCATAGTGAACATATAATATACAAGATCACATAAGTTCCATATGGAACTCCAAAGCCTAAACTACATGCAACCAGATATACAAGTCAAGTAGTCAAACGTCCACACAACCGAAGTTGTATAATACACGTTTATTATTCATAGACCATGAACTGAGGTAAAAGGTATCTTACCTTGGTTGAATTTAAAGAATCTACACTCAATTCCAAGTTAAATAGCACCTAGAAGCCTAACAAAAATTTCGGGACTTGTAGAGCACAACAAGTCAAAGCTAGAACTTCAGTTTGGAAAAAAAGGACTCAAAATGTCAAAATTACCCTAAGTAGAGATTATGAATTTTTTGCTCAACGAAAACAACGCATGAAGTCAACGCTCAATAAGTTGGGTCGAAGGCTTAGATGCGCGAGACTCTTGTGAGGCGCGTCTACTTCGGGTGGCGGCTTGTTGTGGCGCGACTCAGGCTTAAAACCAGACATTGCAGATCAGTGGAAACGCTTAGGTTCGAAGGGAGATCAACGACGATGCGAGGCTCGACTTGAAGATGTAAGTAGAGATGTCCACAAGGCGGGGCGGAGTCGGGGATCCTCATCCCCGTCCCCACCATAAAAATTAATCCCTATCCTCGAAAAATCCCAATTTTTTTTGCTCGAGGATTAAGGCAGAGATTCCCCGTGAGGCGCTGACGGGGATTGGGTTCTTTGTGGAGATTTTTTTTAACTTAATATTTTTTTCTTTTTCATTGTTAATATATCTTTTGGACAAAAGTTTCAAATAATTAGATTTTCTTAGAAAATATCTAAGTTTCAACTATAATGTTAATTATCAAAGAAAAATATTCATATGCATAGATAATTTCACAAACAAATATATATTTATTTGAAAATTAAAGGGGTAAAATAAATAAATAATATTTTTTAAAAAGGTAAACGGGGAAGGGATCGGGGAATCGGGGTTGGGGAATACAATTCCCGTCCTTGGCCACAATTAGCCAACATGGAATTTTTTTCCTCCGTTCCCCGCCTAAACGGGGATTCCCATTGGGACTTGTGGACGCAGGGAAAATTGACATCCCTAAATGTAAGCTGGGGAGACACGATTGAGGTCGATCACTTCTTCCTAAAAGACGTCTCTACTGCATGGCGACGAGGGTCTAGCTGAAACACAAAGAATAGTAGCTTCTAACACTAATTCCATTTTTATTTCAAGGGTTTCGAAATTCAATTTTTGATGCTATCAACATGTGATTTTGATTTTCGAACTTAGGTAAAAAATATAAAGGATTTGGCTCAAATTTCAAGAGGGAATTGAGAGAAAGAGATGCTTTCTTGTAGAATGGAAACTAGGCAAACAAGAAGAGAAAATGATCAATTTATATGAATTTCAGTACAAAAATGCCACTAGGTCTTAAATGACCAAATTGTTCTTCTTATGATAAAAGACAACATTGCCTTTATCAGGACAAGGTTCCTAGGATCCCTTCAAGATCAACTAAATAAGATAAAACTCCTCCGGGAGTCCCGAGAAACCCAAAAGTTAAGTAAAACAACTAAGAAAAGAGTTGTAATTCCAATTCATTAGTGAGTCTTCATGATTAATAGGTCATGAGTCTCAATTCCCTGCTCTAATTATTGTTGTCCTAAATATTATATAATTAAAATAAATCGATTTATAAAGATAAATAATTATATTTATGATTTTCATTATGTTAAATAATAATTTAAATGTTAGAATATAAGTTATAAATATAATTATATTGTTAATATTCGAACTAGTGTTCACCGAGGACCTATCCTAAGCATACAATGGTTTTTTTCTTGAATTCGGGACTTAAAGAATGTCGAATCAAATATTTAAAGTGGCTGGAAAAATTTTCCAGCCATGAACAAACATTCAAGAAAGTAAGTAAAAGGTAGAGAATAGAGAAATTTACACAACGATGTATAGTGGTTCGGTACGTACGCCCTACTCCACTGTTCCCGAGTGATAAACGCTCGAGCGAGACAATATTATTAGAGATTCAAGATCCAAAGTTTCAAGATTACAATAGCAAACAAGATTTACAACTATTACATATCCAATCTAACACATAGAAAAACAAATATTCTAAGTGTGAAAGGAAAAGAGATGTTACAACCTTGAAGAACAAAGAAACCCCAAATCACCTTCGACGTAACTGTTTATCGAAGAACCCGCAAGAAATCGAACCCGAAAATGAACCTCCAAGCCCGAGAATGAACCTCCTCGCCGAAAATCGAACTGAGGTACACCTTACCTCAACGTCGGCGCTCCTCGCAGGCGATTTCGTGCGAATCGAAATAGAGGAAGACGCTGCCCCGCCTGGGCAGCGCTGCTGCGTGCAGATCGAAACAGAGGAAGAGATCTGGCGCTCCTCGCCGGATCTATGAACGTCGGAGATGGAAGAGGAACGAACTGCCCTGTCTGAGCAGTTCGTTTTTGGTGGCCGACATAATGAACCAGAACCCCCACTGTGGGGGGTTCTCTTCTGCGCGTCAAAACACCAAGGGAGAGAGAGAGCACTCTTTTCTTTAAACTTCCCAAATTGCCCCCCTCTTCTTTTTTTCTCAAAACAACCTTTTACACCTAATTGTTTTTCTCTCAATTTTATCAAATGCAAATCAATTGATACAATGCCTCTCAAAATGTAAAACTTAAACTCAAGATGCTTCAATAAAATATGGATGCATGCCAATCTATTTATAATGAATAAATGGGTGTACATGGATTGAATGAAAGTGGCCACACTAACCTATACAAATGAAAATTAAAAGAAATAAAGAAAAAAAAAATTATTTTAACTTTGTTGTATTATATGAAAAGGTTTAATATTGCAAAATATATAATTTAAATTTATGATTAATTTTAAAATTTTAAATTTTTTGAAATAAATTAGAATGAGATATTCAATTATAAAGATCAACCTTAAGAGAAATAATGAAAAAAAAATCAATTTTTTTGTACTATCTTTGTTATCATATCATAATGACAAAAAATGACTCGAATGAGAAATTTTGGATTTGTGTGGATAAATAATTAAATTTATTTTTCTGATGTAGATAATTATCAAAAATTTGAAATTGAATTATAATTTAAAAAAAAGTTATTATGATTAAAATTAAAACAATTCATTACAATTAAAATAAATACGAAAAAGTAATTTTCTCCTGACACCAAAATTGCAAACAAAATTTTAAAGGAACAACCATTTTACACAGACAAATAGTGAAATTTTGTTAATCTAAAAAAAGTCATAAATTATATATATATATATATATATACACACGTGAGATCATTTTTAATGGCCAGAATTTTTGTCTATTGAGCTATATAATATAAAATAAAATATTTTAAAATGAGTACAAATATGCCATGATTAGAATAAAAAAAATCAATATAAAATCAATATTTCATCTCCCAAACACCAGTGTAACAGTACTTTATCCCTCTAAATTACTCTATTTCCTCTCCCATTTTTTCTTCCCTTTCTCTCAACTCTAAAATCCAATCACCCCTGCCTAAGGGTATAGAATTTGCCTACCATTTCAAATATCTTATTTTGTACCTTCAAAAAATATATATATTATTTAGTCTCCAATGAAAGAGGAATACAAAGGTTTCATTTCAGCTCAAATTCTTAAGTGTTCAGGATTAAAAAAAACGTATTGGACCCATGAGTGTTATGTTATTGGACAGACAAGTTGCGTGGAGAGAGGAAGTGAAAGCATTTTTCTTTTTTATTTAAAAATGTTTAAGAGCATTTAATGGTAAGAAATTCAATCTCATGATTTCTTGATTATTAAGCGATAAGCGTACAACGTCACATTAAAATTGTATTTCTTGATGGCCAACTTAAGATTTTTCCACAAGGGAATACAAAATAAATACAGATGCTGCCGTGAATCCTCTCAGAAATGAGATGTGGGTAAATAATGAGATGTGGATAAATCATTTTTGGGAGGTTATGTTTTCTCTTTCGAAGCCGATAACAGTGATTTTAAATGCTAAGATTGCGGAGGCCATAATCTTGAAGGTGTAAAACTTGTGGTGAATCTAGGCTTTAGGCGGATTGAGATTGAGATGACGCATTACGAGTTTTCAATCTACTTCAAACACGGAACCCAAATCGTTCGGAATTGGGGAGGATCGTGGAAGAGGTACTGACTGCAACGAAGAAGTTGACTTTCGTCTCGTTTTTTTGGTGCAATAGAGGTGTAAACTCAATTGCCCACAAATTGGCACGTATGGCGATGATGAACAACCTAGAAAATTTATGTTTAGAACTATGCAAGGAAGAAAACCTCTATGTAGGTGATCCCTTTTTAATTTTGTTAAGTTATCCACTTTCTTGATAAAAATTAATAATTTAATAAGTGTTTTATTTTTATGGAAGGGTTGGAAAGTAGGGAAGTATTGGTATATGAAAATATAGCATATGTGAAACAACTTTAATGATAACCTATGCCTTCTTATTGCATTACTTCCATTTTTAATATCCCTCAACTCTCACCTGTAAAATCAAGATGAGTACTAAAAAGATTAATAATTTAATAAGGATCAAGATTTTATACTTTGCAAGACTTGCAACATTAATTTTTTTACATAAAAAAAAAATCAATAAAATTAAATGTCGATTGTAGCATATAAATATAATGGGGGTGGAGTGGGCGGGGATGACTTCAAAAATATATATATATATATATATGGGGGTTTTATCCATCAATCTAGATAAGAAATTTCGTTAAATCCTGATAAAAATGTCACAATAAAGACTAAATCGTTAGGAAATATAAATAAAGAAACTAAATTGCTACATAATGACAAAATTGAAGAACTAAAGAGTAGACAGATCAAGGAATAAACAAATACTAAGGTTCACAATGAAAAGTTCAAACTTTTGAAGCAGTATAAGTTAGATTAGTTATACATCAATATAGTCTCAGTATAGCCCCAACCTGTGTAGTTAAGCATATATTGTATCTCATACTTTTGCTGATAACCCCACAATTAAAAAAAATCATATTAGAGCAAAGCATAAAATTTGCTTATATAATAAATACAGACTTATTTTCATAATTACAGGGCGGAGAAGGAAAAATATGATAATCGGGAGCTCAACAGCAGTAGATGAGCATTCGATTAGACGAAAGAATATATTACATACCATGTCATTACTCATATACGGTTACATGATCCAAATACTCGAACAACTTTCTGTGCAGCAGCAAATTGCGTAGACTAGCTTTCTTATTGCAGAAGAATTGACCAAGACATGAAGGAATCGTCATAAATTTTTATTAGCCAGAGCCGGCGATATTGCCCAATGGATACGGCAACGTCATTCGTATTCGAGATGATAATCGTGCCATGTTTGCCTGTCATAATTTTGAGTGTAGTTTCCATGGACACCCACCTTCGAAAGCTTGCTCCAGTACATCTTCCATCCGCTTAGCTAGTATTATCTATTAAGAAAAAAAGCATTGGAGGTATAGTACTAATAATGAATATGATGATAACATAACACTCATCCAGTTTTTGTATAGTTTTTTCAGATAAATAGTAATCGTATTTTCATGGTGTCAAATTAAAGAAAATGTCCCCAATCAAGTAAAACAAGACCTAAAGGGTAGTTAGGTCTTCACACTAACTCAATCGCTTGACATTTGATATTACATTTCTTAATTGTCAAATAAAATTTGACTAAGAAATGGTAATCTAAGAGCAATTCACATTTCTTCATTGTCAAATTATTGATCATATATTTTTGAATCCTAAGGTTCATTCCAGTGCAAATAATTTTCTTTTGCAAGAATCATTTATCATATACATTTGGTTGTTGTTTGCAAATCTTAATGATTGAGAGGAACATCTATATAAATTGCTTCTTACCTCCAAACTAGCAAGCACGCCTGATGGAACTTCCACTAAATCTTTCAAATTTCTCTCTGGCAGAATAACTCTTTTTATCCCATAACGATGTGCAGCTAATATCTGCAAAATATGGCTTCCATTAGCTATTCAATCCACGCTCATATTTTAATCCATTTCTTGGACATTAATGGATGCATATTATACATACATAGAGGTCGAAGCCGAGAGGCTCAAAACCAAGATTTATCGTATCGAGTACAAGTTCAATGCAAAACCAGATATTTCTCGTATTGTGTACAACGAACCCAAAGATGGCTAGACTTACAGAAACCACTCCACTCTCACGATAGTGATACGCACAGATATTGTAAACAATAGATGATGTTCTTAAAAAGTGTAAACATTCTTCAAACAAAAAACTGGACTTTCATTGAGGAAGAAATGACAGGACAAAATATATATATATATATATATATATATATATATATATATATATATATATATATATATATAAAAATAATAATAAAACAAAAAAAAACCTAAACAAAAGAAGCATGGACCTAATCATGGAGGACTTCTTCTAAAAGAACAAAAAGGAATTGGCAGAAAAAAAAATACCAATACATGATCTGAATGCAGAAAAGAAAGATATGCGATATACCTTATCCTTGATGCCACCAACAGGTAGAACAAGACCCCTCAGAGTCATCTCTCCCGTCATTGCAGTATCAGCTCTAACTCGTCTCCGACCAAACAGTGAGACCAGAGCTGTTACAAGAGTCACACCAGCTGAAGGGCCATCCTTAGGCACCGCACCAGCAGGAAAGTGAATATGAATATCACGACCCTCCAAAAGATTGGGTTCACAAGCAGCTGCCAATTTCAGATCTGTCGCCCTTGCTCTTACCTGCAATTGTAATTAGTTATGCAACAGTCAGAACTCATATTGCCACTAAATGTGCCTAATGAATTCAGTTCAGATACAAAAGGGAAATATTCTCATCTGATTTTTCGTTCATCAGACGAGACTGCATCATATATCGAAATATTACACACTAAACTTATCATCAGTCAACCTCGAGTACAAGTCTTAGTGTGTGTAGTGATTTCTAAGTCAAAACATCATGGACAGGAACCACCACTTGAGGAGGGTTACTACAACGTAAGTCAAGGTGGTTATCGTGGCCAATGGATCGAAAAAGTGATGGTAGATGTGATCTTTATATAATATGTTATATGAGCTGCACTATTAAGTTATATAAAAAAAACAGATTGTTGAGGGTAGAATTAATGACATAGAGAACCAGTCTTTTTAATCATTATTCATTTGTAGAGAGAAAAATATATTTATGAAAACGCAAGCATGAAGATGAATACGATACCCAAGTAAGGGCTATCTGAGCTGATTCTTTAATGACATCACCAAGCTGACCAGTGAGATGTAATTCTCCCTTTCCTGACATTGCTGTAGCCTCCACGAACTGAACCTCTCCACCAAAGGCAGTCCAAACCAATCCAACAGATATCCCAGGTGATATAACTCGCTCTGCTGCTTCTCTGTCATCAAACCGAGGAGGCTGCAAGAAACAAGAATAAAAATGTGAAATATGTTTTCTGTAAATTCCATCCGAGAAGAAGAAAGGATAAGGAAAGCTTTCTAAACATCATTTCTACTGGTGAAGCAGAAGCGAACTGGAAACCACACAATTAGTTCATTCATCAAGGTAACAAACGCACCCATAATAGTTTTAAGTGACCAGGGCGTATTTAACAGCAGATAAGGTCTAGAGCATGATTACCCCAAGCACTTTTTCAAGCAAAGCCTCATCAACAACCAGTGGAGAGGTAATCTTCATTGGGGTTGGTATCTCATGATCTGCTCCAATTGGGATGACCTCCATATCTACTTCACCTCCATCAGAAAGTCTGTTTTCCAGCAGAGGAGAAGAAACTTGATGCACATCTTTATTCAACGTGACAGTTTGATCTCTTTCCACAACTCTAACAGCAGCAGCACGAGCCAAGGAAGCCAAATTTCTCTCAAGATTTCGTACACCAGCCTCTCTGGTGTATCTTTGAATTAGAAGTTTAACCATTGCCTATCAAATAACATGTATTTGTAAATTGTTTTTATAAATATTAAGAATCAGAAAATTGTATAATAGATCTGAAAACACACGACATTGATGCTGCATGTCCATTGATAGAAAGAAAGATTTCGACACACGACATTTTATGTTGTGAGATCAATGAAATGGTTTTGATTTCTTATAAATAAATAAAATGTTGTGGGATCTGTTGAAAGATGTTAAATCACTAATCAACCCAAACAAAAGCGCTTGTGGGTTGGGACAAATTTTGATTATATCAACCAACACTCTCCTTCACTTGTGGGCTTTGAAATTTGAGAAATACCCTACAAGTGGAATTTAATTTTAATTGGGGAAGAAACGACTTGGCAGAAACTCGAATTCAGGATCTACTGCTCTGATACCATGTTGAAAGATGTTAAATCATCAATCAATCCAAAAGCTTAACCTTGTGGATTGGGGCAAATTTAATTATATCAACCAACAAGATCACATAACCAAATACGCTAAAGAGACTTATATCAACATAAGAAAAATAAAAATGTGCCTGCATTTCTAATAATCATACAACATCACATGCAGACCTAACCTTTCTACCATTGAGCAGCAAAGAAATATTGGATAGCAGTAAAGATAGGAACTGGAAGTAAACAAAAGCAAGAATCATGAGACAGCAAACACAAACGTTCTACAAAATATTTATTGTTGTAATAAATCTTCTGATAGAACCATCATGGAGTGACTTAGTGGTCAAAAAGGCCTTGGAGAACTATCAATCCATGGTGATCACCTATTTAGAAATTAATGTCCAATGAGTTGACATCCAAATGTTATAGGGTTGAGTGTGTGTATATATATATATATATATTGTTGGTTGATATAATTAAATTTTTCTCAATCCATCAGCTTAGACTTTTGGATTGATTGATGGTTTAACATAATTCAACATGGTATCAGAGCAAGAGGTCATGAGTTCGAATCCCTGCCAAGTCGTTTCTTCCCCAATTAAAATTAAATTCCACTTGTAGGACATTTCTCAAATTTCAAAGCCCACAAGTGAGGGGGAGTGTTGGTTGATATAATTAAATTTGCCCCAATGGCCCAATCCATCAGCTTAGGTTTTTGGATTGATTGGGGGTTTAACATAATTCAACATATATATATATATATACACGACTGAAAATATAAATATGTACTCATGAAATAGTCAAGGGAAAATAAGGAATAATGGGCATGATACGGAAGGTTATTATGTTTGGGAAGGCAGGTGCTCGACTCATGATGTATGTAGGATCAATTGAGTAACGAAAAGAATGGCTCAATGAGAAAAGAGTGAGTGAAGGACAGTCAGACTCTTGAACTCCTCCAGTGTGTACTTGTCTTACATATCAATGAGAATAATATCTTGATCCTTATCATATTGATATATTGAACTGTAAATTGCAATCGTCATTGCATTAAGAATTAACTACCTCTGGAATTTGAAGAAATTCAGCGCTTAGCCCATGCTGCTCCAAAACTCGTGGAATCAAATGGTGCATAGCAATCTTAAGTTTTTCCTCCGGTGTGTATCCAGGCAGCTCAATGACTTCCATCCGATCTAGAAGAGGAGGAGGTATTGGCTGCATTCTGTTCGCAGTGGCCACAAACACGACCTTCGAAAGGTCAAATGGGACATTCAAATAACTATGATCATTAGTTAAGGAATCTCTCCAAGTATCTCAAGGATAAAGAAACAGTTTTAGAGTTTCAACAGCAGTAAGCATTAAAAATGTAGCAAATTTAGATGCGATTGCATAGAAAAATAGTATGCACACCAATTATAAACTTAACCAGAAAAAGACCCTACCACAAAAAGAAAAAAGAAGCCCTACCACAAAAATAAAAAAAGAAGCCCTACCACAAAAATAAAAAAAGAAACAAAATCTACCCAGCATTCCTTTAAAAAAAACTGTAGAATCTACACAGAACATCTAACAAGAAAAACAATATATAAACATCGTTATCAGCCCACTAGCAATTTCAATCTCATTCTTAATAAGAATAATATTGTTTTCCAACCATGTGACCTTTGATTTCAATCTTATTCTATTAGTTGAAAGAAATGAAGGCAGATCATGAGCTGACGAATGCATCCCATGGCTGACAATCTGTCACGAGATAATGCCAATGGGAGAGGAGGAAGCAGAAATGAGGGAGGAGGCTCATCGAGCGCACAGTTGTAGGAAAGGCGCCAAACAATGAAAAAAAAGCTCCCTCTCCAATGCCGACAGAAGAGGAAGGAAGTCGTTTTGGACTATAGGGTTTTGGGGAGTTCATTAGAAAGAGAAAGAAGAGAATTTTTTTTAATTTTCTCAATAAGGAACAGCAAGATTGTCCCAATAACGTTTAATTACAAAAATGAAGATGCCAATGCCCTAATCCTTAACATTCAATTTTAAAAACTAAATCATCTTTCCTACCTTTACTCTTCTTGAAAACGTAGAGAAGCTAGACACCAAAGGAAGGTACAATAACCAAAATGCGTGCTAAAAATAAATAGATAAAAGCATTAGATTAGGATACTGATCACTGAACTTTTTGTTCTGTTCAGGGTCAAGAACCTCCAACAGAGCTGAAGCTGGATCACCCCGCACATCTGAACCTGTCTTGTCAATCTCATCTAATAGCATGACTGGGTTGCAAACAGCTACTCTCTGTAAAAGGTAAACGAAGAAGTTTCAAGGAAGGGTAGATAAAGCATCGAACCTATTAGCCAAGGATTAAAAAAATTCCAATCAACTGCAATTAGATGAGAGGAATAACACCAAAATTTATATCTAAGACACTCATTAAGATGGAAAAAAGTAGCACCTTAAAATGCCTCTTTCTTACCCTTGAAAAAATATCCTATTCCTTCCTAACCAAAATTCCCAAAGGATAATCTTACCACGCACCTTGGCCTTCTTTACAGGAAAAACAATCAGGCTAAAGTTCATAAGGTGTTTAGGAATAATGATGCTTGATAAAATTGGATAGTTTGAGAACTAAGAAGCATCAAACATTATAGACAATGATCAACTAAACATTAGTTAAATCTACCAATAACCTGAAAAAATCTTTGGATAAATAAAATATCTAAAAAAGAAGTTAAACTGTAGACCAATGGGAGAGGAGAAGAAGACTACCTTCAGTCCATCAATAAGACGCCCTGGCATGCTTCCAATATATGTCCTCCTATGTCCTCTAACGTCAGCCTCATCTTTAACACCACCCAGGGATATGCGCACAAATTTTCTGCCTAAAGCAGCAGCAATAGATGATGCCAAAGATGTCTTTCCCACACCAGGTGGCCCAACAAAGCACAGCACGGGCCCTCTTGCATCTGGCTTAAGCTGCAAATGTTGGAAGGTGTCATAACATGATACCAAATTTAAACTATAGATGAAAATGTTGAGAATTGAAATAATAACAAGTTACCTTCCGAACAGCAAGATATTCAATAATTCGTTGCTTGACCTTGACCAAACCATAATGGTCACTGTCAAGACGTTCCTTCGCAGCTTTCAAGTCTAATTCTAGTTCTTCCGTTGCCTTGTTCCATGGAAGGTCAGCAAGAAGCTCAAGATAAACACGCAAACTGTTATACCCAGGTTGTTGAGGTTGCATTTTTTTAAGGCTCCTGTCAAGGTTATATAGAACAATGTTAGCTGCTACATAAGAATCTCAGCTGATCAGAGATTCAGACTGCAGCTATGAGAATTAGTCAGCCATGATGCAGTATATAAAAATCAAAGAAGCGTTAATGTCACTGATAATTTTCTATACAAACATTAATTTTTCTAGCAGCATTTGACCCGAGAAGGATACCATTTTGATACCAATGCTGCAGCCTAGAGATGAGAATTCCTCGACAATACTGAAAGCTATTGTGTTGATATTAAAGAGCTTAGAAAGGCAAAACATCCCCTTCACACAGCAGTTATCAGTTAACACAATAATACTTAAGAAAACACCTTCAAACTAGGGTAACTCTCCTCCAAAAGTCTGATCAAACTAATTAACATACACAAAAGCCTGTAATAGGGTAACTCTCCTACATCACGAACCATTTCACCTCCAAAAGTGGCCACTAATAGGAGAAAAGTCTTTATTCTATGTCACCAAAGACCAAGCCCAAGTGCACTCTCCTAGTTTACTCCGATGAACCAGGTCTTTGGAGCCAGTTCCTACGTGTGTGTGGGTGTTCTTTTTATTGTAAGGACCATTGTACCAAGGGCACCCTCGCTAATCGATGGGAAGATATTACATGCCCCCACACTAGCTCCAAGGGAAATCAAGAAGCTAAGTTTTCCATCTGAAGGTTAAAATCCAAGACTTCAATGAACCCCCAGAGCTGCCCTAGGAGGCAGTGATCTCGGCTGAGCACATCCAATGAATGGGAGGATACTTTAGTACGTTGTTCATTTAATTCCCTGTACATCTACAATGTGTGGGAATTTTTCTCACTGACAAAAAAGGGTACACTTACAAAGCTTTTTACTGGACTGAGCCTCTTATCTTTCCTGTCTTTTAGCAATAAATTAATTAAAGCACTTAGTTCTTATATATATGAAAGTTGCAAGTAACAGCTCACTCATATCATGTCAGATAACAATATTCATGGCTGTAATTTCAGAAAAAGCTCTTGAAACATCATCTTATGCGGCTGTAAAACCAATGGATTATACCTTTTCTAACGAGAAATAAACTTTTCATTGATATGATGGAAAGTGAATGTAAAAAAAAGATACAAACTCAACGCTCAAACTATACTTCCCACCAAGATAAGCTATAACCACTATTTCAACAATAAAAAAACAAAGAAATTTATTTCACCATTTTTTTTCCACTGTTTTGCTAAAGCTAACTGTGATAACAAATAAAATTTTGCTGCATAAAAAAGAAACTTATACTATGTCTTCCCAGAAAGTCATACCTCAACTCCCTCTGAGCATGCTTCCAGATATTAGCAGGCATTTCAGCACTTTGCATCTTTCTTTCTAACGCAACCAAATCATCATCCTCATCATCATCACCAAGCTCTTCTTTTATGGCCCTCATCTACGCATCACGCAATAAATGGCAAAGGTGGTTGGTGATCTAAAATGATGGTCATGATGAACCAGCAAAACCGGTCATCAAATTAACACAAATAGAATTACCTAATCCACGGAGCCACATAGTGCAACCTGACCTTTGTCAGAGGTACTATCCATAACAATAGATATCTAAAGAAAATTGAAATTGTTCTCAACAATAACTACAGAAATTAAATTACTCGAGAATTAAATTGAAATTGGATCAAACACGTAATCAAAACCACATTCAGTTTATATTTAAGTTGAACACAGCACTTGCAATAAAGTAATAAAACCAGCCAAAAGCGTTTTACCCCATTATTGAAAACAGGATTCTTAATTTTCTCTAACGTAAAGACCAGAAAACGAATTTGTAGAATTCAACATACTTATGGGTTTTCATAATTATAAATAATAACACGCCATTAAACATGACACCATTACTAAAGCATCAATTCCGATGTTCATCCTTTCATCTTTTAGAGATATGAATACGAACACAGTAATTGCTATGAGAAAGCTAACCTGTTGACGCAAGAGAAATTCTTTCTGTGATTTTGACAATTGCCCTTCTACTTTCTGCGTAATCTTCTCTGCTACACGTATTGACTGTTGCAAGTTAATAAAAAACATGACTCCACAAGAAGAAAAGAGATAATTGAACTGAAAGTTCACTATTATTGACTCTTGGATGTAAGACTTGCCTGTAAATGTCTGTCAACTAACTCCATTGCTTTCGAAAGCCTTACTCTTAAATCAACTGAATCCAGCATAGATAATTGTTCTTCAAAACTCATCTCAAAACTGGCAACAAATATATCAGCCAGTTTATGAACTGGAACTGTATCCAAAAGAACCTTTGTCCTTCCTCCAGTTTTTTGTTTCTGGAAGCGAAAAATGTGTGAATGTTCCAAAGGATGCCATAGACGTATGTATAGTAATGACAGAAGCGATACAAGAACTTAATGGACTCGGTTTAAAAGAGATAGGAACAAATATAATCTAGAAAAGTAAAATCTACGTTGATAAACATAATTTTTCATCGATCATTGAAAGGTTAAGATTATTGGGAAAAGAACTTTTTGTCCTTAGGTTTGAAGTCCAGTTTCAATTTAGTCCTTGAGATAAGGACATCGTTAGTTACATAAAGTAATGTTGATTAAATGATGATTAAACTAATTTAAAATTTCAAGATATTGATGAAGTGATCATTTTAGTTTTCACGTAAATTTAACTTTTAAAAGAAAATAAGTATAAAAGTACACTAAAAGAACACACAAGGACTAAAAGTGAGCATTATTGAAATGTTAGGGATAAAAGTGTTAATTTTGAAACATAGGGACCAAAATGAAACTGATTCCAAACCCAGGGACTAAAATTGTAATTTTACAAAATTATTTTTTATGAAAAGCAAGCTTTAATTGAGATCAAATGAAAGAATAGGTGGGAATACAAAAATAATTTTTTTTAAAAAAACATAAAATAAACAGCCACCCCAAGCCTAATTAATATAAAATAGGAGCTCCAATCAAGCAAAATAAAACCTAAAGATAAGATAAGACCTAAAGATTAAAAACAAAAAGCTTTAAAAAAAATGTCCTCCAACTAGAAGATATTACATTAGAAGAGTATTTACAAAAATAACTCAACACTGCACTACTCCATATTACATTAGAAGAGTATTTACAAGAATAACTCAACACTGCACTCTATCACTCCACTCCAAGGACTACCCTTCAAAGACTTTCTTTTCGTTTTTTGCATTCCAAATTTCGAACACAAAATTTTTTATGGCATTAAGGGTATGTTTGTGCCACTAAGAAAAAGGAGGAGAATAGGAATGGGGATGATTCCCTGTGTTTGGACCACCGGGAATCATTCTCCCTACAATCGGGATTTCCAAAAATCACATTTTTCATTCTCCTCCTACCTATTTTTTATTCTCTTCCAACAACTTTATATGGATCACATCACTATTTTTCACTCTCATCATACACATTATTTTATTTTTCTCGTAATCATTCTCGTCACCCTAAACACAAATAATCATTCTCCTCATAATCATTCTCTTCACCCCAAACTCAAATAATCATTCTCCCCATAATCATTCTTCTTTATTTTCCTCTATGTTCTCCTCTTAATTCTCATTCCCCCCTTAATCATTACCCTTACCCTTCCCCCAAACATACCCTAAGTCATAAAATATTAGCTTTTCTTTTAAATTTCAGCCAAAGAGTAACTGAAAATGTTATCATCAACCTTTTGTCAAAAAGCTCACAAACATTATGAAAGTGAAGGCCCAAAATTTTCCCGGTATAAGGACAATAGAAAAGAGATCTATCGACTTTTCTACGTTGTTAACAAATATGACAGATTGAAAGACAGACTTACGGGAGGGCATTTCTATTATAACCTATTTGCAATATTTAAGCCACCCAACGATCCAACTAGACTAAAACATAAACTTTTCCTGCACATTTTG
Organism: Sicyos edulis; assembly: GCA_036507275.1. Taxonomy (NCBI): domain Eukaryota; kingdom Viridiplantae; phylum Streptophyta; class Magnoliopsida; order Cucurbitales; family Cucurbitaceae; genus Sicyos; species Sicyos edulis. The sequence continues at coordinate 10,030,893 of CM071852.1, read as the reverse complement.
ATTTAGAAACAACCTTTAACCACACCTTGTTAACTTTGAGGGAAATACAACTAGCATTCACCAGAGAGTTACAATGAAAACACTCCCAGGGTCTGCCTTACATATTATTTTATTGTCTCTAGAAGAGAAGAAACACCTTCCAATAATTTTATCATCTCTAGCAACGTTTGTCTATTACAGTTCTAGGAATAACCTATAGACGATAACTTTGGCAATAATCTAGTCTCCATGCCAAACAGCGGCCACAAAATTAATGGTTTCATTTCTTGCTTTCATGAAACACACTCCATTTCTTAACACCATGAATAAAGGTGATAACCATGTAATAGAGCAAAAGAGATAGTGACACTAAGTACCTGTTCTAGAACAGATATAAGCTCCATTGCAGTAGCTTTGAATTGTCGTGATAATGAAATAAAATCTGGGTCTTGCTCCACTTGCTCCATTTCTAATTAAGATGAGAAAAGAAGGAAGCAACTAACATCAGCAGATGAGTTGAAAAGGAAACCTATTAGTTTAATCAACAAACTTAAAAAGTCTATATGGAAAACCACTTCCAAAGAAAAGCACATGACAAAATCAGGAAAGAAAATCAAGCTACACAGAGCTGTTCACTAGAGAACCCAAAATACTCAACGGGCTAAGTATTTTAGCTTTACATGCCTCCTCCTGACACTTATCATAATCTTAATGCATTCAAGGAAGCAAACCCTTCAAATCCAAAAATAAAGATTCAATTTTTTCCACACATACACGTGTAAAATTAGACTTTACCCAATCAAACCCCAAGTTTTTTTTTCCAATTTAAATACTAGAACTCTTAAACTCATCATGACAACAACCTCCAATTTTTTCATAGCAAGTTATATTACATGAAGCTTATGTAGCATGTCAACTTCAATCTGGTTAAAAAAGGGTTATCTAATGGGGAGGCACTCTGATGATTGAAGACCTATCCTATTAAATGTCTCCGGTATTAACATTGTTGATTTAGCAGTTGGCGAATAACTTTTCCTTGTTTGCCAGTTAGAATGTAAGTGTATCATTGAAGTGTTTTTCCTCCTTGGTTATCAGTTCCATAAAGACGTGCTTAGGTGCATCTAATGCAAGAAAAATCTACAACCCTATTCTCTGTGCTTTTACTATCTAAGTTAGAATATAAATGTATCTAGGCTTCTTCCTTTCCAACCATACATGCTGTCGATATTTTTTTTAAATCTAAAATAACATAATTATAAACCAAATAAAGGTGAAGTACTCTTAGGATAGAAATTAGGTTTGCCAACATCATGATTCCACCAAAGCAAAGGTTGAACACTGATTTATTCACATTGATGAAATAAATATGTATTTTTTTGACAGAGATGAGATCAAGAATATTGAACACAATAATAGGGCTTGACATGATAAAAGCATATGCTTAGTGTCTCCCAAGATTGCTTTAAACTCCAATATGAATAAACTGTTGCAGAAGATGAAAGGAAGAAAAAATACAAAATTTTCCTCAAGCAATGAAAATGATCCGAAAAATTATAACCTTCCATCCACCCACTTACAGAATACAAAATGCAAAAAACCACCAACCTGCCTTTGTCATTTCAGAGGGTGATATTCGTGCAGTATAATACGTTCCTCTGGTGCTAAGTTCCTGGACAGTAAATCTACATAAACCTTCCAGCACAACCGTATATGTCACTTTTCCACTTGGTTTCTCCACTCCTCTAGACAGCTGCAACGCCCGAGCAGCAACACCCCTGACAAAAAGAAATTCACACAACCAGCATCTCAACTTTTACCTATCTTGTATTTTGTAATATTATAGAAACAACAAGATTAAACTGTATATTGAGTTATATGAAGAAAGATATGGAATTCAATGAGAAAAAGCTTATAGGTACTTGTACTACAGTTATCTTATGGTGTTGGTTAATCATTAAACAGTAACAACAAGATTATGAACTGACAAAATAGAAATAGATATTATACCTTGAATGCCAATGAATTACTTCCTGATGATTTTTCCCACCTACTCTTTGTGAGTCAGAAGATCCGGATTGCGCCCTCGAGCTACGATCACCAGAATCACTTCCCACACCTAACCATTATTTTTATTTGAAACAGTTTACTAACTTTTTCCTCGGCATGCCATAATCAAGCCGCGTACAAACACAAACATCACACAACCAAAACTTCTCAACACAATATGAATTCCAATCAAAATGCAGACACTTAACGCTTAATGCTACATGAAATAAGCAGCAACTCAACTACCTTGAGATAGCACAGGTCCTATTGCCGATGCATCGGCATCATCTCGAACTGGAAGAATACCGATCATTCCCTTCTCTTCCCGCTGCCACAACTCTTGCTCCACCAGTTTCACACTGCATCCACAGTAAAACCATATTTTCTCGTCAACGTTCATAGAATGATGATCAATCTCAACAACAAAAACAAAATTTCACAATTAGTTAGACCACAGTGTAAACACGAACTGAAGACGATTTATCAGACAAAAGTCAAACACAACCAAAATTCTTCCACAACACGCTAAACAAGAAAACAGCAGACAAATTGACCTCCTCAATCGCAAAAAAATCAAAAAAAAAAACAAAAATCGAGTTCACACAAATTCGTGTATCTCACTCAACAGAATCCCGAGTACGATGATCAGCCTTAGAAAAGCGATGATTCAAAAAAATAAAAACAAACAAATTACCGAAAAGAAAGTCAAAATCAAGCGAATCGAAATCTTGTTGAATCTCGCGAAAACGCGTCACGATGTAGCACAGAAGTGAAATTATGAAATAAAAAGAAAACAAAGGTGCAGTCACTGGCATTCTTGAGGAGGCGATACCTGCTAGAGGAAGTGCATCGAATCCGAATTATGGCGCCGGGCAAAAGAACCTTGTTCCTGAACGGAAGAATTCCGAGTCGACTCGGCAGCTCCACCGATTCCACCATGATTGCAGAAGAGAGAGAAAGAGAGAGATATGTTTGTGGTAGTGGGGAAGATGAGAGTGGGGGCTTTAAGCCTTTAACGGACCAAAACGACGCCGTTGCCCACGACAGCAACGTTCAGTTTTCGTTTCCCTTTTTTTTCTGCCTTCTTGTTGAGAGTATTTAAAGAGCCGGATTTGTGGAAAAGCCCCTCCGGAATCATGTAATTCATTTTTCGCCTCGTTATTTTTTGGAATTTCCGTAATGGACCCCATCCAAAGTAATTATTTTGATAGATAAGGCGGTTGTGGAGCTGGGATTGAATTTGGATATTCAATTCCGTCTGAGCTTTTTGAATTATTTGTACTCCAATCACGAAGAGGAATTTGGGTGCAGCTTATGGCACATTTGGTGTCACACATTTCAGCCATTTTTTTTTAAATAAAAAATATTAAAATGTGTGTGTGACTTCATGGGTGTGGTGCAGCCCAGGCTGCACCCAAATTTCTCTCTCAATCACCTTTTCTTCTGCTTAAGCTATATTGTGTAGTTTTTTCCATTTTTTTTTAAATAGTATATATTTTTTTTAATGATTTTGGGCAGTTGAGAACTTACCTATAATCAAAGTAATTTGTAGGCTTTTTTTTAGTTTATATTAGAGGAGGGAGATAAATATCTATTCTCGAGATCCAACCTGTGACGCTAGTGTTGAATTGGTTAACAACCAAACAATGAAACTATTTGGTCATAACTCATTCGATGTAGAAAATTAATTCTTAAGTATATGAATACTATAAATTAAATTTATTACAACTTAATTTTTCAAGGTATTTTTTACACTAAGTCACTCCATGCTGCATGTTTTAGTACATCTAACCATGGTTTTAAAAAATAAAAAAAGCTGATAACACCTTCCTGGTCATGAATTTGATTTTGAAAACTGGTATTTAACTCTTATATTATTTGAGAGTTACCATCTATTTAAGATTTATAATCTCTCTCCTCAACTTAAACATCTAACTATTTGAGTGAGATGCTAAAGTGAGCATGAATTTAGTTACATCATATATGGTTGATTAGTTAAAATGTTATGAATTTGAATAATCCACTCCCAAATTATAATTGAACAAAAATGATTGAGATTTAAAACCCTTTGATAGACAAATACACGATAACCATTATTATGCCAAGTTTCACTTGACTTGAATATAATACTCGTGAACTTTTTAAGTTACATCCTTTGTCCATTCAAGAAAACGAAAATTTTCATCTTTTTTTTTTTGTTTTTTTTTTTGAAATCTGAAAATTTTCATCTTAAATAGTCTGATGTATGACATAAATATACATGAACTTTTGATTACAAAATGTATGTCAAATATGTATGACTCCAATATTCATTCTCTAGATCATATGAAGGTAAATTATGTTAATTATGATATACTATTTTCTCATTTATATTTTGATCTATTATTAAATGATATATTAATTTATTTCATGAGAATTATATTTTTTATTTAAAAAAATCATTAAAAAATAGTTTTAAAATTAAATTATTCAAAATTGAAGTTTAATCTTTATTTTTTATCCAATATTTGAGAATGGGAATTGTAACTGACACACATGATGTCAGTAAAGTGATACTTTTTTAATTAAACAAAATAAAGTCTTTTTTTTATTTTGGCGAAGTTTAATCTTTACATTAATTGTGAAATTTTAGTGATAAAATAATATGTTTATGCAAAAAAAATAAATAAATAAAAATTACGCAAAACAAATTCAAGTAATGAAAAAAAAAAAGAAATTTGCTGTTTGTATTTTATTTTTTAATTAGGGATTGTTCGTGAGTAGCAAAATAAAAAATAATAATAATAATTAAAAAAAATCTCCCAATTTCAAAATTTTAGAGAAAAAAAAATCAAATATAGCAAATTCTCATTCTATCAATTTCAATAAATAATTACAAAATTAATAAATTTCATTCAAGTGAAATTGATAAGTTTCAATCCTTAAAAAAATGATAGGTTTTAGTCTAATGAAACTTAATAATTATAGATTTCAATAAAGTTACACTTAAATGTTTTGATATGAAATATTTTTTAAAAAAATTTATAATTAATATTGAGATGATAGAAATCATCATAATCATCATGTGCAACAAATTTTCTTCTAATCAGATAGATTGTGGTTTTGTTTTTGTTAATTGTTAACAACATTTGATTCTCAAAAAATAAAAAATAAAGAAACGACAGCAACAACATTTGAGGTAGTTGATTTTGGAGAGAAAAAAAAACCCTTTCAATGGAGATTTTAAAACCCATAAAGTCTCATTTATTATCTCATACGTGTCAGTTAAAATAATTCTATACTTATTGGTAGTCGAAAAAAATATATTAATTATTGTTGAATAATTTTTTTTTCTTTTGAGATATATGAATAATATCCAAAAACAAATCATATAAAAAATGATTATTTACTAACTAATCCCAAAAACAATTTGTGTAATAATTCAAACTAATTCATCATTTTTATTATTAAAATTAACACTTGATTTATCTTTAACTATTTATTTTTAATCATTTTTTAACTACTTAAAATATCTACTTTATTATCAAATAAGTCGGTAGCGCAATAGTTAATAATAGTATTAACCTCAAAACTTCTTCAACCTCAATCAATGAAGCGTTGACTAGTTACTGTTGGCCTTTTATGTTGGCATATATTAATCGGTTTGAAATTTTTTTCGAATCACTTGAAAATTTTCTTGATTAACAACTTTTCGTTTTTTATTGTCTCGACCCAAGGTGTGGGTCGAGTACAAGTTGTGTTCTCTACCACTTCTTGTTTTTACATTTTGATTCCCCTCTTTTAAGAAACTTAGGCCCCCATTTAATAACCATTTTATTTTTCGTTTTTTGTGTTTGAAATTTAAGTCTACAACTACATTACCATAACTTTTTTCTTATTTGGTCATCTATATCTTACCTATATTTTAAAAAATAAAATAAAAAATTGGAAAAAAAAAAGTAATTTCCAAAAGATTGTTTTTGTTTTTGAAATTTGGTTAGCATTCACCTATTTTTTTTAGGAAATATGGATATATTGTAGGAAAGATGGAGCATATGAGAACATTTGAATAGAATTAAGCTTAAATTTCATAAACAAAAAAACAAATTGTTATCAAATTGGACCTTAGTTGTATGCTTTTGGTTAATGAAGTTATTGTTTTTTTAGGACAAAATTGGGGATGGTACCACCAACCTTACATAGAGAAGGCTTAAATAAGAGTAAAACATCGATTTCTAAATCGAATCTGCGACCCTAGTATTAAATTTGATTACTACCAAATTATGAACTTTTTACGTCAGTCATTGTTTCGATGGTTAATGAAGTTCTCTAATCTAAATAACAAAAAAAAATATATTAAAAAACTATTGACACAAAAAATAACTTTTAGAACCATACTAAATATATTTTAAAATTTCAACAATTTATTTGACTAAAAAAAGTAAAATAAATCAGATTTATGAATCAAAATAATCGAATATGACAATCTGTAAGTTTTTTTTTTTTTTTTTTTTTTTACTGTAACAACAATATTTAAAATTTTAGAATTGGAATCTAGCTCGAAGATAGATATAAATTATTGGAGGCTAGTATTTTGAAGTTGAATTTAACAGTCAAACGTGACAAAAATTAATAATAAAATAGTAAATAAATTATATAGTTATTATTTTAGTTGACAACTTAAATTTTATTTCAACGAATTAATGTTTGGTGGAGGAAATGATTAGGAAGTTTCTTTTCATATATACATTTTTGGCCGCCCTGCTTTGCTGTTCAGTTCAGATACCATTAGAATGTAGTCGGAGGCACTTACAATGGCAAACGTCAGAGTTCATGACATGGCAATCCTGACACCATTGTGGGACCCATAACACTAGCTACTAGCCTTCTTTTTTTTTTTAGGGAGATTTTTCATAAATGATTAAAATAAAATAAAGATTTCAACATTTTAGAACAAAATTCATATAATAAAAATTGAAACAAATATTTCACTAACCTCTGAAATTTCAACTCACAAATGGGTAGTTTCAGTTAAATTAATTTAATTAAAAATAATAGGTGATATAAATTGAAACAACAAATGAAAATTAATGGAAGATAACAATTAAATGAAACTGATAAAAAATAATAAAAGTTAAAATATTTTACAGTATTTTATTATTTTTAAAAAGGTTGTCAAAATTTAAATAGTGATCTACTTACAAATCTTTTATAATTTAAAACACTGATTTAATATTTTAAGTTAATTTCAGTTAAATTAATTTGATTAAAAATAATTAAGTAAAACATGTGAAAAGGAAGATAATAAAAGTTGAATATTTTATCATATATGTAATATTTTATTATTTTAAAAATGGTTTACTAGAATTTGCTACTTAATAATTTTTTAAAAAAATTTAAAATACCTATTTAATACTAAATTGAAATGGATTAACATCAGACAAAATAACCAACTGCGCCACTGACCCTCGATTAAATACATGTTAAGGCACAAATAACAAATTTTCAATATATTTAAATTAATTTATCACCATACTATTGGTCAATAATTTTTTTAAAAAAATTAGTCAATATTGTGTTATATAATTAATGAAAGTGTTACATGCGAGTGTGTTCTTTAAGATGGTAATGCACTAAAATTGTTACAAATCATATGGTAGTACGCCAAGGGATTACCTATTTGTTCAGCAAGAATATGAGATATTTTGACATTTTAAGACTTCCACGTATTTGTGGAAATTCATATAAAGAGTGTTTAACTATTTTTAAATGTTCTTTAAAACATAAATTTCTAAATTCACATTTAAAAGGCTTGTTAATGACATTTTTGTCATTTACTAATTTTGTATATGACATATGCATTTTGTCGATAATATATATCAATCAATAGTGAGTTAAGAAGCTCAGATATGATATTTTTATATATTAACAAAACTTATCAAATGTATAAAAATAGTGAATATGTCGTAAAAAATGTAATTTTATATATATAGGAACATCCAATTTTAAATTGAAGTTTTTTTTTAATTAAATTTTAAATTAAAGTTAATAATTATGAATGAATTAAATGAACAAATAACATAAGTAAAAGTACAATAAACTACTTTTCCTAAAAGCTAAAAAACTAAATCTATTTAAATTCATATAAACAAGTATGTTATATAAACTATATGAATATTATAAGGACATTATAGAACATTATGTAAAAAAAAGAAAAAAAATATTATGTAAATATATGTCATTCCTACAAATAAACACAATCGTCAAAACATTATCAAGTATTCATAAAAATATATTTAAAAAATAAATATAGTTGATATCTAAAATTCTCATTACTTTGTTACCTGAAAGCAAACAATCTCTAAAAATGTTATATCCAATATTTTTTTTTAGATATATATTATATCCAATGTTAATTATTCATTTATTAAAGAAGAGACCCTTGTTTATATATATATATATATATATATATATATATATATATATATATATATATAACTAATGTTTCTCTCTCTGTGTTTTTTTTTTATTTGTATTACTGTTATTAGGAATAAGTGTATTTCATAATGTTTATAAAAAAAAAAAATGTGCACTTTACAATGGCAACCATATTTTTTTTATAAGCGATTATTTGGAACCAAAGGATTATGGGAATGAAAATTTAGATAATGTAGATAAGGATTGGATAAGGTTTACCAGAGATCCTACCAATTCATGTTTATAGATTAAAAAATAAAATAAAATTTATACAAGTGCTTTATTGAGTTTGACAAATGTAAAATAGCTTATTTTATTTAATTAAAAAATATTTGAAATTTGAATCCATAACTAATTGATTACTTTCTTATATATTGATATGAGTAGAGTACTACTCATTTTGATAATAAAAATAAATAAATAAATAAATAAATATATATATATATATATATATATATTTCATTGTGATAATATAAGGGTTTTTCAAAAACTAAGACATCTATAAAAAATAATTATAAATCTAGGGAAAATAAAAAATATTAATAAATTGTAAAAAAAAAGGAATATCATCAACAACACATTCTACCTTTTATATTATATTTGTAGCACAATATCTAAAATTATTAATTTAAAGAATATGATTTTTATTAGTGGTAGAACTCAACTAGTGAAAAATTGAATTTATCATTGATTGAATTCAATTAGTGATAGAATTAACCAATGACAGAATTGTATCGCTCATTGAATTTTATCAATTTTTTACACATGCAAAATTCCCATAAAACATATTTTTTGTTTTAATTCAAAAAATTTGTCTTATTGGTAATAGAGAAAAAAACCTCATACCATAATTAATATATGAGAAATTGTGGTAGATAACTACTTTTAAGAAAATAATTACAAATCTAGTCCTATCTAAAAATATTCGTAAATCTATTTTTTATTTTAAATTTAATTAATAATATTTTTTGCTAATACCCATTATACCCTTCATTCCATGTTTTTTTCCTTTCCTTTCATCCCTATGGTGGGCCCTGCACCTTACAATTTTTTTCTTCTAAATTGCATTAAGTTTGATTGACTGGCTTAGAGTGGCCACCAGGCAAATTTTAAAATTTGTAACTTGTTTTTATTATTTTTATGGTATAAATATAAATATTGTATTTATATTTAAAAAATATATAAATACGGTATTATATTAAAAAAAAAAAATACTGTATTTATATTTTAAAAAGATAGATATGATATTTATATTTAAAGAAGATAAACATTGGTATTTGTATTTAAAAAAGATAAACATTTTATTTGTGTTAAAAAAAATACTATATTTATATTTTAAAAAAAGATAAATATGGTATTTATATTTAAAAAAAGATAATATTGTATTTATATTTTAAAAATAATTATAAATGTTGTATTTACTGTATTTATTTTTAAAGAAATATAAATATTATATTTATATTTAAAAAAGATAAATACTGTATTTATATTTAAACAAGATAAATAATGTATTCATAATTTTTTCGAGATAAATACACATAAATATACCAGACATCTTAATCATAAAATAAAGTACTACATAGTCATGTAAAAAAAACAGAGTATGAATATATTTTAGAATTACTATTATATTACACAATTTACTTCATTTGATGGACACTAGAAAAAATCAAAACAACTAAAAAAATAAATAAAAGCTGAATTAAACTTCAAAAAGAAAGGAAAAATAAAAATAAACTCATGATTTTAGGAGATTTTTACGATACAATTTTAGATGAGAAAATTAAAAAAAAAAATTTCAGGCAGAAGGAATTTTTTTTTTATTTTTAACGTTGATTTAAAGATGAAGAATTATTTTTTATATATAAAATACAGTGATTTAGTTTTACTAAATTTTCTAAATATGAATAGTTTTGCAAATAATTTCTTTGTTTAGCTCACTTCCGTAAACATCTCTTAATATATTTTAAGAAATTTAAAATACATCTTTTCAAAAAATAAAAAAATAAAAATACAAAACATAAAACTCATTATTTACAAATAAAAAGTTCCCGCCCGTCATTATTCTGTTACTCATCACCACTGTCGTCCACTAGAAACATACAGTACCGTCTTGTCAATAAGATCTGTTAAGGTCCTCCGAAAATGCTCCGACAATGATCACTTGCTTTTACAAAGATAGTCCTAAGTTATAAAGTATTAACGATAAAAATGGATCTTATATTTTGGACTAACTCAAATTTGTGGATTTTCGTCAATCTTCATGGCCAATTATTTAAATCTGAACTCTATGCATTACAGCAATCCAATTCAATCATATAAAAATACTCTTTGAGTTGGGTTTTTTTTTTTTTTTAAAGATACCTTGAGTTGAGTTATGTTGACTTATCCGATAGTTTTATTTTTATCTTTCTTCTATAAAAATATTTAATTTGTATCATGTAAATATATAAACAAATAAATAAAATATTCATAATACTATATTTAAACCTACTTATCTCAATAGTACATGTTTCTTATCAATATATATACCTAAATAAATTTATAACCCTAAAATCAACTCTATCTAATCCAAATAAATTTCTAATCCAATCCAATTTTTATAATTTAGGTTATAGATAGTTCGAGTGGCTCGAGTCTCGTGTTGTCAGACTATTTTGTACATGCATATTATTTAATTAAATATAATATTTTTGTAGTAAGATTAAATATATGGTCCCATTACCTAGAAAGTCAAGTCAGTTCTATTTTTAATATTGAGTTCATTTACATTTATTATTTTCGATTGGATTTTGGTTACCTCATAATTAAATTACGTACCACATAACGTTTGTTATGATTAAGAGTCCATAAAAGACACATTTACATTAAAATCCAATATGTTTCAATAAATTAATTATCATACTCTCTTTTTTTAGTACAAATTAATTCTCTCTTTCTCTTTTTGATTTTGAGATGAATGTCTACATTTTTTTTTAATATAATATTTAAGTCCATTAAACTCAAATGAGTGTTCGATCTAATTAAAATGAAATTGAGATTCGATTCAAGATTATAGTAAACCTAAAAATTGATTTTGAGATGATCGAATATCTAGACTATCTTAATACATTTAAACTTTTTTTTATGATCAAGCATTGAAGCTTTGTTTCAACATATCTAAGAGTACTGTGCCATCTCAACATTCAGATTCGAGAGACAAAAAAAAAAATTTATAATTAATATTAATTTGTGCTTAAATCCAAAATCTCAAAAGAAGCACGGATATTTTGAAAACTCAACCCATGTCTCTTAAAAAGACAACAAAATCTTAAACTCAATAACCATATTTAAAGTGGGGATTTTGCATGTATAACAAAAAATGGTAAATTATTTATATCTATAACCCAAAATCAAAATTAATTATTCGTAGCAGAAAGTTCAAATTAAGTTTTATCACTGATTTAGTTCTATTAATGGTAGAATTCAATTAGTGATAGACTTATTCTATCATTGAGATGAATAATAGAAATTCAAATTGAGTTCTATTACTACTTTTTTTTAGTACAGTTCTATTACTACTTGAGTGATAGAAATTAATATGCTATTTATGAATTATTTTAAAATTCTACTATAAATATAATACAAGAGATAGAATTTAGTGCTCATGGTAAATTCTTTTAAAGTATTGTTTTCTTTTTTGCACTCTCTCTTCAATAATTATATTATTTTGGTCTCTCATACTAAAAAATTAGGGGTTTTTTTAGGAATAGGCTAAGTTGAAAAAGTATTTACAATACTAGACAAAAAAAAAAAAAATCAAAGTCATAGGTATTAATAAATTATATAACATTATTAATAATTATATGGTATTATTAATAATAATACTATATTAATAGACAATATTGTACTAATAATATATAATATTGCATTAATAATACATAATGTACTAATAATACAAAATATTGTATAATGAATATTAATAATACCATATTTTTTTACTATGATGCAAATATTTTAAATTTGACTAAATTTATAATTATTTTATTAAAATAATTATCTATTATGATTTCCCAAAAAATAATTCCATTTGAGTCTCGACATTTAAATGTCTCAATGTTTTTCTTTTTGATACCGTCTAAATTATATTTTTTTTACTATTATTATAAAAAACTATATATATATAAACTTTTTTTTAATATATATCGAGAGACGAAAAAATACCGATTTTCGAGATCGAATCTGTGACACCAAACAATGAAATTATATATATATATATATATATATAACTAAAATAATATATAAAAAAGGAAGGAAAATGGTATTATGTCGATGAATACCGCACTATAGATAAATAATATGTTGAAAGACATTGAACATGGCACCAATAGCTTCAGGGTGGTGCTAGGTCAGCTTCAATAATATTTTTTCCACACTATTTTAATTGATTGGAGAACAAAGTTTTAAAACACGAGAAATGAAAAAAGCATATGGAATAATCGACATTTCAAACTATATCATAAAATTATGCTCCTTTAACTAATTAACTAATTTGTACGTTTTTCAAATGATATTTGGCCAACAAAGCTAACCACCGCCAATGATATATAGAGGAAGAAGTTTATTGGGTCATTTAAAATTTTAATATAAACATTTCACTAAATTAATTTTTACTTTCTAGTATATTTCAATTATAGACAAAAATTCATGAAGTGGTCTTTTTGTACTTAGGCATATAAATTTATTTTTCAAGTAAAAAATGGGCATAGTTTTTTTTTAATTATTTTTTAATAGAAAATAAGTATAAATAAATAAATTAAAAGATACCAAAAACTAAATTGAGCATTCTTGATATATTAAAAATAAAAGTGTTTGACTTTAAAAATATAAACCTTACTTAAAACTTACGGGTTAAAATGACATTTTCTCAATTTCAAAGTAATTTCATACACTCATCATTTTATTAGGTTATATGTTCCAATAATTCATAAAATAGTTATGTTGCATAATAAATTTAATATTTTATGTATGTGTCTTGTTATGAAAATGACAATCAACAATCATAAAACGAAGATATAAAAACAGATAACGATAAATGTGAGAGAAGAGAACACAGAAGTTTACGTGATTCACCAACGTTGTGTTGGCTAGTCCACGGGCATAGAAGGGGCATAGTTTTATTAAGAAGAGCGAAATTACAGAGTTTTCAGAATGAGTGTCATAATACGGCTAGAGTTGAGTTTATATAGGTACTCTAATTAAACTCTATTACAAAATACGTAGGCATTAAATAGAATACGGACATAGACGTGCGCTGTGAAAACATAATGCTGATGCCCAAACACATGCGGAATGCATTGCAGCAATGTGCTGCAATGCGAGATGCATTTGCGCGCAAGATGTGTTAAGCGAATGCTGCTGCATTCACACAAGCAAATGAGGAATGCGTTTTCGCAGGGCATTAGTGCGTTCAAGGCATAATACAACATGTCTATTATATTAAATAGTATGAGCATTCATCTCAAAGTCAATTAAGAGTAGTTCACCGACCTTATGTGCTCTCTGTAGATGATGCCAGATGCCTTTTTTGGGCTACTAATCTTGAATCAAATTTCAAATAATATGAATATTCATCTCAAAACCAATTGACAATGAAAAAAATAGTCACCTACCCTTTTAAATACTAAGAGATATACTTGTCTTATTAATGTGAGATTCTCTAACGTATTAGCAGTTCATGAATTAGTTTAAAGAGTACAATTAATCTTTAACTTACAAATCCATGTATGGTATGCTTGTAGAATTTGAAAATGTCTTCCACTTTCAATTTTGTATCAAGTAAATATTTCCATAGCTAAGTATTTGATTTTAAGAAAATAGCAAATTTATCATACACAAAAGATGAAATTTTAGTGAACCATTGATGTGAAGATCAAGTCAATCGTAGCAGGTGTGATCGACAAGAGACAATCAAAGGTCTTTTTTCCCACAATTCAAGTAACTAATGAAGCTAACTTTTAGATGTTTAATGAATCATTAAAATCATTTTAACTCTACGGTCATGAATTTGAATTCGATATTTAACTCTCATATTATTTAAAAATAGTTGTGTCTTTTATGTAGAATTTGTTGGTTTCTCTTCCCTTAATTTATATTTTAAAAAAATCATTAAAAAGGGAATAACTCGTAAGGTAAATATTTCTCTTATTCCATTATTCAAAATTAGGACCATAACTTAGATGTTATAAATTAAGATAAAGGGTCTTCGATGATTGGTGTATTGATGATGTCGGTTGATCTTTTTAGTGAAATTATCCTTTTTTTATCTTAAAAAATATTAATGAAATTATCCTTTTTTTATCTTAAAATAATAGACATAGCTGATAAAATATTTGTATACACATATAAAGACCAATCAAAATCAACTTTAGAGAACCAAATAATTGACGTATCCAAATTGGAATCTTTATGGATATAATTTCCATGTTTACATTGACAAACAAAGAAAACTTGGATGTTTAAAATACTTTTCCACGGCAGGTTTTGAAAAATGTGTAATCAAATTATGATTGACTGTTGGGTAAACTTGAACTGCTCACAGTATTAGAATTATATTATAGTAAAACATGTCACGTGAAAATAAATTGCATTTAAACACATCGGTTGGGCTACTAGATGGATGCACGTGTTTCATTAAGTTTTAAATACAATTGAGTTTATTAAGTAGGTCGGTGACGCAACTGATTATCTTAATTGATATTAATTTTGTAGTCACAAATTCGAGTTCAAAAATCAATATTGGATTCTCAAAGTGTTCTTTGTATAGGAATTATTGATCTCCCTTTTCCCACATATATATATCCACATAGTTATTATTTTTTATTAAAATAATTTTTTTGTTAGTACAAGGGAGTAGAAAATGCCAACAACAATATAGTTAAATTATTATTTTTTGGGGGGTCTTTTTTTGAGAATTTTTGGGGTCTTTTGTTAGTCTTTAAATTTGGGGTCATATAATTAATTAATATGGATCTGAATATTCCCACTTCTAACTATTATTGAATTCAAACAAAATAAAACTTGGGTCATGTAATTAATTAATATGAATTTGAATATTCCCACAACAAAATAAGAGGTATATGTTTGTTGACTAACAATCTATTTAAGGTGTACTAAAAAATAAAAAATAAAAAAAAAATAAAAAATATTTTAATTCCCTTATTTTAAAGTTATGGTGATCCATATTTATAAATATTCCATTTTTGTTATATATTTTTATTAAAAACTTAAAATTGGCCCCATACTAAGTAATTTCTTGGTAATTGTTTTTTCTTTATAAATTTTATAAACATGTTTATTTTGTGTCATTTTTTATATTCAAACTTGAGTGTTTTTTTTTTTGAGCTAATTCAAATTTGAGTGTTGAATAAGTTGGGCTGGAGTACAAGAAAAAAAAAATCACCTATCAATTTAAAAGTTTAAGTTGATAGGATGTCGGAATAAATTTTAACTATATTGACATTCTTTAATACTCTCCTCATTTAATTTCGACATATGACCATTTATTATGATGCTATATGATATTAGATGATGTTACATCTACGGTTAACTCTTCCGCACTTGTATGCTTTCTTGTTTTCACATTGAATAAGTCAATTAAGTAACTGTGTTCTCCAAATTATTCATGCCAACTCTAATTTCATATTGAAATTTAAAACAAAACTATGAAAAAATCAAAGAGTTCTATTAATCCTAAGTCTTGACAATATATCTTCTAAAGGCATAACTAAAATTAGAATCTAGTTTTACATAAAAGTTTAAGACAGTCTAATAAAGTTCTTAAGATCATGTTTTTTTTTTTTTTTTGAAAATCTTAAGATCATGTTTGTGAGAAAGAAAATGTATTTACGTATATTGATCGGTAAGATGAGTTGAATAATTTTGAATCATGTCAGGTTCGTGAAAAACCAAAATGAGTAAGAAAAAATTCAATTCATAAAATATGCGACTAAAAAGTATAAACATATTATTATTATTTTGAAAACATCCTAAAAAGTGATATTTATTTTTCTTATTTTCACGGATCTTTAGAATTTGATTACTTTTGTAGTCAAATAATCCCAATAATTCATATAACCAAAATTGTTAGCTAATCGTTCTTTAGAAAAAAAAAACCCTATTATAGTAGATAATTACATCAATTTAGGTAAGAAAGGATCGAAAAAAAAATAAAAGAATTTTCTGTTTTTAAAAATATTCTCTAATTATAATAGGAATAAACACAAAATATTTAAAAGAATTTAGGCAGAAAAACTAATTTCCACTATATATAAAATATTACAATCACACAGAATTGTCTCAATATAAACACTCTTCAAAATTTATACTATTTTCAATCTTTGCCCCATTATCCACAAGAGAACACAAAAGAAATTTGACTACCGTCAATATACCAAGTTTAAAGTGTTTTTGATTAAGATACTTTGAAACCATTAAAGACTCATTCTCCTTTTATAGTGTTTGAAGTACACTATTACTTTCCATATTTTTGGGATAAATTCACTTATAATATTTTGTAAAAAACAATGCACATTCTAAGTCATCAAGCAAAAAAAAGTATTCAATAATTATAACGTTAGGAGGCAATTTAATGTTTTTTTCCTCATTATTTTCTCTTTAGCCTAGTTTTATTTTGCAAATAAAGAGTCGCAATTCACCAACATTACTACTTATTGATCATGTGGGCATGAGTTCAAATCCATCCTCACTCCAAAAAAAAAATAGTTTATGAAAATATTATTTTTAGAAGTATTTTAAACATTAGAAAAAACACACACACAAAGGACATGCAATTTGGATGCGGCATGGCTGCACCCCACCAATTATAAAATCTCAGGTTCACTTTTTTTTTTTTTTTTTTTTTATAAAAAATATTAAAATATATGTGTTATATCATGAATGGGGTGCAGCCAAAATTGACCTCCACACAAAGGTTGTCTAATATGTTTGTTTCTTACAAAAAAAAAAAAAACGAGAAGTGGAAAGCAAAAATGTTATCCCACGAGTTTTTAGGCGAATACAACCAAGTGAATAAGACATATTATTAATCTCCACCGTCGTTCTAATTAGAAGAAACAATCGTTTCGAATCAGGTGCCACGTGGGCATATTCTGACGCACCTTAAATGGTTAGAAATTTGAAATAAACCTACTACAAAAGTTGCAAATAAACTCAGGAAAAATACAATTTAAAGTAAATTCTCATATAGTTATTTATTAAATATAGTATAAGTGTACAATTAATCATCAGATTCTGTTGTAGTCTAGTTGGTTAGGATACTCGGCTCTCACCCGTGAGACCTGGGTTCAAGTCCCGGCAACGGAATATGGTTTTTTAGATCTTTAATTTTTTAAAATTTGAACTTAAATTCGTTTGAACCCTTTATTGGGCCTTTTATTAATTCGTTTACGTGTAGTTTATTTGTGGGTATACATTCATTTAAAGAATAAACCATCTAAGGCTAATTATGGTAGGAGGTATTTTGATGAGAAGTTAATTGTAATTTTTTGAAGAACAGGTAATAATGCTCGATGTAAATCTTCTTAAAAATTGACGAACAAACACACACCCCAATAGGTGTGATACATTTTTGGCTATACATACATTTTAGATCTCAAAATTTGGGCCAAACAAATTGCCACAATGAAGCCCAATAAACGTAAAACATTTGGGCCAAATCAGCAATATTTATGTTCACGAAACTAATATCCAAAAAGCCACAATAACTAAAAAATTAGACCCCAAAATCGTTCAGGGAAGGGAACTGGTTGCTCGCCGGATCTCTTTACGGGTTTCGCCGCCGTCGATTTCTTGATCTGTTACCGCCAAATCTAAAACACAAAGTACCCAAATCTCCCGCCCTTCAACAAGTTTTCAAATTTTCTTCGCCAATTTTCGGAATCTCATCCTCTTTGAGTTCCGAATTTTCGCCTCGTTTCTTCCACTTTCGCCTTGTTTTCTCGCATGGCGGCTCCGTCGCCGTCCGTCAGCAACAACAGTTCCGACACGGCTACCACCACCACCACCACCACCACCATTGGCAGCGCCGTCACGGCTAACGTTACTGTTTCTTCCAACCACTTGGGGAACCGTACCGGAACGCCGCCGAAGACCCTTCGCGGCCTCAACAAGCCCAAGTGTAGGGTTTGTGGCAATGTTGCTCGTTCCAGGTTTTATGATCTCTTTTCCTGCTGTTTGCTCTCCTTGTGTCTTCAATTTTGATCTCTGATGCTAACCCTAGATTTACTTCTTGTGGTGTTCTGGTTGGTTTATTCTGTCGTTTTTTCTTTTCTTGGTTGTTTATTTTCTTGCTAATATCTATCTGATGATGCTTAGAATGTTTTCAGAATTAACGTTTACGTATCATAAAAATATTAGATTAAACCATCGTGGGGTGACTTAATTGGTCGAACGGTGATGGGTTCAATCCTCATTGTGGCCACCCACCTAAGAATTAATTTCCTACGTGTTTCCTTGGCATCCAAATGTTGTAGGGTCAGATGGTATACCCTGTGACAATAGTCGAGGTGTGCGCAAGTTGGCCCAAACAGTCACAGATATAAAGAAAAAAAGATTAAAATTATTATCTGGTACCTGTAATAGCTGATTTAATATTTGCTTTGTGTCATCGTTTACAATCTCTGCAATATTATTCTAAATTGGATCCCCTCGCAGGTGTCCTTATGAATCATGCAAGAGCTGCTGTGCGAGGAATCAAAACCCTTGCCATATTCACGGTAAGAAAAGTGATCCTGTCTGTTGGCTGTACAATTATAGTTTTTTTTTGTTCTCCCAATGGCATGTTGATTATTCAAGTTCTTAATGAATGTCAATTGATCTTTCAACATTTTTTTTGAAATTGGGAAATCGGAGCTTCAACATTAAGTTGTATGGATTATTCTTATGTGTGTAGCTTGGAATCTATATCTCCATCCCCGCCCCTTCTTGGTAGTGGAATTATTTTAGGGGGAGGAGACATCTGGTGTAGACTCATACAATTTTGGGCTGGTGCCCTCCTTGGGAACACTGAAGCTAGAAAGGAAACTAGTGATTCTCACCACTTAGTGTTTCAAAGGGCACTAATTTAAGGCGTTGAGGAGTTGTTTAGATGAGGAGTTAGTTTGAGGAATTATTTTAAGTAGTTATTTAGAAATGATGTTTTTGTAATAACTTGTTTGGATGTAGATTTTTATGGAGTAGTTGCAACAAAAAAAATGAGCTCGTTTGGATGTAGTTTTTTTTGTAGAGGAGTTAGGGACAATTGCGTCTTTGAATATGTATTTGAAATGATGAGTTGTTTGAGCAGTTGAAAATTAATGATTATAAATGAGTTATTTTGACTATGTTGAAATGAATGATTAGAACGACAACAACTCTACCGCCACCACCTCCACCACCGCCGCCACCTTCGCCACCACCTCTGCCACCAACGCCGCCGTTTCCGCCACCACCGACGCGTCGCTGCCGCAATCGCTGATGTTGCCGCCGGAAAAAAAAAACATTTTTTATTTTTCTATTTTTGTGTATGCCCACCTTGAGGACAAGGTGCTTTAAAGGGGCGGGTATTGATAAGGTTGGGCCTAGGGCTCTATTTAGCCATTACTTGGAGAATAAGTTAGTATTTTGTTATAAATAGAGTGAGTTAGGTTAGGGTTTAGACATCCAAATTATTGAATGAGTTATTGAGTGATTTATTGTAGGGCTCAAGAGATTCTCTTGAGAGTGGAGGTTCCAAGACCTATCAAAACTTGGTTTATCTTTATTCTTTTATCTTTTGATATAATCTAGATCCTGGATCATATCACACCCCTGCCCTTTCTTCCCCTAGAGGGTTTTGCTTATGAGAGCATACCTAGACTTTAAGACTATTCTGCTTACCATGGTGAGAAAAACATCATCAGCTGACGCTATCAATATAGCAATGAAGTTGATTTTTGAATACGGTGAAATTGACGATCTTGGGAATGTGGGTTTTTCCTAAACAACATTTCTCGGTGACATGACATCTACGCTGCGTTTATTGTTTTCAACCACGTGCATTTTACTAGGAAATATCTATTCTTTCCTTTATCTTCTCCGGTATTGATCTCTCCCATTTCCATCTTATCCATCTTTCTAGTACTTGTTTCTATATGTCTTTGTAATATTTTCACACATCGATGAAATTGTTTTCATTTTCTAAAAAGAAAAGAAAAAAAGATGTTTATTTTTAAGAAAAAACGATAGATTATCATTTTTTTCTCTTACACATGCGCGTGTCGCATGCGCACACATACACATGTAAGATTTCAGAAACTTTTTGAAAACTCTATCAAAGGATTAAGGGTCCATATATGAACATCTCTATTCTTTGGGCAAAAACAGAAGCCAACCAACTGAGAAAATAAGAAAACATAATTAGACACTTCTATATAGAACAATGAATGTGGATTAAGAAAAAAGAGATTCTAAATGCGAGGGGAAAGAGGCAAGAGGGATATGCCCACCCATCAAAATCAATCAAGTTGGAGTGAAAGTACCGTGTGCAAGCTGGACACAAGTATTGAGCATCTTTTTCTAAAGGTCATTTGTTTGCTCTCTCTAATTTACCAGAAGATGAAGTATCTTATTGTTTGCAGATGGAAGAAAGATTATTGTTCTAAAATATGCTTGTTTTTCTTTTTCACTTAAACATTGAATCTTTGCTCGTCTGTACTTGAAGTCATTTCTTTCAAAGAGCCCAAGAGTTAGGAGTAATTTCCCTTTAATCTCTTTCATTTAACGTTAATCACTAATTATCATGGATTGACCTAGTGGTAAAAAAGAGCATTGGATAAGTAAGAGGAAATGAGTTCATTTCATGGAAGACATACCTAGAATGAATTTCCTACAAGTTTTCTTAACACCAAATGTAGTAGGGTAAGACGGTTGTCCCGTGAGATTAGTTGAGGTGCGTATAAATTGACCCATTCATTCACAAACTTCTCTTCTTCCTCTGGCACCAAAGTCACTATGTTGAAGGGGGACAAACATCACTCCCATCCTTGTTTCGACGGCTGCTTCTTCTCATCCCATGCCATTTGGGTTTGGTTTTTTACCAACGCGTTTCTTCTCCTTGGGTCTCTCGTCTGGTTTTTCCTTGTGCAATAGTTCTAAGAGCTCTTGTCGTTAGGTTTCTTTATTGATACAAAAAATTTCGTGTTTTTGTTGATCGAGGTCGCGTTTTTCTTCTTGCTCGATTATGGATTGTAGGCAAAAGGCCAATTTCTTCCTTGTCGAAGTGTGAATATCCGTTTGTGGATCTTCATTTGCTTTGACCGTCGATCCGCTCTTGCATTATTTCTCACGCTATTTTCTTGTGGTGACCTTTGACGGTGTCCAAGATATCTTATTTTCACTCACGATTGACTTTCCCCACTGTTTCATCTTTTCTCCTTGGGTACTGATGGTGGCGATGATCTCCTCCTTGGTTTTGATGGCGGCGTTGAAGATATGGGGATGAGAAAGATGGGGAAACCCTAATTTGTGGTTTGGCTCAACCCACAAACCTATTCGGTTTAGCACGGTTCGGTCCAACTTGGACCTAATCGGCCAATTCACTACACCAAGCAGATTTGTCTTATTCGTATTGGTTCGATTTAGCCGGTCGGTTTTGGATATCATCCTTGAATTAGTATAAATCTAACTACTCACATTGATCTATATAACACACAACAATCTATCTTCGACTCTTGCAACCTCTTGTCTCCACAGCCACTCATATTGGTTTTACTTTCTATTCATAGGTTGTCTTCCTCTTTTGCTCTTCCTGTATCTCAATTGGTTTGTGATGGCGTTATCGTTTCGTGTTTTACCCTTTAATTTGGCCACTGTATTTTCTATGTATCGATGGCCTTATCATAACACATTCATTTATCAATGAAGTTGTTTTATTTTCTATAATATATGTTTATATATATTTTTAATGTTAATCTTTGAGTCCTATTCTTTCCGAACTTCGAAGGACAATTTGAGGATCTCTTTTAAAGAAATTGTGGCAAAGAAGTTTTTTATTAGTTCTCCCTGTTCTAATAGTAGTGAAATGTGACGGTGCGTGGTTCTATGTGACCTCAATAAACTTTTTGATACTCGCAAGAAATTGGTAATTTGTTGGATTCTCTTATTTGTTTTAAACCTTTTATCTTATTGAAACATATCATATTCTTGGAGAAACGATTGGTTCTGGGTGAGGGGGACACATGTTGGATACGTCTTAGATTCACTTGGTAAATTGCCATGTGGGCTTCCCTTAATAATAGAAATGGGGCATTTAAAATATATCTTGTAAATGAAATACAATTTAGGAATTTTGAAGGCATTCTGAATAATGGTCCCCAAGGGATGGCGCAATGGTTGAAGACTTGGGGTTTGAGAGTATGCTTCCCTCAAGGTCCCAGGCTCGAGACTCACCTGTGACACTACTCCTTCGATGTCTCCGGGGCCTGGCCTAGGGACGGGCGTGGTTACCTTGTTTGAAAAAAAAAAGACACTCTGAATAATCTGTACTCATGCCAAAAGAGGCTACTTTTGAGGTTGTAGAAGACTTGTTATTTTGTGAGATCTTATAACAAGGCCCTTTTAGCTAAATGGCTTTGAAGGTTTCATCATGGGGCTAGTACCTTATGCCATATAGTTCATTGCGAGAAAATTTGGGCTGAGCCATCCTTTTTGAATGCATCTCAAACGAAATAAAAAGTATTTCCAGAAATCCTTGGAAAGACATTGCTAATGAGTTTCCTTTTTCTCTTTTCATTCTTTGCTTGGTTGGGCATGAGAGAGACTTTTTTTTGGATAAGTGTTTGGAGGATCGACCTCTTTGCTCTTTTCCTTTACTTCTATTCCAAATGCCCTCAATGAGGAATATCTTGATAGTGATGGTTTTGTCTCCCGTGTCTCCATTCCTTCGATGTCTTCTGATTCCTAGCTTGGGGATAGGTGTGGTTACCCTAGTTTCTAAAAAAGATAGTCGTGGTTTTGCCTTAGCCAATGTCGAATGATTTTGGTGTGTTTTTATCATTAGGGATATGCTGCACACGGTTGACTTTCTTTCTTTCTTGGGGATTTTTGTTGAAGAGATGTACGCACATGGATCCCTAGTATCCCTGAAGGGTTCTGTAAGACCTCCCATTTGGCATACTTACTCAAGGAAGGGAAAGAAAGACCAAAATGAAGATGATCCTGAGGGGGTAGGAGAAATTAATTCACCTCCGTTTATTTGTACATACGTGCGGAAGGGCGCCAGGGACAAAGGGCAGGAAATGGCCGAAGGAAGTGGAGCAGGGAAAGACAGAAAATGAAGAGGTGGTCCTAACCAGGGGAAGAAAGTTCAAAATAGGGTCGATGGCGAAAGGGTGAGGCGTACAGATTGTAGAGAGAACTAGAGAGCAAGGAGAGAACAACCCTCTCGAATTGGCTGGTGTCATTTTGGTTTTGATTAGCTTGTTCTCCATTTTGTCTAAGTTTTTTTTGTACCTTTCTATAAACTGTTGACACAATGTTTTGATATTAATAACATTCTTCTGGAAGTTTATTTACTGTTAGTGTGTGTTAGTTATCTTTGGTGACGAAGTTGCAGGTTAGGAGGTTGGATACCTAACAGGTTCTTGTGTAAATCCCTCTTTTGTTTAGTTAATCATTGTCCCTTAAGCGCACATGGAAGGTGAAAATTCTCAAGAAGGTCCAGTTTTTGTTTGACAGGCTCTTCATGAAAGGCTTAACACCTTGGATAGGATAGGGTGTCAAGAAGAACCCCGTATTCTTTAGGGTTGTGATTTTGCTTATGTGGTATGGAACCGGTTTCTTAGGAGCTTTGTCTAGGCTTAGCTATGCATAGGGGTTACAAAGAGATGATGGAGTTCCTTCTCTATCCTTCCTTTTGTGAGGAGGCTTTTTATAGCAAGTAGGTGTGCACCATTTTGTGGGAATTTTGGGGGTGAAAGGAACAATATAATTTTTAAAGGACTTTAGTGATCTTGAAGTGAGGTTTGGAAATTTGTTAGATTCTATGTTTCTTTGTGGGCTTTCTAACAAAACCCTTATCTAATTATCCGTTGGCTCTTTTATAGTTTACCTTCTTTTTAGTCTTTAAGTGGCGGTCTCATTGATTGAGGTCTGGAGCTTCCAAGGTGCCACTTGAAGGTCTCAGGTTCAAGACCTACGAGTTGAGCTTAATTGTAAATTTCTTGTTGTCTTTTGGGTGTGGCCTTGGGGCGAGTACAAGTGCCTCTGGGTATATGGAACGAAAGAAAAGTTTACCTCCTTTTTAGGGTTGTTTTTTTCTGTGCTTGTATTCTTCCATTTCTCCATCATCAAATTTCAGATACTCATTTAAAGAAAAAAAGATTTATTGTTTTGTCACTAGAAGAAGCCTAAAAGGTTTGGTATATGATTCTGATACCATTGATATTTGATGTAGTGTTAAAAGCAAATGCGACTTTTTCAGACAAGACGCCTACTTCTAGCTCTCCTCTATTTGACAAGCAATCAACAGATCCATCATCATCATCTGGGTAAGTCTATGAGCTCTAGACACTATTTGATTTATTTTACATCTATCTTTAGTTTATCTCAACTAGCTCGATATTATTTTGTTCAGCATATTGGTTTCCTTGCACCAATTATGCATCTCTTATATTATTTAAATACGTGAAAGCTGTCGGTCATATTCTTCAATCGTAAATTTTTTAACAATTTTAGCTGAAGGTTGGAAGTTACTAATTTTTCTCTCAAGTCTTCTCGCCAGACAACTGAAAATTAAGCTCTTCAGGATATTATTTTTGTTTCCGTATGCTTTTTTTAAAAAATATTCATGAGTATTTGGGCCAGCTTACGCACATTTCAACTATTTTCACGGGATATACCGCTTGACCCTACAATGTTTGAATGTCAAGAAAATTCGTAGGAATTATTTTCTAGGTAGGTGACTACCGTGGATTGTACTCATAACCTTCTTTGACCATAAGTTCAACGTATATGGTTAGCTCTTTAGGTTATTATTGTTTTAAGATTGTGTAGACTTTTCTTTTCCCCTTTTAACATTTTGTGAACTCTTTAAAGTCAATTTGATAATTTTCTTCAATATCTGATTACGTCTCTGGAGTCCAACCTAGTACAGGCTACAGCCAACAATCCAACATGTACTAGTACCATTCTAAACCATGCTTAATTAGGCTTCCATTATCAGAGTCTGAATGTTGAGAGTTTCACACTTCAGAGCTATATTTAGGGTTTTTTGTATGTGTATGTTGAGAGTTTCTTTTTTGTTGGTTGTGCTTCAGGACTTTGCTTAGAGTAGCTTCACTTCGACAACTTTCAAGCAACTTTTCCCAGTTCAACAATGTGCAAATCCCACTCCGTTCGAGGAAGCCATTGACTAGAAAGGTGTTTATAATTGGTCAATTTATCTTCTGCTATGTAGTTATTGAACGCAAGTACATTGCCTTGTTCTAATATGAAAAAGGTTTTTAGGATGCTGCTGCTATTAATGAATGGAGATTTTCTAAGTTGAGGGAATTCCGAGAGAGGCATATTGAAGCAGAAAATGAAGCTTTTGATCGATACATGCAGAATGTTAATCTATTGGAGGAGGTATTTTCCATGAAATCTATGATTGATGGGTCTATTAAGGATGGAGCGTCTACGAACTCTGCTACAGAATCCAACCCTGAGGAGATGGTACCTGGATTCGAGTTAATGTTAGGATCAAATCTACATACATCAGCAAATTCTAGAAAGAGGATACGAAAAATCGTTGAAGATGGACTAAGGAAACTTCAAAAGGTCGAGGGTACTAATAACATCAATGAGGTTACTGACCAAGCTAAACCCGTTAAGGTTGCCGACCAAACGAATCTTGATGATGGGCACAAAACGGAGAAAGCTCGTCCTGCCAAAAAAGTTCAAGCCTTAGGTGATCTAATTGACAAGCTAAACAAAGCCCGGAATGAGGAGGATTTAACAACTTGCTTGGCAATGAAACATGAGCTTTTTAGCCAGCAAATAACATCCGGTCAAAAAGAGTCTGAAGAGACTGACACGTCCAAGGAGCAAGTTATAAAGAAAGATTTAGACGCGAGGAAAGAATGTGGTTATTCATTGCCTAAGTTGATCAGTAAAACTAATATCGATATAGAAACTCTGAACCAAATTGATGCTCACTTTTCTTCTCTCAAGCAGATAGGCCATCTATGATTTGATTTAGATTTTTTTTGTTTGTTTTATTGACTGTAGGATAAAGGCTCCAAACATAATGCCGGTTATGCCCTCATGTAATTTATTGTCTACAGCCATTGATGTTTATATGGCAATAGCATTGAATGTGCATTATCTTTCCAAAATTCCACCCCTTATTAGATTTTTCTTTCTTGTGATGTGCAACAAAATGATCAGGATAGGGATAGATCATGAACGTTGAGTTTGTGCTGGAGATTAGGAGGATTGGACACTTGAGGTGTCATTTTTCTAGCAGGAAGCGTGAGATTGAAAATGTTGAGAAAGATCTGCTAGAAGTTTGTGAAAAGGATGTTGAAAAGGATAAGTTTTCAACATGGGCTGATTTTAGGGCCAGAAGATTGGAAATAAGTGGGCCTATAGCATATGTAGTTGGTTTAATCATTTAACTTTCTTTTCAAAAGCTATAATTGCAGGATAAATCAGGGTGGAACATGTGGTCTTCTACTGCAGGATATATTTTCGCCTTTTGTAAGTCACAAGGTGAGGTAGTTCAGATGCCTCAAAGAAAAGGTAATTCTTCTCTGCTTTCTTTTTTCCCCCACTAATGAATGTGTAATGTTGCCTCATTCCAATTGCTAAAGATAAACAATTCGAACCAGTAAGTCTACATAATGGGGACAGCCAAACACAACCATATCTCTCATTCATTATTTATCTTTGAATCAAAGCCATTTGCTTCATACATTCCAATCACCCATTAACCAAGGTCAAGATGAAAAGGATTGGAGGAAAAAAACCCCTAATGGATACTATAGGAAACATTTATCTTATGAGAGAGTGAGAAGATTTAAACTCAAGTCTTCTCGGTTATTAGACTGGACTCCCAAACAAGAGTAGTAACTCAGTGACGTTAGTATACATACAATGATAAAAAAGTCATGAGTTCAAATTTCTCTATTTCCATTGTTGTAATTTAAAGAAAAAAAAATAATTATATGGTACTTTGATATGGGTTGTGCTATGTTTTTATTGATGATCTAGATTCCATGCTTAGGGGCAGTGCTTTTTCTCTGCTTTAGTCTTCAAAATATATTGTATGCATAATTGCAGGTCTCGACCCAAAGGACAAGGGCAACTTTCATTGTGGGCTATCAAACTTTTGTGAGTTATTTTTCCTTGGAACAAAAAAGCTGTTAAATGCTTTCAGTTTCAATGGCTCTACTCATCTCAACATCTAGCTTTTTCAGAAGTCATTAGGCATATTTATCATCCCATTATCATGACATTATATGATTTTATATTTCTGAGTGATGATTTAGATTCATTACCCAAAAAAAAAAGGAACCCTCTGGAAAAATATTATTATTCATAATGAGTAGGTCTGGGAAATAGGACAACCACAATACAATTTATATGAATTATTCACACTAATGTCTCTTTATCACATGCTTTCCCTTTGCTTCAACCTAATCTCTTTCCTTCAAATGCTCAGCCATAATTGTGTTGGATTACTATAGCCTACTGGTGAGGTTGAAATATTCAAGATTTTTATTGGGAAAGTAGCTTTTAATATTTTGTATAATGTATAATATAATATAATTGCTTCAGAACTGTGACTTTTGTGACCTGCAAATTTCCAGGCAGGAATCAGGGTTTCTGTATGATTGTGTGACTGTACTGTTAGGATTTCTGATTTCCCACTGGTTGTTAGTTTATTAATTTTAGACAAAAGATTTTTTATATTTATTTATTTGAATCATGTTTGCTTTGTCAACTACCTACATGCCCCACATGGCCTTTGGGCACAACTGTGCCAATATGGCCTGGTGAACCTAACTTTTGTGCTTGGATTGGCTTGATTTGATTATTTCCTAGGAAAAATACTTTATTCTTGCATAGCCACAAATGATTTGGAAACAAGGGGTTCAAGAATCCCTCTTTTTTTTTTGAAAACTTAAATCTATTGAAGACTAAGGAGGCATATAAAATAAATACCAAACCAAATAGGTGAATAAAATTCAAACCTATCACTTTGATCATCATCCACAACTCGAACCGAGACCAACCTAACCTCTACGAAAAAGCCTTCATACAAAGAGGCCGCACGTCTTGAAAACAAACCTTGGCTTTGGTCCTTTGGATTAGGGTTCATTATTATTATTTTAATTATTTTTTGGGAAAAAAAAACAATTTGTATCCCTAAACTATGAAGTTGTATTAATAAAAAATACTAAACTTTTAATTGTATCAATTGGAACCATTAATTTTTATAAAAGTTTTGTTTATATTAGCTCACAAATACGTTGTAAAATAATTATCTAATATTGATTCGCTCATCGAAGTTCGAGAGTTTAACTCTGAAGTGTACTAAAGAGAAAAAAAGAACAGAAGAGTACAACTCCAAAGTTTAGAGGTATCAATTGATTTTTGTCATTCTCAAAGCTAAATAGATAAGAGTGCAGATTCAAATCTATACTTATTATTTAAAGATATATGTTTAAATTAATTGAGCTACGTTGAGGTTAGCATAAACTTAGATATTTGAATGCGATTTTG
Source organism: Sicyos edulis (assembly GCA_036507275.1). Taxonomy (NCBI): domain Eukaryota; kingdom Viridiplantae; phylum Streptophyta; class Magnoliopsida; order Cucurbitales; family Cucurbitaceae; genus Sicyos; species Sicyos edulis. The sequence continues at coordinate 10,001,628 of CM071852.1, read as the reverse complement.
TTTTATGATTGAGTGCTTGGTTTATATTATTTGAATAGCACAATTTTGGTGTCTAAACTTATTGCCAAGTAATACATTTTAGTTTTAGAGTTCAGCCATGGTAGATTTGAATATTCATTTTTTGGTTCACGGGCATATACTAATATATTAAAATTATTGTTTTTGTTGGCCAATACTTCTTTTTAAAGAAAAATTGTAATGAATGATTTATTTTAACAAAATAATTATAAATGTAATCAAATTTAAAAATATTTGTATTCACGATCACAAATACGATTAAATAATATATTATTAATACTCATTAATATAGTATTATGTATTATATATCATTAATAGCGTATTGTTATTGTTAATGTTTATGAAATAATTGTTAATTTTTTTAAAAGTAACCATACTCATAATTATTTTCTGTGTATTTGGCTAATCTGATGAGTTTTCATTTTTTTAAAGACTCAGCAAATACCAATTATGTATCTTCCCAGAAGTACTTTTCAATGTCAATCTTGAGTTAGAAAGCTGAGGAGAATCTTGTAGGCAAATTATTTGACACCATTTTGTACGAGTTGTTTTTTTTTTTTTTGAAATCAATTTTGTACGAGTTGTTAACCAATGAAATGTAGCTAGAAAAATATAATTTTGTCGAGAGATAAACTATTCTTCGAAGATATTTCAATGGAAAAATTTGTTAGTTGCGTAAAACTATTTTTCTTGATGTTTCATGAGTAGTACTAAAATGGTTTCTTATGATGTGTTTTTTTTTTTTTTTTCAATTCTAAATTTTATGTTCATGAAACTTGTATAGATTGCAACCTAGGTCGTGCTCCTCTAAAATCAAGATTTCCACAATCGACTCGAATTAGGGACTTCAAGGGAAACACACTCAAAGTCTAAACACTCAATTACCGTGTCGCCCCTAGGAAACATAACTATCATAAGAATCCTATTCAATCCATGGTAACTATTTATTTATCAATTAATTTTTTATGAATTATTTTTTGGACAACCAAATATAGTAGATTCAATCAATTTAAAAAAAAAAAACGAAAAAAACCCAAAGTTTAATTATAAGTCGAATCACCAACTTAGGTATATTAGGGAATACATTGCTCAATAATCAATTGATAAACACATTCATAAAACTACCGAATGGGTGAGTGATGCACTGGTTTCATTATTTGGTTGTAAACCAGTTCAACACCAATGTCACACGTCCGATCCCAAGAGTCGGTACTTATCCCTCTCCTCCAATATGTATTAAAAAAAAAACACATTCATACAACTAAAGATCCTAATTTTCTTACCATGAATAATTAAAAAAAAAAAAAGACTCACAAAAGACACAGCTAAGGCTCTCCAATTGAATGAAGAGATGCTGTTGTTTCCTTCAAATTTAAAAATAAAAATATACAATGACAAATAAACTTGTGAAATGACAGGTTAAGAGTTAGGCAAATCTGAGCAAAGCCTGATTCTTCATAAAAAAAAGGACAAAAAAATTCATAATTCAATGAACACACATTATTAGTCATATGGTCCCTACCCAAATGCTTCAAATTTTGCCTGAAAAATCTGCAAATTTTCCTCTCCATACAAGTGTGTGTATACATATACATTGTCTTTATTATCATTTCTTATTCTTAGATTGAAGACAATGCATTATGCTTCATTGACAATGCATTTATGATATCTATTAATTAATTGAAAGAGGATTAGGTTAAAAGAGGCATGTGGGAGAAAATGGAATGGGATTTGCTCCATTTGAAACTATTTTGCGTTGGATCAATATTTATTTTTTTATTTTTATTTTTTATCCCCACCCAAAAAATGAGTATCTAATCTTTATCAGTAAAGGGTAATTAACAAGCATTATGAATTGGCTTTGATGGGTGCCCATTCTTTTGTATTGAAAAAAATTGATTATCTTCCCAACTTTTTCTCCAAAGATTGGTTTAATTTTTTGGTGGGGTTGTTTGGTTTCTTATTATTTTATTGAAAGGCATTGGGTATTGTTAATTTATTTTTTGGAAAGTGATTTTTAGTTTACATTTACTAATGTTTTGGTTTCTATGTATTTATTGAGTTTTCTTGAGTGAAAATCAAAATCATCGTAACATCAATTTATTGTAATTTAAAGTTAACTTAGTCATCATCTTAATCAATATTTTGTTACGTCATTACGAGTAGATTAAACTTTATTAAAATGTTGGGTAAAATTGTTTGATTTTATTATATATAAAGACTAAGTTGAAATTTCATCCAAATTTTAATGGACTTAAAAGTGACGTAATGTTTACAAGTACTTGATATCTCAGTGGCTAATTGGTGTATTAATCTTCTATTTTCAAACCAATTAACAATGATGGGAGTAATCCATATCTCTTATAAATTGATATTGGACTCCCCACTTTTTCAATGTGGGACAATTGAGATCTCAAGATGCCTCTCTCATTTTAAATTAGAGTGCATTCTTGCAAGTTTATATCAAGGTAGGGACATGCTATTTTTTTTTTTTTATATATATATAAAAAAATAATTGTGGGGAAATTTCATTTGAAGATAATAAAATCTATGAGATATTATTTAAAGAAGATAATAAAATCTATAATATTATTTAAATGATTGTTTCTCTCAAATCAATTTTCTCGTCTTTGCTATGCCTAGAGAATTCCTTTGATTGTTATCCAATTCCACATTTAATGTTAAATTATTCAGTACTTTTTTTTTTTTCTATTTTTTTTATGTCATTGTTGTATTTTCTAAAGTCAGCATTGAAGAATCTGGATTTAAAAATCTTTTTCTTATCTTTTTAAAAATAAAAATTAAGTGGGGTTCGAAAGTTTAATCATGGATGAAGAAATCAAATTAGCTAGAATTTTTCTGTTGAGTCATCAATCATCATCACCCATCACCTTATGATTTAGAAAAAGTATTAATGCCCAAATTATAAAATTTAATAATTATCATACCCAATCTCAAAAAGAAAACAAAATAAAAATATTTATACCTTAGGATAATTGTTTTGTTTTTGTTTTTGTTTTTTTTGTGCATATTTACCTATTAAATATGTTTTTCAAATTTAACCATCTTTCTTTAAGTAATAATTGATTATTGACAAGTTCGAATTGGCACGCTTGTTGTGTCATTTTGCCGTC